>JAGQAX010000023.1:24467138-25667138 GCA_019142605.1 Cephalopholis sonnerati
ATGGTAAGTCTCTAATGAATAATGAATGTGGGAGGACCGAGACAAGTAAGCATTGACCCTAAGCAGTGTGATACAGCGCTGATAGTGAATGTAGCACCACTAACACAGTAAGGAGATATGAAGACTTAATCAGTGTATCCTTAGTCCACGTTACGAATACTTCAAGACGCTCTACATGATGCTCAGCAACAACTATCTGCTATGTAATTATATAGTGGATTAATGGCGTCCTGAGCAGAGAGTGAAGTGACGCTCCCTCTGTGTGTGTTGGGGTCGACGGTGTGGCCACGTGTTCATGCGAGTCCTGTGGGTGTATCCCACTGGCTAGCTAACTGCCGCTAATCTGCACTGCTCTTATATGGCGGTAAAGCTGATATCGGGATGGTGCCCACCCTCCAGTTCCCTTGAATTTGACACCATTAGCTCTGTCTGCACTGTTGCAGATGTTAGCACCCTTTGTGCTATTACTGCTCAGCCATCGCCATGTTGAAAGTTGTGTGTAGACAACCTCTAAATCACAGATACACTCCAATCAGTGGTTCCCAACAGGTCCAGCCACGGGGTCCAGATTTCTCCTTAGATCAAGGTCCACACAGTTTAATATATTCAGCTTCATAATTGCGTTTGGACATAGCATCAAGCTAGTTTGCTGTCCTTCAGTCAGTCACTCTATAGCTCTGTGCCGGAAAAGTACTGTACCCACAACCAACTTTTGGACCATGACCCCCCACTGCTCTAAATATCATACAGAGATCCTTTAAACCTATAATCCTTACGTTTTCATTCAGGTTGATTTGGTAACAGGTTGTGTAGTTTAAGGGCCAAACCATAGTTTCTATGTCCGCAAAGGTCCGCTTTGGTCCATGTGACATAAATGTCGTCATCTACCATGTCTGCGAGGGTCCACAGGCAGTGAACAAACAGACTGTACCCATAGCAAAGCACAGTAACAGCACATGCTTCAATCTCTTGTTCCCATCTCCAATCTAGTCCAAAACACTACAGTCAAGCTCATTTTGCTGAACAATAGCAATGACAGCAGTAACATACAGCTCTGATACATCCATGCCATCACATACGTCACCTGCCTCCTGGTTGGCCAATTGCAATAGCCCATTTTCAGCCAGTAGAGGGCAGTCACTACACATATTCACAACACAAAATGTAAAGACTTAGACCTGAATTAATCAACAAAAATACTAAGTACCCATATACATTGGTTTTTAAGTTTAAAAAAAAAAAGTGGTTTTGGGGTTTAGTTACTTTTTAACACGCTGCTCTGCACTGCGCATACATGGCAGTTACTGCCGGTGGTGTGATGTGTTTACAGTGCAGCCAAACAAACCTGCTGTATTTCAAACTGATCTGCTAAAAAATTAAATACTGAAAAAGTTTTGTTTTCTTAGATTAATTTTGGTGAACTATAGCACTCTAGGAGAGTGAACAGTTGACAGTGACTTACAGTTATTAAAAATAATGTGGGATTACATACATACAAACAATGTAAAAAAAAAACAAAACTTTGTTTTCATCAACGCTGTACGGACGCAGGTCTTTGCACATGAAGTAGGTGATGGACTGTGTTATTTTTTTGGCTCTCTCACAGTTGGATGGTAGTTTTGTCAAGCTAACTGTGTTCAGTGTTGGTTGATTTATCGGCAGGGCGGGTTTAGCGTTAGCTTGGCCGTCAGTAGCTAACACTATCTCTAGATGGTGGTGTGCAAGGTGAGTCCTCATGTTCAGAGCATTCCCAGAGTATTTTACTCTCATATGACTTGCAAATCACGCGTGAAATCCAAGTTCTCCTTTCCTTCTGTGCTAAATAATCTAAAATAAGTCCAGCAACGCATTTCTAATTTCTTTCTCCAATGCCTCCACCTTTATTTTGATGAACTTCCTGCCAAATGCTGACAGCCTGAGACCTCAGCTAACCTCACCAGGTCCATCTAGTGGACCGAAAAAGCAATTGATATCATTATTCTAGTTCCAAAAGTTTTATTCAAAATCCATGTTAGCAAAAATTAATAATGTATATTATCAAGGATTGATACTTGGTGTCTATGTGTCGATACAATATCATCAAGGAAAATATTGCTATACTATGCTGCATCCATTTTTCGCCACCCCTAATATGAATCCATCATGGCTATGGCGGACCCCGCCACCCACAGTGAGTACTACTGCTAAAACCGTACGTAATTACAGACTGTTTGTACTGTAAATGGCTATTGCTGACAAAATGCCCACCACAGACAGTATTAAAAACTATATGTGATGCCATTAACATTTTAAGTATTGCAGCTTTAATTCTGTGTTTATAAAGTGCTTTTACCTGGTCCCTTAAAGTAATAGTGTATCAGTGTGTGTGATCGACCCAGTGGACAAGTCAATACACAGGTAATAAAATTACCAGTAGATAATCTTAAACTGATGATTTGTTACACCATCATTTCACCATCCACCAAAGAAAGAGAAAAACAGCGACTGCATTCGTGTAATTAAATCTAGATTGTGATGACTCATTCAGATTTCGACCCTCGGCCAGATGCTCCCCATTCGTATCGAGTGAGAGGAAACTTTAACAATTACATTTTTCTCTTTTTTTTTGGGGGTGAAAATCAAACTTTTCTCATCAATCCTTATCAGCCACTCACCCGTAATAGATAAGGGTTTGTTTACCTAACTCTCTAATGGTTCATCTCCCTGATGAGTGTTTTTACTCGCTACAATTAATTATCACTGCTAAATTTACGGAGGAGAGCAGCATCCAAACAATTACAGCTTTCATTTGCTAATTGAACAATGGTCCATCTATCTCTCTGATGGGATGGACGCTGTTTTGATTTGAGGTGTGTCACCTTGACAGAAAGTCCAGACTGAGGTCTCAGTGACACGCCGCGGAGCATCAAAATGAGCTCCGGATAGATTTTGTGCAAGTGTGATTTCTATTATTTAATACACACCTCTGACAAAGGTGAATCAGAGGCGACACGCTGCATTTTAATTTCGTCAGGTATTAAAGGAATATGCTGGTCTGTATGTTAGTATGTACTGGACGTATCGGAGTGTGTGTTGCGTGCGCCCGGGTGTGTGTTTGTGTGTCCCTCCGGGTTGTCAGATCCTGTTAATTGCTGCCTTCCTGCTGCTTTAAAAAGTTGTGACTAGCTCACCCCCCAACTGTCACTCCGCTTTCATTATTTACCCATTCAAATGAGAGAAAAATGTTCATGTCGACATTAATGACTCCACGAGAGAGAGGGAGAAGAAAGACTAAACTAATTAAGGCGACTGACTCACCTCACCATTACAGAGAATTTAGTGGGGATATCGCAGTGTACTTCACGTCCCCCCTCTTTTTAATTACCGCACGCTTTAAAAAAAAGTTTTTCCACTGCTAACAAACAACCAGTGAGGGATGGGAATTGGCTGAAGTCGTTTGGATTTTCACAGCAGGACTTGGTGATTTATCTGAGTTTTAGTGAAGTGAAGGGCATCGATTACGTTTATACTTTAAAGCACTCCAGCAGATTTCACATCAGGTCATAAAACATGATTCTGTTATTGATAATACGTATAGATGATTGGCACTGCTAAACCCAGCTTCAAAGGACAATCAGAACAATTATTTCAATCAGTACACGATTATTTCTGGTGTCACTCCTATAAATAATTTCATCCACTGCCACAAAAAAGGATCTTCAGCACAGGTATGATCTCTTCTATCAGAGTTCACTGACCTGTATTACTGTATAACAAATAATAATATATAACAATGAGACATACTGACGTCATACTACACACGTTGCCCACGCCATTGTCAGCATTTATATTTGTGCGGTGGTGTGTCTGTATCACTCTGCAGTTACACCTCCAAAACACTAGTCGGCAGCGGAAGTTTAGTCGATTCAAAACACACATTAAACACAAATTAAACACTCATTAAACACACATTAAACATGGCTTAATAGAGACAGTTTCAAACACAAGTACACAAATCAGCTTCACTATAACTCGCAGCATTCACAGACAAACACTTGTTTTTATCTGGACACATTTTCCCCACAAATACAACATGCTAATGTTTTTAGCACAAACTTATGGCATTTTACATTGTATAAATTAGCCTAGTGGCTAGCAGACTTTTCCTCTACTCATATGTAGCCATGGACAACAGCAAAATTCAGCTCCATTACAGCTCACAAGGTTCACTGACAAAACAACTGTCTTATACTAAACACGTTTTCCAAACAAATACAACATGCTAACGTTATTAGCACAAGCCTATGGCATTTTACATTGTATAAATTAGCCTAGCAGCTAGCAGAGATTTCCTCTGCTCATATGAAGCCAGGATAAATCACACACAAGACTTAAAATGCTATTTTTGTGGAGGCTTTATTGTCTTCACAATTTATTGTTTCTTATCTGTGAAATTAAAGTAAATAAAAGCTTTGTTTCCACTGAGGGAAATGGTTTCAGCTTACAGGAACAGACAGGAGGTCTGCGTCGCTGCGACATGTAATTACATTTCTGGGGAGGCGCACATGAGGCTACGGTGTAGGTTACAGCATGGGCTCTGCATAGGAACCTTATTATTCAACAGGTCTGAAACTGATATGAGATACATGGCTAACACACTGTGTATCTGTAATCATTGTTTACACATCAAAGACTGTTTATAGGTCTCGGGGAGAACACCTGCATATATGAAAAAAGTTGTATGAGATCACTACTTGAACTCTGAGCAGACATACTTACCTTTACAAAGAGAAATACTAGTTTAATACAACTTGGGTCTTATTTTGGTGGTTGTGGCAGTGATGATACACACTGTGCTCTCAGAGTGATATGTGAAACTCTGAGCAAACTCAGGTTGCAAATTAAATAAACCACTTTATTCGAAGGTAATTGGCAAATTACAGATAGTTGAGAATTTTAATATTCGTTTTCCCCTTAATAAGTTTGGCTAACCTGAGCAGCTCTTGATCTCTATTAACTTGGTGAGTGCAGTGATATTAATACTGATAGGTAGGATGGGGAAACTCTGAAAATAAAATTGAAATTTCAGGGCTGAAACTAATGAATATTTTCAATAATCTGCAGATTATTTTTTAAATTGATTTATTCAGTTTTTAGTCTGTGAAATCATGAAAAAAGGCTGTATAGTCAAATATATTGTTTTATCCAGCCAGTCCAAAACCACAATGACATTGAAGAACTTAACTACCATCAGACAAAAATATCCATAAATCTTTAGTATTTCTGTTGTAAATGTGACGTTAAAGGGTAAGTCCAGTATTTTGCACTTTGAGCCCCATTCCTGGTTGTTTATGATGAAATAGAGTGGTTAAGACCAAAATCTTGACGATTGCTCCTTCTCTGAGAATTTGAGAGAATTTGGCTTTCCCCTGCCTGGCTTAACAATGCTGTCTATGGCCATGTGTAAATCTGTCCTAAAACCACCTTAAACGTTGGTTTTCAAAGCCATGAAACTCACCCAGTGGTCAGTGGTGTTCCTTGATGTTCCCACATAAAAATCGTAGCAAACTGTGGTTTCTGTGATGATTTATTTGACATTTTGTCCATGCATTGATTTCCTATAGGAAGCCTCATTGTCCGTTGGTAGTAATCCACCACAGGAAACGGAAAGGGGGTTGTTTACGACAAGGTTGTAGTCATTGTAGTCTTTTAGCTCAGCGAAAGTGCCGGCTCGACAGTGCTGTGTGCGCTCCTCCTCTTCGGAGGAATTCTCCTGCAGTCGCTGACCACACAAAACTTGCCCATTATTACTGGCTTGTAAACAACCTTCGCAGTACGATGCCTTTGAACACAACGCCAGCCTTCTTCTTCTGCTTCTTTCTGTATCCCATTACATTGCAATGGTTTCCTGCCGGTTGGTGACACTCACGTAAAGGAGCATTATTGCCATAAAGTGGGCTGGAGTGTATAACGCTTCAGGGTCAAACCAACGATCAAGCAGAAGTTTACACACGGGTGTGAGGCAGCTGAAAAAATAGTTCCACAATCCAGATGAATAGAAAACACGGATGGAAACCACAGTTTGCTACGATTTTTATGTGGGAACATCAAGGAACACCACTGATCACTGGGTGAGTTTCATGGCTTTGAAAACCAACGTTTAAGGTGGTTTTAGGACAGATTTACACATGGCCATAGACAGCATTGTTAAGCCAGGCGGGGGAAAGACAAATTCTCTCAAATTGTCAGAGAAGGAGCAATCGTCAAGATTTTGGTCTTAACCACTCTATTTCATCATAAACAACCAGGAATGGGGCTCAAAGTGCAAAATACTGGACTTCTCCTTTAACATAAAGTAAATGGGTGAGTTATGTAAACATCCAGTCCCCTGCACAGTTGTCATGAAAGGGGATGTCAGCTATAGAGACCTAATCTGTTTTCTGTACCAGGCTGTAAACATGTTTATTTCTGCTGTAAAGTTTTAACATGGAGGTCTGTAAGGATTGACTCGCTCTTGGAGTCATTCTCAAGTGACCATTAGAGGAACTGCAGTTTTCAGCACTTCTACACTGGCTTCATCTTTCAGCCCTGGAGGTTGCCGCTTGGCCACAGCTGATTCATACTGACACGATCTCGTATGTTCATTTGCCACCCGGCTCATCAAACCCAACCTGAACAAAGAGTTAATAATTGTTGCCTGTTTTGAAATACCTGCCAAACCATTCCTTTAAAAAGATGGTTTCATATTAGAAGCACGGCCTCTTTGTCCCCATGGAAGAGAACAATACCTATCTTCATTAATTATGACTTAATGAAATACAAAATTGCCCCAGGTGCTGTTTGACTGACAGGTATTCCTACAACATAGGAAAGCCCCCTGAAATGTATATAGGCCTCGCACTACAATGTTGCCCTCTAATTGGCAATTTACCACCCGCTCAATAGTCAGGATTGCTTTCTCAGTGTCTGCGGAGGTATTAGCAATACTGTTTCTCAACATCCAGATTAATTTCTTAAAAGCCGGCCTTTTAAAAAAAGTGTCTGGCTTGCAAATAAAGGGATGTGATTTAAGGGGGAAAGTGCTTGTCTTGGAAGTATTGTGAAAGGGCTTCGAGGAAGTGAGGGAGAGAAGGGTGGAGGTGGAGGTGGGGGTGGGGGGGTTGACAGAGAAAGACAGAGAGAAGGAGAGATAGGAAAACAGAGAGAGAGAGCGGCAGAGGCCGGGAGCATTAAACCCCAGTGAAATAAATTTGCTTAGCAGGTACTTCTGTTGGAGTCGCCTCCACTGAAAGAGGAGATCAGTCTTGCCCGTTCTGCATTGCCATTTCATCTAAATCCCTCTCTCCATTTTTTTTTTCATGAGCTTGGGAATCTGTCATTCACAGGCCATTCATTTTTAACGCACTCGCCATTAATAGACGCTATAAATACTCCAATATATACGCTTTATACACCCAGCCAATTCTGACGCCTCCACTGCAAACACTTCATGGGGAATGAAGCTGAAATAATAGTTTGACTGATGGAGAAGACAACAGGAAATCAAACAGTTTTGATAAACAATAAATCTTTTAAAGTCCCCCTCCAGTTTTTTTTTTTTTTTTTTAGAAATATGAATTAATCTAATATTGTTTTGTTTAACATGGTTTTTGGCACATTAAAAAAATAGAGAAAGTCTGGAGATAGGTCTGGCTATAGACCTTTTTTTGTGTTTGTAAATAGTGATGATGGATTTCGTGGGCGGAACAAAACTGGTGGCAGAAAGGGACAGTGGCTGTGTCCACATTTGAAGACGGATTGCATCACATCAGTGTGACCAAGGCTGTCCCAGTTTGAAGGCTCCTTCAGATGAGAATGCCCAGAAATGTGGCCTTCCTTCCCAGATGAATCAAACGTGGCCCAGCCTTTCCCAAGATGCAGTGTGCACCGGTGACTGTTATATATTAAGTAAGGGATACTGCCCGACAAGGTGTCCATTATCAGAAATGAATGGACGACGCGGTTGCTTCCACGTCGTCCATGGACACCTCGAAGGGCATTATCCCGCTTATACCATGGTCACTTACGAAAGAAAGAAATATTTCATCAATTATTAATACGTTAATGTTGTTTTTTACCATTAAAATCGTAAGTTTTTCCACAAGAAGCGGCTGAGTGGACTATTTAATATCTCTCGTTGTGACGCGTTGCCAAGGTAACCGGCTCTGGCCACAGAACCTGCAGCTCGGTCGACCGCAGCTGTTATATTAGGCCTAATCAGTGGAGGGAAGTGAGATGATTGCCTAACATTATGTTACGTGATACAACGTATATAACGTATGTTAATGTATGTTCTGAGTTTCCGTTGCCACGGTTACCAACTAGCGTTTGAGCCAGCGCAATAATTTAGAACAATCAGGCTATTTGACCGGAACTTTTTTATAGGTGTCCTACAACACTTTTTAACGGACAGAATCGAGTATTCACCCAGACCATGGTATAAGTCACGTTAACTAACAGTCATCAACTAGCTAATGGGTAACTGTTTTTAGCTAACATTACTGCTAACATTACTGTTAGCTAAAAGAACACAGCTGAAACAATCTTACTTTAATAAGGTCTCTTGAGTTCAAACATATAAATATTGATACATAAATAAAGATCATTTTGAAAATGTGTATGTTCCCACTTTGTTTTAAAAAATAATTCTGTCCACACAACCTTCATTTTTCAAAATATCTCCATCAACACTAAATGCAAACACTCACTGGTGTTAGCTGTCTTTAGCAGTCCTCCCCGAAACATCCTGGTTGCTTAAAGAAGTTTTGTTTAGCGTGTGATTGTCCTAAAAGACTCTCATTAGCATTAGCATCATCACAGTAAACCGTTGCTGTAGATCGTGGCTGTATCAAGAGACCTGGACACAGCAGTCAAGGCAGGGCCTTGTTCATTCAAGAGAAAGCTGCTCAGTGGCGCATGAAGCTAGTGTTAGGGTTAACTCCACCCCCTCACCAAATTTTGTTCACCTCTGGCTGTAAAAATCCAAGATGGAGTCGGCCAAAATGCAAAATTCGAGCTGACAAATCAATGGGTGACATCATCCATTATTTTTATACAGTCTATAGTTAGCTATCTACACCAGGATTCATGTTGTTCACTGTGTGTTTGCAGTACGATGCATAGATGCTTCAAGGGACACTGCCGGAAAATCAAAGTCCTCACAAGCTTGCTGTGGAGGTCAGAGAGGTCACCAGGGTTTACCTGGGCACAATCAACAACAATCCATCACTCAAACATCTCCTGATATTTCCTTTGGGCTATAAAGTGGTATCTTACTGCTTTGGTCAGATGATATGAGAGCAACTTACTAACTACACAAGAGAATGACAAAGTAAAATACAAAGTTCTGACAGCTGTCCCCAAAGACAAAGACGATGTGACAAACTATGTCAATACTTCAATGCATATGTGTGTATGCAGGTGGGCGGTATAGATAAGTATGTCAAAAGCCTGTTTAACTCACAGCCTTTAAATTACACGCGTCACATCCTGGTTCTTTGGTTTCAATCACAAAACAGCAACAGCCCTGACATATGTATAAAAAGCTGGGTATATCTATGGCTACAGGGTTCTGTTTCACATTTACTGCTATGAAATTAATTTGTGATCTGACAGGGCAGATTAGAAACATCAGGTCTCTGTGTGACGTGCTGACACGTTGATTCAATGATCGTACCAGAAGACGATCACGTCCATTTGTTCTATGCTGTCGTACAGTGACAGACTGTTTAACTGAACTTATCAGTTAACATATGTATTGAAATGTTCTGTTTTAAAGACGCTCAGTTTACTTGTCACAAAGTACTTCCTACTTAAAGTCCTCTGTGGTTCCTGAGGGAGCTTTCTGAACTCTAAACTCTGAGAAAATGACTGCCCATGTCATCAGGGTTATCTTTAATTCGTCTGCAGGCTTTGAGTTTGTGACCGAAAGCCTTTTTTTAAATCAACTGCAGACTCTTAGTTTGAAGTTTAAAAGCACCCAAAACTGTCATAATTTCCTAAAATTGTGATAAAATTTGTACTTAACCTGATCAAACATATAATATAACCCAATAATGTGATTATTTGACCTATAATGTAACAAAACATCCTTAAATTTTACAGATACACTTTAAATAGAATTCTAAATTTACAACAGATGGCACATGGTACATTGTTATCAGCGAAGATACATTAGACTAAAATCCCTATCAATGGGAAATGAACCCGCCCATTCCCACGCTGACTGGTTGTTGTTCAAGGATCGTCCATTAAACCAGAGTGAGTCTTTGATGGCTACCGTTGCCCGCGCCAGTGATAAAGGTGAAACAGTTTATTCAATGTCAATGAATTTTCTTATCTAAGTCAACTGTGGTTTTTATTGACGTGTCTCCTTTGCTTTGCTCAGTCTTATGAACTTCCTGAATTCAAAAAGGGTTTCAAATTGAATTTAAAATCTTGAATGTTCTGGTTCGGTTCAATCAAACTCAAGTTCGTTTGCCCCCTAAGTGCGGTTCGTTTGGGCAGGTGTGAACACAGCAATCACACTCAGGTGTGCACCATAACAACCAGACTGAGACCTTCTTGAAGAGGTGGTCTCAGTCGGGTTACAAACGAACTCTGGTGCAGTTGGTTTGTGGTGAGAACGTGTTCTGACCTGGATCTGAACCAGCTGCAGTCACATGACACATTGTTTGGGTTAAACATGAGCATGTTACAGTCCTGGAGGATAATTAATGTGCGCCTCCTCCTGTACTGCCTTAATATGCACATTCAGCACATCCAATGCATCAAAACATTGTTTTCTAGTTGGAGCCGCGCCTCGTTTTCAAACTGTATGCTTTGACTCAAATGAACAATGACAGCAATATAGTCCACGATGAGCAGCGCTAAAATCAACCTGCGTAGTTGTCCCTCCATTGTGACATTAGAAAGTGTCACATTTATCTTGCAAGTGTACTCTTCTTCAACGTTTTCTTTACTTCCTGGATTTTTCCCACATGGAAATTCTGACCAATCAAGAGCAGCTTTCTCACACAAGACATTTGATCTGGTCTGCTTGTAAATGCTGCCGTGAGAACACCAACCAACTCTAGGCAATTATACAACTGTCTAATAAAACTAGTCCCTGATTCAGACCAAAGCAAGACAACTCTAGGTCTGAAAGCAGCCTTAAGGTGGGAGAGTATGAGAGCTCACACTGGCAGACACAAATGAACATTTATCTGGACAGTTTCTCAGCTCTGTGGACGCTGTGTTCACTCTCTGGGTTTATTTTGAGTTGAGTGAAGATGTTGGATACACTCTGTTCTCACCAACAACATCCTGTTACAGTTACTGTGCTACACTGCAGTGCATCTGAAGCCTTTTGAAATCATCCTCCATTATCTACCTGTCAGTTTATTAGGAACACTGTAGACTTCCTCATGACGTCGGACCAGATCAGATTTTCACAGACTCTCCTCCCTCTTCTTAAACAAATTTACATAACAGCAATTCCTAATATGCAAAAACAAACAAGAAGCTATGTATAGCAGTGTGAGGCAGCAGAGTTAGCGCTTTCCTGGGGAAAATAAAAAAATAAAAAATGAGGCGCTACACGAGTTAATCAAGGTTTGCATGTTTACCCTGCGGCTCTGTGATGGCTGCCTCCCAGACTCCTCACTCACACACAAAGCCTAATATTTACAGGGGGGCAAAATGTTTAGAGCTTCTGTCAGGATTGTGAGCATTTTCCTCAACATTTGAAAGGTGAGACCTGAGGTGATATTTTCCTCACAACTGTGATAGAAGAAGACAACAAGAGAGCTGCAGCTGTGTGGGAGGGGTAGAGAAGAAAAGTGCATTGTTGTTGGTTTGCTGGTGGAAAAAAAATAAATTATGAAAAATTCAGTGCAGCAATGTAGTTTAGTTTGACACGTCAGATGTCAGAGGCAGCGCTGAATCTCAGCCCCTGTGTTTGACAAAGACATAAGCAGTTTGCTCCCAATTTTTTAAAGAGCCAGCGCGGTCTGTTGGGTGGAAACAGCAAAGTAAATGTCAAGGTTTTTCAAAGGTCTGGAAATGGTGTTTATGAAAGAAAGTGTGCACAGACGCTCGAGTATTTCAAATGAAGTTGTCTCTGACGATTGCTTGAGTCGGAAAACATCTCTGAATATTATACAGAAACACAGATAAAGCTGTCTGACCCATAAAAACAGGAGGGGGAACTGGAATAATGGCTGCTTCCCTTGAACTTGTGCTAACAAGTTTGTCAGCTCTTCTCTTTTTTAAATATTAAGACCTGATCACAATACAAACAGAATCAAGATGCAAGAATTGTCGGTTACTGTTTGTGTACAACATGGAAGTGAAAGCCAACCCTAGATTCCCTCTCTGCTGCTACGTATAGTTGAGTTATGAAGTGATGACTGAGAGACCTCTGTATGAGTCTACACATTGTTTAGGGAGGAAAATCCTTTATAGTATTCCTTCAGTACTGAACTACCAGGTGTAAAGGCAAAGACCTGTGCTGCCTTTAAAAGCTAAAAGGCAGAAACTAATGGTCAAAGTTGGATTAAAACCCAAATAGCAAGGGCTGCAATGGTATGAGATTTTCACGGTACGATAACATATCGTTGTTTCACTGTATTACAGAATTTATATTATCAGTCAGAATGACCCTTAAAGGAATGTAAATGGAAGGGCTAATTTTAGTTGAACAAACGTTTTACTACTATAATTAAAACTTAAAACCATTTTGTTAATGGAAGTACGTGTAAGAAGTCTCCCCTTTGAAAACTCACTCTGAAGTTGTCAAAATGTGGCGCTTGGTTTGTGACTTTCAGCGTCAGACACCGATGAAAAAAAGCCATACTTTCATGTCAGCGTGACACGCGGCTGGTTGTTGTTCTTGTTTAATGGCACCCAGCAACAATGCGGCGGGATAACAACAAAAGTTAAGGCAGTGGAAGTCCGAGTACGGCGGGCAGGAGGAGTGGTGCATTGGGTTCAACAACCACCAACTTTCATCCTTGAGGCCGGTGTTTGCTTCCCGTGAGATTGTAAAGCCAAACCCTTCATGTACCTTTGTTATTCAAGAAATAACACGTACCGACGTAGTGCATTCATTCTGAAAGAGACCTTTGCAAACTGTACATTTCCTATGAAAACACGAATACAAGTGTATTCTGAAAACAGACAATGCATGTAACAGGCAGAACTTGACACAGCGTCCCAGAACGTCAACAACCAGAGTACCTTGCACATCGTGTTTCAATTTAGAAAATCCAGGATCAAACATCAATACGTGACGAGGTCAGAGTGAGAATGTGTTGGCTATGCACAGCTGTGTGTTTACTGAGTATGTAATGCCTTTGAAACGCAACCCAGCCAGTTATAATTAAGGACCAGGACATTATAAAGATTACTGTACCACAGAATCATTTCTGAGAAAAAAACATGTAAAACTTTCACAGACAGATAAGTATGCAGCTAAAGTGAGGGCTAGTCTGCAAACCACAGATGTTCTGGGGCTAAAAAGCAGCTCGTAAAACAGCAAGGAGTCGCCAAAAACACCCGTGTTGTGTGACTAAGAGCAGCCTGTAAAACAGCTACAGGTCGCTAAAAACACCCGTGTTGTGTGACTAAAAAGCAGCCAGTAAAACAGCTACAGGTCGCCAAAAACACCCATGTTGTGTGACTAAAAAGCAGCCTGTAAAACAGCAACAGGTCGCTAAAAACACCCATGTTGTGTGACTAAAAAGCAGCCGGCAAAACAGCAACAGGTCGCTAAAAACACCCGTGTTGTGTGACTAAAAAGCAGCCTGTAAAACAGCAACAGGTCGCTAAAAACACCCATGTTGTGTGACTAAAAAGCAGCCTGTAAAACAGCAACAGGTCGCTAAAAACACCCATGTTGTGTGACTAAAAAGCAGCCGGCAAAACAGCAACAGGTCGCTAAAAACACCCGTGTTGTGTGACTAAAAAGCAGCCAATAAAACAGCCACGTCGCTAAAAACACCCGTGTTGCGTGACTAAAAAGCAGCCAATAAAACAGCCACGTCGCTAAAAACACCCGTGTTGCGTGACTAAAAAGCAGCCAGTAAAACAGCCATAAGTTGCTAAAAACACCCGTGTTGTGTGACTAAAAAGCAGCCAGTAAAACAGCGACAGGTCGCTAAAACATACCCATGTTTGGTGGCTAAAAGCCGCTGCAAACACAGCAATGACTCGCTAAAACACAACCTGTTTTATTACTCTTTCTTTTGTAAAACATTTGGTCGAATAAGCATCTTCAGTTTGTTACTTTACTCAACTAAATATAAGGCTGTAGCTAAATCAAACCCCATGAAAACACAAAATGTGTCTAACTAAAAGCTAACTAGCTTAGCAGACCTGGAAGAATCAGCCTGCCTACAAAGGCACGTCAGGCCTCTATCTGCTCCTTATTAGACGTCATTATCCAGATAATGTATCAAGATGTTAATAGCAGGTGTAAATGGAGCCATAGTTGTGACTGTAATGTGATAACAAGACAGGAGGAAACCACCGAGGACCTCTGCTCTAATACGGCGTGTGCAGATCACGAAGAGAGCAATAGAAGGTATCTGCTAATCCTTAAGTAGACGTTTCATGTTGACTTTTTTTCATCAGTTCTTTTAAATCACAGCAGACATCCAGAGAGAGTCAGAGAGACATCTCATTTGTATTACAAACACATTCCTTGTTTCATACACCACACTTTGCTGTCACATTACATCAGGTCATGTGAGACAAAGCAATCCCATAAAATGTATCAGTATCTTCTGGGGCAAAAATTATCGAGCCTTTCATGCTGTCAGTTCGATGTGTGCTGGATCTTTGTCCTGGAGTCAATCTGTGAGGGTTAGTGCAAGTGCAGAAATAAAAGAGGCTCTTCCTGAAAGGAGGTATTCAGATGTGTTTTGTTTGTCAGTGAAGTATATCCAGAGGGGTGGAAGTTTGTCAAAAGAATTAAAAAGTATGAAAAGAAATGGGACTCAACACTTCATGCTAAACAGCTTGCCCCAGATACAAGAATGTGTGTGTGCATGTTTCTGTGAGGCCTGAACATGCTCAGTGAGTAAATGTAAAGACCAGCTGTGATCTGTCTGACTGCTTATTGTTTTATATTCCACCTACAGAGATCAATCAGGCTTTATTATTACTACTCAGGTCTTTAAACATCTTTTAAAGGAGCTGTGTGTGTGGGATTTAATGACACCTAGTGGTGAGGACTGCACATTGCAACCAGCTGAAACTTCTCCCATGTGTGACGTGTTAGCTCCCGGTTAGAATTCCTTCAGTGTTCATTGTTCAGAAGGTTTTAACCAGGAGCTGAGTTATCCGCAGAGGCCTCCTCCTCTCCAAAACAAGCCAACCTGGTGATTTGTGTTGGATTGTGTAGGATTTAGGTGGATATATTGGTAAAATTGGTTAGAATAAGTATGTTTTCTTATGTGTTTAATCACCTAAAATTTAAAAAAATTGTGTTTTTGTTGCCTTACAATGAGACGTTTATATCTACATAGGGAATGGTAGTTAGCTGTCATTAGCAGCCCCACCACGATGAGCCAAACAGCATGGGAAAAATACAGATTTTTAATGTGAAAATGCTTTATTCAGTGATTTTACTGGTTTTATTCACCTGGTCTGTTTGTTTTGGAGAGGAGGAGACCTCTGTGGATAATTCAGCTCCCAGGTAAAAACCTGGATCTTAGATTATCAGAAAAAAAAGGTGAGCACATGCTAGCAGGTGCTGGGCTAGCATCCTGTCTGCAATGAAAAAACACTGATTTTTAGCATGAAAAAACTGCTTTATTCCGTGGTTTTAGGGGTTTTAATTATGGAGTTGTTTTGTTTTGGAGAGGAAGAGACCTCTGCAGGTAATTCGGCTCCTGGTTAAAACCTCCTGACCGTCTGGATCTTAAGTTATCAGAGAAAAAAGGTGAGCACACATTAGCAGGAGCTGGGCTAGCAATACATCTCCAACATGCCAAACAGCTTTGGAGAAAAATTTATTTGTAAGATGAAACTACTTTATTCAGTGCTTTTACTGGTTTAAATCACCAGGTCTGTTTATTTTGAAGAGGATGAAACAATTCAGCTCCCGGTTAAAAACTCTTGCACATCTGGATCTGAAGGTATCAGAAAGGTGAGCACAAATTAGCACACTGGGCTAGTGGCATATCTCCAGCATACCAAACAGCGTTGGAGAAACACTGATTTGTAACATGAAACTGCTTTATTCAGTGTTTTTACTGGTTGTAATCACCTGGTCTGTTTGTTTTGGAGAGGAAGAGACCTCTGTGGATAATTCAGCTCCCGGTAAAAATCTCCTGAAAACCTCGATCTTAGGTTATCAGAGAAAAAAGATGAGCACACGCTAGCAGGCGCTGGGCTAGCATTCTGTCTGCAATGAGCCAAACAGCATTGGAAAAACACTGATTTTTAGCGTGAAACTGCTTTATTTTTTTTTAGGGTTTTTAATTACGGAGTCGTTTTGTTTTGGAGAGGAAGAGACCTCTGCAGGTAATTCGGTTCCTGGTTAAAACCTCCTAAACATCTGGATCTTAAGTTATCAGAGAAAAAAGGTGAGCACACATTGTTGTCTCCAACATGCCAAACAGCATCTGAAAAACACTGATATGTAAGGTAAAACTGCTTTATTCGGTGCTTTTAGAGGTTTTAATGACCTGGCCGGTTTGTTTTGGAGAGGAGGAGATGTCTGCAGATAATTCGGCTCCCGGTAAAAACCTCCTGAACAAAGACCACTGAAGCAGAGCTCTGGTCAGGCCTAAAAATCAGGCCAAGACCAACATGAACCGTCACAGTTTCTGTCCATGCTTGCTTGGGCTGGAGTGTTTGCTCGCACCACTTCTCCTTCTCTTCCTTATTTTAATTAGTCTGTCGTCTCATGCAGGACAGGTTCAACACAGCAGGCTGCACCCCTCGATGATGATCTACACCCTCTACTGCATGTTACGCACATCTCTCCCACTGCTGGGGAGCCAGAAGCAAAGACTGTCATCCAAGTCTCCTTGCAATCCCCACGATGCTGTTCGGCCCATTGCAGAGGGGCTGTCAAATACGGTGGCCAACGCTAATGCGAATGCCTCCATCTAAGACCAGTGTTTGGTTTGTCCACTTAGGGCTACTGTAGAAACATGGCGGTGCAACATGGCGATCTCTGTAGACGAGGACCCGCTACATATGTAGAAATAAACAGCTCATTCTGAGGTAACAAAAAACACAATTCTTATTTTCAAGTGATTATAAACAAAGGAAGACATATTCCGTATTTGCCGATAGATCCCCCTGAATCCTACACACTGAACCTTTAAATTCTCCTCTCTGTATCTAATCAAAGAAAGGAGTTTACAGAAAAGCCCATTAACGCCACACTTGAAGTAAAACTCGTCTCATTTCTGACAAAGGAGAAGGAATTAAATTGGAAAGTGGAGGCAAAAAAAAATCCAGAACATGATTCATTTGTTTTAAGTACATTTGGAGTCTTCAACCTTGCTCGTTCCTCTCTCCCCCCGCCCCGTCCTCCCCTGCCTGTTGGATGTGGTTGCCATGACAACACCCATTACCTCTTGATTGGAGATCTAATGTAATCTAGACAATGAGCGGTGCCATTTATCTGCTGTTAACACAGCGGTAGCAGCATTAGCAGCAGTCAGAGTCGGACAGCCATGAACAGAGAATGAAACAGAGTCATTAGAGCGAGGGGTATACTGTACGCTGCGTTCATGACTAAGAGAAGGAGTGTGTGTGTGTTTGTGTGTGTGTGTGCTCTTACTGTATGTGTGCGTCTGCGGGGCCACCCCTGGCACCTGCAGCGTGAGCGTGCACATGCGTTTATGTCTGTAGTTTGTTTTGGGGGAGCAGCGGGAGTGATCTCTGGCGCAGTGTGACTCGCCGGCCGCCGCTGAATATCACACCACAGATTCTGGTGCCAACTGCAACACACAGACATAAAGATAAGCTCTCCGGCTCCGTCTCTCCGGCTCCGGCTTCAGATCCCCACAATGAAGTGGGACAGGATTACATCAAATAAAATTGGGAGCTCGCTGTTAACAAATCTGCTGCAATGTCGCACGCGCCGGATTCCTGTCAGTCGGACCCAAAACGACGAGTCGCTGCACACGCCAGCTGCCATTTTGTGGAATTCAACCAATATTGACTTGAGGGGCGACACATAAATAGCTTAATGATACAACATGAGAAGTCACTGTTGTCATTGCTAACAATCTGATGGGCTATGTAAGGCGCTAGCTGGGGTACTCCAATTAAGTTGAAGGACAGAATAAAGGGATCGCTGCATGGTAAATCACAACCTTTTCTCATTTCCTCTCTTTGAGTTACCCCCCCTGAAAAATGTGTCACTGCGAATCAATTCTGCCACCACTATCCTCGATATGCAACAAATAAAAAGTGACTGACATCAAATTATTTCCAAGCTGATAGATGTTACACTAGCTTTGTCAGTGTTGTCACCTCTTTGGAGAGATCTTTCTAGTTTAGAATAATTGAAAGAGTAACTGAGTTTTCAGACGAGTCAAGAATTGGTGGAAAAGTTGGCACAGGCGAGATTTCTTTCTCTCTCTTTCCTTCTTTTATCACCGTCATTTCCTTCTTTTTCATTCAGGGGGAAAAATAATGATATTGGACTGCCACGGGCAAATAAATAAATAAATATATTAAAAAAAAGAAAGAAAGGAAATGAGCATTGTGCAACGTAAAATATGACTTCAAAGTCATGACACTGACAAGACAACAAAGCCACACAGATCGAGGTACTACACACCTGAGGTTCGAGTATTCGTCATTAAAGAAGAAAAATGAAAAACAAACAAAAAAAAGAAGCATTGCAGAAGGACAGCGACAGTATGAGATGTTGACTATTTTCTGTTATATTGCCCTGGATTCCTCTGAGTCGGCTGCCAAAAGAGTTGTTTTGATGGAGAATATGAGTGATGCTTTTTCAAGGGCAGTCCTCTGCGTCCATCTAGACTGCATTTAAACGGAGAAGACAAAGTTCATGCTGTAAAACGTATATACTGTAAAGATATAACGCTACAGTCTGGGGCCCGGTGGTTGTTATACAACAGTGTGAGTTTGGACAAATAGCTTTGATTCTAATAGTTTTACATGGAATAAACCTCGACAGAAAATAGACCTGAAACTGGTGACTGCATAAAAAGCTGTAAGAACCATTAACGTACCATAAAGCGGTGGTGTCTAACTTCCTTTAACCCCACAACCCCTGTCCGAGTACCATTTCATCAGCACCACCCGTCATGTTCCAAGTGTGGTCATGTGAACTGATTTTGATTTATGTAAGGCTATTAAGTATATAAAAGTGGATGGTGGCTAATTTTGGATTTTGATCATGTTTCCATACATTCAAACAGTTTAGGTCAGAACGCTCAGCAGCTATTTCAATTGTTTAAAGATGGAGTGTGGGACTTTTGTCTCCCTTTAGGCTGTGAGAGTAATACACAAACATTATCAAGGCATGTTTATAACGTATGCCTGCAGGTTAGCTACTGTTGGTCCACTCCAGAAACCTTTCTTGGTGGTTTCTTAGCTTTGTCCAATTCAGTTTCAATTGTTCATCCACTACTCTTAGCTAGCTATTTCAAATAAATATCCATTACTTTTCGCTAACTATTTCAGCAGTTAATCAGTGATTTAGCAAACCTTTTCAACTACTTGCCCATTACTTTAAGCCAACTGTTTCAAATAAATACCCATTACGTTTAGCTAATTATTTCAACTGTTTATCCATTAGGCTAAGCTGACTTTTAGCTGATTTCTATTGTATAGCTAAGCTGTCTAGCTAGAGCTACTTTTCGCCAACTATTTTAACTATTTATCCATTACTTTTAGCTAACTATTTCTACAGTTCATCCATTAGGCTAGGCTGACGTTTAGCTATTTCATCTGTAAAGCTAACTATAGCTGATAGTTTCAACAGTTCATCCTTTACTTTTAGCTAACAATTTGAAGTATTTATCCATTACTGTTAGCTAACTATTGGAAGTATTTATCCATTACTGTTCGCTAACTATTGGAAGTATTTATCCATTACTGTTAGCTAACTATTGGAAGTATTTATCCATTACTGTTAGCTAACTATTGGAAGTATTTATCCATTACTGTTAGCTAACTATTGGAAGTATTTATCCATTACTGTTAGCTAACTATTTGAAGTATTTATCCATTACTGTTCGCTAACTATTTGAAGTATTTATCCATTACTGTTCGCTAACTATTTGAAGTATTTATCCATTACTGTTCGCTAACTATTTGAAGTGTTTATCCATTACTGTTAGCTAACTATTTGAAGTATTTATCCATTACTGTTCGCTAACTATTTGAAGTATTTATCCATTACTGTTCGCTAACTATTTGAAGTATTTATCCATTACTGTTCGCTAACTATTGGAAGTATTTATCCATTACTGTTCGCTAACTATTTGAAGTATTTATCCATTACTGTTCGCTAACTATTTGAAGTGTTTATCCATTACTGTTCGCTAACTATTTGAAGTATTTATCCATTACTGTTCGCTAACTATTTGAAGTATTTATCCATTACTGTTCGCTAACTATTTGAAGTATTTATCCATTACTGTTAGCTAACTATTTGAAGTATTTATCCTTTACTTTTAGCTAACAATTTGAAGTATTTATCCATTACTGTTCGCTAACTATTTGAAGTATTTATCCATTACTGTTCGCTAACTATTGGAAGTATTTATCCATTACTGTTCGCTAACTATTTGAAGTATTTATCCATTACTGTTCGCTAACTATTTGAAGTGTTTATCCATTACTGTTCGCTAACTATTTTACTGTTAGCTAACTATTTGAAGTATTTATCCATTACTGTTAGCTAACTATTGGAAGTATTTATCCATTACTGTTCGCTAACTATTGGAAGTATTTATCCATTACTGTTAGCTAACTATTTGAAGTATTTATCCATTACTGTTAGCTAACTATTTCAACTGTTTAAACATTAGGATAGCTGACTTTTAGCTACTTCAGTGGTTTAACCATAGTAAACTGTATCCACGGTTTATCCATTACTTTTATCTGACTATTCTTAACTGTTTAAAAATTAGGATGTGTCTACTTTTTAGTCATTCAAACTTTTAGCTAACTATTTCAACTGTTTATCCATTTCAGGCTCAGTTTTACCTTTTTGAGCTGTTTAACATCACTAACTGTTTCAATAATTTATACATTTTTCTTATGATCAGCCTACTTTTAGCTATTTTAACTTTTTAACCATTACTTTTTGTTAACTACAACTGTTTATTCATTGGGCTACATTTAGCTGTTACAGCTGTTTAACCATTTCTTTTGGCCAATTAATTCAACTTTTTTTGCTAACTATTTCAACTGTTTAACAATTAGGATGTGCCTACTTTTAGCCATTTCAACTTTTAAACCATTACTTTTATCTAAATTTTTCAACTGTTCAACCTCCAAAATATAACAGCATTCATTTTAAAAGCAGAAATTATAACCCATACTCACCTTTTCTTGTTAGGTGGTGACCCAGTGGCTGTAGTAATGATTACAGGAGCAAAGCAGGAAGTTTACAGGCGATGTAGTATGAAGGGTAAAAGAGTCCACTTCTGGTGTGATGGACAACAGGTTGATGGGCCAGACGTCACTGGACTTACATCCAGGAGACCGCTGTTTGTGTCCTTTGTGAAACCAAAAGTAAACATTAAGTCATTCTACAAAGTAGCGTAGTATGTCGACGTGAGTTATATAACAAATGTGATGCATATCATGTGAGATACATAACCATTTGTAAAGTTAGTCACAAAACTTTATTTACATAGTTTTCATGCAACTGTGACCATTAACAGACACGTGCCTTCTGTTATCTACCAGTAGGTGCACAAATTTAGGAAATGCACTTGTGGGACATATTCAGAGGTAGGAACATATTAACTATGTGATTATATGTGTTGGGGGACTTGTTAACTTTTATTATTTCAACTGTTAAACCATTACTTTAAGCTATTTTAGCTGTTTAGTCACTACTTTTAGTTAACTATTTCAACAGTTTAACTATTAATTTTAGCTATTTTAACTGCTGAACTACAATGTTTAGCCTTTTCAGCCTTTAAGCCATCACTTTAAGCTAACTATTTTAGCTGTTTAACCATTACTTTAAGGTTTTTCACCATTAACTTTGCACCATTTCAACTGTTCTCACTTTAGTTTTCTATTACAAGCTTTTATGCAGTACACTGAGACCTCTCTGCTGGCTTGTTACTGTTGCTATTTTTCACACACTCTCACACTGTGTTAGAGTGTTACAGCCGACTCCATATGTGGATATATTTTTCTAGCAAATAGAAATTTTCATCTTCTCAAATTAGCTCAGCTACTCCACAATCTTTCCACGTATCCCCTGGCAACTGCAGAAGCACCCCCTGTGGTACGAGTTGGTTGAAAATCCACTTCCATAGACAACAGTTCACACTGGACGGAGTCGTAAATAGAGCAGCATCTCTCTCTCGCTCGCTCCTGTGCTTGCAAATACCACTACACAAACATTTACATGTGACATACGCTCTCCACAGCCCCCCCCGACATGCCCCCAAACAGATCTATGACACTGTGTATCTTGTGTGTGCGTGTCGCTTCATTAAGCATGTATCCAATCAGTCACACACACAGCGGCTCGGCACTTTGCGCCGCAGTCTACTCCTGGCCTATAACCCGTCTGTCAGTCAAACGGCTGGAGTTCATTAGAGACACTGAGAGCCGGTGACAACTCCCCACGGATCTGACCTGTGTATACAAACGCAGGTGATCTGACCCTCTAGGAGGATATCACCACGTAAACAAAGATATTGTGTCGCTTGAGAGGAGGACGAAGAGGAGGAGGAGGGGGGAAAAAAATGAGTGAAAACACTCAAAGATCCATAACAACAGCCTGTGGGATGCGCGGGGTCTACACAGAGAGGCAAGTCAGGGAAAATTGAAAAGAAAACACTGCTTTTCTGTTTCTGCTGCAGGTTGTTAGGAATTAATAAAACAGTAGCACATAAATTGAGCCTGGTGGCCTGTTAGCTGGAGTGTGCATGTGGCTAAAGAGACATTTGGATTCAAATAGATCCCATTCAGGATTGCAGAAGTTACTCTCAAGCCATATATAAACTAAGCACAAAAAGTACAGAAATTTGTGTTTGGTAGATTATTTCTTTGTTGTAACAATGCTTCTTGGCAATATTTCTTATACCCTTGGAATTAAGTTTATTTCCCTTTTAAATGGTGTCACATTTGTAAGGAACATGCATTTGTGGGATGAGCAGCAGAGCTGAGTATGTGGGTTGCACCCATAAAAAATTTGCCAAATCTTTTCTGCCAATGCCAAACAGCTTTTTTTTAGCTGTTGACTCTTGTTTGGTGGATTGAATAATTGAAGTCTGAAGAAACAAGCCATATTGGCCATTTAACAATTTATTAATTTAACGGACAGGAGCCTCAGTAATGCGTGGAAGAACCATACACAGCCACAACAGCCTGGCACCTCTTCCTCATGCTGGTCACCAGCCTGGTCACACACTGCTGTGGGATGGCATCCACAAGTCAGCCAGCGTGGTTGTGTTGGTCACTCTGGCACGAACAGCATGCAAACCCATGCTCACAGGTGCAGACAATCAGGTGTCAGCACCTGGGGGTACCAGAAGCTCTAAACAAGAATCAATAGCATCAGCAAAAAAATTTTTCATGGGCGCAACCCACATACTCAGCTCTGCTGCTCATCCCACAAATGCATGTTCCTTTCAAATGTGACACCATTAAAAAGGGAAATAAACAGGCTTTCCAACGGTATAAGATTTATTGCCAGGAAGCATTGTTACAACAAAGAAATAATCTAACAAACACAAATTTCCTTACTTTCTGTGCTTAGTTTACACATCATCTGGTATTAAGGCGACACTAAAGATCAAGGAATTCTTACTGTTGTTAACTGGCTTGAAATTCCAATGAAGCATGCATCAAATTTAATAAAGCATACAAATGAGCAACGGCACAAATGTCCTTTTTAATTTGAGCACCATGCATACCAATCTCTTCATTTCATCCAATTGAATTTTTTGGAGGCCGCCCCAGAATAGGTTTATGGTGGGTAAACACAAGTTAAGGAATATCTGTTGTGTGGCAAAGAAAGTCTTAACACTCTGTCCTGTTAATAAGATTAGAATGTGAAATATTCATTGGAAAAGGCTTAATAATAAATGGCGGGTATTAAAAATTGAATTAATTCAAATTCCATCCCATGAATTTTTAAAGGTACATTATTAAGAGTGCACCAACAAGCCATTTCATTGATGTAGTGCTGTAACGCCGAAACTTAAGTCCCACCTCCCGCTCATCCATTCATTTCCCACATGCTCAACAGAAGTCTTTAGGAAAGACTAACGGGCCAGTTTGACAGCAAGGTGAAGTAAAGTGCCCCCACCCCCTCCCTCCATCTCTCCATTTAGCATTAGCACTCACACCTCCCCGTAAACTGATTGCTGACAGGAGGCGAAAAACGGGCCCAGGGTCAATAATTTAAGGAACTTGAGGCTAATTTTAATCTATTACCGCGCTATGTGCATACAGTGTGTCAAAGGTAAGGCCGGAGAGGGATCCGTCATGTGATTCATACTCCGGGGAGAGAATTAGTTTCATGACACATCATAATTTAATACATTTTAAGGAACTCAGCATGACTTTGCCAGGCTGATGGAGGGAAGGGAAGGAGGGAGAGAAAGAGGGGAGGTGAAGAACGAGAGGGATATTAAATTATGGAGCACCTTAACAGAGCAATCTGTCTTAGAGAGACATGATTGCTTTACCGCTGTGGATTGATGATAATCTGTTTGTAAGGGGCCTTGTAACGGCTACAAAGGCTGTAATGGGTGGAAACTCTGGACTGGACCATAACAGACCAGTGGATGGATCGCCTGCAGAGCACCTTTCAATATAAACTTTATAATTCACTTCGTCTTTATAATCAGGTGTAAGTTAATGGTAGCCTACGGTATGGTGGTTTTATTAATGGTTAATGAATCATTCATTAATGCTTCACAGGACAATATGATAACTTATCAGTTGCCAGATTGTGAGAAAGTCAACAACCTCAAAAAGTTTTAATCAATTTTAATGAACATTATCAGAATTAAAAATAGACATTATCATAATGTTAATAATTAATCTCACGTTGTCCTCCTTCTGGTGAGCCATCAAGGAGAACTGAAGCGTCTGACGAGTAATCAGAGGGAGTTTTGACAACATGGCAACCCAAATGATTATTACACATCAAGAGGAGCATTAATAAATGATTTATTAACATGAATAAAACAAACGGTCACAAGTTCAGCATTAAAAAATGAATAAGAAGCTTTTGGTTGCCAGGTTGTGAGAACACTCTTTGTCAATAAGTTTGGATGAAAATTTAATCAACAGTAACTGAACATTAACAGTAACGTTAATAAGTCGTTAATTAAAGGTTTGTCACTTCTTAGTGAGCCTTTATATTTGAGGTTAATTAAAAAATTAGAGGACGATATACATCAGCCAAAGGGATTTCTCACACATGGCAAACTTTGTTCTTTTTAATGGCGTATTACAGATGAATAAAGCGTTAATTAATGACTTGTAATTACAAATTCACTATTAATTCATTGCTAAAAAGCTGTTGGTTGCCAGATTATAAGTTATATGAAACTCTTTGTTAATACATTTTAATGAACATTAAATTAACATTTATTTAACATAAACAGTAAAGTTAATAAGTCATTAATTAAAGGTTTATCATCTTCTAATAAGCCATCATTATGGTTTAAAAAGGTTAGGGAATATGCATCAGCCACACATGGCAAGTTTTGTTCATATTAATGGCTTATTACAAATGAATAAAACAAGCAATTGCAAGTTCAGTATGAATTGATCAATAAGAAGCTTTTGGTTGCCAGGTGGTAAGGACACTCTCTGTTATTAACTTTTAAAAAGCATTTAATTAACACTTATTTAACATTAAGGGTAAAGTTAATACAGTCATTAATTAAAGGTTTATCACTTTCTAGTGAGCCTATTATGATGAAAGGTTAGAGGAGATAAACATCAGGTTACAGATCAATAACAGATTAATAAAGCATTAATAAATCATTTATTATCATAAATAAAACAAACGGTCACAAGTTCAGCACTAATTTATCAATAAGAAGCTTTTGGTTGCCAGGTTATGAGAGCACTGTGTTAATATGTTTTAATAAACATTTAATTAACACTTACTTAACATTAACAGCAAAGTTAATAAGTCATTAATTAAAGGTTTATGACTTTCCAGTGAGCCATCAAGACGTATTAAAAGGGTCAGATGGGGATATACATCACTACAGAGATTTCCTTCACATGGAAAATTTGGCATTAATAAATGGCTTATTAACATAAATAAAACAAGTTGTCATAAGTTCAGTATTAATTTATCAGTAAAAAGCTTTTAGTTGCAGGGTTATAAGAACACTCTTTGTTAATAAGTTTAAAAATAAAAAAAAAAAAAGAGAACATTTTAATCAACAGTAATTGAACATTAACAGTAAAGTTAATAAGTTGTTAATTAAAGGTTTATCACTTTCTAGTGAGCCATTAATGTGAATTTAAAAGGTCAGAGGATAATATACATCAGCCAACGGGATTTCTCACAATATGGAAAGCCTTGTTCTTTTTATGACTTGTTACAAATCACTAAAGCATTAATAACTGACCTATTAACGTAAATAAAACAAGCAATTACAAGTTTAGTACTAATTTACCAATGAGAGGCTTTTAGTTGTCAGGTTATGAAAACACTTAATATGTTAATACGTATTAACAAACATTTAATTAACACTTATTTAACATTAACAGTGAATTTAATAAGTAATTTATTAAATAGTTAAAGGTTTCCATTGAAAAACTACAATGAATTAAAAAGATTGGAGAAAAAACAAACATAACCCACAGAGATTTTTCGCAAACGGAGAGTGAGTTACGACACTTGAGGATTACAGCACCTGGCATATCGACACAACACCACTTTATCCTGTTAAAACAATCCTCACAACTTGGATTCATTTTTGATTAAAAACCCTTTTGATTCTTTTGATCTGAGGACCATCACGGACTACAGTTTAACGGTAAATTAAGACACTTCAAATCAGGTATAATACATGATCGTGCCATATTGCACTATTCATCACCGAATCAATACAAGACGCAATTTGTCCTGAATTTTTGAGCGCAGAAATGTTAGAATGAGGCTACTGTGAGGAAGTTTGCTCACATATTGGAAAGGACAATTTGGTCCTCCCAAAATACTGTCCATTTGCAAACCTATGCTATTGCTAAAACAGGTTGTACCTGACGAGGAAGAGTCTCTAAAACCATTTGTCAGACAACAGGCTTGTCTTCGGAGTCGGCACAAGATTACGCAGGCTGAAGAGCCTCTCCACGGATACACTTAACAGTCCCTCCAGGCATCTCGTGGCAAAAAACCCTTGAATTTGCGGCCAATTTTGTCAGAATTTGCGATAAAAAGTGCCATTTTTATGTGATTTTTTGCGGGAAATTGTGGCAAATGACAAAAATTGCAAGTCAGGATTTTTTTAAACTACTGCCTCCAAAAAATAAGTGATGTAATGACTTGCTATAATAATCATACTGAATATTACAAAAACAGCTGCAAATGATTTAGTTATATTGAATTAGTTTCAAAACATGGACTCCAATAACGTTTTAAAAAATCCTGAGTGAATATTGTAGCTCTCAAAGCAGACAATGTGACTGTAAAACAACATGTAAGCTACATCTGCTGTAAACATAACATTTGAATCAATTCAACACATATTGTATGCATTTAAACAAAGGGACAATTCTTATGTCAATACAGAGCATTTCTCCATACTGCAATGACGTTAGCGCCATTTGATGACGTTTCAAACGATGTCGCATGCTTGACGACTTCCAGTCAGCCGGAAAATGACTTTTGAAAAACTGCAAGCCCCCGCATATATTGCTGCCTTTCCTTGACTTTGCGTTAATTATTGCGATCGCAAGATGGCGTCAATGTTGTCGGTATGTTTGATTATTTTTTTCTACTCATTATGCAGATAACTGAAGAACGTACATAACTCAAGTAACGACACAATTGTTTGATTAGCAAGGTGTTACAGTACTGTGTATGACTTATTATGAAGTCCTATCGTCATTTTTTGGAACATTAAAATAATTAACTTAAAGTCTCTTGATTCATTGTGTGTGTTTTTTTTCCCTCCCGTCTTAAATCCCAGCGTGCCAAGGGAGCGCTCCTCACCTTAAGTACACTCAAAGTTACACTCTGACAGATAAGGTCAAGCACCCCTCTTTCCTCTCCCCCTATTTCCCTCAGTCTTTCTATTCACCGCAGTCACACAGGCTTTGTCTCGCCCGTGTTCATGCCTTGCAGCTCGGGCTGGAGTGGGGAATAGTAAACTAGCCTATCGCTGCCAGGGCTTACTTCAGAGAGCAGGAAGGCTTTGGCTGTCATAGGTTCTCAGGATCAGAGCCGAGAGCGGGGACACTTCATTTGCCGGTGCTGAGGAGGAAGAAGAAGGTGGAGGAGGTGCGGGGAGGAGGGGAGGAGGGGGGGAGGTGTATGTGCCAGGGTCAAGTGCTGTGGAAAAAGCCAGGCAGTTATCCAATAGAGCTTTGCTCTCCTCTCTGCTCTCTGTTAGTGTCTTATGCAGCCCACTCTGTCCTGAGGCTTTCCAGGCTTTGCCGGTTCTGTTGTGGCAAGGGCATCCTGGATCAGCATTTGAAAGGCATTATAACTGGGAGAACTGGAGCCGGTCTGTTAAACCTGCAATGCATCAGCAATTCATGAGGTGTTAAGAGGCCCATCTGAGGAGGCAAAGCATGTGGATCAGATGCCTTTATGTGACTTTCTTGTGGAAATGAACACAGATCACCGCTTCGGAAGAGGAATATCGAGTGGCGTGTGTTTTTAAAATAACGCCTCTGACTGTGACAAATGTAAGGGAATTAGAGGGAATCTTGTCTCTCACATGCGGCTTAATTGCTCGCACACACTTCTTCATTTCAGAAACAGAAGGGAAGGTGCTATAATATTGTGCCGAACAGGTGCTGTAAGCAAAACTGTAAACACAGGAGCGTTTTAGCCTTTCAGGTAATGTGTTAGTGAGCTGAGAAATTGCACATTTGCTGTGTTATATGAAAACAACATCCATGGAGAGAGGGAAGGAGCTGCGGAGAAGGGAAGGAAAAAGTGAAGCCTCTTTTACTTTCTTTGTTTGGGTAAATCTAAAGTGGATTCACACCTGCGATGGCAGCCCCTAGTGGAGGTGTCGGACACTGCAGAATCGCCTTTGTGAACCAAAACGGGCTGCCTGACAGAAGCTAATCCCTCCTCACCAACCGCACACAAGCTGTTTGTCAGATCCCACTTTCCATACTGACTGGTTTGACCCGTGCACACACAGATCTGGAAATAGGAGCTGCAGGGGAGGGAGAGAGAGGGAGAGAAAAAAAGAGGAGTGCAGAAGGAGGAGGATAAAGAGGAGAGAGGAGATCAGAGAGGAAAGAAGTGAGAGGAGACAGGGCAGAGAGCAGGAGGAAGGAAAGTATTATCAGCGGGAAGGGGATAACATATAACGCCTCACTGAGCCATACAGAGGGAGAGGATGTGGTCATCTGACAAACTGGAAGCCCACCCATCTGCCACCGACAAGCCAGTCTGACATTACCACCTGTCAGGTGCCAAATGCCGATAAAATTTGTCTTTGGTGGATAAGATACATCAAAGTCACCTGCCAGAGATACCTGAGGTAACTTTTTGAGGTATTAGCATCTGGACTGCCTCGGTTAGCGTGCACTCGGAGTTTCGCTTGCTGTTTGTCCCGACTGTAAAATCTGAACGTGAGCCAGCCACATTAAAAAGTTACAGTCTCTAAATGTGACGCAGCAGCATCTGATGGCCATTAGGTAAATGCTTGAGAATTTATTCCCACGTGGTGACTGTCTTCAGGATTAATTACTAAGTTTAAAATTAAAATCTAAATTTGCTCTTGACACTTTCCGAATGTTGTATAAAAAAAACCTTTAAAGGGACAGTTCACCCTGAAATCAAAAACATGTCTTCCTCTTACCTGTAGAGCTGTTTATCAGTCTAGATTGTTTTGGTGTGAGCTGCAGAGTGTTGCAGATATCTCTCCAGTATAATGGAACTAGATGGCACTCAGCTTGTGGTGCTCAAAGTGCCAAAAAAACAACAATGTCTCTTTCCAGAAATCATGACCTGGTTACTCAAGATAATCCACAGACCTTGTTGTGAGCAGTTTCATGTAGGAACTATTTTCTTGCTACCGAGCTACACCCACCAACTGTATCACTGCGCAGGAGGAAGCAAGTATCTCACAGAAGTAGCTAATGTTACAGTTCAGCTGAGTAGACGCCGTCAGAAACCACTGATAAACCAAGACAACCCTCTTTAGATCAATTTCCTGTGTATATGTCATGTGGTTTTGCCACTGCCCCGCCCCTTTAGGAGACTATAGCGGCAGTCCTGAGTCTATTCATTTCAACTGGAAAAGTGAACATGAGTACAGATTATGACCATTTTTGTCACCCCATAGTCACTAAAGTAAATAATGGATCCATTTTTCACAAGTCCAAACCCTTCTAAACGTTCTGACACTGAAATGGCATTTTATCAGACAAGACAAATCAGGAGAAAGTTAACTTTGTTCGAGACATGTCTCTGTTTTTAGGAACAAACTCTTGCGAGATTTGGCAACAACTGACGTGATCTTACACTCTGTTGATATCCGACATTAGGCTAGCAGATAAAAACTGGCGGGATAATAAAGAACAAACACTAAATCTGTACTGTCTGTAAAGTTGTACTGCTATGACATTGGCTATACTTCCAAATAGGACTGGGTTAGAAAAATCGATTCATCCAATTTAAATCGTTCTTCAGTTGAACGACCAGCTAACGATTTGTAAAATCCAGGATCGATCTTTAAATTTTCGCTTTTTCCCACAGATGTGTGAAGCTTTAATCCGGTTAATCTCGTATTAGTTCTCTGAGGATCTCTTTCACATCCTTGCAAAAATTAGTATTGTAACTGAAATATCATCAATTGAATCAATATCGGATCGGATCAAATTGTATCGGGACCTTGTGAATCGAAATCAAACTGATATAGGAAATTAGTGGTGATGCCCACCTAGGGAGAGAAGACTGCGCCCACTTAAGAGGACTGGAAGTGTATACCATTTCGTACTATTGACGCAGCTTGTAATGCGTTAGCTTCTATTATAGAGTATCTTTGATGCTGTTAATATCTAGATGTCTGGCTGTCAAGAGTACAAGCTTCTTATCCATCTGGTTGGACATTTAATAATTGAATGTTTTATTATGTATTTAAAGACAGTATTAGTAGTTTAACAACTTCTCACTATCTGATCAGACATCAGTTAGCTTACGTAAATCCTTTTTATCCCTAATAGATGACATTTATTTGCCGGCATTACCCTGGTTTCACTGACAAATAGCCAATGGGATTTTTCCATTGGCTTTTCGATTATTGCAGAAAATAAGATCTGTAGCAAACAAAAGTTTATGATACCTGTATGTTTTGTTGAGCGAGATTTCCTTCACAATTGAACACCATCGATTTGATTTTTGAAGTGAAAATGCAATTGCCAGAAGTAAAAAGCTAACGCTAGGCTACAAACAAATTACACTACCTATGAATTCTCATTGAGCTGGTTGTTAGCAACTGCCTTTTTGAGACACATAGAAGCTTTGAAATTGCTGAGTGTGATGTTTGCAGACGTATTTCATGTCGTAGAACAAATCACGAAAGTCTGTTAAACTTGAGTTAACCATGTGTCAATCACTGGGACTAGGAAAACACAAAGCTCCTCATCCCCGCTACTGTCAGCTTGACGGATTCCACCACGAGTCAAGTTGAGATCCTCATCACCGCCATCACCATGATTTCTAACAGCATCACATGAACCATCCTCATCATCATCATCAAAACACATCACAACTCCAAACATTAGCCGTGGAGACCTGTTCACCCATAATTCCTCCGCTACATCCTGATGAAGGTCAACACCTCAATGTCAACGGTGCGTCTCGAGGCTTCACGAGAACAGACTGCATACCCGCTGGAAATCCCTGTTCCTATTCCCAACCAGCCAAAGCCCGCGCTCGCTGCTCCCCAATCCCCAAGAAGCATTCCAGGAATCTGTTCTCTTTTTAATTAGCTTAGAAGAGAAAAGGGATTTTTTTTTTTAAATCCAGGGTTGTAGTTTTCAGTAAGCGACAGCAAACAGCCCAAGTGGGGACAGGCAGAGAGACAGACTGAAGCTCCCTTTGAAATGTATCATAAGAGTGAAGCAAACATTAGAAATGATTATAGACTTGTAGAGTGCACACAGCTCTAATGACGTACACAAGTTTAAAGATGCAATCTGTAGGATGTTCATTAAATCAAAACCTGTGTTTCATACTATTTATGGGCTGCATTTTCCCCAAAAAGCTGTTTAATGTAATTCTGTAATTCCCTCAATATTATATGAGTCTGTCCTAATGCACAGTTTGTACCTCTTCCTACGGAAAAGTAATGTATGTAATCCTTGTATTTGGGAAGGTTGCAATCACGTCTACAATGTGCTAACAGGAGTAAAAACTAAAGAGGACGCAGTTCTGTCAGGTGGAAGGTTGGGGCGGTAGATGGGTCACAAAACATCTGACTTTCCTGTGGGACTTTACCCAATATAATTTGGAGAGATTTTAAGGTACGTCTTCACCCAGTTTCTATCCCTAAACCAGGAGTCAGCAACCTTTACTACCAGAAGAGCCATTCTATGGTCCGAAAAACATTAATTAAGTAGGTCTGGAGCTGCAAAATATATTTGAGTCTTATAATAAAGGTAACACGGACGTATTAAATTGAAATTAGCTTATCAACATTACTAAAAGGTCTAATCACAAATGTGTTTTACCATTAGATGGCGACTCTGCTGTAAGGTATTCCTGAATACTTGGTACCTTGCAACGCAAGTACATAAACCTGTCTTTGCACTACTTAATTCAATATTGTCTTTCTGTTCTTGATGTTCGGTAAAATTTAAAGGAAAAAGCGCCAAGCCCGAGACAAAGTTATGACTTAGGGGTGGGCGATATGACCCTAAAATAATATCATGATGTTTCAGGGCATTTTTGCAACATTATTCTAGACGAAATGACAAATTAGTTAAAAAAAAATGTATTATTAATTTAAGAAAACAGAATTACAACAAAATAAGTGATCTAGTTTTACAGTTAGCTTCAAATATTCATTAAAATCTAAATAAAATGATTTCTCCTTTCTTTAGTTTGTGAACAACAACAGTAACTCAGAGTGAGATTCACATTCTGTATACAATATTAATAGTTCAACTAAATAAAGTCTACCACAAATTACACATTTAAACAGCTCCCAAATACAAAAAAAATGTCCCCTGGGATCTATATATATAAATCAACAGGTGATTTCCTTCTTTTAGTAAAATCCTAAATGATTGAGTTGTTTGTTTTCCACCTGGACCTTTATGCTCTGCCATTTCTCCTCTAATCATCACGCTGTAACCTGTGACAGGCTGTTATGATACCACAACTATCACACACTCACATATATGGAGTTTTTTTGACGTAGGTTTACATTACCAAAGGTTTATGACAAAATCACTTGACGACACCGACTCCAGTGTGCGCACAGCGAGAGAGGAGAGGGAGAGACGCTGTGCTGCTGCCAGAGGAGCCGCTGAATGAGTTACCAAGAAGTCCGGGGCTGTTCATTAAACATCCAGGACACCACAGTTTATTACACACTACTGAAGCTGCTCCTCTTTCAGCCATGCTTGTTGTTGCCGTGGGTAACAGTATGACGTCAATAGGTCAATAAACCGAAATATTGCACAAATTTTTCATATCATATTAAAAAATATACCGGTGTTATCGTGAGTGAGATGATATGGCACACCCCTACTATGACTCACATTTTAGTTGATGAAATGATAACGCATTTTTTAAATTAGTTGTAGGTTACACATTTTTACAATTGGATAAAATGATAACTGAAATTTAAAATGTAAAAAAAAAAAACAACCACGATTCATTTCCATGTGGCCTAATTTTTGGTCAAAGACACAGGGAGCTAAAGACTGCCTACCCCTGCCTTAAACCTAACCTACATAGCTTCATGTTAAGTACGCAATTTCATTTGTCGGCTGAGGATTTGTTGATTATTTTTCATTGTTAGTGGCAGGGTCCGCCATTCCTGCACTGGATTTACAATCATTTATCTGCACAAGAGGTTCACAGGAAATAATCCACCACTGCTGTTTGAGTAGTACTACTATTTATGTAATGGAAAAAGTAAATCAGTTGGTTGCTGCTGATGAAGCAGATAGACTGTTTTATCATTAATGAATTTGCAGACAGTGAGATTAATACCATCCACTGGAGAAGAAATCAAGATCTTGTTGATTTCCAAGTAGTTTGCTTTACTTTGTTGGTTTCTTTAGCTCTTACTTTTAAGTGCACGGATGTGTCAAGTGATTTCACCGAGCCATTCTTCTCTTGTAATTGGACAGGCGACACTTCCCACCTTTCAGCAGAGAGTGGCTTATTAACCCACTCATAAAGTCTCCTTGTTTTTCTTCGGTTGTTTTTTTGGCATAATTACTTGGAGACATTTTCTTGATTAAAACTCTTGGAGGGGAAAGAGAGGGAAAAAAGAAAATTACCAACAGCTTAGTTTTTTCTAAAAGGGAAGCGTGTTCGATAGCTTACTTTTACTCTAAAATAAATGTTAATCTCTGTTCCCAATTTTAAATTAAAATGGGCTGTGATAAAAATGAATAATCTCTGTCTTTAACAGAGAGCAGATGTGGAAAATTATAGACATCCAGTATGTAGTTACAAAGTCCAAATTAACAACAGAAGCAGTTGTTTAAGAGCATTGCTCGACATGAACGTAGTGGTTTGAAATGCCTCCCGTTATCTACAAACTCTGCAGGTAGATTAAACAGCCCGGGGGGAAAGGCTGTCTGTGTGTTAATGCTGATGCTGTACGGCTTTTATCACATAAGGAAAATGAGACCGGAGCTTCCAGAAATATGCAGCATGAGCATGCATTAGGCAGGTGCAGGAGAAATCAAGCATGCACTTAAATGATCAAGGGACGGACAACTGCTGATTTACAGACAGATTAGGGTTTTAGATCTCTGCACATTGTGGCACAGGAATTAATGCAACATAAATATCCTTTTACCTCATCAACCATCAAAGCTTTGGAAATACTGGAAATAAACACCAGCAGCAGCATCTGAACGTGATCTGTATCAAGCTGCTGTATTAAAGCATCATGTTTACATCAGTAAATACCATGTTAAAGGGATACTGTGGAGCCATTTTAACCCAAGGTCTAATGCACCGTGAGACCAAGTAGAACCCAAACTTCTCTAGTACTAGCGACTTCAGCGCGAACAGCCAGATAGCAAAATGCTGCTGCCTTAGGAGCCGTAAGCCAACCACGACCAAAAAAGCCACTCATAACCGCAAATAATGTTCATAACAGCGCCATACTTCTTCGACAATACAAATAGGGTCCCTACACATAATACAAGGCATTGAACACTTGCTAGGTTTGACGAAAGACGAAAACATGACTCAGCCGCTTCCTAGTTGTGGGAAAGCCCTAGCAAGTCGATTACCGAATGCAGTAGAAAAGTAACGAGTCCACTGACGTTTAGTTCCAAGCTGCCGAACTCTGATGCATTCGGTCCAATCCGATACAGTATGAAGAGCGTAACGATTAAAACCAGTCCGCTCACCAGAGGACAATGTTGGCCTTGTACATTTCCGCAAACCATGGATAGATTACATTTGTACATGTCATACATTTCACATCAGCGTTTCTAAAGTGACCTAGTGCAGTGGTTCCCAACTGGTGGGTCGTGGGCCCATTCCAAATGGGCCATTTCCAGCACAGAGCTTTTATTTTGAAGTGCCATTTTTTGCTGTAGAGTGAGTGACTAACGGACAGCTACTTGACAGAGACAGAAAACTAGCTCGATAATATGGCCAAGCACGAGTATGATGCTTAATGTATTAAACTGTGGACCTTGAACTAATGACTGAGGAGAAATCTGGACCCCATGGCTGGACCAGTTAGGAACCACTGGCACAGTACGTAAACTGAGGTGGAGGGGATGGTGGATGGTATGACATCTAGACAGCTGCCAAAGTGCAGACCACTGTTGGACAGGAACAAACAAAAGAAACACTGATGTGTTTCCAGTGTTTTAATCCAAAACAAGTGTTTTATGCGTCAATCTAACCTCACGTTAACCACATCGTTGTTAAACCATAAAGAAACAAACTTTTAGCAACTGGTTTGACAAAAACCACCATCTTTTCTGCTAATCAAGGCATATGCTACTGTCTTTTGTTAACTTTTCGTAGTTGGTAAAGTTGTATTTCCATTCCAAACCAACTGTTTTTGCACTTCGGTTGGAACAAGCTCCGAATTCTTTTGGCATCTCAGCAGGGTTTTATTCTCTGCAAATCTCAGTTTGAAAAATATTCGTTCTCACCTTCTCTAATGAACCAAACAATAATTGTTCCAGTTGATGTTGCACATTTTGAATAAAATGCTGTAAACACTCTTAGTGAGAATGCGCCCTAGGTGTAGACATATGGTGGCCCTTTAATTGACACCATGACTCGCCTTGCGTCGCAGAGCGAGCACCAACATCTGGCGGGAGGCTTTAGGGGGGCTCAGGAACATCGGTGGCACTGTGGGGAGGCTCAGGAGGCAGCCATTTTTACACAGGTTGTCCATTCATCGCAACAAAGGCTAATGGATTCAGATGTTTGGGCAGGATGGCGACTAACACAAACAATCACTGCTGTTAAATTTGTTTTTTATCCGCCGTGTGTGTGCTTAATGCATTCAGATGACAAAGCCACGGCACATGAATGCAAAGTTCATTATAAACATGAGCGACGCAGAAAGGGCAAGAAACAGGCTCCACTAATGGTTATGAAGCTGCAAATATGAGTCGGAGAGTGTTTCATGCCTCCTCACTAACAAGCACATCATTTTCAAAAGTGCACAATGGTGTCAAGTCGCCTGGGATGATCCCCCCTTCAACGAGTGCCGGGATTACTGTAAGCTGATTTTCCATAATTTACCCTCACCAAGTGGAAAAGCACAATCCGGATTCGCCTTTTAACTCCCCCTCCTTATCTTGTTCCCCTCACGTCATTGTTGTCCCAAGAACAAATATGAGTTATGTCTGCGAGCCTCGAGCTGTAAATGGGTTAGTTTTCAAGTTGGCAAATTTGCATTGTAGGTCAAATCCACGTATTAGGGAGGCGGTTGATGTTCTAATAGCATGCAGTTTTTCCTGCTTCTCTTTTTTGTGGCTTTTTAGGAACGACACACTGTAACTGTACACCGCTTCCGCTTTTTCACCTCTTGTTTAACGTCTCCGAGAGGACAGCCCGCGATCCCTATTATTTTCTTGCTGAGTGGATTCTCCTCTGAATCCAGACCCGTCTCACACATGTGCTAATAAGACAGATGACACCGCTGTTTTGGGGGGACTTGCGTGACGATAATGGAGCAGCAATTCACACACATTCACAAACAACCTCCTGCAGACAGTGCTGTGCCGTGCCGGGAAAATACAGTACTTTCTGTAAATGCTGAGCTCCACATCGTTGCAGCTATTACAAACACTTTGTCTGGAGGACAATAACATGGTGTCAGTAAAAGAAAAAGTTACTTCCAGTTGTACAATGGCTCTGTTGAGTCTATATTACAGTCCGACAGTGTGGAGGTACCCTTAACTAGATATGGCTGCTGGCAGCAGTAATGACATTATTAGCCATGCTGGTGGCTCTATGGATGCTAATGCCAGTCGGTCAGTCCACCACTTAGTTTTCTACCAGATACTTGCAAAACTAATGTCATTCCCATTTGCTTCAGCTGTATGTAGTGTTTACTGGTAATTAGCAAATGTTAGCATGCTGTCACCCTACACCAAGATGGTGAATATAGTAAACATACTTACTTAACACTCCCTGGAAATTTCACAGAAGGCTTTTGCAGCTGCTAAACCGGCAAAAATAAGACAAAAAGCAATTCTTAATGCACCCAAAAAAGCTCAAATGCACCCCCAACTGTGCTGCCAAGTAAATAGCATTTTGTTGCTCCTGTGCTGTTTGTATTTAAATTAAGAAATATGCACACATTTGCAGCAAAACTGTCCCCCTTCTATTAAAATGAGCCTCATCACAAAAACAAAGATCACTGTCATGGGCAGGCCAAAAAACAGGTTAGTAAACGTTAGAAAGCAGCAAGGAGGCCAGTGAAAATGTTAGTGATATATCTATTAAAATCAAATCAAGTTTATTTATATAGTACATTTAAAAACAACCACCGCCGACCAAAATGCTGTACAAAATAAAAGAATGACACACAAATATAAAGACAAATAACATGGCCACAAATATAAAACAGAATGACACAAGAACAAGTAAGAAAAAATACGTAAGTAAAAAGCTAAGTAAGTAAAACCACTACGAACTACCAAAGGCCATTGAAAACAAGTACGTTTTAAGATTCGTCTTAAAAGTGTCAGTGGGGGGAGCATTTGATTGAGAGTGGTAGGCTATTCCAGAGTTTTGGAGCAGGTTCCCCAAAGGGTTGATCTCCCTTACCCAACAGCCTCGTTCGTGGGACAGTTGAGAGACATCGTTCTGAAGATCCAACAGGTCGGGAGTTGGAGTAGGGCCAGCAACTGAATTTGTATCTCTTACTAATTAAGTCTCTCTTTCAAACTCAATGCAGACTAATTTGGAATGATGTTTGAGCACTGCTGGAGTGGAGACAAATGGTATTTTGTGACAGCGCGACATTGTGTCTCCCCAGTAAAGGGGGAGTGAATGCGCCAATTGCTATTTGGTTTGCATTTATACTTAAAAAAAAATCATAAAAGTTGTGTTCATTTTTGAAGAATATCTTGCTGAACAAAACATGGAAGTATCTTAAGATGTTATTTTCTGCAGTAATTCAAAATCCAATGGAAAAATCCCAATTCTAAGGGAAGCAGGATGATGCTAACTTCTGCGTTGGCCTACAAAACAACCTCATCCCTGCACCACTCTATTGACAGAAATACAAGCAAAATTGTCATATTTTTGTTCATTTGTTCAAGCTTCATTTTAATATATAACGTAAAACTTAAATTAAAAGCCTAGTCCCAATTTAACGCCCAGTCCCTTTCACTAGCCCGGTGTGGCTACAAACTTTGACAAATGATGGCCTGTCTCAATTAGAGGCCTGCCGTCTGTTCCAATACCCATACTTTCTGTACTTACCGTACCTACTTTGGGTACAGAGGGCGTTCACGTTACGATTGCGGCGAAAAAGAAGTGTACCTAAAAGACTTGGATGTGTACTCATAACGGCCAAAATTGAGAGTGTGGAACATTGTACACTTTTCGTACTCAACGGCCGCCATCTTAGCTACGTAGCGGAAGAGGCGGGACCACTTACAGGTCAGTGGGTGGAACCACTGACCTGCCGTCTGTTCCAGTTTGTTGGCGGGTGACGTCACTGACGAGTCACAGCCGTAGTCATGATTGTAACATCCGGTAAGTGCGCCATAGAGTAATGAATCGGAACAGCACTTACTCGCTGAAATATGTGCATAGCGGAACATAGATTTCGGAACATAGCGCTGGTCTGGTTGCCAAGCAGTTCATTTTTATAGGAGTTCTTTGGGTGTATAAAACCAGGTTGTTGGCTACCTCAAATTGTGTGTCTATTCCTCGATTACCCTGTACGTTATTCATATTTCTTTAGTCTGTAAGGGTCCTCAGATCAAAAGAATCAAAAGGGGTTTTCATAAAAATGAATCCAATATGTGAGTATTGTTTTAACAGTGGTGTTGTGTCAGTATGCGGTGTGCTGTAATCCTTGGTGGTGATCAGGATATAGTGATTAGTTAGTAAAAACTGAAGTTCGTCATCTTGTGGCTATCCACGATGATATGAATCAAAAAACGTGATGCAAAAACATGCCAGTATTCCCCCCAAATAATAACGAGCAGCTTCAAGTAGAGTAAATATCTGTTTCCATAGAATTATTTGTGCTTTCCCGACTTAAAATATTTGGATTGGGGTTCATCCCTCCCGGCTATCCCTCAGCACCAACACATGCTGCTCTCTTATCCCCTTTCTTTTGTTTGGGAGAGGAAGTCAAACAACACTCATTGCTTTAACCATATTTGCTGTTAACTGAGGACACGCTAAATCATCAAATTCTGGCAGAAAGTTTGACATGATATTCTCTCCCAAACACAGACAGACAAAGAAACTGGCACGAAGACCAGCCAGGCCCCGGAGCAAATAGTGGAGGTTGGCTCACGGTGTAGTCTGCATCACCTTCCAGCATTTGTTATTGTTCCTTATTACTGCCCATATTTTTCATCAGCGCTCTCCAAGCTGTCTCTGTCTCCCCCTCCCACACTCTACCCCCCCACCCACCACCCACCACCACCAGCAACATACCGTGTTAGGCATTGTTATGTGAATGTCTGGATCAAGCCAGTTCTGAGTGAATGACAGACTGTATGGCTTTGGTTAGTTTCCCAGATTGCACAGTTGAAAAGAAGGTGCAGATGAATCAATGCGCTGTTAAATCATGCATGGATGAAAGATATTTTGTAATAAATTTATGAAACTGTGAGCGCTTAGAAAACATTTCCAGGCGAATTGGTCAGCGCTTTTCAGCTTTGTTCAATTTACCATCATGCTCTACTCTATTGACTGCTGAAGCATAGGTAAAACGCACCGGTCCACCTGCTCTATCTTTCATCCAGCCAGACATTAACGCTGCCTTCCCTGCCTTTTACCTACCACTGTATTTACTTAGCTGCTCTGGCTGTGTCAGCTGTACTGCACCGCCTTCCTTCATGCCCACATTAGTCTGATCCTAACCTATGGAAACATCTAGAGCAGAATTCAATCGAGGCAACCAATCAGCCAATTACACCTCCGTGTCCTTAGGAGGACGCTGTTGGTACGATGCAATCTTTACTGACCATGGAGTGATGAAGTGGGGAAATAAGCCGTCATACATTTGCAGTGCCAGCAGTTATTCTAGCATTAGATCAATCTCTGAATGATTGCTTTGTTTTGGAGTGAAACAAAAGCATCTCGTTCCATTTTTGGCCCTCTCGGGTGCAGTAGAGGGGCTGGTTGTGAGTGCAGGCTGCAGCAGGGAGACGTTCTTTATTTCATTTAAATACCAACAGTGCCATTAGTTTGGAATAATGGGGGTACCTGAATGGGTTCATCTCGGGAAATAGGCCTAATTGTCGGTATTAATTTCCAAATGATAACTTGCATTAAAAAGATATTATTTAGGGACTGTGCGAAAATTATAAGAGTAGGGTGGCGGGTCAGAAAAAGGGCGATGGTTCGGTATTCTTTCATTTTACTGAATGGAGGGTGTTTCAGTAATTGGGGGTGTTTTATCTTTCTCCAATGCTGGATTCTATTTAATTCGTTCAGTTTATTTATCTTTTAATAATAGACAAAAACTTCAAATTGTTGCATCAAAAGGATGTTTGCCACTGATCATAAGAGGGGCATTTGTTCTCCGCATCTATTCTTCCACCATTAAACCTGCAACAAGTAAGTTTTTTGGCCACTTATATTGGCATACTTGTCAGCAAACAGTTGCTCATTCACACATTGTCATACCTTTGGAGTCATGTTTCTATAAACCTGATGAATCTAAGTCCAATATTCAGTCTTTTTTTTGCTCTGTTTTTGGTCTCTACCAACTCCTAAGGGAGATAAGTGACTCTGTAGATGCTCCACTATGTCCCAAGATAGTTGCTAATTGTGTCAGTTTGCAGTTTGGTGCTGAGCAGGTAGTGTGCAGTGAGTTTTTAGAGCTTTTTTAGCTGAGAACAGCTGCCTGATGAGAGAGCAAACTCAAACAGTGAAGTAACTGAGCAGTATGAAGTAGTATATTAGCTGACTTTGTCAGCAGGAGGTGGACAGGATGGTCGAGGCGTGGCACCTGGACAAGACAGCTGTCAAGCTGCAGACTGATGTTTGAGACCAACAAAAGGCAGTTGTTTTGTTTCTGAGATATCGCTGCATTACCTGCCGAGATAGCGCCACAGAAAGTGGTTGTTTCTTACAGATACGTCACTGAGTTTCCTGCTGGGATAAAAGCAATTGTTTTTCAGCCAATCAATCAAGGGATAGTGGCGCAAAAAGTCCAAGACATGCCTACTTTTCCTGATGGGATAATGCCAGGAATGTGATCATTTTTTTCCAAGACATCACTGCGTTACCTGCAGGGACTGTGCCATGACATGCAGTTGTTTTGTTACTGACATATTGCTGCATTACCTGCTGAGATATTGCTGTGAAAAGCTGCTGTTTCTTACAGAGACATCGCTAAGTTTCCTGCTGGGATAGTGGCAAGAAAAGCAGTTGTTTTTTAACTGAGATGCTGTATTTTAAGCGGGGCTAGTGCCATGAAAGTGATTGTTTATCACTGTGTTTCCAATCGGAGTAATGGCATGAAAAGCAGTTGTTTTTTTACTGAGATACTGCTGTGTTTCCTGCCAGGATAGTGCATGAAAAGCGGTTGTTTTTTGCCGAGACATTGCTGTGTTTCCTTCTGGAATTGGGGTGAGAAAAAGTGTTTGGTTCTTTCCCGAGAGTGCTACTTTTGCTGATTGGAAAGTGCCATGAAAGTGATTTTCTCCAAGTTGGGAGAGTGACACAAAAGCAGCTGTTTTTTGCTAGGACGTCACTGTGTTTCCTGCAGGGACAGTACCACAAAAAGCAGTTGTTTTGCTACTGAAATATCATTACATCACCTGTCGAGATTAAAAGCCATTAAAAGTGATTATTTCTTTATCAGACATGGCTACTCTTCCTGTCAGGATACTGCCACTAAGTGATTGTTTTTCTCTGAGACATGGCTGTGTTTCCAGACAGGATAGTGGCGTGAAAAGCAGTTGTTTTTCCTGCACTTCCAGAGGAGATTGTGCCACCAAACTGGGTATTTTAAGCCAAACACAATCTTTTACTAACCATAACCAAGTGTTTTTTGGGCCCAAACCGAACATCTCACCACAGCATTGTTGAAATGTAAAGATTCAGTGTATCTGCAACAAAATAATGAACAAGTGGTCTATAAAAACACACTATGCCAACAGCTGATCTGGTGACTGGGATGGATAATTCTCTGTTTGCCTTTTACATTGTCATTTTGTTCTCACTTATAAAGCTGCTTAAAATAAACTGCTACTGAAACATTTTTTTCATAAATAAAAGGAAGAGTCGACAGCCCTTGTCCCTCCCCAAATAATTTCACTGCAGTCCCTTACTGTATTAGTCTCTAAATATGACTTCAACTTCCACTTGTCTGCCACAAGGTTACAAACAACAACAACAACAACAACAACAACAACAGGACAGTGCATACATCAATTAAACTTGTAACAGGACAGCTTTGCTCCACTGCCATTAATTGCCAGTAAAGTCTGGGGGAGAGCATGTAATTGGCATTTAACGCTATTGATAGCAGCATGTGTTGGTATTTAGCTGTCGGGCCACAGAAGGGCCATGTGGAGTCAAAAATTGTCAGGGTGGTGGCGAGCCAAATCCTGCAGGAGCTGAGGCATGGCTCAGTGTGATTAGACAGGGTTCTCATCTCAGTGCCAAGCGGAGAGGACACCAAGGTCAGACGTGTCGTACCAAGCGAACAGGCCTGGACAGGATGCTGCACAAATGGGTGTGTATAGATGTATGTGCTAATGTAAATACACTCACAGACATAGGCCTGGTGCTCAGACTGTTAAGCAGGTCAGGCAGGGTGACTGTATGGTGATCTCACCCGAGTACAACTGGTTTATTTCAACATAACTAACTGATTATTTCTTCAAGCAGAAGTCGTTCAGGCTGTACTCATGTACATATGCCTATGAAAAGTAACGCATCAGAATTTCTATGTAATCTGGAAGACTGTGATCACGTGACCAAGTGGAGTGAAGAAGGAAGTAGTATCAAGAGCACAAGTCTTCATATAGAGGCAGTTTGAGTGGTGGGTGGGTCAAACAAACACAGGACATCCCCCTGGAGACCTGTGTCCGAAACCAAGTGAATTTTGAGTTATTTCGAGGTACATAGTCACGGTGCTTCTTTTCCTAAACCAAGGCTACGTAACTTTACGTTAAGTACATAACGTGCAGACGCCCAACCATGAGTTTTTTTCTTAATTCTAACCTACGTAGCTTTACTTTGTCAAGTCAAGTCAAGTCAAGTTTATTTATAGAGCACAATTCATACACAAGGTAATTCAAAGTGCTTTACAGATACATCAAATCACAAGAAGGCAGATAAAATCATTACATAAAAACATAAAATAATCATTGGTTAAATTAAAAGCATAACAAGTGCAGATAGACATGCCATGCCTTTGCTTAACCTAACCTTCATAACTTTACGTTAAGTACATAACTTCATGTTAAAAACATAACATAATGGCGCCCAGCAATGTTTCTTTTCCTAAACCTAAACTATCTAACTTTACTTTCTGAAACGTAATCTACATAACTTTACACTAAATATGCAACTTTACTTTAAGTACGTAATGTGGCAATGCCCAGCTATGATTCCTTTCCTAAACCTATGAACCTAAACTACGCAACTTTTTGCTGGGTACTCAACTTCCAATTGAGTACATAATGTGCTGACGACCAACCATGATTCTTTTCCTAAACCTAACTTACATAATTTTACTTTCCTAAACCTATGCTACGTAAATGTATGCTAAGTATGCCACTTTACTTTAAGTATGTCATGTGACGACGCCCAACTATGAATCTTTTCCTACACCGAATCTACATAACTTTACTTTGCTAAACCTAACCTGCATACCTTTATGCTCAGTCCATAACTTTACGTTAAATACGTAACATATTGCCGCCCAACCATGTTTCTTTTCCTAAACCTAACCTGCATAGCCTCATGTTAGGTGCGTAATTTTACAGTAAATACATAACGTCACAACGTCTATCCATGATTATTTTTCTAAACCTAAGCTACATAACTTTACTTTTCTAAACCTAGCCTATGTAATTTTACGTTAAGTGCATAATGTTCTTTAAAATACATAATGTGACAATGCTCAACCGTGATTCTTCCCCTAAATCTAACCTATGTTACTTCATGTTAAGTGCGTAACTTTACGTTAAATACATAATGTGACAACGCCCAACAATGATTCTTTTCGTAGACCTCACCTACATTACTTTAATTTCCTAAACCTAACCTATGCATTTTTATGTTAAGTACGTAACTTTACATTGGCTGCTTAATGTGATGATCCCAAACATTTTTTTTTTGTTAAGTACGTAATTATACATTAAATACATAACATGCTGATGCCCCACTGAATCTGTCTCTAAAACTAACATACATAACTTTACTTTTCTAAACCTAAACTATGTAACTTTGCATTTAGTATGTAACTTTATGTTAAATACATATTGTGACAATGCCCAGCCATGATTCTTTTTCATGAACACCATTCTCGGGGCGTCAATTCTTTAGCTATCACAGGAAGCGTTGTATGAGAATACATTGAGTTGTTGCCGTACCTGACACTAGACATCTGATACTCAAACACAGGTACAATTCAGAGGCGCATGTTATGTTAGCTCCATGTGTACAGGGCATTCCAAAAACTACAGCATTAATAATGTATAAATGTGCTAATGTGGGCCTCTATTAGTCCTGGACACTATTACTGGCAGGAAGCAGAGAGAGGAGAGAGGACCGGGAGATAACTGACTTCCCAGAATGACTTCTGAACTATTAAAATGTCTTTTCCCCAATCGGATAAAAATGCTGAATTCATAATGAAATAAAAGCGAGAGTGAAAAACAGTCCACTTCTTTTTCTCTATAAGTGGTGACACAGAGCAGAGAGACCAGGAGCGGTGGAAGTTGATTTGCTGCCAGGGCACTTTTGGGGAAATCAATACAGAAAATGTAAACGACCCATTTCTTTTCTCCCCAAACTGCCACTGATGTGAATGTATATTTATGTGAAATGCACGTGTAATTTGATTTTCAGAGTCAGATATATTGTATTGTTAAGGTCGCGTCACTGCTGGGGGCCCAGGGGAGATTACCAGTTGGGTGCATTTCTATGTGCATGTCCAGGTGGTGCGGTGAAGTCAGCAAATAAATTAAATTAAAAGTCTGACGCCTGTGCTGTTATTTAAAAATGATGAAACCTGGAGATACAGGGGGGCAAGCCCGTGCCAAGGCCTTGACAAAGATATAAGAACAGAATCTGAGCATTATCATTATTTTTCTGCTCACGTGGTGCTACACTGTTGCTTTGACTTCATCCCATTTATTTTTCATCTGTCTGTAAACGCCTCCAGCCTTTTCTGTCTGGATTAGAAACTGTCTGTCCATTTCCTCTGTTACAACGCTGAGATTACCATGCAGCGTGTGCCTCGCCTCACAATCGGAGGGGTTCAAACTTTTCAAGCGCTTTAGAGACGGATTTTGGCTTTTCAGGAAAGCGCCACGCTGGGCGCTCCCCAAAAACACAGCAGGTAGCTGTTGGCTTGACAAGGCTGAAGCATTCAGCCCCTTGTTTGCTTTATTACTTATGCCAATATTAAGATGCCGATGTCACGGTTACAACAGGCTGCTAAGTGGCGGATAAGCCACCTGTTGAAAGTGGAACAGGTGTTTTGCAGGAAATGAGGCGCACATGGTGAAGACAAACAAGAGTTTACAGCCATGCTAGCAGCCCTGTGGGGCTAAATCACTGATGTACAATTCCAGATAGATACCGGCCCCCAACCTGGTGCCTGTTCAATCCAATGGAGCCGCCCACCTTGTGCATACGCCAAAAAAAGGTTTCTAGCAGTATCTCTCCCGCTGGCCCCGCCCACGAGTTACCACTTCACTTAACATTGTGATGACGTCACACATTTTTAAATCACTTTTCTCAGCTCAAGGAAAGTTTTACGAAGATAAAACCTCCATGGATCAAAATTTCATAATAAAAAGAGTCACCATTGATCTTGTTTAGAGGTCAAGGTGTCCTGTTAGCAACTTTGGACACGCTACAGGGGATTTTTTCGCTGCAATACCTCAAGTTGCCATTGGGAAAAACTGGGAACAAGGCTGTGTAGTGTTCCTGGGGGCCTTGGCAAAATGCTAACTTCAGCTAGCTAACATGCTGCCAATGACAAAGCTGATGTTTAGTAGGTACCATAAAACTTCATTTAAATTCCCAGTCTCTTTTACTAGCCCTGTGTGCTACACATTTTGACTAATAAAGGCCTGTCTCAATTAGAGGCCTGGTCTGGTTGCCAAGCAGTTCATTTTTCTTCAGTTCTTTGGATGTATAAAATCAGGTTGTAGGCTACCCACATGAGCTAACGATAGCTAGCTGTTCAGATTGCACATGAAAATATGATTGTTTAAAGTTTTGTCAGTATACAAGTGCTACACATCGTTACCTCAGTTAGATTCTTGACAATTCAATCATTCAGTTCACTTTACTGAAACCATGGCATGGTAAACAACAGAGACGGTGTCCACTCCCTTACTCTAAAGCTTTCATTAAGTCAGATTAGAGGAGAGATGCACACTGGTATGCGTCATGTAACGTAACTTGATCCCGTATCGATAGAAATGGTGGTCTGAATTTATATCTTGCTTGAAAATATATCAATACATCGTACACAGTCGTTATATTGCCCACCCCTAATTCATACTGGTTCAAATAAACAATTCGATCATAGTTTTCCACCTTTGCTGAGCAACAGTTTTGTGTGAAAGCAATTAAAGGCCTGTCCTAAATATAAGCCTGGGGAGTTCAGTGATTTAAGCAAATAATAGACCGGGCAATTAATTTAAGGTTTACGGTATTCACCTCATGCTGCACTGCCCACCTTTTACCTTTTGGTTCTTTCTGTTTAGCACTAGCTGCGCTAGAGAAACAATGAATGAGTTCGGGAACATTCAGCAGCTTTTGGTTTTACAGTACTGCATCAATCAGGCTATCAGTGACTGGGAGGAAGATATACCACATGGCTAGAGAAATATGTAAAGAATTACAGGTATTTGGTCACAAACCAAAGCTTTAAAATAAAATAAAATGTTAACCTGCTGGTTGTAGGCTACACAAGGAAAAGTCGGAGTATCACCCAAAGACCTGAGGCCTGTACTACGAAGCCAGTTCAACTTACCAAGAATATCCTCTCATTATCTGGTTTGACTAACTCTAACATTGGCCATCTGGATAACCAGTTCTGCAAAGCTGGTTATCAACTAGTTCTGTCAACTCTGGGTTTTCCTATCCAGCCACAAGCGTGTTCATGTGAAAGAGGCGGATGACATCATCACAACCATGAATAAAGTAGGCTGCTTCATATCATATGAGATGAAACGGTACTGAAAGTGTCTGCGACTGCGAGACAGAAAAATATTGCGTGGGATGTAAATGATGCTCTGGAGTCTTATAATGGAGACACTGAAATACTATCCAAAAAACTTCTCCATTGGCCGAGACTTAAATGACATGTAGGTATCACATGTGACATTAGTATAGAGTATTTAGGCTATTTAGCAGGATGATGTTGAATATGTCACATGAAACACTTTAAAATTATGCCAGACTGCTAATCCTGCTAAAACCATGTGTTTAGTGCTGTAAGCAATCTCTCCATTTGTTAGAAGCTCTGCTTAAAACCAGTGGAAATAGAGTCTGAAACAATGACATGATTCTACTGACCTACAGCAATATAAAGGCTTCTCTTTTTTAACTGAGACTTCAGACTTTTGTTCGTAGATACTTTTTTCTTCAGTGATCTGATGGGTCAGAGGTCGGGGGTGTTGATGGGCTGTGATCTGGAGCAGGTGAGCTGTTCAGCATCAGTTACCGCAGTGATTGATCCCGGTAAGAAGAGTGCCAGCTTTGTAGTGCCGAAAACCCAGAGTTAACCCTGAAGTTACCTCGCTGACTCAGGCCTCAGCACTCATGGGTACAAATGCTAAACAAACAGATCAATTTACTTGAGTAGTATGTCTTTCTGTTCCACCCTCCTGAATATAAAGCTACAAATCAACTACTTTTGTCAGAGCTCCTTTGACTTACAGCCTCACTTCCTTTTTACCCACATCGCCGGTGTTACGAGACACAGCTTTATTGCTGTAATCTTGCCCACCAAGGCTATGGGATCCCCAGCTCTTGAGAATGTGAGAGGGTGTACAAAAATCTAAAATCAAAGCAGAAATAAAACCAGAGAGATGAAAGAGGAGAGGCTGAGAGGCCTGCCTGATGAGAGTGTGCCTGCTTTCTTTTCCTTGTCTCTTCCTCCCTCTCACTGTTTCTGCCCGAGAAGAGACGGGAAAAATTGTCATGATGTGATTTTCTCGCCACCTATGAAGGTATGAAATAAAAACTTCCCCGCGTCTTTCCAGGGAATGCGGCGAGTAAAGCAGGGCTCACGCAGAGGTATGATCAATGACTAGTGAGCTGGCTCGCCGTTTTGTGCTCGCTGTGCCCTCTTGAGTCTTCGCCCCTCACCTGAGAGCGGCACAGAGCACCGGCGCCGGCTCGAATCGAGCTAAATCACATATATTGAAGAAAATATCCACAAACTGGTAAAAGTTTTTATACCTTAATATCTATTGTTATTGTCACAACAAAGTCCTCTCCTGTCTTCCCCCCCTTAAACCTCCAGATTACTGCTGAGCTCCCTTTATTCCTCCAGTTCATCTTCTCAGTGTGGAGCGCTCTGTCGGAGAACGGGGGCTTGTAGATCCCTGCAAACCATTTATTTGCCTTTCAAGGCCGCGGCTGCAGTTTAAAGGTCCAGTGGGTAGGATTTAAAGGGATATTGGCAGAAATGAAATATAATAAATATGTTTTCTTTGGTGTATAATCACCTGAAAAGAAGAAATATTGTGTTTTCGTTAGCTTAGAATGAGCTGTTTATATCTACATAGGGAGCAGTTCCTCATCTATGGAGTCGGCCATGTTTCTACAGTAGCCCAGTACAGACAAACCAAACACTGGCTCTAGACAGGGCTATTCGCATGTTCACGACAGCCACCGTAGCTAGCAGCCCCCCAACAATGAGCCAAACAGCATCGCAAAAATACTTATTTTTAATGTGAAACTGCTTTACTCTGTGTTTCTGGTGTTTTTAATAACCAGGTCTGTTTGTTTTGGAGAGGAGGACACCTCTGTGGATAATTCGGCTCCCAAGTCAAACCACCCGAAAGTCTGGATCTCACGTTTTCAGAGAAAAAAGGTGAGCACAAATTAGCAGGTGCTGGGCTAGCATCCTGTCTGTAACGAGCCAAACAGCATCAAAGAAATGTAAAACTACTTTATTCAGTGTTTTTACCGGTTTAAATCACCACGTTTGTTTGTTTTGGAAAGGAGGAGACCTCTGTGGATAATTCAGCTCCTGGTAAAAACCTCCTGAAAGTCTGGATCTTAAGTTATTAGAAAAAAGGTGTCCACACACTAGCAGGGCCTAGTCCTGTCTGCCATGAGCCAAACAGCATTGGAGAAGCACCTATTTTTAGCATTGAACTGCTTTATTCAATGTTTTTACCAGCTTAAATCACAGAGTCCGGTTGTTTTTCGAGAGGAGGAGACCTCTGCCAATCATTTGGCTCCGGATAAAAACCTCCTGAACAAAGAACACTGGAGGAATCCTAACTGGGAGCTCAAGCTTGGCACATGGGAGAAGTGTCAGCTGGTTGCAATCTACAATCCTTATGGCTCACAACAAAATCCCACACACTGTTCCTTTAAGTCACAGGGGCCAGTTGCACCAAACACCTTAAGGTAAGATTTTCATTTAAGTCCATGCTAAGGCTGTCTTAAAATAAAATCAGTAGCACAAAACATGCCTGATCTTTCAGGTTTCCTTCAAATCCTCACTGACGTATTTAAGGTTTTCTTCTTATCTTGGTCTTATACTTAAGAAATCTAATTTAATTAGTTAAACCATTGCACAAAAACTTAAGGTATCACAAGTTTCAGCGCACGGCGGTACGGTGACGAAGTGGTTAGCACCACTATTGTTAGCATTGGTTAGCACTGTCACCTCACGGCAAGAAGGTTCCTGGTTTGAACCCAGGGTGGGGGAACCCTTCTGTGTGGTGCTTGTGTGGGTTTTCTCTGGGTACTCCAGCTTCCTCCCACAGTCCAAAGACATGCAGGTTAACTGGTGACTCTAAATTGTCCGTAGGTGTGAATGTGAGTGTGAATGGTTGTCTGTCTCTATGTGTCAGCCCTGTGATAGTCTAGTGACCTGTCCTGGGTGTACCCTGCCTCTTGCCCAATGTCAGCTGGGATTGGCTGCACCCCGCGACCCTCAAGAGGATAAGCGGTTACGGAAAATGAATGAATGAACCAAATAGATGGTTATCATGGAAACTGTAGTATTTTAACAATGGAAATTTTTACATATGATACATTCTTAGGGATCCTGTGCAACACCCCGAAGTAAGTCCCTCAACCTAGGAAAAATAAGTCTTAAGTGTCGTACTTAAGGGGAAAACAAGTAGCTCTTGATCTTTAATGGCTTTAAAATGCAAAACTTTAAAAACTTATCCAATATTTACAGCTGGATTCTGTCAAAACCTTAATTGTTGTATCTATTGAGGAGCAGAAACTCGGCAAACACAAAGAGAATACAACAGAATTGATTCATTTCTTCTCACCTGTTGTGATAGTTTACTTTAGGCTTATGTGCATCGCACTGTTCCTTTGTTTCGCCCTCCTTCCCATCCTGCATTTCACATCAGTTTCTCTGGGACCTCTGTTCAGTACACTGCGTTCCCCGACTAGTCATGGTTTTAGGTAGAAAACATAGAGACGCCTTGTCACAGATGGCACATTTGTGCTGATAGCTGCAACCCCTGTGGTCTGCAGTCATGGTTTGCAGTTGCAGGGGGAAGTGATTGTGTGGTGTATGAATAAAAGCTCCTCCTAATCTTCCATCCAATCTGCAGAAAATCAAGATCAGAGCCACTGAACCAAATCTTTGTTTTCTCTGCTCCCCTCAGTGCTCCTGAGGAGCGGAGCTGTCAGCGACGAACAGAGAGACGGGGGTGAAAAAAGAGAGGAGCGAGGGAGGGAGAGGAACGCTGAGGGAGAGGCATGCGGGGAAAGTGTGGGGAAGAAAGTGGGAGAGAGACAGAGGGAGCGGAAGACGGACCGAGAACCACACTGTGAGTGCTGTCTAAGGATGTTTACCAAGCCAGAGAAATGACCAGGGAGGAAGCTCTTAGAGGATGGTGAGAGGAATGAGCAGGAGGTAAGCAAGGAGGATAAGAACGAGAATTAAGAGAATCCTCCGCAGCCAGATGGTGCCACTGGGCAGGAAATGGTGTCATCTGTGCTCCGTTGCGCTTTTGCTGTGATCAAAAAAAAAAAAAAAAAAAAAAAAAAACGAGGCAAAGATGCATATGCAGACGTGATAAACAATGTGCGTTAAACAGCAAATCCTCTGCTGAGGCGGGTGCCAAAAATTAGCTGACGACCAGGAAATGAAACAAATGAGCCAGAAAGGCAAATTAAATCCTGGACACGAGCAGTCCAGCTGAGAGGAAAAAACTTTTCTGCTCACTAGTTAGGTGCATTGTGCATTCATCATCATTTGATGCTTCCTGGCCTACAGACTGTAAATAAAATGGCAGCTCCGTGTCATGACGGTCTGGAGCTGGTGAGTAACCTTGACTTTGTTGTTGCCCATATAAAACAATTAGACGCTGATGTAAGGCTGGACCGGCTGGGATTTGATCCATCCCGTATCGCATTACCTATTTATGGCTACAGGATGCAACTTTCTGCCTGGAGGCCAGAGCTGGTTTGGTTTACCCACCTCCTGTTGCCTTAGCCGGCCAAAGTTCTGCCCAAACATCTGTCAGTCATCCTGATGAGGTGTCTGTTTTCAAACAGTGTGTGCAGTGGTGCTGCGTGGATGAAACCAGCATCTATAAGCAGACAGTCGTGCTGTGGTTTGACCTCTGTTTCTTTCATACTCACAACTCAGGTCAAAGTCAATTTCAAACTCAATTTAAAGGGGCTGTATGTAACTCTGAGAAAGATAGCTGATTGTTGAGTCTCAATTCCAGGTCGTCATATACATACGCTGTAGGTTGATGATTCGTTCCAGCAACCAACCCATAGCGTCTTTCTACAGAGTTACATAAAGCACCTCTAAGCATCGATGAAAATCCAGTGTCTAAAAGCCCAATATGTTGTTGTTCAATTTTGTCCAAACGCAACACGTTGAAGTTGTCAACTCAATCCAGAGGTGTGGACTCAAGTCACATGACTTGGTCTCGAGGCAGACTTGAGTCAAAAATTTGATTACTTCCGACTCAAGAAAGACTTGTGACTTCAGTTGGACTTGAACCTTTTTAATTGAAAATTCTTGATAGCTTCCCCAAAGCCCAAAGACAAAAATTTTGTTTAACACAAATGTTATTTCACAAATGTGCAAAAAATCAATTAACGTCCCTTCACTTCCTGAATCAACTTTCACCAACGCTGTTTATTCCCAGCAAGTCAACACTTTGATTGAACTACGAATTTCAACTGTTAATTGCAAAGAATATTTTTGATCCTTACGTATGTTGGTCTGTAGGTTAATTTTGTTAGTCTTCGGTTTACTGCACTGTGCGGGCACCTGATTTGGTGGGAGCTAGCTAGCAATGTTGCTCCCAGTGCCATCCCAACCCAACAGCGCCGCCGTGGAAACATTGTACCAGCCCTCTGGTCTACTCCCAGGTTGCCTGGGTGAGTAAATGGCTTGATATTGAGCCACAAACCCCCTTAAGCATAGTTAACTATGGTGTCACTGTTAGCTCTGTTAGCACCATTAGCAGTGCCAACACAGCTAGTGGTGCTAACATAGTTAACAATGCTAAAGGAGCTTTGTGGCTTAAAATGGAGGCGCATACTCACTGGTGCAACCTGGGGAGAGACCAGAGGGCTGGCATAATGTTGCCACAACAATGCCGTACAGGTGGGGGGACAGCGTTGCTGCTGTAATCCCTGAATGCAACATGTTCAAGTTGTTGATATTTGCTACAACACAATCCAGAGGTCCATCCTTACATCAGCGTCTGTTGTTTTATATGGGCAACAACAAAGTCAAGGTTACTCACCAGCTCCAGACTGTCATGACACAGAGCTGCCATTTTATTTACAGTCTGTATTGATCTGCATAATACACCTAACTAGTGACTGATAAGCTAACGTGCCAACAGTGGAGACAGGAGGGTGTGCACTGTGTTTCTGAATGTCGACACAGCTAGCCGGCTCTCTAACAGCAAAGCCAAAGGAAACTAAAATCAAAGGACATCACAAAACATTAAAATTTCACCCTCTTGAAATGGAGAGCACTTTGAAATCTGGCACTAAAGCTCACTGTGTCAACAGAGCGTGGATGTAAAAGGAAAGGCCTCTTGTTCCCTACATCAGTTTTGTGTTTTTTCTTAAACATGAGCCAGTTAGTGGGGCAACGGCTCGCTCACCTAGTAGAGCAGGTGCCCCGTGTACAAAGACCATGTCAATGCCGCAGTGGCCGTGGGTTTGACGCCAACCCACAGCCTCTTGTTGCATGTCATCCCACCTCTCTTTCCCCCTTTCACACTGTATCTGTCCTATCTTAATAAAGGCAAATGACCCCAAAAATATCTTAAAAACAAACAAACAAACAAACAAACAAAAAAGACATTAACCAGTTGATTGGTGTCAGGCTGTCAAAAGCAAACTTAGCCAAAACTGACGTTCCTAGTCTGAACCAATCCAACTAAGTAGCAGAAGACGACCACTGACAAGCGCCAGATGGAAAAAATGATAAACACCAAAGATAATATTGTTGCGTACAAAAACTATGCGATGGTCGTCAATAAAAGAACTGTAGTATCCAAAATGTAGGGATCAGAAACTGAAGACAGAAACACAGCAACCTCCAACAACTCTGTTGCAAGAGCGCATTATGGCTTGATTTAGGACTTGAGTACCAAGACTTGTGACTTGCAAAACAATGACTTGGTCCCACCTCTTCCACAAACCACTATACATGCGCATATACCAAAATTAGATGTCTCAAACTCAGAAGGAAACCATGCTGCAGTCTGTGAGATCTCTATCAGCTTCTCTGCTTCGTCCCTGAAATAAGACGTTAAACAAAGAACTATAAGGTCTAAAAGGTGTAAAAAAGAATGAGAGAACTTTAGTGTGTGGCACCGTTTCATAGATAAACAACCGGTGACTCCTTCCTCACCTCCTAAAGGCAAAAAAGTAATTTCTTAAGTTTGTCATTTGAATCTGCACTGCTTGCTGTTTTCTTCTTCCCTCTCTGTTTCTCTTTGCCCAAATCGGACCTTCATGAATAGTGACAGCTTCTGTGCTCAAGTAGAGGCGTCCTGCTGGCTAAGAAGGTTTTTTTTTTTTCTTTATTCCCCCCACCCCACCTCAGTGATCCACATCCACAGAGCCACTAACTCAATTTCATAGCAGAAGCCAGCCTGACATTCAGACACATTCACTGCACCTGCAGAGTCGAACGGATACCTCTGGATTAACACCTGAACACATTTCACCTGAGCCTCTACACAGATATTACGGTATCATTTAGATATACATGATAAACACTGCGAGTGTTGGTGGCAACAAAAGCAGAAATGCATAATGTTTCTGAAATGCTGATACACTTAATTAAAAGTGTTTCCAAGCCACAGTATCAACTCAAAGTCCTTCACTCTGTCTCTACGTCATTCTGAAACATCGAAGCCTTGTCTGTCTTTGTGTATCTCTGCAGGCCGAAACAGCCAAAAGAGTCTCAGTAGAAAAATAATAAGCGTCCAACATAATGGTGTCTGTGCTCTGTCTGCCTTTCAGTTGCCCTGCTAGGCTTTGTGAGATTATTGAATTGAATTGAACAGAGTGGCTGGTGAAGACATTCAAACACTTAGCCTAGGAGACGCAGACAGTGCAGCTCAGAGCAAGGTTAAAGCACAAGCCAGAGGAAATATTGAATTCAACAGGTGCTTACATTAGCATGAAAGAGGACCTTTTATGCTTCTTTCTTATTTTCTGTTATATGTTTAAGGTTAGTGTCAGGTGCTCAGATTAAACCAAGTGGCCAAAGTTTCAAATAAAGAGGTAAAAGTAAAGTAAAAGTAATCCCTGTGAGCACAAACCTCTGACTTTAGACCGCTCCGAATGCTTTACATTACATACACTGCTACATGTAGCTACATGCTAACATCAGGGAAGTGATGTTGTAAATTTCTCCATGATTTCGGATCATATTCCTGCTGGAACACGTTTGGTTGAGAAGATTTTGGTTTAGGACGTGCTATTGGTGATTGTTAACAGTAGAATATGCAGCTATACTCAGTTACAATCATTACCCAACACCTACGTACATGTAGCTACATGCTAACATCAGGGAAACCTGCAATCTTGGTTGTTGGTGTTGTTCATTTCGTCCCAGTTTCAGATCATAGATACTGGTTGGAAGCTTTTACTGGTAAATTTTAACTGTAGAAAACGTTTCTCTGTTACAGTCATTCCCTGGCTGCAAGTTGACTGCTACATGTAGCCACATGCTAACATCAAGATGACCTATATTCTTGGTTGCTGATGTTGTTAATTTCTCCAAGATTTCAGATCAGATTCCTGCTCAAACATTTCCGGTTCTTAAGTTTTTGGTTTAGAAGTTTATATTGGTCGTTTTTCACGGTAGAAAGTGCCACTATACTCTGTTACAGTCATTCCTCAGCTCCAAGTACACTGCTACATGTAGCTACATGTCAAGGAAGCATTTTTGCCATTTTTAAAATAAAATTTCCCCTTAATTTTGGATCAAATTGTTGCTGAAACATTTTTGTCTGTGAAGATTTTCGTTTAGAAGCTTTATTCACAGTGAAAAGTGGAGCTAAACTCCATTACAGTTATTCCACACCTGTAAATACACTGCTACATATAACTACATGCTAACACCAGGGAAACCTGTAATCTTGGTTTCTCCCTGATTTCAGATCAAATTCCTGCTGGAACATGTCTAATTGTGAAGATTTTGGTTTAGAAGCTTTTACTGGTGAATTTTAACGGTAGAAGACATTACTCTGTTACAGTCATTCCCTGGCTGTAACTCCACTGCTCCATGTGGCTCCATGTTTTTGTCAGGGTACCATAATTCTTTTTGCCATTGTTGTTAATTTCTCCCTAATTCTGTGTCAAATTTTTTCAGGAACATGTTCGTCCGTGAAGATTTTGGTTTAGAAGCTTTATTCACTGTAGAAAGTGGCACTTTACTCCATTACAGTTATGCCGTACCTGTAAGTATACAGCTACATGTAGCTTTATGCTAACATTAGGTAAATGTGTAGTCTTGGTTGCAGATGTTGTTCATTTCTACCAAATTTTGAATCGTATTCTTGCTGGAACATGTTTGTTAAAAGTTCGGTTTTCAAGTTATATCCATGGTAAAAAGTGGCGCTACACTGCAACATGTAGCTACATGCTAACGTTAGGTAAATGTGTAATTTGATTGCAGATGTTGTTAATTTCTACCTGATTTTGGATCATATTTCTGCTGGAACATGTCTGGTGTTGAAGACTTTGCGTTAGAAGCGATTATTGGTGATTTTTCATGGTAGAAACAATGCTGCACTATTCTCTGTTAGTCGTTCCTCGGCTGCAAGCACACTGCTACATGTAGCTACATGCTAACATCGGGGAAACATGTAATCTTGGTTGCTGGTGTTGTTAATTTCTCCACAATTTCAGATCATATTCCTGTTGGAATATGTTAGACTGTGAAGATTTTGGTGTAGAAGCTTTTGTTGTTGATCTTTCACGGTAAACAGGGCGGCTAGTCTCCATTATAGTTATAACCCAGCTGTAGTGATGGTGCAGAGGTGCAAAGATAAGCAAGACTTGGAAACACTGACCAGTGAGAGCAGATGGCTTTTTGGGAGGGGGGCTTATAGAGACAGATGATAAAACTGATGGTTTAAGACAGAGGGTGAATACAGGTGTTCCAGCACAGACAGTATAAGAAAAATGAGCATTAAAGTGTGTAAACATGCTCCAGTAGAAACCCAAAACACAAGTATGAACCTGAAAATGAGCATCATAGGTCTCCTTTAAGAACTTAACAAACTACTGGTCAGACATCACCAAACAGCAGCTTTAAATATCAAACAAACCACATTACTTAACACTGAAACACAGGTTTAAATTTTTCGGCTTTATCACTTTGCTCATCCAACATCAATTGTAATAATCCTGTTGTTCACTGTCGCACATGCACTTTCAATCAGACTCCATTCAGTGCTCCACAATCACTTCTATCATTTACACAAAGCCTCCTCCATCCAGCCGAGTGCTTACTAATGCATGATCTATGTGCAAACGCTTGTGTAAAGTAGCCTCAATAGCCGACATCCCTTATTGTATGCAGCGGTTACAAACAGATTACCTGCATTTGTATTCCGAGCCTGCAGCTAAACAAGTCCAGAGAATATTTTGCCCTGTTTGGTGTCTTATCTGTAACACAGACGAAGCCGGCACGACTCCGGGACAGAGACACATTCCCACCACAAAGAGCAACACACTCGGCTCCACCAGCTGCATTTTCTTCCCCCCTTTGTGTGTGTGGGTGTGCTTGTGTGTTCTGGACAGGAGTTAAATGGGTTGTGGAGTGCCAACAATGTGCGAGTGTGTGTCCTACAGAGAGGTTAAATGGCTCGTGGAACAACACCACTGACTGTGTGTGTGTGTGAGTGTGTACCCAGGCTGTGTGTACCCGGGCGTGCGCGTTTGCTGTTGACAGATGCGTTTTTCTGCTGACAGCCGTGATCAACGGTGAGCACCCCTGGCTTGCCACCAAGCTATTACTTAATTCATTGACATTTTGTGTAATTGCCTCGGGGCAGTTTGCAGAGGAGGTACGGGGTTCTAATGGGATTAGATTAGAGAAATACAATTACCATTTCACATATAAAGGGAATCATCTTTAAGCAGCTCTACAACTCTGGGGAGGTGGAACACAGAGCTGCGTCTATGTATATCTATATGTGTCACGAATTAGCCAGAAGAAAACAAATCTTTTCTTGTCCACGTATGTGTCACAGGATGGAGGCACTGGTTTGATTTGTGTTGTTATATTCATATTTTTATGTTTGATGCATGCTATTTTATAACTTTTAGATGGTTTTTTGCATGCTTTTATTCTGAAATGTGTTTACTTCCTGCTGCTGGGCAGTGGCTTGATTGCAGCTACATAAGTGTACCTGTTCTAGCGCTACCTGTTCGACATGCCTTGTATTAGACCAATGAGGGGAGGGCTGCAGAGGGGAAGCAGCTACTAACGAGGCTTTAGACATATAAAACGGTTTTCAAGCCTCATGCACACACCCAGATTTTAATCTACCGCGCAAAGGTCACCATGTTGAACTTCTGGTGGTTGTCACTTGGCTTTTGCCGATCAAATAGCGGGGATTGCGGAAGCAGAAAGAAGACAAGATGGAGGAGCTGACACAAGGGAAAATGGTGCAAGCGATGGATAATGACAACAAGAAGAAAAACTGGGCCTGGGATGACATTATCACCAAACTTCAGATGACTGGGACATTGTCCAAATACGTAGAAATCTTTGAGACTTTAATCTGTGATTTCCGATGTCTGTAGCTACAAGCTAGCTTGCACTTCAGCCAGTATTCATCGGTCTATGGTGGATGCTGCGGGGCTTGGAGCTCTGCGCCCTGGACAAAGTCACACACACAGGCACAAGGCTAACTGTTAGCATCACACGGCTAATATTACCCAATGGTTCGTGACAGGTTTAACAACAAAGTCAAGCTGCTTTGGTGTCGGTGGGAGATTAAAGGCTCGGTGTGGGATGTTAACCGCTGCTGCAGGGCTTCAGCTTGTGTGGCAATATATCCTCCTGAGACCTGAACTTTTGTGTGGTATACATTTTTAATTTCTTTTAGCTATTTGGGATCAGCAGGACTTAACATTGTCAACAATAATTAAGCCCCAATGTCTTCAAATGAGACCATCATAAAGTCCTAATGTCTTCAAACGAGTACTTCCTGATTAAGTGTCTTATCTTGTTACTGTTGCTAAAATTGGTCAAATTTGTTGCCATATCAAACCACAAACAGGTTTTGGACCTTGTCCACTTTTGTGTCGGGATCAGCTGCAGACTGACTTAGCAGAGATGGCAGCCATCTTGTTTTTACATGGATTAGTGTGTTGTGTTCTTACTACCACTAGATGGCACAAAACTGTGTCTACGAACAGGTCTGAGTTAGGTAGAATGAAGTATAAGGTCAGGTAAACCCATAATGTGATGTCCTCATATGAGGACACAGGGTCTCAGGAGGTTATGACAAGTAGGAATGAGATCACGTTATGCTGTCTTAGCTCATGCTAATTGGTTAAAGAGAGCAGGAGAACAGCAGTTTACAGAGACGGTCCCTCAGCTGTTGCTGCTTCCCGCCACCATCACAAACAGATTCTTGTTGTGAATGCTAATAATAATAAGCTCCACATCTGTGACAGTGTCACAACTATATTCGCAGATTTTAACTTGCCACTGCAGTTTAATCGCAAACAACGGCAAGAAGCATCACAACTTTTTAGAAAAGCTGCGGTGAAATCAGGAACTTCAGGCCGCAACAATCCCGAAAGCAGACTGCTTTCAAATGAGTGTTTAGACCAGTGGTTCCCAACTGGTCCAGCCACGGGGTCCAGATTTCTCCTTGGTCATTAGTTCAAGGTCCACACAGTTTAATACATTCAGCGCCATACTTGCGTTTGGCCATGCCGTCGCTAGTTTGCAGTCTCTGTTAAGTAGCTGTCGGGTGGTCACTCACTCTACAGCAGGAAATGGCACTTCAAAATAAAAGCTCTGTGCCGGAAATTCACTGTACTTCAAAATAAAGTGTGTTGCTTACAATCTTGACACGTTTGTGAGTCAGATGCGGTCCATTCAGAATGGGCCTCAACCCACCAGCTTGGAACCACTGGTTTAGGCCTTGGCCTTCTTCAGACATTTTAAGTTTTAATTATCTTTGTAGACTTGTTTTTATTGTTCCTAATAATCAATCATTGTTACATCCACCCCTGTTTTAAGTCGCACTCCTTGACTCGCCATAGTGGTGCTCCCCCACTCCCCGTTACATCTGTGCACCTGCACGGCTGTGTGTGTGAAAGTGAGTAACAGAGCGTGTAGACAGACACTCTTTCGCTCTGGCTTTTGGTCCCCCTCCCCTTCTCTCTCTTCTCCCCGGGTTTATCATGGCGGCTTGCCATGGCAGCCTCAGAAATGGCCTGTCAGGGCTCTTGGAAATGTCGATGTGCAGATAATGACATGTTGAAAGCCCTGAACCACCAGCTTGTCACCTGCTGGTAATTGGTTCTTCTACCAGTTTATTGTCTCCAGCTGCACTGCTCATCACTGATATTCCTATTTTAGAAACAGAGGAAGACTGAGAGAGAAAGAGACAGAGATAAATATGAGCACGTGTGCACGCGCGCACATATGCATATGGTTTTTGGAGAGGCTGCAGGTGCACATTAGCCGACGAGTATATGTGTGTTTGCACTCATTAATGAGTATTTGGCACATCCTTCGGGGTGCAGTGAAAAAGTAGTAGTTTACTACATTTAAATAGTTGAAGAAAACATGGGGCACTTTATTTATCTAATCTCGCCAGTGGTGTTTCCAACTTTGCGTGTGCTGAGCAAGATAACCCGAGCAATCCTCAAGCTGTTTCAATATTTTAAACCATAATCAAACGTCTTTTGGCATTGAGAAGATTGCATTGAGTCCAGGCTTAGCATCAACACCACTGAAGTTTAATCTGCTGTGAAGGCAGAGCCTCTGTGTCGAGGTTTTTTTTTTCTGTGGGAGATAGGGCGAATCACATGTTACACAGCAGATACTGAGCTCCGGCGCCGGACATTGCCCTCTGGCTGCTATTGCATGGAACATAACTCGTCTTTTGTTACAAAGGAAGCATTCCCCCGCCACCTGATTTGCAGCATCGGGCTCGGACAGCCTCTAGCGCATCTTTGTCACTTAAAAACCTGTGTTTGCATTTCTCTCTTCTTTTTTTTTGCTGTGTCAGTGACTATGTAGGGCAGCTGTCTGTTACAAATCTGTAAAGTCCTTATTATAACTTCACACATTCAAACTGTGGAGTGTGTGTGTGTGTGAGTGCTAAATCGCTAACAGTCATTGCTGTTTGCACCACAGTGTATCATTATCACTGACTGGAAAACACAAACTGAGTGTAATTCAGCCCTATTCACAGTTAATTTGCTTAAAGCTTTTACATTTTCTGTTTGGGATAAATGTAGGGCTCTGCAGTTAGCATTAGCAGCAATTGCCATCATTGCTGAGAGACATCACAGAACAAAAACACCTCATTACTGCTCCAAGACCTGAGGATATCTCCATTAATGGCCACTTGAGGGCAGTGGAACAAGACTGCTAACACAACACTGACGTTTTATCACCTTATAACGTTGATATGGCCGGTGTGTAAGCAAACTGCACGTTTACATATCAAACAAACATGAGCAACAGTAGCATTTGTTCAGATTTGTGTTTCTGTTCACCTGACATTTGAAAAGTAAGTCAAATATTAACTCTTCTAGTGGCTCTATTTTGGGCTCCACCAACTCCTGAAAGTTTGGTGGAGCCCAAGGTGTATTAGAACTTTTGTATCAGGTAGTGGATGGCCTGTCAACTTGGCGAGACGCCAACCACTGTTGAAGACCAACAAAAAAGAAAACTAATGTGATTTCGTGAGTCATTGCTGTGTTTCAAGCAGATTTTTAGGCAAGAAAAGTGGCTATTTGTCACCAAGACGTCAGGATAGTGGCCCAAAAGATAGTTGTGTTTTTACCAAGACATCCCCGTTTTTAGCTGCTATTGTGACATGAAAAGCACTTGATTTTTAACCAAGATATAACTAATTCTTCAGCTGAGATTGTAACACAAAAAAACACTCCTTTTGTGGCCAGGATAATGGCCCAAAAGCGATGGATTTTTACGAAGATACCGCTGTTTTTACTGACGGGATAGTGGCATGAAAGCTGTTGTTTTTTACCAAGATATCACTGCTTGTTCAGCCAAGACTGTGGCCCAAAAAGTGGTTGTTTTTTTAATGAGACATCGCTGGATTTCCAGCCAGCATAGTGTCCTGAAAAGCTTATTTTTTTCTACTGAAACAATGCTGCTTTTCTGGCCTGAAAGCAGAAGTTTTTCTTACAGAAACAGCAGGTATTGAGGCCTGAAAGCTGATTTTTATTTTTTTTTTTACAAAGATATCACTGCATTTACAGCAGGGATAGTGGTCCAAGAAGTGGTTGTTTTTTAAATCAGACAATGAGACATTGGTGCATTTCCAGCTGGGATAGCGTACTGAGGCCACTGGATTTTTATCAAGAAATGCTTTTTTTCTAGCCGGGATAGGAGCCTGAAAGCGGTTGTTTTCCCAAGACAGTCCTGCTTTTCCAGCCAGGACTGAGGCCTGAAAAGCGTTATATTTTTTACCACATTACTGTTTTTCCTCCCAGGATAGTGCACTTGTTTTTTTTTTAAATAAAGATATCCCTGCTTTTCCAGCCAGGATTGTGGCCCAAAAAGTTATTTTAGCGAGACACCGCTGGGATAGTGTACGAAAAGCGCTGGAATTTTACCAAGACACCGTTATCTTTCCAGCCGGGATGGTGGCCTGAAATGTTTATTTATTTTTACTAATACAACGCTGCGTTTCAGGATTGCCCCCCCCCAAAAAAACAGGGTATTTTAAGCCAAATTCTGTCTTTCTTTCATGTTACATTCTTCACATGTTAACCACAGTGTTGTTGAAACCTAAAGACTCAATGTACCCATGCCCTAATAACCTGAATATGTAACGTGTCCATGGTTCGCAGAAAGATTCAACGAGCTATAAGAGCTTTAAGCTATAAGCTAAGCTATAAGATGTTAAAGCAGTGAGGGAAAACTGCACAGCTGGATGGTAATTTTCTGGGGGTTTACCTCTTTTAAGATCTCCTTTCACATACATGTATTCATGTGCTCCATTCTGGATATAAAAATTTTAACTTATGCAGCTTTAATGTCCTTAAAGCCTTGTATGTTGAATTTCTCCAGAGGAGGTCGGGGTGTCTCGGGGTCATGTTACACGCCGACCAAAAATACATACTTAAATACACACTTTTAAGCCTGTGTATGTGAATCCCACTTTTATCTCCCTCGTATCAGTACGATTACTCGAAATGCCAAACTATAAAACCTCTAGAATTTCAAATAATCCAAACTGAATATACTCCAACATTAAACTAAGGAGGCCAGATGCACTCGAATGTTTCCCTGCTACCTGAAGTCTCGAGGAATAAAAGGCTCACACTTCACATCTAGTTCAAGCTTCATTTGCGACATTCTTTTCCTTTTTCTGGGTCAAGTGCGTGAAGAGTACACATTTGTACTTCTCCTCAAGGTCCAGCTCACGAGAGACCTATTCAGATCGGCAACAAGTAGTCGATATTAAATGTCATTATTGAGCGATACACACACCACCTTGTCTGTGTCCTCTTTTCACCGAGAAGTGCTTAAGTTTCTCTCATTCATCTTGACCTTGCAGTCAGCATGTGTCTCCATTCAGAGGGCGCGCCGGATTATGGCAGTTCAGTGATTTTGTCAAAGGATGGCCCGGGTGATGATTTATCAGGCACCCTCTATTAATTTTTCAAACACAAATGATGGTCATGAATCACGCTTTGCGCTGACCGCCCCCTTCCTGACCAATGTTGACCTTTGCATACATCTTGAATGGCTAATTTGCTAGTGCTTCAAAGTTGCCTGCGCGCTTCACCTCGTGGTGACTTTGATGAGTTCTGACTGTTTTTTGAGGGGGAAGTTTACACAGAAGAAACATGTAGAAAGAAAGTCACCTGCACATGGTAGATTACAGTGTACAGTATGGCGAGCCAGCCGTTTCATCTTCCCCTTCTTCATGGCTGTAATTTTGTCTATGTGACGCTGATGATTGGATCCTGAAGCCGCCCTTGACCTTTCAGAGCCGGACTGTGTCATTCTTCTTTAACAAGCGTCATAATACCTGTGGTTTGAGAGAAAAGGGATGAAAAAATCAGGTTCAGCGGTCAACATCTTCTCAAAACGGCTGTTTGTGCAAGACCAAGTCATGATAGAACGTGTTAACAAGGTTATGACAGGAGGCAGCGGCTGTATTTCACACCATTTCATCTGTCATGTAAGGATATCAGAAGTTTAATGGCGCCTGCTCTCAGCCAGTGACGTTTAACCAGCTTCCATTATTAGAACTGTTTCACCCTCTGATTTATCTCTTCATTTTGACCATTGGATTTTTTTTTTTCCTTCCTCTCCCTCGCGCCTCACCAATTTCTCCCGCAGGGGATCGAAAGTGGTGAATCTCGAGTCGTGATCTTGTCAGGTGTTGTGAAAATCCACTCGGCCCCGGCAATTCATCAGTATCCACAGTCTGCGCACACATCCCTTCATCTATCTCTCCGGTACCATAAAAATCAATTGATTTGGCCTGCAAAGTGCTTTTTATCACGGTTTCTTATGATTTCCATTGAACGGGCTGCTGGAAGCGGCTAAACTCTGTTACAATACTTCCTGCTGCAGGTGTCACAGTGGTCATGATACATTTGTCAGTGTGGTTGTCATAAATCCTGGATTGTTTATTTGCTAAACAGTAAAAAGGTCTGGTCCTTCTCCATATATACTTATGTATATCTGCATGTTGTGACCTGTTAATTCCTCTTTTTATTCATTTAGTTTTTCTTTTTAACAAACAAAAATTGTGACAAAATGACTGACAGTGTAGAGAGAACTATAAGGACTAAAAGGCAGAATATTTACATAATGTCGGAAAGAGAAAATCAATCCTAAGTAATACGCTGCACTAGCATGAGGAGAAAATCCATATAATATCTTGCCCTTGGTATTACAGTATGTACATTAAAAGACTAGAGTCAAATAGTGTCAGATTAAATAAGTACATTATATATTGCCAAAACAATCACCAGAATAAATGTTGACATTGTACCTTCCTGCAAACCACTGATATGCTACATTACATTTATTTTTCATATGCAGCGGATAGGCTGAAACTACAATGTCTGTTTCACAACACTAGTTGCCAACAGGATTTCTGTGAAGTGCTGTAAAGTTTAGTTGATTCAAAACACACATTAAACACACATTAAACATGTCTTAATAGAGACAATTTCAAACAGAAGTACACAAATCAGCTTCACTATAACTCGCAATATTCACAGACAAACACTCGTCTTTATCTGGACACATTTTCACCACAAATACAACATGCTAATGTTTTTAGCACAAGCCTATGGCATTTTACATTGTATAAATTAGCCTAGCAGCTAGCAGAGATTTCCTCTACTCATATGAAGCCAGGATAAATCACACACAAGACTTAAAATGCTATTTTTGTGGAGGCTTTATTGTCTTCACAATTTATTGTTTCTTATCTGTGAAATTAAAGTAAATAAAAGCTTTGTTTCCACTGAGGGAAATGGTTTCCAAGAGGGCCTACGCCACAGTTTCAATGCAGAAGTATAAATCCCACTTTAGGCACAAAAAACACTTGGTTAGCATTAGTAAAATATGCCCGCTTTTGTCACTACAAACACAGATGGACATGTCCTGAACACTCATTAAGAAATATGACTTTTGTGGGTACAAACATGGATGGACATGTCCTTAAGTCTCGTTAAAAAGTCTTGTCATGCTACAATCCAAGCCCTGAATAAAGGCATTGTACATTTCTGCAAACCATAGACATGTAACATTTGTACATTTCATTGGTGGGTGTTTTAAAACTATGTTTCTTTTTGTTTCAACAACACTGTGGTTAACACGGTTACGTTTAGGCACAAAAACCACCTGGTTATGATTAGGAGAAGATCATGTTTTGGCGTAAAATACTCGGTTTTGCTGCCACAACGACCAGTTTTGGTGCTACAACTACGTCTGGAAATGCCCTGAAGGTTCGCTAAAAAACACCAAGATTTGGTGCCACAACCACAGCTGGTAATGTCGCCAATGCCTGATTAAAAAAAACAAAAACACCCAGTTCAGTCAGGAACACTTTAGTCAAATAGAACTTTGTTTCCATTTGTATTATTACATTTGGCGGTATGGCTCTGTTCTGGGGCCTCTCTGCCTTTCCTCTGCCTATGCAGAAAGCCTAAATGCAGAGAGTGAACACCTCTCTGCCCTCCCATGCGCCTACGTGGAAAGCCTACGTCAGCTACAACAAAAGGAGGAGCTGGGTGGAGGCCAGTTGCAGAGGAAGCAGCAACAGTAGGCAGGCCAGAGCAGTTTAAATAGGGCGCCCTGAATGAGAGTCATCAATTGGTTGCATAGAAAGGAATCAATGATCAATCAGCTGCTCCATCAGTTGATTGGCTGCTTGAGATCAGCTGATGTAGCTGGGACGTGAGCTGAGCTTGACATCGTGTCCTGCCATAATCATGACTTGAAATGCAGTGACGTCTCATAAATAGTGGTCTGCACCTTGGCATCTGACTATAGGTTCCATGCCATCCACCATCACCTTCATTCCCAGTGATAAAGTCAGCTCAGGTACATGTGGACTGAACTACATCACTATAGAAACGTTAATAAGAAACATTCCCTCCTGGTGACTAGGTTGCCTGCGTCACTGTGTTGACGCACATCATCTCTCCAGAAAAGCAGTAGTTTTATCACACTGGCTCCACAAACTGTCGCACCGTCGTTACTGTGCCTTGACTAACTCTGTCTGCATGTGTCTTGTCTAAACTGTGGGAGTCAATTGACACGTGAAATGTCGGTGTGTGTTCCACTTTGGAGAAACCAACACTTCCATTTGATTATGTTGTGTTCAAAGGAATAATTCAATACAGAGCCAAAGTTAGTAATTACACTATTCTTTGGACACTTTCACAGTTTATTTGATTTAACCGGCACACAGCACGAACAGCAACAAACAATATCAGCAGAAGAATAGGTGAAAAAAGGATTAACATATGCCTTAAGGTTCTTTCTTTTATGATAATTACCACTGAAAAGCATGAAAGCGTGTTTACAGCAGCGCGGCTCATTAAAAGCTGCACAGAGTCACCCGTCATCCGAGTCCTGCGTCGTTGTCGAGCTTCTCAAATAGAATGGTCACCTTGCAATTAGGCTTTGGTGACACTGTGATCTAAATGCCGTCTAAAGAGAGGCCCACTGTCTCAGGCTTGTCTCAGTCGATGCTTATTCTTAGCTGAGGACAATTACTGAAATACTGACTCATTAGTTTCCTTCACATCCTTTTCAACAAAGTGTAATCTATCTCCCTTGTAACCACATCCTGTCTGGGATGTTTTCAATTACTCACTGTGTCCCATTCTCTGCTTTACCATCTCAGCGAAAATCTCCTCCTGCCTCTAACTGTCCATGGACAGCCTACAGTAGCAGCCTGTCTGGATACATTATGGCTTTTAGGCCATTTCTCAATCTGCACAGAAACTCAACAATGGGCCTCATACAGGAAGTGTTTCACCAAGACATTTTCTCTTATTTTTGTTCATATGCACGATTTGTGTTTTTATTTTGTTAGTACTTTTAGGTCTAAGAAAATTTTCGGAGTGGTTGAACGCACCCTTGCGAAGACAAGAAAAAAACATCTTCTTTTCACAGTCTACGAATTCTTTGTCCAACACGAGGAAAAATATGGTTCATATTTTTTACAATTTTAGGTGCTTTTACTTTACTTGAACATTTGTTTTCATCTCTTTTTCTTTTTCTATTTCTACTCCACAACACTATAGAAGTGAATATCATACTTTTTACTCCACTAGAATTATTTGTATTTTAGTTGCTAGTTTTTTTTTCTATAAATCAATATTTTTGCACACAATCCATATGAAAATGTAATTTTCATACCCTTCCTGTTAGGAAAATGTCCACGCCTTTCCATGCCTACATGATCTTGGCATAGAATGACCACATTTAGTCACAAGGTGTGGAGACCAAAACCCTGCGAAACGTCATCATCTTAACATCCACACAATGTGAAAATCTGACCTCATTAGATGTTTAAAATATCGTCACCCCGATTTGAATTCGAAATAAAATTTAAAGATATGATATGATACGATACAATACACTTTATTGTCCCTGTAGGGAAATTTGTCTTGGACTCAGGAGCTGCACATGCATTGCTGCCTTACAATAACAGTCCAGACGAAATGAAAAGCACACACCATAAAAACATGAAAACACAAACTACACCTAACAGCACTGCACAGTATTGCTGATGTGGGTCACTCTTTGGGTCATTCCCTCTTTCGTTGCTCACTGCCTTCTTCCCATGTTTTTGTAAAGCAATCAAGCCAACGTGCTCAGGTTTCGAAGGGGTAAGTTTCAAATACGGTAATAAAACATTTCGTTAACCAAAAACAACTCTTCCGCTTTATTTCCATTAAGAGTCATTCTGACAACAATAATAATAATAATAATGATGATTCTGTAATACCGTGAAACTGTGATATTTTCTTTGACAGTTATCAGACCGTGAAAATCTTGTACCGTTGCAACCCTAGGTCGTTTACTTTGTTTAAGTTTATTTAACAGTGTGTTGATTTTACCACTACTGACGTTCTTCCTCTATGGCATTTCTCAAATTCTTGAGCATGTGCCAAAGTACCTGCCCTTATATAGTGTTTAAAGGGCGTTCCCTATGCTAATAACTAGGGTTGCACAATACTGGGTTTTTTGCCGATATCTGATATGCCGACATACAACAACTTTTTTGGCTGATAATCACTACCAATATCAATATACCCACTTTGTTCCCGACCTAATTTTAGTGATCATCAAGTCTCTTCTGTAGTGGAATTAACATCACATTTTGTATACTTGTATACTGTAAGGCCCAGCTCAGACCAAAGATTTGGGACGAGACGAGTTAAACCATGCAACTACTTGCAATGCGCCATTCTGCGACGTTCTAAAAAGCTGGCAGTTCACACCAATGCAACTGGGTGAGATGGTGTATCATCTCTATGCAACAACTCTGTACTTCTGTTCTGATTTCCAGCTTTTCAGGTTTATAAGTGTAACCGACGGTCTCTGCTCCAACGTAACGGTATCGTGTCTATCTGACTGGACTATGGATGATGTGCCTCTGTAGCTCTGGTGTCTATGTTGCAGGAAGGACATCACCGCCACACAGAAGTTGCTCTCACTCTGGTTCCCATTTACTCTCCGACTGGTGTAAAGATCAACAGCACACTGGTATTAGTACTGTGTAAATGCAACTGCAAAAAGGGCAAACATCTTCACAAAAGACAAAAGATCACCGTCTGCAACGTGTGTGTCACAGCCTCGCACGAGGCAGCAGACACATGTTAAGCTAGTTAGCATTAGCTCGGCTCAGAAACAGAGTGCAACTCGTGAATAAAGTTACTATTTCTACAGATAAGCGTCTGTAACTTTCACGTTAAGTTCAAGTCATATTCACGGTCAAAATACATGTTACAGAAACTTTCTAGAACAAGTTGAAAATATTAAACAATGAAACATCGATTGCAGCATTAACCGCACACACCCACCTTCAGCTCAGGAGAGTTCTCCTTCGCTGAGGTAACTACGGCGGCCCGCTTGGAGCCCTACAGCTGCAGTTGCGCAATTAAACCACCAGGTGGCGACTACGTGACACATAAATGACATTCACATCAATTTTGTAGAAATTCAACAGAGGTTATTTCTAACTCTGTTACATAAGTACATACAGCGAGCAGCAGCAGCATCGACCCACCGTCCGACACCGGCACACCATGAGGACGGAAACAGAGGGCTCGACGGTTGGAGCACATGCGAGCGAACACACCGTCTGCGAACATTTTGACTTTGCTATCGCACTTCACTATAAGTCAGTTGGCTGTAGAAACAGGTCACGTACCTTATGTTCTGAAACCAGCCGCTGGGGATTTGACCAGCTGAGTTGCAGGTGACATCATCAGCCAGTTCACAATGCTGCAACTTTTCTCTGCAACGTTCTAAAATGGTTTCATCTCGTCACGAATCTTTGATCTGAACTGGGCTTTATCGTGATGGCCCACCAGCAGATGGAGACATGAAATACAATACTTTTCAATGTATGAAATATTCATTGTGCAAAATAAGAAAAAGCATGTTGGTCGACTATTAAAGTTCATTTTAAAGCCAATACTGGCCGATACTGATGACATGCTGATATTATCACGCATCACTACTAATAAACAATCGGCCAAGTGCCTCTGATTTATGATCACGTGGGATTTATCGTTCAGCACACCTGGGTCAGAGCAGATTTGATGCATCAACAGCTGACTTCTCTTTTGACACAAATTTAAGAGAAAATACAAGAGAAATTGAAGAGTGTGCTGCATGAGGCCTAATGTTTGTTATTTCTCTTGGCTGGTGTGAGTGTCACGGCTGAACCATGTCAATACAACAGATAAACAGCACGCCTTGCCTGTCCAGACACACCGTGCTATATTGCAAATTATGTGGAATATTTGAAGATCATTGGTTTTCCGGGAAGAAAAAGCCATATTTGTGTGTTTTCTGTTGACAATATTTCCCCATTTCCGTAACCTTGGTTATTTTCCTTCCCCTTCAGTCATGCATTTTCACAGGATTGGCAGTGTCATTATCTGCCCAACAGCAAAGTCCCTTGTATTTTTGACTAAATGTATGTATTTGTGATTGTGGAGCTGCGGGGTGCGGTGATATCTGCCACTCTCAGCAGCGCTTGGGGGCTTTTGTGTGGCGCTTCAGAAAGGTGTTGTGTCCCCGAGACTCTACACCTTACCGAGCAAGACGGATTCCCAGCCAGCCTGCCTCCTGATAAGCCTCTGTGAAATCCCAGAGAGGGGGGATTCGATTAAAATAATCAACAAGGAGGTGAGGATATCTCCATATTTCTGGCGTGGTTCTAGACATTGTGATAGAGGAGGGCTATTCACCGACAAAAAAAAAACGTGTCTTGTTGAGCTAAAGGAGTTTGTATGGTAAATTGCACTTGGTTTCATAACAGCTAAGACAGTCTTTTCAGTCATCCCTGTTGCCCTTTTTACCTCTGCAACTGTGTGTTCGTGCATGTGCAAGCCTGACACACAGCGGCTGATCACTTGTTGGAGGAGCGAGAAGGAAGCGGTGCCAAAACGTCTCATTATCACGTTCGGCGTCGACTTTGACAGCCTCCAATCCCGGAGATTTATCCCTCCCGAAAACTGCCACTTCAAAGCGAGGAGTTATCCGAAATTTGTCCAGCACTTTGAGCAGACTTTTAACATATCCCTGCGTATAATAAGCCCCACAGCTGCTATAAGGGAAACAACAGGCACGACTCCAAGGTAAATATCTCCTCCTTTAAACAATCTCATTTAAGTGCTCTGGCGCGCTTCGAGAGGAGCTGAAGACCACTGTGAAATTCATGACTTAAAGTGGAAAAACGAGACAAATCAATAACATACATTAGCATTTCCCACAAAGTGCAGCGGCTGTAGGCAGAGGGTCCCTAAAATAGATAAACAACGGCGGCAACATCTAAATTATGGTGCAAATTCATCACGGCAGGGGAAAGGAAGACACACACTAAAGCGCTACATAACATAAAGCCAGGAGCTGCCATAAGTCTCTAAATATAATCTATTCAGGTGTAAATTAGTGTGAAATATCTCAGTATTATTTCATGCACCGCTGATTGACGTGTTCTAACAATATAAAGTGAGGTGAGGTGCTGTGACTGAAGACAACAGGTGATGTTTTGAGTGTGTGCTCACTGAGAGAGGTGGTAAAAACTTTGCAGCCTGAAAACTTTCCTATTTTACTCTATTTTTCTAATTACACTTGGAGGCCTAATGTTGAGCCATGTGGTTTGATTTGGCTTTGGTATTTTGAACATGTAAAATATACAGAAATAAAATAAGAATAACAAAAGAAATGAACAGTAATCCAAAATCAAACTATACGGATTCTCATGAACAACATAAATGAGCATTATTAAATATTTAACTTATTCCCAGGTTGTCAAATACACACACTTTGTCACACCCCTCCGCATCTGACAGCAACGCACAAGGCATCCTTTAGTAGGGCTGTCCCCGATAGTCGACCAAATGTAAGTTGACCAGAAAGGTCATTAGTTGTCAAGACTTCATTGGTCGCTTAGTAACGGACAGAAAAAAAAACCTCTATCAGGAGCTGCCCCTTGTCAAAATAAATCAAAACCTATATGGCTGAACCATGTGGGACTTTAATTTGAAAGGACAGACACAGGAAGTGACCACGCTCAGTCAGGTTAATTTCCAGGGCTGGTACCTGTGGTTATTCCACAGGCTAGTTAATAACATGTCGTACAGGAAATCCAAAGTGTGGGATCATTTTGAGAAGGTGAAGGACCAACCCAAGGTGATATGTAAACTCATCTTCATTGGTCCACTACAAACATGACGTATCATGTGAAACATGGAAGTAGCTACATGCCCATTAGCCCACAGCGTCATTAACAGGCGGCTCGCTCAGTGTGTGACGTGCACTTGGAGATAAAATATAGGCCTATATTAATGAAGGTTCATTAGTACGGTTTGTATTTCTCTGTAATGTAGCACAGTGTTAACAATGTTACTGAGACTATTCTTTCTCACACCTTCAACTCAAACCACCAAAATATATCATTTCATCATTACATTCATATCATAAACATGAGGGACACTAGTCCACTAATGGACCGTAATGACGACTGTTGGTCGACGAGGAGAATTCTTAGTCGGGGGCAGCCATACCCTTTCGTGTCTCTGTAGCCCCTGCATCTTCAAGTCGAAAATATCCTGCCATTATGCTGCCTCGTCATGCTGTACATGAGGTATGATCACAAAATGGGGGGACAGAGTGGTCTCGACTTTAAGCCACCACGGAGGTACTAAAAGTGCTGAAACAATGTTTGTATAAACAGGACAGCTGGCAGGAAGGGACCATGGGCAGGATGGGTGTGACATTTTGATGATGTGTAATGCATGTGACCCAGGTCTAGAGATTTAAAGTAGCTCGTAGCAGTTAGGGGCTAACTCAAAGAAGAAAAACAGCGACCATAAATGTCCGCAAATTGGGAAAACAATGAGATTCCAAAGCTTCTTATCCTCCGAGCAGAGGATGAGATCAACCACCATATAACAGGGACAATAAACGATTTGTATTCCCATGTTAATGCCAGTGTTATTGTTTATAAAGCCCTGCCAACGTCTATATGTCACACTAGCGGCCTGACGCCGTTGTGTTACACGTCACACAATGCTGGCATGCTGTCTATAATCACACACTAGAGCAGAATGATGCTGCCGTCATTTGGTTCTGTGCAAAAATGCAAAGGGGGCATAACGAAGGGACTTTTTAGTGGCTGAAAAGTGCGATCTTTGTGTAAAAAGAGCTGATGTGACACACTGTAACACGTGGTTAATTGTGAACCAGTCGCAGATAGGTTTAGGCAACAAAACACCTTGACAAAAAAGATCATGTTGTGGGTGAAAAGAAGTACGTTTGTTAGGTAACGTGCTGTAAATTTCACATTACGTTAAAACAACATGGACTTTTGGTTCACTCAAGACACTATCTGCAGGTCTCCTTAGAAAGTCTGGTTTTATCTGACCCGCCCACCTCTACGTGGACCTTCTTGCTCTTCATACTATCTCAGTTGTGTTGGAGCTACAAACATATTGACTGCTGATATACACGTACATTTCCTTCAGCAAACAGTTTACACACACAAATTTATTCTGCTTTCGTTTCATGACTGAGACCCAATAAGTGTATCACTATTTGGTGGTTCATCACAAAATGTGTCTCTGAAATTAATGTTGGATATTTTTGTGAAATGCAGAGAACTGATGTTTGATTCGACCCTCGTTAATCTGAGGGGAAATATGAAGTAACATTCTGTGTTTGTTACCCGCCAACGCTCGTGCATCATTTATGGGGTCGGCATGTTTACTTAATGAACTGAATCTGTTTTCAGTTCTTGACTGACATGATCTTTGCCCGTGTTTTCAATTCTTGTGGTATTGTTACTTAAGGCAATGAAAAGAAAATGACCCACAAACACTTTTAATTGGATGTGAAACAAGAATAAAAGATAAGCAGTAAAGTATGACAATGGCAAACTCTCATGACATGACCAACCCTGCACGGCTATATTTAATTAAAACGCCTGAAATAAAATGAATCAAAATTAATTATGATCCATGTTATTGCAGGTTTTGTTTTAATTTTATGTTTCTATTTACTGTGTCACAAACACATATTCAATAACAACTGTGCAGCATGTTGTTTCTAAATCAGAATAAAATGTTATAACCTTAATTTTTCCTACTTGTTTTTTCCCTGTCGATATTTTTCTCATGACTTTTCCTACTTTCACTTCTCCCTCTGTCTATTTGTGTAAGGTCCAAATTTAGAAAAGGCTTAGCTGCAGGTTTACTTTCACCCACAGGAACAAGGTGCACACGTATCATCACTTTCCATCTTTCTGCTTACGTCTGTCAAGCCGAGCAGGGAACTGTAATGTTCTTACAGTCGTTTTTTTTTTTTTATATTCATAAAATTAAGCTCACACGTACCTGTAAGAAAACCTGACAAATTAGAATAATGAAGAGCACGGGCTGGAGTTCTCTCTTCACATGTGAATTGTTAGATCTGCCTTGAGTTTTTTTTTTTCTTGTTCACACTAATTAACTTTAACTTTGAATATTTTTCTAGATAACAGATGGAAGTGTCACATGTCACATGGGGGATGCTTTATGTCAATTCTAAATTTGGACCTCACTCAGACAGACAAAGGAAGAAAGGGAAAATGGTAAATTTATAAGACAGACATCAACAAAGGAAGACAGTTAAGTTTTGCTGGCTGCAGATGAAACCACCAGTTAGTAAATAAAGGTTTGATTAATTATTATAATGGTACAGAGAAATATTGTGCATTTGTGTTTCTTTTCCTCTGTATCATTTAAGACCATTTATGTAGACGTGATGAAAAATGTTCATCGATAACCTTTTTCCATGGTGAAGAGGAGACGTTGAAGAGCTAAGAACTGATCTTCAAAAATAAAAAATATGAGGAAATGTATGTTTCATTTTTGTTGACAAGTTGAGACAGGATTAAAATGTCATTGGCTGGCTATCTGACTGTACGAGAGGTAAGAGCTCGGAGCACTAAAGGGTTGGTACACGCCAGTTGTGGATGACGCTTAAAGAAAATACATTTTTCAGCATACAAAAATAAATTTGTTACTCTTAAGTGTTTCAGTCAGTTGACAACTTATTTTAAGAGGTTGGTCAAAATTAAAAAAAAAACAGTCAATTCTGAGTAGAACAGTATTAAAATAAACAAGTTAAAATATCTTAAATAATTTGACCACTAAATATCACTGCAACTTTTTGATGAATATTAAGTTAGCTCAACTTAATTACACTTTTCAAGGTCATAGCAAATCATGTTGGTTGTACTAAACTAATTTAGTTTGTCAGTTTATTAAAGACTCAAACTCTAAAAAAGAAAAAAAAAAAAAAGTTTGTTACTCTTAAGTGTTTTAGTCAGTTGACAACTTATTTTAAGAATATGGTCAAAATCAAAAAACAGTCAATTTTGAGTAGAGCGGTATTAAAATAAATAAGTTAGAATATCTTAAGTATTAAGTTAGTTCAACTTAATAAAGCTTTTCAAGGTCAAAGCAAATCATGTTGGTTGTACTGTACTTATTTAGTTTGTCACATTATAAAAGACTCATACACTCTGAAAAAAGAATCATGGGGTTAGTGGATGTAGCTTAAAGTAAAGAAGTTTTTTGGCATAAAAAAAATAATGTTTGTTACTTTTAAGTGTTTTGGTCAGTTGATGACTTATTTTAAGAAGTTGGTCAAAATAAAAAAAAATAAAAAATTCTGACAATTTTCAGTGGAATGGAATTAAAATAAATTAGTTAGAATATCTTAAATAATTTGGCCACTAAATATCACCGCAACTTTTTGATGAATATTAAGTTAGCTCAACTTAATTACACTTTTCAAGGTCATAGCAAATCATGTTGGTTGTACTAAACTAATTTAGTTTGTCAGTTTATTAAAGACTCATAAACTTTAAAAAAAAAAAAAAGGTTTGTTACTCTTAAGTGTTTTAGTCAGTTGACAACTTATTTTAAGAAGCTGGCCAAAATAAAAAAAAAAAAAAAAACATCACCGCAACTTTTGGATAAGTATTAAGTTAGTTCAACTTAAGCTTTTCAAGGTCAAAGCAAATCATGTTGGTTGTACTAAACTAATTGAGTTTGTCAGATTATAAAAGACTCATAGAACTGACTCAGTCATACCGCAGTTGGAACTACAGAGTGAGTAACAAGAGTGTTTGCCAACCACACAAATTATTTTCCAGCTTTTGTCACCATCCAAAAAAGCTCAACCTTCCCCGTCCACATAAAAACACAAGACTGGCTTTTTAAAATGTACCCTGGGTGTTTTTGAAAAGCTCAGTTTTCTTTCTCAGAGCGATGTTCGGACCAAACTGGTTGAAAAGACGATTAAATAGTGCGGACGTGGCCTCAGACTCCAACCACAATCATGGCTCCGCCTGCTGATTGACTACAATGAGGTAGAATCAGCCGTCTCAGATATCACCTCCGATACCCGTAATTCCATAGCGGAGCCTTAAGTATATGCCGGAGGAAAGATGGAAAAAGACAAGGAAGCAGAAGGAAGAAAGATAGATGACAACCGAGGGAGGGATCTTTTCTCGCACAGATGTTTTCACAGCAGCGTCGTGCAGATGATGAGACTTCCGCACAACTCTCCAGGTAACTTCCAGTGATCGCCCCAGACACAAAGAGGTCAGCCGCAGCCCATGCAGCGCACTTCCTGCTCTCCACAATGTGCACAAAAAGTTGTTGATAGCCTCTCTTCTCTGGCTGAAGTGGTTCATGTAAAAAAAAAAATATGAATAAAACACAAACTCACAGCGAGTGGAGTTAACTGCATCAGCTGCCCTGCTTTTCTTCTCTAGCTGCCGTGATGTATGCGGGACAATATTTCAGACACCACAGAATATGACTGCCATAAATAAAACAGTATTAATCATCCCAACTCCCATTTGAGGCCCTTCTCACATTTATCAGGCTTTTAATATTAACATAGATTAAGGGCATGTCTCACACCTTCAGTCACTGTATGTAATCTTGCTCCAGATAAGAGCTCTGCAAAAAGACTTCCGCTGCACCTGGGGTGTGCGACACAACATCTGAGACCGAATCAATGCACACACCTTCCTCTGAGAGGGACCAGTGTTTATAGGTGTGTAAAGTAAGTCAGAACTAAAGAATTAATTCATCTGTAGAGGATGTGGGGAGATTTAAATTCTGTTTACTGCCCCAGTTCTTTAGATTTTATATAAAGAAATTAGAGATGAACTTTAGACAATGGACAGATGGGATTTAGTAAATTCTTGCATATCGTATTATTGATATGGAAGAAGTAAATAAGCAATTAGAAGACTTTGTTTATTATTAGGGCCTTTTTAAAGACATACTGAGTTCCAGCTCCGCCCTTAAAATCTGGACCATACACCAGGCAGAGTGACTGAGGTAACAGTTAAGTTAAATGGTATTTTAATTTTGTATTCCAACGTTGAATATTCCTGTCCTACAGTGTGGAAAAACCACATGACCATAGCATCAACTTTTCCATCAGCTATGAAAAAATGCCCTGCTTTCGAATTTGTGACAATTGAAATTTTCATTGATTTATTTATGTGACTCAAAACCATTACATCATGATATCTTATAATAACAAAACAACGGCACGTGTCATGGCTAAAGTACAACAAATATTACTGAAACAAAGGAGGGACATTCTTTGAAAAAAGAACCTAGTTTTTCAATAACTTTTGGCTTCATATAATTTAATTGTTTTGTTGAATGTTTTATTTATTTATTTAGCTATTTATTTATTTAAAATATTTGTAGTAAAAAACAAAGCAAAAAAAAGAAAACAGTGTCTGAAATGGTCTGGTACTCACTGATACTGAGCCCTGGTACTTTTGACTTTTGGCCACATGAGTACCCTTACTTCTTTTTGCATACCAACTCCTAGGTTTGAGGAAGGGTCTCAATACCGTCTTGAAGAATACTCACTTCACTACACAACACATTCACTACACAGCACACCAAGGGTGTGGGATTAAAAATATATGTGTGTGGCAATATCGTATCATCACACAGTGCCAAGTATCAATTTTTTAATGATATAAATTATTATTACTACAAATACAAATTAAACTTTTCTTATTAGGTAAAGCATATGTTGACAAAGTTTCCCTGTTGGAACAAAATTTACAGTTGAAAAAAAAGTAATGATTTACAAGATATCACAATATATTTTATCGCAATACTCAGCACATCGCAATATATTTATAATTGCAACAATACTGTATTGTGACTTAAGTATCGCGATAATAAGGTATTGTGGATCCTCTGGTGATTCCAACCCCACTACCTGACACTTAGGCTATTTCACTACACATGACATCCAATTTACTACAAAACACACCCACTTCAATGCTTCAATACACTGCACACCCACGCTATCACCAGACACACACACACCTCACTGCAAGATACAAGCCCACTTCAGTACGTCTCACACACACGTCACTACAAGGACACCTCTTCCAGAAACCTTTTCCTAACCCTAACCATAGCGTCCGAAACTGTGTAAAGACATCGCTAACTTAACACTAAGAAAACAGCCCTAAAAATGTTAAAATTGATGAAAAACACCAAAAACAGTAAACAGAACACCAGGAAGCCTCTGACCCAACTGACAACAGTTCCTGTCTGAATGCTGCTACTGCTGTAACTGTGCCTTTAGGAGCTAGCTGCAGCGCAACTGACTCAGAGCCTGTTAGTACTGATGGTGGCACCAACACTGAGCCTTCCCTGTCAGCTGCCAACTACTGACTGCTGGACAAGGCATCTGCTGAATATATGCAATACTATATCTGTGTACAATTTGATTTGCTGCTTAAAAAAGTTTTTTTTTTTATCAAATATACATTTTGGTCCAAACTGGAAATGTATGTTGCACACAAAGTAGGCTTATTTAACTAAGCAAAATACACACAAAAATACATTTAAAGCGGGATACACTGCCAAGATATGCCTAAAAAATACCAATATATCCAAGACATATGAGATGATCTTAACATGAAACTGCTGAATAAGGGTACTGCCACCTTTTTTGATCCAATTTAGGCACTGTGGAAAAGTAGGATGATGTTCTCGACCCATAAAGAAACACTCCAAAAACACTGTATCCTACATTTCCCATAAAACAACTTGATAGCATCATCATTAGACTGCTTCTACAAGCTGAGTATAACTGTTCTTCATTGTTAAAATTTGACGGAGTGCCCCTTTAATCCCGTATTTACCTACAAATTTTAATTTAAAAATACACGCTTTGGTTTCCACTGCACTAAAACAAATTCTGGCCGAGTTATTTATTCCTTTCTTGGTTTGAAAGTTGTCAAAATTCAATATACTGACTGAGTGTTAAAGAACTGGAAACAGCCAATAAAATGTAAACTCCCCACAGGTCCTTAAAACTTCCAAATTCCCCGAAAAATACAGAGAATATAACCTCAGTGTCCTCAGCTATGTTTATTTTTAACCACTAATCTTAATCTTGCTATAGCCAACAAAATAAATTCATTTCATCCAATTTACAAGCTTGTTGTCCGTATTTACTGTCCAGTTTCATGGCTTCCTATCATCATGGCATCATCCCATGTTTTCTGATTAAAAGTACTTTTCCTTCTGATTCTATCTCTCTGTCCAACACACCTCTTCTTGTTTCCCTCCAGACTGGGACAAGCTGTCCAATCACACGACGACTCCGAGCAGGTACCTCTTAAAAGCGAGGGAGGCTGCACGTTCACACCGGCGCTTAACACCGGGTTCTGATGCAGCTAAAGTGGCTCCGTTTTAGATGAAGTCTACATGATAATGAGCAGGTGTGAGGATGTGTTTATGTGCGAATGTCTGTGACTGCCATTGTGCATCTGACAATAGTCCTTGATTAGGGTGATTCAGCCACAATGGGAGACTCAAGTTTAAACTGGTGGGAGAAAAGGGATGAAAATGTAGAACATACAGTACATGCAGGCTCACGTGTGCTCGCATAATGTGCCTGCTGCTCTGTACACTCTCTGGGAAAACAGCATGCACGGTGTATTTTGTCAGAGTATATGTTATATATGTTACTGTATATTAAGGCTGCCTCCTAACAGGCGACCAGATGTCGGACTACCCAGAGCTTCACATCTGTCCCACGGACGATGGGCCTACACAGATCAGGTAAATAGGCTACACAGTGCTTGTTAAAGACGCAGCATGTGTGCGGCCCCTAATTTCCAGGGCTGGTACCTGTGGTTATTCCACAGGCTAGTTAATAACATGTGGGGCAGGAAATCCAAAGTGTGGGATCATTTTGAGAAGGTGAAGGACCAACCCAAGGTGATATGTAAACTCATCTTCATTGGTCCACTACAAACATGACGTATCATGTGAAACATGGAAGTAGCTACATGCCCATTAGCCCACAGCGTCATTAACAGGCGGCTCGCTCAGTGTGTGACGTGCACTTGTAGATAAAATATAGGCCTATATTAATGAAGGTTCATTAGTACGGTTTGTATTTCTCTGTAATGTAGCACAGTGTTAACAATGTTACTGAGACTATTCTTTCTCACACCTTCAACTCAAACCACCAAAATATATCATTTCATCATTACATTAATATCGTTAACATGCGGGCGACTAGCCGACTAATGGACCTAAATGATGACTATTTTAAAAATTCCAAGTCACACCCCCCAGTTCAGTTTTTTTGGTCTGCACCAGTTTCACAAAGAGCTCACAGAGAAATCACTGATTGTAAGCATTATTAGTGGGCTATTGTTAGACTGCAAATCAATGGCATGTTATGAATAATGACTGACAGAGACAGGATGAAAATAAAGTGTCTTGTACAGTAATGATTTGCAGTTTAATACTGAGGGATCACTGTCACACACTTGTTAATGGAATTCATGAACAGACGAAGTACAGAGTTAGGTACAATGACGGCAGTTTTAACAGCTCTTTAATCAGGGAAAACACCCTCACTGACCTGCATGTGTGTTACCATGGTTACATGTATGCATTAGCATAAAAAGGGTTATGGGATATGCAAGGCCTTTATCACACCGGAGTCTGTTTGGAAGCAGACCAAGGCCCATCTTTTCGAGCTGTCTCAGTTCAGTTGTTTGGTCCGCATTAGGGTTCGACTGACAGCTTTCACACCGGCCCAAACAAACCGAACTAACCACGCAAACGGACCTCAGGATTAGGCGTGACAGCACCCAAAGGGTCTACGGTCAAGCTCTGCCTTTGAGCCAGTACATGGAACAGCTTTATGCTAAATGCTAACATTAGCATGCTAACATGCTCACATTGACACAGCTGATGTTCAGCAGTGATAAAGTTTAGCACGAACACCGTCTTATTTTAGCATGTTAGCATTAGTTATTACCTATTTTGACCTGCTGATGAGTCCTAAAGGAAAACTGAAGGGATCACTGTGGTTATGAATATTTAGCCACAGGGGAACATAAATGTACAAATTTCATGGCATACAATATTGTTGAGAAATTTACTTCAAAACCAAATTTGAACCTCATGGCAGCACTAACTGGGAGCCATGAATGTCTGTAAAAACAAATGGTGCCAATCCATGAGGCAGATGTTGAGGTATTTTACTTTAACAAGGAGTGGACACTTTGACCTGATGAGGGCACTACAAGAAAAGTAAAGGGATCACCAAGATTTATATATATATATATATATATATACATATACAAGGGCTGCCTCTTGTTCAGAGCTGAACGCAACACACAGACTTCTTCATGGGGTAAATATTCATGTAAGTTAACATTAGCTAGCTACCAATGGAGGACATCATACAAAAAATGTCATCACCTAATATTACCTGAACCTCAAAGTACTCGCTCGGGAAATTTTGGCCTTTCCAGCTGGCAACAGCAGCAGTCAACGGAACTTTAGCGTTGCTGGAACTGAGCTCTTGTGGTATGTAGCGCCACTTCACTTGGAAGAACGGACCTTGGACGGAGTGTAATTAAACATGAGGTTGAATCTTCAATCAATGGTTAATCAGTTCATCCTCTGGGGATGATGAATGTCTATGTGTCAATAGTTGTTGAGATATTTTAGTCTTGACTGAAGTGGTGGAGTGACCGGCATGCTATGTATAGTCATGTTGCTAATGTAGCTAACTCAGTACATTTAAATGACATTAGAGAAAATCGATTTATTGGGTCAGTCCGACTAAAAGCGGACTTTTTAAACACATGTAAACATGTTAGTCCGATTGAAATCGTACCAAATCGAATTTCCCAAAGTCAGACTAACACCCCTAGATAATGCGATTGGGAGTCGCGTTCTGGGCATGCTCAACGTTTTTCACCCAGGGCTTTGACTCGGAAGTCAAATAGCATTACATGCGTAACAGAAGACGAGATGGAAAAGTTAAGTATACAACATGTACAAAACGTACAGAGCTGTAAAGTTGTCTACCACGGTACCATTTGCGGCTAGCTGACCAAAGCCAATTTCTTTGTCGATTGTTTGGTCTGTGACGTAACACGTCAACCGGAAAAAGGTCCAATACTAACAAGCTGAAATGGGGCGTATCTCCACCTATCATAGCGGAGTTGGACACACTTTGGTCAATGAATCGATTTCCCTCCAGTGCTTGTACACTGGGACAAGGACAGTAGTCCGATTAAATGGCCTAGTCGAGCTATAACTGTAGCTCTACTTAATGTTCCGAGTGTTTACAGTGGTAATTCACGCCATGTAAAGCCACTGTTCAAACGCAAAGTCCATACACAGTTGTGTGCATTCCATCTCATAAACCATAACAAAACTCTGCATGAATAACTGAGCTCACTGCTTCTCAGGTGGATCAAACAGCATTAGCACTGTTCACAAAAAGTACATGACTCATCAACTAATAATTATTATGACAAGGGAGGCTACTCATTTTCCCAAACCACCAATGCACTCTCCCTCATCTATCTCTTGCTGTTAACACCTGCTTTATTTGTTGGAAAACATCAAAAAAACAAATCGCACTCACTCAACACGCATTCATTTCTGTTTTCAGCTCGACAAGGCGGCTTTAAAGCCCCAAACAACATCAACCGAAAACCAAAGAAAAGGAAAAAAAGAAAACACAGATAAAAGCTAAATTTCCCTCAAGTTTTAATTATTTCCCCCTCCTCTCTGTTTTCGGTGTTTCTCCCAAACAGGCACACACGCTGCAAAAAATTGTTTTCTGATGTAAATGAGATGAAAAAGCTATTACCTTGAATTATAAGAATGGTAATTCTTAGAATTGTTTTGCTTATCTCTACTTCTGCTGAGGACTTTCTGACTGAGGTGAAGACGTGCCGAAGCAAAATGACCTTCCACTCTATTGCCTCAACAAGATTATGGATAAAAATATATAAATAAAGAGGAGAAAAAACACCTTTTTGGCAGCAACGATAACAATAATTACTGAGTACATTGTAATTACAATATACATATTTCTGGCAGCATGCAGTTTCAAAAGTAAACTTGTGAATCAATGTGGAAGGCAGCTTGTAACCTCGTACATTCAATCCACAAAGCTTTGTGAAGCTGAGAACGTACTCCACATGAATCAACAGCAGCAGTCCGACAGTTTAAGGCGTCTGTAGTGAGGTTTTTGTCGCACCTCTGCTCCCTTCGGGTGCTACACTTCCCTCGCAGTGGCCTTTGCACAACATGCGCTCTGTGCCTCCCTCTGGTTAATGGGGAATTCTCCTAAAGGTCACATTAGGATGGCAAGCCAAACAGAGAGGGAGAGGATAATCCTTCTCCAGCAAGTCAAACTTCCTCTCTTGACACATTAAGCCACGTCAAAGCCGTGTAATCGCATGGCGCAAACATGCACAACCTCACGCCTACGCAACATGGAGCCCAACTGACAAACTGTAGTGAATGTGCTGTTTTGGTTCGCCCACTGTCATAGTGAAAGCCTTTAAAACCTACTGCGTACTACTTTCTCAACACAAGCCAGGAGAAAGACAAAGTTAGCAACCAGCTGATGAACGTAAAGGAGCAGTTAGCAGCTAAAACACTAGATATATCCCTTCTGAGTTGGTAGAGACCGAAAACAGAGTTTAAAGACAGTGAATATTGGACCTATGTTCCACAGGTGGCCAAACCATGACTCCAAATAAATGCTAATTTTGCTCCACAACTACTGAATGTATAAATTAGCAACTACTTGATTGGAATGGGAATGTCTATTCTTCTCTCATTCTAACTCTATGGTTAGCATCGTTAGCTGCTAGCCATATGCAGACAATCCTGGCGCATACTCCAAATTATAGCACATTTAATACTTGCAAAACCAACAACATTACTATCAACTTTACCTGTAAGCTACTTTGTGTTAAACGCTAATTGGCAAATATTAGCTTGCTAACATGCTAAAAGTGAGACTGTGAGTGTGGTGAATATTTGCTTCACATTAGTAGCATGTTAGCATTGTAATTGTGAGCATGTTATGGTGCGTTCAGACTGAACCCTGAAGCGAGCATTTCAAATACTCAGAAGATATGCAACTGCTTGCTAACAAGTCTGCCACAACCACGTAAATAACAATGTATCAGTGCTGTTTTCACTTGCTGCCCTGAAGTGGCCACAAAGTCAGTTACTGCAGGTTCAAAAATATATTGATTAAATATTAGTTAATATATCATTTAGGGATGCACGATATTGGATTTTTTGCTGATCTGATATGCTGATATAAAACAACTTATCTACCTCATTTTAGTCTTTTCTGTAGTGGAATTAACATCATATTATACATGCATATTCTTATTGTGACGGCCCACCAGCAGATGGAGACATGAAATACAATACTTTTTAATGTATGTGATATTCATTCATTAAGTCTGATTCATTTTAAAGCTGATATGGGCCGATACCAATGGCGGGCTGATATTATCGTGCATCCCTTATATAATTATACTGAAATGAATGACTACAACTTAATTTACTTCACTTTTTGTTTATATTTTAATAGCTCATTTCATTTTTCCAAGGGCATCATTTCCATTTTTTTGGGGGGGGGGGGGGGTCCTGGCACATATTTAATCATTTATCTATCTTCCCTTGAAACACTTCCAACTTTCCAACTAATTGAGAGGCCACACCCTCTCAATTACAGGCCAGTGACCGTCTCTGTGGCACAACTGGTTTGCACGTTTGGCCATTAACCAAAAAACTGCTGAATTCAGCCCATTCAGGGACGAGAAAAATGTATCACTGACTAGTATTTTACTCTTATAACAGACTCCATCTGTTTCTGTTGTCCTGAATTATGCTGGATTGTCAGTATTAATTGCAAAGATGCCTTTATAATATACCAGTAGGGCTGTAATGATATGCTTCTCTTCCGATTCGATACAATCATGATAACGATGTGCTGATTCAATATGAATTGCAACTTTAAAGTATTGCCATTTGATTCTACCATATTTTGCGATTAAAGTTTACTATTTTAAAACTAGACCAGGGGAAGTTGTTGGCTAAAGCTCCGTAGACAGAGTTCACAGTAGCAGCTATAAACCTTTAAATGAGTGGGTGCAAACCCCAGCGTTGAGGTTCACAGTGGGCTGGGTCTAATTCTGTAACAGCAGCAACAGAAAGTTTTCTGGTCCAGCAGTGACTTCGTGCCCTCTTTTGCTTTGTTTTTTGAAACAAAGTTGTATTATTTGTAGATTTACACAATAAAAGCAACTTCTTTTCAGCTCCACATTTAAATAATATCGATGTAGACATTAAATATTGATAAAATCGCGATAATTAAGTGAGTCGATTTTTCCCATCACTGCATACTAGTATTTTAAAAATACTTGATGACATAATTAATGGCAAGTGCTATTTAATGCAATATAAACTATGTATCTTGAGTATATTAAAATTACTGCAGCAGCCATAAAAGTATTTGTTAGGGGTGGGAGAAAAAAAAATCGATACGGCATAGCATCGCGATATTTTTGTATGGCAATGGTGTATTGATTTTTTATTATCTAAAAAAGAGTTTAGAGTTTAGGTAGCCTACTAGAATAATATAAGATAATGACTAAGTTTTCCTTTGGGGATGTAATTTACAGTTTCAAAAAGGTAATACATTTCAATATATCGCAATACTCAGCATATTGCAGCATATTTAAAATTTCAATATTGTATTGTGATTTAAGTATCTTCATGATATTATATCATGGATTCCCACCCCTATTATCTGTGCACTGTATCCTTCACATTTTCTAGATGTGTTTGATATCTCTCTGCTCACACTGTCAAACAAACTAAATTACACCTCTACGTGGTGTGTAGAATACTCTCTGACTAAATTCTGTCACTGCTGGGACTCCATACACGTTACTATATATCCAGATAAATTTGTATCACTGTCACTTCCCTGCATCCTCACACTCTTATGAGAACTTTTGGTACTATAAAGTCTACAACTGCACACACACAATAAAGTGATAATGATATAACCTCAGAATATCCAACTTTAACTAACTGCAGCTACTGTAGGGAGTCTTCCCAGGAAATGTAAGATATGCGCCGTGTTAAGTGAGACTTGGAACACAAAGACCTTTCTGTTGGCGAAAAATAGAGCACCCTTGAGACAGGGGTCCTTGATGCATAGAGACGCACTGATCGGCTGCAGGTCCCAAAGGCTCACTTTTAAGTCCTTATTCTCGCAGTAGTTATGGCTCCATGCCTGAAGTTACTTGGAAATGTCAGAAGAGACCTATTAGCTTATGATAATGGCTGCCACTATACAGTATGTCACTTCTTACCCTTATTCCAGCGCTGGGTGCTAATGAGACGACTTGGGAGTGAGGCACCTCTTGATCTTCAGGTGAGAAAATCACACAGTTGCAACACTGCCACAAGTGTTAATTCAATGCACCGAGGTTGCGCATCAAACAAAGCCATTTAAAAAGTTTTAACAACTACATGATTGTTAAAATTAGCTGATTTATTTCCACATAATTTCCATGTGGAATTGCAGACACCTGTCAATTGTTGGAAGGTGATTTATTTTAGGCTTGGAACGGCCTGAGATGCCATAAAACATACTGTAGATGCTGGCGATATCCTCCGCCGGCCAAAACGAAGATTAAACCCAAGGTGTAATTTCTCACTGTCATTCTGGCGTATTGTTTCATTTTCGCTGAGAGGCTGCGGACAGTAAAAAGTGTGGTGAGTTCACAGACGTGGCTCTCATAATTGTTGGCAAGAGTGGCAGAGTGATTTCTGTTGCCACTAAACCCTCCTGTGAGATTCACAGCTTGGGCCTTGGGACCACCGCCAAACTAGTTTAAGGTCACCTTGCTGAACAAGCTGGCAGGAAGCAGAAAGCTCCTGTACAGCTGCTCATCCAACATGCTTCTCTCACCGACATTCAGCTTGAAAGGAGGGGGTTGCTGGCAATCATCTGTCTCGCGACGCTACCTGCTCGTCGGCTGGATCAACCGCACTCCCACGCCTTCGCTGAAGCAGTTTCATTTTTCACCTTCCCAGAGTGCAGCTGTGGCCTATCCGTTCTGCCCCTTCTCTGAACCTTACAAACCATTTCCCATCGCTGTTATGTCAAGCCCGTGCTCCACCTAACAAGGTCCTGCTGACCTCGAGCTTGTGTCCTCTTCAGTCCTGGCCTTGGAAGCCCGTCCCCGCCGCAGGGTTTGCAAGTTTAATTAACCCCAAACCAGGATCAGGCCACTTTCGACAGCTTTCTAGCATCTGGGCTGCCTGCGAGTGGTGGAGCAATAACGCGACGTCCGAAGCCATACGCCCGTCTGTCTTTACTCAGCAGCATCAAGAGGACAGAGTAAGGGTGAGAGCTCATCACTAGATGTCCCTCTATGTCAGGAAATTCAAATCAGAGGTTTTAGGAAAATGGGTCCTCTGCAAAGGATTCAATATTGCACCTCCACAAAGTAGGATGAAAAACAACTTTAGTGGGACTAATAGGTGTATTTCTACCACTGGTTTGTGACGTGACATCACAAACCAGTGGGAGTTGTTGTCTCTGGGAAAGTAATTTGTTTATTTTTGTATATTTGTTTGACTTTTTCACAGATTTTTGGGACTTTAGGGGGCTGGACTTTGTCTGGATAAAGGAAAATAACATATGTTACAATGACCATTGTACTGTAGATTGGAACCAGGATCTATTAATAGTCTAATAACGTGGTTGTTTCTGTATTCACTAGTTCAAATAAGTGGATTCTGCGTTAAATTACTCAATAAAGGTGAAAGAAGGGTTACGATCGAAGCCGCAGAAGCTGAGATGTCCTGGCGGTTAGTGCCTGGTGTGGGTCATGAATGTTGGATAGAGTAGAAGAGGATAGTAGATGGTGTGACACCTAGGAGAGGCTGCCAAGGTGCAGACCACAGTTCAAGACAAACAATAGAGCCCTTTGTTTCTAGTGAGACATAAGCGGAATTTCCAGCTGTGACTGTGACATCATGAATAGTCATTTTTTTAGTGAGACATTGGGAGAATTTCCAGCGGCTACTGTGCAACAAAAACTGGTTAGTTTCTAAGTGAAATATCACTTGCATTTCCAGTTGCAGTTGCAGTTTAGCAAGATATCGTCATGATTTCCAGTGTAAAACTGTACCATAAAAATTGTTTTGTAAGAAGACATTGGCTGCATTTCCAGCGGGAACTGTGCCACCAAAACCATGCATTTTTTAGCAAGACACTAGCAGCATTTCAAGTGGTGAAATAAGTGACCAAAACTGGTCGTTTATAGCGCAATATCGGCTGTATTTCCAGTGGCTACTGCACCATCAAAAGCAGGTGTTTTAGGGCGAGACATGATCTGCATTCCCAGCGGCAACTGTGCCACCAACACTGGTTGTTTTTTAGGAAGACATTGGCGGTATTGCCAGCGTCAACTGAGCCACTAAAACTGTAAATTTTTAGCGAGAAACTGGGCACATTTTCAGTGGCCACTGTGGAACCAAAGCAGGCGTTTAACAAGACATCAGCTGCATTTCCAGCGGCAACTGTACCAACAAAACCGTACATTTCTTAGCAAGACATCAGGGACATTTCCAGCTGTGACTGTGCCATCAAAACTGGTTGTCTTGATGACACTGTCATCAGATCCAGGCGCAACTGTGCCACCAAAAGTGGGTGTTTCATGGCAAGACATTGGTGGCATTTCCAGTGTAAAACTGTATTTTTTTTTTTTTTCATTGGCGGCATTTCCAGCGATGCATGTGCGACCAAAAATGGTTGTTTTTTTAGCGTGATATCAGCTGTATTTCCAGCTGTGACTGTACCATCACAACTGGGTGTTTAATAATCCTTTCCTAGGCACAATTAAGTGTTTTTTGTGCCTAAACATAACCACATGTTGTAGAAATGTAAGTCTCAGCATATCTGCTGCATCATAATGTATAAATGTTACAGAACCATGGTTTTCAGATAGACACTATGCCAACATTTATCCAGCAGACTGAGTTGTAAATAACCAGGTCTTTCAAGCTCGATGCCCCCAGTGTGTAACAAAGGCCTTCTGTCATGACTTTGTAGTTTATCTCGTCTTAGAAAAGCTCCCCTGCAGCGCCACAGAAGACATCATAAAACTGTTTTCACATGCTGAGTAGCACTTACAGTGATGAGTAAACTAACCTTTGTGTGTAAAACTCGTGAAGCGGCCCCTTTATAAGCATAAATTGCTGTTTAATGAATCATCCTCGAGAACTGCTGCTATGTGTGACATGATTTGAACTCCCCGCCTGTTTAAATTTGAGAGCAGGTGGGTTGGACAGACGCTCCGAACAAAGCAATCCCTTACTGCCTTTAAATACGGCCAAACTTTTCAAACTAGCACTGCATTTAATTTAAGTGAATACATTTCAAAACATCATCAAATAGCCCAGACTCTCTTGGGCAAACCAGCTGCACTCTCAAAGTTCAGCTGTTAAATGAACAGATAAGCGAGTGCTCTTTTTTTCTCTTCTTCCTCCTCAGCATTTATCAAATGGGCCGTCATTTGCATGCATGAGGGTTGAAAGGAAAACATATTGAAGGAAAATACTACCCCGATCTCTCCTCGCAGATATGGGTCAGCTATATTTCAGACATCAATAAGATTTTCTTATTTCAGGACATGTGCAAGGGCAAGCCTTCTGGGGGAGGGGGAGCTGGTGGTGGTGGGATTGCAGACGCTCACTTGTATCGCCCGTTTTGCAGCCCCGATACTGTATTCAACTCACAGCGGAGGACGGGAGAGGAGCTAATCACCGGCAGACATACCCAATTCAAAGCTGACTTTGGAGGGAAAATCTAATTAACATAATAACGAATGAAATGGAGCGAGAAGAGGAAAAAGGATTGTTTTCACCTGCTGGTTGGTGAAGCGGGGTGATCGGTGTCAAGACGGCAGAGAGAGAGGGAGAGAATTAGCCCTGTAGTTAAACTGTGGAAGGTCAAAGGTCATACAGTTCTACACTGAGTATGAAACAAGAAATAGATCTTTTTATTTTACTAATGTCTACAAATATTTGACAGCAGCAGTGCAGATAGCAATTTATGAACATTATTATAAATGTCAATCACCATCCAGTGGTGCAAAGTGCCAAGTACAGTTATTGTGCTGTACTTAAGTACATTTTTTAAGTACTTGCACTTAACTCTTCCCATTTCATGCTACTTTATACTTCTATTCCACTACATTTCAGATACATATGTTCTATTGTTTACTCCATTTTATTAATTTAATAGCTTAACTAGTCACTTGTTACTTCACTGATTCTGATTAATACAAAATATATTCAACAAACACATCACAGTGTGTTATTATAGATAGACATAAGACTTTACAATATATAAAAGCCCCACCTTTACCAGCTGCAACATTAAAGTGTTGTACACATGAATGCATCACCAATTATAATCCAATAATAGTCTGAATCATACGGAGCCCCTGAAGTCCAAATGGGTGATAGCTTTTATTTTGTGTGCACGAGTTAATTATCTTGTCGGAACAAGTTCTTATCTTGTGTGCACAAGTTGGAATCTACTTTATACAAGAAAATTAATGTAGTGCTCACAAGATAATAAGTTGTTCCCACAAGAGAATTAACATGCACACAAAATATGAACTTGTTCTCACAAAACAATAATTCGTTCTCAAAAGATAATAACTTAATCTTACAAGAATTAGAATTTGTTCCCACAAGACAATTAACTTGTCCCCAAAAGATAATTAACTTGTGCCCGCAAAATAAAAACTTATGTGCACAAAATATTAACTTGTTCCAACAACACAACAACTTATTCCAAATAGCTATTAACTTTTGCATACACACAAGTATTAACTTGTTCCCACAAGGTAATTAACTTGTTAGATAATTAACTTGTTCCCAAAGATAATTAACTTGTACCCACAAAATAATAACTTTTTCTCAAAAGATAATTAACATGTGCACACAAAATATTAACTTGTTCCCACAAGGTAATTAACTTCTTAGATAATTAACTTGTTCCCACAAAACAATAACTTGTTCTCAAAAGATAATTAACTTGTTCCCACAAACAATAGCTAGTTCCCAAAAGATAATAATTTGCTCTGCCAAGATAATAACTTGTTCCCAAAATAAAATGTACTTGTTCAAACTGAAGAATAACTTGTGCCCTCAAAATAATAAGTTGTTCCCTAAAGTAATTAACTTATGCGCTAAAAAAATTAACTTGTTCCCACAAAACAATGAGTCATTCCTAAAAAGATAAGTTTGTTCTTACAAGATCTTGTTCCGACAAAACAATTACTTATTCCAAATAGATATTACCTTTTGCACACACACAAAATATTAACTTGTTCCCACAAGGTAATTTACTTGTTAGATAATTAACTTGTTCCCAAAAGATAATTAACTTGTACCCACAAAACAATAACTTGTTCCCAAAAGATAACTAACTTTTTTCCACAAAATAATAACTCGTTCTCAAACGGTCATTAACTTGTTCCCACAAAACAATAACTTGTCCTCAAAAAATAATTAACTTGTTCCCACAAACAATAACTTGTTCCCAAAAGATAATAATTTGCTCTTCCAAGATAATAACTTGTTCCCAAAATAAAATGTACTTGTTCAAACTAAAGAATAACTTGTGCCCTCAAAATAATAAGTTGTTCCCTAAGATAATTAACTTATGCGCTAAAAATAATTAACTTGTTCCCACAAAACAATGAGTCATTCCTAAAAAGATAAGTTTGTTCTTACAAGATCTTGTTCCAGCAAAACAATAACTTGTTCCCAAAAGATAAAGAAGTTGTGCGCACAAAATATTAACTTCTTCCCACAAGATAATTAACTTGGTCCCACAAGATTATTGACTTGTTCCCACAAATAATAACTAGTTCCCAAAAGATAATAATTTGCTCTTCCAAGATAATAACTTGTTCCCAAAATAAAACTTATTTGTGCAAACTAAAGAATAACATGTGCACACAAAATATTAACTTGTTCCCACAAGGTAATTAACTTGTTCCCACAAACAATAACTAGTTTCAAAAGATAATAATTTGCTCTTCCAAGATGATAACTTGTTCCCAAAATAAAATGTACGTGTGCCCACAAAATAATAAGTTGTTCCCTAGGGTAATTAACTTGTGCCCCCCAAAAATTAACTTGTTCCAACAAAACAATAACTTGTTCCCAAAGACAAGTCAGTTGTGCACACAACATAATAACCTGTCCCCGCAAGATAATTTACTTGTTCCCAAAAGATGAATAACTTGTCCTCACAAGATAAAAAGATGCCACCTTTTGGGACTTCAGGGTCTCTGTAGAAGAAGAAGTGGGCTATACTGATAATAAATACTTTTACTTTTTGTACGCTGAGTATATTTTGATGTTCGTACTTTTGTACAGTTACGTCAGTAAACTGCTGAATGCCTGACATTTACTTTCTGCACTGTGGTACAGTTAGTTTTACTTTTTCTTTTTAAGCATCAGATCTGAACACTTCCTCCACCACTGCCCATAATACCAGTAAACTGTCGGAAACAGAGGATGGTTTTGTTGGCTCTCATATTAGCCCCCCCTCCACTCCCCCACCCACCCTCCCCCCTCTCTCTCTCTGCCCTCTCATCCCAAACTCAGTTGACAGGTGGAATCTCATTTGCGAGAGCTTTGCGAAAAGTGAAATAGGAAGAGGGGGAAAAAAGCGAAATTCAACAGCCAAGTCAGCAGTGCTCTGTGAATACCTGGGCAGTGCGGCACCTTGGAGTTCTTGTCACTGCTGTCACGCATCACTGTCTCATGAAATTGGAAACACAGAGAAATACAAATCTTGACATTGCTGGATATCTGTATGACATTGGGCACGTTAAACTAACTGTCGCAGTCTGCATATGCAAGCACTTACTGGTGTGCATACCAAACAATGGCTTTTTGTGGAAGTACTACAAGTGAGACAAAGAAGCAGCTGTGAATGTAAGTTTTTGTGCTCCTCACAATATTATCTAATAACCCAAATCTGCATCTACTGCTTCTCATCTGCGACAGTCGGGAGCGAGCTCGGCCTATGCATTAATTATATCCTCTTTGCCAGGTCACCGGCAGGGCCAGAGGACATGGGGAATTATTCATTGTGTCAGCGGAGCCGTCGGACCCCAGCGGATAAGGAGACCTGTTGATGAGGGCACAGGGCACACAATCCTCCTCCCAAAACACTCGCACTTACACTCGTAAAGCCTCTGGCTCCCTCCTTCCTTCACCCTCCCTTTGCCCTCCTTCCCCTCCAGCTCACTCTCCTACTTCCTTCACTCCTGGATGTCAAGGGGGTGTGAGGAGGAGACGTCGTGTCTTTCTTTTTCTCCTCTCTCAGCGGGAAGCCCTCTTAAGACACAGCGGCATCCCACGATTATTATTCTCTGCCTCCTCCTCCCTGAGGCCTCTTTAGCGGGTAACTTCTACCTCAAGTAAAGTCGCCTCATTCCCCTGGTCTGATGGAAGCGAAGATGGAGAAGGAGAGAAAGGAAACAAACAGGGGAAGAAGAAGGTGGGAAGGAGCTGGAGCACACCAGATTTCCTCTCGACGACTCCTTGTCGCCATGCAGCTGTCTTAATGAGATCCGTAAGTGTGTTAGCTCCGAGGTTAATTTGCCCCTAACTGCGCCCACACAACACACGTCTCTTGATTTACATTTGAATAAAAAAAGAAAATGAGGATGGAAAAAGCAAGTTTGACCATTGAAAGCTTTTACATGTGAAGAAAAATTTGCAGTGCCGCCCTGGATTGGATTCAAGTTGTAGGTATAGTTAATCTCTAACAGTTTCTAATCCCGTGTGTGCCCGGCTGAACAAAAGATTCGAATCAGACACAAGGGGGCCAGGAGCTCGGCGCAATCAGGGAGTTCTCTAATGACAAGAGTGCCAGGTGTATCGCCAGGTGTGGTTGATTAGAGGGAATGAAATGCACGGTGAAGGTGACAACTGGCACTGCGTTCCAACTGGGAGCGGAAGGGAAATTTCAGATCAAAGTGGAGCAGAGGACAAAAAATTCTGAATGATCTACAAGCCGACATTGACGAAAACAGAAAACTTTTCCCTGGATCGCGGAGGATTGTTGATTTGATGTTAATTGATGTGACTGCATTTAGGAAGGGAAAGGAAAGTCTTGACTAAAATGAACACTGAAATAGGACAAATCTGTTGAAAGCACACTGGTAAGCTCTATTAAACTGGTTATGAATATTCACCATACTGGAATTGGAGTCAAAACTGAGCTGAACTAACGGCCTGATCACACCAACATTTAATTTGTATGTAAATGAATTCACTCCAATGGAAGCAAAGTAAGTCCCTGAAATTGTTTTATGTCAGGTTCAACTTTGCTGAACTTTGACCTGCAAATTTGCAGCATTGATTAATGACAGTCCTGCTCTGTGAGGAAACAGAGGAACCTAAATAGAGGAAGCTAGCTCCTTTAGCCTGCTAGCTTTGTGGCACCAAGCTAAACTGCTACACCTATTGTCCAGTTAGCAGCTAGGCTAATTAGCTTGCTACCTGAAAGTTATGTTGTGTTCGCGTGTTTATGTTGAACTTTGAATCGTGTTTTTGGGGGTTTTTTTTATCGCTACCTGGCTGATGAGGATTTTGTTGTTGTTTTTTTTTTCCACTCATCCGCAAGCAGCCCTCCATCCCTTAAATTGCCCTCTGGGAACAAATAAAGTTTTCTGAATTGAATTGAATTGAATTGAATTGAATTTTCACCCTCTGATGAATGCCAGCAGAGGAAGCCCTTTTAGGGTCAACGTCACAATGGCATCATTTTATTAGCTGGAGGCAAAACAGGACTCTCCCCACAGGGCTGTAGGCTACACAGGAGTCTTAAAATGTCGTCTCGTGTTATTGGGAGCCAGAATAGAAGGAGTCATGGCTCAAAACCAGCCGCCACTGCCCGTCAACAAAAACAAAGATGGTTAAATGTGATAAGACCAAAGGACTGGACGGAGGCCATCATCAAAAATGCTCACATGTGCAGCGCACACTTCATATCAGGTTAGGGACAAAGTATTTCCTGTTGTAGGGATGAATAACGTTATGTGTATTAAGGGTTATCATGTCCACCTCATCAGAAACTGGGGAGCTATTAAGAGGAAGATTGGATTTCTCTGTAGCGCATTAGCTAACGTTAGCTTCGTTAGCAAAACGAACTGGAGGAAACCGTTCAAGTGTCGTCCTCCTTTGTAAGATTGGCTTCCTGTGACATCATCCATCCACTGAGTGAGAGCATATGGGTTGGCCAGTCTGGTCCCGTTGGTCAGTGTTTTTATTCAAGTGACACTCACGTTCCCGCAGAGTGAATGACATGGTGTGTTGTTGCAGCTCCTTTTCTCTGCTGCTGTGGCAGCTCGACTCCTCTCCTCACCACTGACGCAAAGAGAACTCTGTAGCCGTTGCTGTCTCGTGTGTGACAACGAGCTAACGACCCACAGTCCCATCACTATAAAAACAATGGCGAGAAAGATACTTCTTGGCGCGGAGCTCTGGAGAGCGGCTCTTCAGGTGAGAAATCAAGAGGTGAGGGGAGTACCGATCTTTCACTAAAAGTCATAATAACTTTGCGTGGTCGTCTGTTGACGAGCTGCAGCAAGACGCGTCCAGTGTGTGCCCTTGACGCACCTCACATGAAGTGCCGAAGGGTGGGTGCTAAGCTTCCACAACAATGCTTATCCAATATCAGCAGGAACTACCGTATGAGCGCAGTGCAGAGTGGCGGCAATTAGTGAGCCAGTGGGACAAGAAGCAAAGGACTCACATGCACTCATATGCACGCATGGCCAGACCGTCTACCCCAATATTGGATAGAGGAGCTCAGACTGCAACACACAAAGAGGGAGCATGAGCCATTACTTCACTGTATCTTTACAGGACCTGATATCCATTTCACAGGTTTTGAGTACACGTCTGTGTTTCTGAATCCATAATCTAATATTTGAAATTCTACATTGGTTAAAAAAGAGCGTAATGACTAGTTTAGGTTACATCAACTCAAAGTTTAGGACCTGGACTTTGCTTGGGGCTTGCCTGTGTTGACTTTGGACCTAGTAAAACATTGACTTGCAAAAACTCTGAGTGAAACATCTCAAAGCGGATGAAGAGCTCCAAGGTTAGAGGTGAGATTTCTAATCCAGTCCACATGGTGTCCTAAATATTTGATCACAGTTGATGGTGAAATCTCTAAAAACTGTCGATGAGGACATCCTTTAACTCCAGTATCTACACAGCATTAATACCAATGTCCACAGCACTTATCTGTCTGCAGGTCTGCGTCTGGGTTTCGTCCAGTCTCAGGAAATTATCAGAGAGGTTTGCAGTGTTTTTGAAGGCCACAGCTTTTATCACTTTTTGCTTTGCCATTTCCACCCAGTTTGCCACACATAATGGCCCTCATTCATCAGGATATTGTATGCCCAAATTGGATCTCAAAGTGTTCTTCACTGTAATAGTCGATATTTCTCAATAGCTGCTTTGTTGTAGCAATCTCATACAAGCTCAGGAAATATTTACAGTTATTTCAAAGAGCTAAATCTTTGTGTTGCACACAAAGCTACTGAAATTAAAGTTAAGAATTTCCTCACAAGTGTGACAAAACACAATAACATCATTTGTTACAGATAATGGAAATCTGCTCTTGATTTTCACATTGAACAGAATAAAGAGCACCAGCGTGTTTGTAGGGAAGCTCTTACATTTGAGCCTAAAGAACTAAAACAGCATTAATGAGTTATGTTAAGTCACTTAAAGGCACATTTTATTTAATATAATAAAGCCCCTCATTCATAAACAATGGTGGTTGTTTAAAATAGGAAGGAGAGTTTTTAATTACTAGAAAAGCTATATCTTGGGTCTGTTAATGCTGCGGGCATGTTTGGGTGTTGTACAGAGGCCCAGAGAGCCAAGTGTGAGAAAACTAAATTCTGGTAAAGTCTTATCTAAATCGCTTTTTCTCCTGTGTTTTGAGTTGAGAACAGGAGGAAGAAAAAGGTTTTTCCAGGATAATCTTTTTTTTCCATCTGTGCAACAGTTGGGGAAAAAGGTTTCCCACATTAAAAGGTGCCCCTCCAGCGTCACTTTTGAACACTCAGGGATAGTGTGTCATAACACTAACACTAGATAAGCAGGATTTATACTTGTGCGCTGGCTGTATGCAGAGTCTATGCACGCAATTGTGAGCATTTATACTTGTGCGGTGGTGTATCTGTGTCACTCTGCAGTTACACCTCCAAAACACTAGTTGGTGCTCTGATGTCTATGTAGTGCTGTAAAGTTTAGTTGATTCAAAACACACATTGAACACACATTAAACATGGCTTAATAGAGACACAAATCAGCTTCACTATAACTCGCAGCATTCACAGACAAACACTTGTCTTTAACTGGACACGTTTTCCAAACAAATATAACATGCTAATGTTTTTAGCACAAGCCTATGGCATTTTACATTGTATAAATTAGCCTAGCAGCTAGCGGACTTTTCCTCTACTCATATAAAATCAGGGACAACAGCAACATTTAACAAAGGTAACGTTACAAAATTCGACTCCATTATAACTCACAAGGTTCACTGACAAAACAACTGTCTTATACTAAACATGTTTTCCAAACAAATATAACAAGCTAACGTTATTAGCACAAGCCTATGGCATTGTGGAGGCTTTATTGTCTTCACAATTTATTGTTTCTTATCTGTGAAATTAAAGTAAATAAAAGCTTTGTTTCCACTGAGGGAAATGGTGTTGACGCAACGTGTAGTTACATTTCTGGGGAGGTGTAGGTCAGGCTACGGCGTAGGGTACGTTGTCAATTCAGCACAGAAGTATAAATCCCACTTTGCGTGCTAAGTGTCTTTTCAAAATAAATTTCCATGTTGACAGGATACACAGGTTTCTTCACTAAAACCCTTGAGGTTTAGGCAACAAAACTACTTGGTTAGGTTTAGAAAAAGGATCATGGTTTGGGTTAAAGTAACAATATTTGATAACAACCATGTTACATGATGTATGTGATGTATGTCCAAAGTACCTATTGTCAAGAGCTCTTAATTCTTAGAACATTTTTAAGGGAAATTAGTTGTACGTAAATATAGTTTTCTCTTTTTTTCTGTTTCTCCGCACTGTGTTCTTTGTATTTTTTGGTTGTCATTGAATTATTTTTCATTGACTGCTCAGTGTGCTTCCTGTTGTCAATTATGTTTTGTTGTATTTTTCTGTAACATGCTAGTTTAGTTCTTTTGTCTACTTTACTCGATTTTTGTCATTTTTTAACAGATGAAAAATAGCTAATAAAAACGGTCCTGGCAAAACTTTTTATGTATTTATTAAATATGATTTTTAAAAAAAATATGAACAGACTTAGAAAATGGATTCCCAGATTATTTTCCCTCATTTGCCTCTCAGGGCGTCCGCAGACGGAGGCTTTAAGGTGTTTGTATTTTTTAAACCAAATACAGTTTTCCTGGGTGGTAGTTAAGTCAAAGCACCAGGCTTTAGGGGTTGAACATAAGAACAATATAAGAAGTAATTAGAAGCATCACCATTAGCAAAAGTATCAGCGTCATTATTGTCTCGGAGAAGTGCTTCACAAATAAATGCTCACTTGCAAAAACCAATTCCAAAAATGGTGCCCCTAAAATAGTCTAAAGCTCCAGCAGCTCGACTGTAGAGGAGCTCACTAGGCCTATTAAGGCCATAAAAGTTTTCTTGTTATATTTAACTGGAGAACATTGTGGACTCAGGACCACAAACACGCTAAATTGGAAAGGTTTGATGGATTTGTTAGACATTCGCTAAGATTCATTAGCGTTTAGGAGACTTTCTATTTAGACTTCAGTTCACCTCCAGAGACAGTTCATTCTATCAACAACACTCCTGTCTTTCTTTTCACATAAAAATGCTCTAATATCAACAAAAATGTAAAATAACAAACAGACATTGACTCAACATGAGAATATCTACAACACTGGTCTTTGAGGGGCTTATTTATGCAAAACCTGAGGATATGAGAACAAGGTCACTCTTTCACTTCAACCCTTTAACCTTTTCACTGATCCATGATTCCCACTGTGGCCGACTACGTCTGACTCGTCTGGCTCAAAACAACAGTACACGAAAACCTACACCAACAAAATATGGTGCTAAAGTTGAAGAAGCCCTAAAGTGTTCTTCATCAGTGTTCCAGAATATTGTTTATTAAAGGATAATGTCGGCATCTTTCAGCCTGGGCCCTATTTCCTCGTGTAAATTGATCAAAGAGACTGATGTGAACAACAATTTTAGCAACCCAGTAGCAGCCGGCAGCTGCAGAATGAGCTGCAACGGAGGCACGCGGGGCAATTAAACATTGTCACTGTTACAGCAGCAAAGACGATGGTGAAATAACATGAAGCAAGCAAGATGTAATGAATATGTATTTTGATTAGCATTAAGTAGTGGTTAGCATTGTGGCCTCACTGCAAGAGGGTTCCTGGTTCAAAGCCAGGGTAGGCGAGCCCTTCTGTGCGGAGTTTGCATGTTCTCCCCGTGTCAGCGTGGGTTTTCTCCGGGTGCTCCGGTTTCCCCCACAGTCCAAAGACATGCAGGTTAACTGGTGACTCTAAATTGTCCGTAGGTGTGAATGTGAGTGTGAATGGTTGTCTGTCTCTATGTGTCAGCCCTGTGATAGTCTGGTGACCTGTCCAGGGTGTACCCTGCCTCTCGTCCAGTGTCAGCTGGGATAGGCTCCAGCACCCCAACGACTCCCAACAGGATAAGCGGTTACGGAAAATGGATGGATGGAGGGAGGTTGGCCCATTCAACATGTTTAGTCGCCACATATCGCCACTTTTTCACATGTATATATTACGCGCTGGGCTCCTTCTGCATCTGCTATTGATGTTCTGGGATGTCGCAACCAATGTATGTACATGGTTAGGTTTAAGCAAGAAGAGCACGTGGTTAGGATTAGAAAAAACATCATGGTTTGGCTCTACATTCATACAGGAAGTGAACGCCAGGCTCCCAGGTTTAAGTCCAAGGTTTGTTGGATACATCCATGACGCCTCCCACCGTATAGGGACTTTCAAGCTCCTTAGATTACATCATTATGGACAGCATTTCAACCTGATGCCATCCAGTGGCGTATCATGCCGCCACGACAGGTGCCATCCGGCTGCATTATGAACTCACGGCGCCCGTTTGCGTATCATACTGCCCTGACAAGTGCAGTTCAGACAACTGGCAGCCATGTTACCAACTGACGCCACCCAGTGGTGTATCATACCACTGCGAGAGGTGGCTTTTGGTGTCAGTGTCTGATGCCAAAATCACTCACAAAGCAATGGTATCCAACAACTTCGGAATGAGAACGGATCGGCCCATTACAGAGACTTTGATCTTTTAAAATATATTTCACCAACGTAACTGAAGAGCAGGAAGTACAATTGTAAAAATAAAGTTTACTACAAACTGCCAATGCCATGCTTTTCTCCTCTGTGCATTAGAGTGACATTTGGGAGTCATACTCACGGGTACCCTGACAATAAACACCTCCATCTTTCATTCAGTGCATGAATGCCATTCTTCTGCAGACAACCATCATGAGTCACCAATCTGAAGTTTGAGAAATCCAAAGACTTTGAGCTCACATCATGTCTGGAGTTACTTTGCCTTTCTGTACCTGTTTTATTTGAGCAGCCGGTAATAAGTTGCCCAGTTTCATTAGCGATTCCTCTCCATCATTTCTGCTGTCTTACCTGATTATGAATCAAACCGAGCACTAACAACATGTTCCAGCAAAAACACTTAAGAGCTGTACTCCAACTTTTAGTTGGTATTTGGCAGTTTGCAGGTCAGATGCTGCTGAGAGTGGAGGTGTCTGCCTCAGGCAATGTGCAGTCAAGTACAAGTGGGAATGTACGTTTCTCCTGCAGTCCCCCCGAGGGCACAGAATTGGTCAGCGCCACAAAATGGAATGAGGTCCCTTTTTTTTTTTTCTCTCCGGCCAGCTTTTCTTAAAATCTACCAACAGCTCAGTCAAAAGCTCCAACTTTTTCTGACAGGCGTCAGGGGTGATGCGAGGACACTGAAAGCTGAATGGCTTCTATGCAAAACGGGGAAGAAAAACAAGACCCATAAATGTCAGATTCCTAGAGATATCTGATATGTTCCCGGCGCTGCAATCTGTTTGCCGGTGCTGCTGTGTCATCCAATAGAAATACTGTAGGTCGGCTCGAATGAAAGCGACGTCGGCTTGTGTGGGCTCTGAGATTGGGAACTGAGACAAAGGGACACGGAGCGCCTGTGTGTGTGTGTGGCTGCAAAAAAAAGAGGGAAGGTAGAAATAATACAAGACGCACTGTTGTCTCCTACTTGCAGAGATGAAAGAACATTTATAACAGACCAAGAGAAGTGGATTTTGACACTGAAAAAAAATATTTTCAGTCCAAGGCTATGGCAAAAAAAAATCCTTTTCATAGTGACACAACACAACAGCTTTAGCTCCCTTTGACCTCTCTGCTTCAAGGTCATCACTGTGTGCACAATATCTGGTGCTTCTATTAGCTCCTAAAGCGACGTTCCTCCCCATCAGCGAGTGTGTGAAATATTAAGCAGCAATGGAATTGGACAGGGGCTTTAAACTGCTTTGAGCAGATGCTCTGTGCTTTTAAGTGCTGAATAATACATTTTGGTTCAATGTCTCTGTCTCCATTAATGCCCCAGCTAAACGCTGCCGGGATTTGGCTGCTGCGTTATTATTTCTCATAAACACTACTCACACCCTGACAATCAAGATATGTTAGCACTCATGCTTGCAGCGGCGTGCGTGCAGACACACAGCTGGGCACAAATATGTGTACATGCATACGCCCATCGAATTGCGCCGGCGTCTGCCATTAGCGGTGATAATGCTCTGTTGCAGAGCCACTCAGGCGGATACCCTGACGGTCAAAATCACCTGCTGCCCAAAAGGAACATTAAACCTAATTTTAGGAGTAATAGATCTCATCAGTCAGTGAACCTAAAGCATTATACTTTGGACACGCGTGAGCGCACGGTCATTAATTCAGTCGTAGTGATACTTTGTCACCAGCACTGACCGCCTGCAATTACAGCACCCACTATACGTTTGATACGTTTTTCACTTTGCTTTAATCATACTTAAGGATATATTTTCTTTCGGTAAAAGCTTTGCTCGGGTGGTCCAGTGTTACCTGACACATAATAATCCATTCTTCTTTTGTGGTTGATAAAGGAAGTAATGTGCAATTAGAAAACAAGCTTTAGCTCACAGAGACAGATAACACAGCCTCTATTGGAGCTTTGTAGCATGGATGGATTACTGAATGAGACTACTGGGCACAGGCCCAGGGGCCAAAAGTATCAGAGGCCCCCCAGCCTTCATCTGCAAAATGCCATTTAAATTAACACAGACCAACCAGGAGGAGACTGAGAATGACCACAAAGAGATGCAAAGAAACTGTAAAGAGATATAAAATAACTACAAAACAGGCAAGACAACCACGAGGAGTCACAAGTGATCAAAAAAGACAAAAAAGTGCCTAATTAAGACTAAATAAATACCTCAAAGACACACAAAATGACCTCAGTAAGATATAAAATTACCTGAAAGGCACACAAGTGGACCAAAGGAAGACACAAAGTTACGTTAGAAATACACAAAATAAGACAAAAAATATCTGAAAGACACACAAAATTAACCAATTAAGATATAAAATTACCTCAAAGAGCCACAAAATTATCTAAATGAGACAAATAATTACCTCCAAGACACACAAAAATACCCAAATAGGATATAACAACGAGCCACAAAATCACCTAAATAAGCCAAAAAATACCTGAAAGACAGCCAGAATGACTGAAATAGATACAAAATTACCCCACAGAGACAAAAAATTACCTAAATAAGATAAAAAATTAACTCAAAGAGACAATAAGTTACCAACAATACACAAAATCACCTCAGAGACACAAAATTACCTAAATTTCATACAAAATTACCTCAGAGAGACACAAAAATTACCAAAAATACACACAATGACCCAAATAAGAAACAGGAAATATATCTATTTGTAGCAGACATATAAGGTCACATTGCGTAGAATTTTAAGAGCTTTAATACAAAAATCCATCAGGGTAAAGGTGCCAAATCAGAAAGTGTTACACCCATACCCGGTCTCCCGTACTGATGCTATCAACACAAGCAATTACAGACAAAGCTTCTATTTGTCAATGGAGAACAGCTGTATTGTAATTATACGTATTTTTAGATTTAGTTCACCCTGACGAGCACTATTTGTGTATACATGTGAGATTGTTCAGCTGTAATCTGCTGTGTTGATAAAAGTCCTTCAAACATAAACATAAAGTGGCTCATGTTAAAGCTCATAAGTTGCAGACTGATGCCTTCAAATCAACGTTCACTAAAAACACAAGCATGTTCAATGAAAGCACGTCCATGGAGAGCGCTGCACGTGAGCGTATCAGTACTTCCTGTCACTTTTATGTCTTGGTAATTTCACACTAATCCTGATCTTAGGAGCTGAGTGTGTGCTCCCTCTGGTCACACTGTGCACAGCACCTCTCAGCTTTACCCTCCCAAACCCTTTTTGTGTGAACCATTTATCATCTAAGTGGATTGACAGAGGAGGGAACACATCTCTGGAGCCTTGCTGATGTTGCCGCCTTACTGTTATTCAATTACAGCGCAGCTTGCTTCCTGGAGACCGCAAAGGCTAACAAGCCCCCGATTCTAAGACGTAGGGAGGAGATGATGTGCAGTTATGTCAAGGTTCACTGAGACGCCGACGCTAAGACAGTAACCTCCCCCCACGACACCTCTTATCCTTCACCAGCCGGGTCGATGCGCGCCTCGCAGATCGATGGGCATTGACAGGTCTAATTGATTTCTGTGGGAAAGGAATTCAGGCTCAGCTAAAAGCCCGCAGCCGCCGCACACACGAACCGACACATGTACATTTGGATATATGCATCTGCGGCGAGCGGTTGAGAGCAGATCAGGAGGCCAGGAGAGACCTGAGCAGCTAATGGCTGTTCACACCGCTGTGCTAAAGTGTTATAGTCTGACATTTCCCCTTCCACGGGGGATGAAAACGTATTTCAGGACTGAATGTAAATAGTAGGAGCTCAGATCCCCTGATGTGAGACCTACATGTGATTTATAAATGAAGGATCTAATCACAATTTTTCATGGCTGACAAAACATAAATTATCGTTCAGTTAGGACACAGGCAGGGAGGGCCTGGGAAAAAAAAAAAAATCAATTCAACATTCTCCAGTGTTCCAGCGGCCTCGGCACACCAGGTCCGTGTGGGTTACTTTATGCCTTGTTTCCATATAGCTTTGTGTACATATGTGTTTTTTTTTTTTTTTTTTTTTTTTTACTTGTCCTACTTGCCCGTAATCATAATTTCACCAAGCTGGTTACCAGTGTTGGGCAGTACGGTAAGGAATTACTTTTTCCAGTAACAAGTATTGTAACTAATTACTAATAAAACATCAGTAATAATATTACAGTTACTCCAAATTCAATTTCTTTTCCAGGTTTTCCATGACCATGAGAACCCTGAAAGTTCGAACGGTAATTCACAAAACTGGTTCTGCACCTGGCAGGCCAACCTCCTCACTAATTTGTCATATCATCTCGTTCAAGATAATACCGGTATAGTTTTTAATATGATATGTACAAAATTGATATCGTGATACTCACAATATTTTGGCTTGTTGAAATACTGATGTCATACTGTTACCCACGGCAACAACAAGCATGGCTGAAAGCGAAATTATTACCGACTCCGTGGTGGTTCCAAAAAGAGGAGCCGCTTCAGTAATGTGTAATATACTGCGGCGTCCTGGATGTTTTATGAACAGCCCTGGACTTCTCAGACTCTTTTAGTGACTCACTGCTCAGAGGGAACTCATTCAGCGGCTCCTCTGGCAGCAGCACAGCGTCTCTCCCTCTCCTCTCTCACTGTGCGTACACAGGAGTCGGTGTCGTCAAGTGATTTTGTCATCTTCGGTAATGTAAACTTATGTTGTGATAGTTGTGGTATGATAACAGCCTGTCACAGGTTACAGCGTGATGACTAGAGGAGAAATGGCAGAGCATAAAGGTCCAGGTGGAAAAAAAAACAACTCAGTCATTTAGGATTTTACTAAAAGAAGGAAATCACCTGTTGATTTATATATTTAGATTCCAGGGGACATTTTTTGTATTTGGGAGCTGTTTAAATGTGTAATTTGTGGTAGATTTTATTTAGTTGAACTATTAATATTGTATACAGAATCTGAATCTCACTCTGAGTTACTGTTGTTGTTCACAAACTAAAGAAAGGAGAGATCATTTTGTTTAGTTTTTACTGAATATTTGAAGGACAACCGTAAAATTAGATCACTTATTTTGTTGCAATTCTAATTTCTTAAATTAATGAAAAAAATAATTTTTCAATAATATGTCAGATAATATTGAGGGTAATATCGCCCACTCCCACTACAGGCTTTTGACAGATGCATAAAAACGCAGAAAATCGAACCTGTTAATTTAAATGTAATTACAACTAAAGTTTTGGAGTTGTTGTGTGAAAGTGATGTGAAGTGCAACAGTTTCCACCAAAAAAAAAAAAAAAAAAAAAACAGACTTTGAGTGTAAAGGACTTCTTCTCATATCTGTATATGTTTCCTGTCCACATGCTGTATGTAGACATACTGTGCATGCCTGGACTGAAAAAGCTGTAAGACCAAATCCCACCTGGGAAGCGTTTATCTCGCCTCTGGACATTTGGACATCTTAATCAGTGAGACCTCACCACGCCAGTGCTGGGTAATTTACATGGCTGGATTGACCTGCGAGGGGGCCCTGGGGCAAAAATGAGCTGCTGGGCCCCCATTAAGCACTGCTCCTTCTACTCTGTGTGCAATATAGTGGGTTTTTTTTCCAGTAGCCATATTTTTTTTATTTATAACCTCCTCCAAGGCTAGGTTATGTTTTCGGTTAGGTTTATTTGCCAGTAGAATTACAAAAAAACTACTGGTCCAATTTTGATGAAACTTGGTGGAGGGGTGAAGTGCGGGCCAAGGAAGAACTCAAAACTGAAATTCTGGAGTAAATATGAATCACAGGGTGGATACAAATATTTATTTTCACTTTGTTTACATTTGGCCTTGGCAGAGGTCTGCGCTCCTGGGTACCCTTCTAGCTCACAATGTGCAGCATATGAGGACAAATCTAAAATAATAAAGTAACAGTATAGTTAAACTTAGCCAGACTTTTTCAAACAAATGGACAAATTCATTGGTCCAAAACGACACTATCGATCTCAATGCCATTCGCTGCCTGTCTGACAACCATAAGCGTCTGAGGGCAAAAACCAGTAGCTCAGGAGATCTGGTAACATTGCATATGACTGCAGACACATTTGCGTTCTGCCTCTCCACAGAGACTATTTACTTGCCACTCAAACGTGATTACTGTTCGGACTACAAAGAGAAACCAGAGAAACGCAGAAACCAAAATCTTGTCCCATTGACCAAAACTTCTGCATACATATGCAGACATCTGTTTATAGAGATCAGCACACAATATGCCTGAAGCCATTAGCTAATACCCTTTTCTACCAAAATTAGCAATTAGCAAAATTAGCGTATGCAGGTTTTTAAACATGGGAAAACCCATTAAAGACAGGTGATACACTACTTTAACATTGCCAGTACACCAGAGCTATATACACAGCTCTGCAGTAGACGAGTACCTTTCTGTTTTGTTCTGTTTTACCCTGGTGTGTCACGTTCAATGTTACAAATGTTCCAGAAAACAGGTTAGTAAACAGTAGAAAACAGCATTTTGGCCAGTGAAAATTTTACAATAGCCCCTTCTTTTTTATGTCTCTTTTTTTAAAGATATTTGAGCGCTGCTTGGAAAGAAACAAATGGCATCTTGTGGTGGCATGCTGTCGCCGGAAGAGGGGCTAAAATTAGCACGTCTACTCGGATGTCGTATTTTCATCACTGCCAAGTGGGAGGCGGAGCCGATAAATATCTGTAGCTATTGCAGAGTCATTTGTCCCAGGAGTGATGCTGATTGTAACCTTTCAGATTAAATACCAAATTCAGATGTTAGTGGGTTTTTCGCCCAGTGGGAACTGCCAGTGGTCTGAATCAGGGACTAGTTTTGTCACAAAGTTGTATAATTGCCTAGAGTTGGTTGGTGTTCTCACGGCAGCATTTACAAGCGGACCAGATCAAATGCCTTGTGTGAGAAAGCTGCTCTTGATTGGTCAGAATTTCCATGTGGGAAAAATCCAGGAAGTAAAGAAAACGTTGAAGAAGAGTACACTTGCAAGATAAATGTGACACTTTCTAATGTCACAATGGAGGGACAACTACGCAGGTTGATTTTAGCGCTGCTCATCGTGGACTATATTGCTGTCATTGTTCATTTGAGTCAAAGCATACAGTTTGAAAACGAGGCGCGGCTCCAACTAGAAAACAATGTTTTGATGCATTGGATGTGCTGAATGTGCATATTAAGGCAGTACAGGAGGAGGCGCACATTAATAATCCTCCAGGACTGTAACATGCTCATGTTTAACCCAAACAATGTGTCATGTGACTGCAGCTGGTTCAGATCCAGGTCAGAACACGTTCTCACCACAAATGAACTGCACCAGAGTTCAGAGTGAGATTGCTGTGTTCACACCTGCCCAAACAAACCGCACTTAGGGATCAAACGAACTTGAGTTTGATTGAACTGAACCAAACAGGGCAGGTGTGAAAGCACCCTAAGTGATGCCCTGAATAAACCATCATTCATCCTATAAACTCTGATCACAGTGGGCTGGTGCTGACATCTCCATTGGATCCCAAGAAGCCTGGTTCCACATCTATGAATCACCACCTACATCACTTATAAAGCTCCGATTACCCCCCGTACACAGCGGATATGTCAATCAGTATAACAGAAATTAAACAATGACTGAGTGAAGCAGAACTAAATGGCAATTCAGTGTGATTATCAAGCTGATGAGGAAGGGGGGGACTTTCAGGCTAATTCTGAAACAATGGTGGAAAGCATCCAGACTAATGTGCAGTAAACAACGTATATACTTACTGTACACAACTATATATTTACAAAGAAAAGACTGAGTGAGTGTGCCAGTCAGCAAAAGGTATTCTGCAGACTGAGCTATAAATGTTTGATCCACTCAGACTTGGCAACGCAAGGTAATCTGTCCTTGATTGTCCATTTTTGCACATTATTGTCTGGCCAAGTCGCAAACACGGTCACAGCTCATGTAACATGCGGGACATGATGAGGGATATCAGTCGTGTGATCCGGCTCTGAAAGTCTTCAAAAGATGCGCCACTTCACTGATCGACACCCAGCCCATGCAGGAATGCTTGAGTGCAGTGGGTGTATGTTAAACTCGGCACATTTAAATGATTTCTTGGCACACTGCGTGCACCCCGGCACCGCCAGCTCCTTTGATTTTCCCTTAAAACTTGAGCACATAAATGGCGGGACATGTTTTGATTGCTTGAGAGTCTGCACATTCCCTTAAATACCATTCTAATTTTTTATAGACCAATCAACAGCGTCGCACTGCCTAATTAATCTCCTTGAAGTTTTTGTGATTCATCATTTCATATCTCATTGATGTCTTTGGTGTTCAATGATATGCAGATTTCTTGTTTTACCTCAGCAAACAGATGGCGGGGAGAGACATGCTTTATGTTTTTGGATGGCTAACAAAGCATGGGGAAAAATGGATTTCAGGTCAGATGAAAATGTGTGGAGCATGACGTGGAAGTGGTCACATTTATTTATGTTTCTTAGCTTAAGTTTACGCCAGAATACGGAAACAAACTATCCGTGATGATTTTGATACCAATTGACCTTCCCTAAGCCCCGCCCTCCTTGCTTACTGTTGTCAAACCTGTCAAGCTTTCGCACCGGCCATGTCAACGCGGCACTTTCAACGATATTGGTGAGAATTATTCAAAGGAAATAATCGCAAATTTCTGGAATAATAGTTCTGAAATATCCAAGAGAAGTAGACAGGACTATGTTACACATCTGAGAGCTACATGCACGATATAATCACAAATACTTTCGGCAGAGTATTGACAAAGAGGACATTAAAGTCGAGACATTAAATGTCTTGACAATAGATAGAATAAGTGTCTTGTCAAAAGCCCCTTTTACAAAGAGATTGTGATATTGAGCTGCTTTAAAGTCCCTTATTTACGCTACCTTTGAATCTTTACACATGACAAAACAACGTCAGCATCATGGCAGTCCAGTGTGTGATTTCAAATAGCATGCCGGCATCATGGAGGCAAAAAGACCTGACGGGCGTGACACGCAAGACAACATTATTGGCCTTTAGCGTGACATATAACATGTGCATCAGCAGCGCTTTCTAAACAGCAACAACAGTATAACATGGCAATCATAATCATTTACCGGCCCTGTTATATAGCAGCTTATCTCGTCTATCATCTGCTCGGAGGCTGAGGAGCTCCCGAATCTCATAGTTTTCCCAGTTTACACAACAAGGGCCGAGAAAAGAGCAAGAGAACAGTTAAGAAGAAGGAGATTTTTTCAGGATATGTTCATGTTCTAATGTCGCCCAAAAGTGTAGCTTGCTACATTTCTCTGAGGATATTTATTTCATTTATTTATTTATTTCAATTTCAAGTAACCAGTAGCTTGCCCAACACTGCCGGCCAGTTGAGAGAGGTGGGAATTCAGCAGTCAGTGACATATCCCAGCCAGCATTTGTATGTGGGGCCCTTGTGGGAAGTAAATGGATTGAAAAATGGGCACCATATGGGATTGTCCATGGGTTCCATATTTTTATTTTATTTTTTTTATTTTATATACTCTATTAATCCCGCAAGGGGAAATTCAAGGTTTACACTCTGTTGTCAGAGACACACAGGTCCGAACGACACACACATGCACAAACAGGACCTATACATGCATTAAATGGAGAGATGTCAGAGTGAGGGGGCTGCCCATGGACAGGCGCCCCGAGCGGCTGGGGGGGTTCGGTGCCTTGCTCAAGGGCAACCTCGGCAGTGCCCAGGAGGTGAACTGGCACCTCTCCAGCTACCAGTCCACGATCCATATTTTGGTCCGGGCTGGGACTTGAACTGGTGACCCTCCGGTTCCCAAGCCAAGTCCCCATGGACTGAGCTACTGCTGCCCCATTATCGGCCCCATGCCAGTTGCCCACATCAATGGCTTTACCCAAGTGGGCCCCACATAGTTATGCTAGGGCTACCTGGGTACCAAGTGGATATGGGCCCAAAATATCTTGGGTAAATCCACACGTGGGCAACTGGCATGGGGCCGATATGGAACCCATGGACAATCCAAATGGGGCCCATTTTTGCAACCCATCTACTTCCCACATGGGCCCCACATACAAATGCTGGCTGGGATAAGACACTGAATTAAACAGATTTTTCAGCAATTATGAATCACTGCAACCACCAGTTCCTTGAGCCTACAGTCATTAAAGAACACTTAAAATATTAGGTTGATTGGTCCAGTAGTTTGTGAGATTAGCTGCAGACAGACAGATACCTGCACTACACATGATCCCCTCCAGGTTTATGCCTGCCAGAGATACACATGTTGTCTTAGGGCTTACAAATGTATGAAAGAACAAATCTGCCATCAAACAATCACGTCTCCCAACAACAAGCACAAAAAAAACCTGTGTTGTGCCGGCAGAATAATACTTACAGTAGCAGGGCAAATTAAACTGATTAAAAAGCCATCTCCAGCCTTATAAAAGCACCTCCTCCAGACAACATGTTAATATTAGACGCAGTGTGAATTCAATTAAGAAAATATGTGCTTGAATGCAAAGAAAAGGCTCCCCCATTATACTCGCAATAATTTTTTAATCTGAGTTCAAGTAGGCGCCGGGAAAGAACATTTAATTTGCCTTTTGTAATTGCATTAGGTTTCATATGTTTAAAACTTCTGCTGCGTCGAGTTGTTGATTAAAAAAACAAGAAACATGGCAGTTAATTCTTTATTATAAAGGATCCCCGCATGTTAATAACTTCCTGAGTGAAATCAAACGAGCCGCCCCGTCATCCGCACACGTATGAACATTATTACATCATGTAAATGTGGCGTCGTCCTGTGTGGTGGTTGTGATTCGAAGAAATACCACTTGAGCATCAATCTGTTTCTTTTACTGATTTAATCTAATTAATAGATTCATGTTATTGGAGTTAACAGGAAATTATGTGCTTAGAATTTACCAAGCCTACCCGTCACCTTTGAGTACGTGTCACATTAACAACCCGTGACTTTAAAACTTCGCCCCGGCATAAATTAGACAGAGTCTCAGGGAGCCGAATCTCAGTGGAAATGTTTTCTGCCACGCAGTTCATATTTCATAGCACACCCGCTAGCATTAATTGCATTCGCATACCCAGATATTCAGATGCAAACTGCTTTTAATACAAATTACTTCAGACAGCAAGTAATGACTTTTCCCTCTTTCACAACAGTTGCAGTCTCGCACATCTTTCATATTCAGGGCTCGTGAGAATACACCCACGGCCTTCTAATCAGAGCTCGCTCCCCACATCTTTCACTCACGCTCGTGTTTTTCCAAATGTCACTCGTCTCCATACAGGTGGAGGTCGGGTACATCTCTCATCTAAAAGATAATCTGAGGAATTAAAGTCAGATTTTTATTCTTATTATTAAGACAAACAAGTCAGATTGGCCATTTTGAGGCGTTAATAACTGAGCAGTTACAGGAGGTGCAGCCTGTCCGTGGATCTTTTTTTCCTTGATCTCCATCAACCCTCAAACCCCCGGTCGAGGAGCATCAAGCAGCACTCTGTCACGGACATGCTCTCTCCTTTTCACCCACAGGTTAGGCCGTCTATTTGAAATTCTGTGGGAGTGTAGCTGTGGCCTGGCCTTCCTCACCTGGCTACCCCTTTGTTCTGCTCTCCCAAACTACCCGTGTCTATTAAGGTCAGTCCAGGGAAGTGGCCAGTCGGAGAGATCCAAACCTCTTTTTTCTCGTCGCTCAGTTTGGCCCAAATGAATTAAAGAGAAAAACAGAATTGTTGCTGCTTTACCCCAAAAGTGCACAAACTAAAAAAAAGCAGGGAGATAAAATAAATGCAGCTCCTCCTCATGACTAATGGGCGATCTAAATAAAGTTTTAATTGGTACAGAAAACACCTGGAGTACAATTATGTGCTTTATGAGCGTTTTAACAGCCTCAGGACTGATTTCCATACAATAAACAAATGACAGATTAAAGGGAAAACAATGCGAATGCTTCTATATAAGACACAAGGGGTCGCAAAATGGTTTGATGACTACGAAAATGATGTGAATCATTCACAGTCACCAGTCCCCGGTGAACACTTAGGGTAAATTCTGAAGCAACATTTCCTACTGCACTCTTCACCACCGTCATTAAAACACCAAAAACGGAGGGAATACAGGTTCAACAGAGTTGGAAAGACTTTCAGGAACTATGTGAAGGAGCACCGAAGCTGCTCTGTAGGCTGATAGTGGCTCAACACCTCCCCGTGACACTTTATGTTGGTGTTTCTTTTAATTTTTCTCGTGTTTATGCTGTAGCAACTGCTGAAAGTCTTGTTTTTGCTGACCTCTGGTGGTTTAACAACTCACACTGCTGCAGTGATATAGACGTCTACTTTAGGGTGTGGCAGTACATAGTGACATCACTGTTCAGGGTGTGGTTCAGTGTTAATTTCGCTGAAGAAAGCGACCATTTTTCCATGATGAAAACCAGCTAAAACAGATCTTGATAATAAAAACTAAGACAAAATCTATGTTTCATTTTCGTTGACGAGACAAGATGTAACAAAAATGTTAGTGGTGGACTGTTGGACAAGCTGAGAACGTCCGTGCTTGTAATTATTTTCAAATGCCGCATGAACTACAGTCTGGCAACCTCCAGTAAATAGTCTGCGCCAGGGTGTTTTGCTAGCCAGCAAAAACACTCACACCAGAGCAGCTTCAGACATTTGTGTGAGTTGTAAGCTGTAATTCAGCAGTAAACAATCGGCCGCGTGTGTCTGACTGTGGATGGTGGAGCTGCTGAATGGATTTGTGTTGTTAGTTTGTTAGTTGCAGCGGTGGCTATTTGCAGTTAGCTCCGCTTATTTGTCGTTAAACGGCAGCAGAGCAAGCAGCCACCTGCCGCCGGACTTCACAGCTGATCCCCTCAGGAAGGTTTATGATTTGATGCTGTTTGACAGGCAGGTAGGAAGCTCAGTTATCAGTGAGTGTAGTTATGCTGTAAGTAAACAGTCTGAACTCAGAGACGTCTTCTCTGACAGAGATAAAAGTTTAGTTTTAATCATGAACTCTATGACACATGAGTTTAAACCTCCAGTCTAACATGTTGCAAAAGTTATTTCTCTGCTTCTTGACAGTGAAATCAATAAGTCAGAGTTTACAATGAACCTGGGAACAAATCATCATCGTCTCATTAGTTATTTGTGTTGTAAAAAAGTAGGAACATAAATAGAGAAATGTTGAGCTTTGAGAAATAATGATCAGTAAATGTGTGCTCGTAAATCACCCCTTGAACCTGTCAAACACTGCTGGAGAAATGAAAGATTGTGTGCAGAAATTATTTGTAGTTGCAGAAAATATATTTTTTAATGAGATTTTTTATACAACCTGTCACCTTGATTCTAATTTGTGATACATCAATTAGCGTAACTGGATTAGTTTAAAGATGATAAAACAAACAAACAAACAAAAAAAAAACGAAAACATAACAACTGAAAGTGATGACTAAAATATCAGGAATTTCCGTCGACTAAAACTAAAATGTGACTAAAACTAATGAGCATTTTCATCTCAAGACTACAACTAAATCTAAAATAACTGTCAAAATCAACACTGGTTTAGTTTTTGTCATTGACAGGTTTAGATTGGTATTATAAGTGTTTGATAACATCATGTAAAGGATCACCACACAGACAGAGCGTTTTTTAAAAGAGTAAATCCTTTTTGTTTAACCAGAAACAGCCCAGAAATTGCTATCACTAAATCCACCAGACTCCATTTAAATAAATTGTGATTTTATCATCATAAAAGACACTTCATTCAAAGTCCACAAAAACAAAATAAATCTCACAAAAGCCGTCTTGTTCATCTTTCCATTGTTCCAACAATCACCAACTCTGGTTTGGTTTAAATAAACCCTTAATTCACCCAGTTTGGTGTGAAAACATGCTGACTCTATACAGGCTAAAATTACTGTTTATTTGAATGGAGTCTGGTGGGTTTGTCGATAGCAATATCAGGGCTGTTTCTGGTCAAACAAAAAGGATCTCACTCTTTAAAACAAAGCCCTGTCTCTGTGGGGATCCTTTCCATAACGTTTTCAAAAACAGTCAGTGACAAAAAAACTTGCAGTGGATGGACACTGAGGGTGCGCAATTGCCCCAAGTGATTACATCACAGCCTGTTTCGCTGCTGCCAGCTGCAGCTCTCTCACTCAATACTGGACTAGTTTCAAAACTTATTGTTCCCATTAGTGGCTTAGACACAAACATGAGGGGAAACAGGGTCCAGGTTGGAAAATACCAAAGTTACCCTTTAATCTAGAAATCAGTTGCCATATCAAACCAATCAAATTTGTGTATTTCAGTGTACAGTGGTGCTTTTTTAAAAAAAAACCCAGGGATCCAATACAAATCAGGTTTTTGTCATGATGTAACTAATCCACTTTAACTTCAATTTTTTGTCAGTGACATTATAAATTCTGTGCTCCTGTTATTACTGTAGTCAGGCCTATATTCACATTGTCATGGCACGCTGCCACTTAGTTTTTATTGCTACAGCAGTCCCTGTCCTCAGGATACCTCTCATAGAAACTATCCCAATGAGCTCCGTGCAGTAAGTTATACATACTGGTTTGGTTCTCAAACCATGCTCACGGTGCATTTATCTAACTTTAAGAGAACATCAGTCCTGTATTATACAGGCAAGATATTGTGACTCATATTCCACGCTTCATTTTTCACAGAGGAGTCACCTGTGATTTTTATTTAAGTTGACAAGTTTATGCCTCTTTCTGTTTCTTAGATATTTAAATCCAAAATTCCTGCTATCAAAAGCAGCCTGTACAACTATAGCATAACAAGTGGGCCATTCAATATTTTCTGTTAAGTCCTTTTAAGATTCTCCCAGCTCTGTGAAATGTCTTACATGAAAGACTATGACGCAGCGGGAGGTCCGTTTTCCTGATGGCAGGGAGTGTTTAAAGAGGGAGAGGTCACTGGCAGTGCAGCGCCAGCCTTTCCTTCTTAATGACGCCTCAAAGTGAGAGCCCATCATTCCCCCTAATTATTGTTGATTGCATTCATTATGTCATGTCCTGATATCTTGGAGGCGCTGTTGGTGGTTCGGGCTAAATGGCAGCTACGGGTTAGCTTGTTTCTCAAAGCTAATTGGACGTCAGTTTGGAGAGGCAAACAGAGAAAGAAGAAAGTGTCTCTCATCAGCAGACTGTCCATTGTCAAATGCATTTTTTATGAGCTGGCGGACCCCTTGCGGAGCAGACTGAGGCCCAGGGTTGTGATGCTTGCAAGATGTCAAGCACCTCGTCTCGGAGATCCCCCAAGCTCTATTTTAATGAAATTAACAAGCCTTTGCTAAAGAGTCTTATTAAAAAAATCTGCTGCATTGACATCTGACACAGCAGTGGACTTCATTCCTTAAATAAAGTTTATAAGGAGCAGCAGGAAGTTCACGGCGAGCTTAATGGAAATTAAAGAGAGAAACAGACGTCTTCATTATCGCGGCATCCACTGAAGAGTCGGTTATGCTATGGACTATCTCCATTTATTACTCTTAAACTGTATTAAAGAATAAAACAGCCAGTAAATTTATCTAAAGGTACCAAAGGGAAATATTTTGTCTGCGGGTTACATTTCCCCCCCGAAAAGAGAAACAGAAAAGATTAGAAAAGCACTCTGGGAGCAATTCTAAATCTCACAGATCAGCAGTGAAGGGACAGCCAAGCTGGCAACAGAGATATGGAGGCACAATGGTGAATCACTCCCACGCGTCCCGCAACAATGCAAGACAGGGCCGGTGACTCAGAAGTACTGATTCACCTATATGAGCTCCCACACTCCACCACCGTCCTCTCAACCATTTTCCGGAGACCGGAGGCAACTCTAACAACTTTGGTTTTGATGCCATTAATCAAAAACCTCTTGGGGCTACTTGGATTTTACTCAGACAATGTTTATGTAAGTTGCCTGTTTCTGTGTTCAACTTGTTAGTCATCAACTTTTTTAACACCAGTTCACAGTATTGATTGAAACTATGTCTGTTTTGAATAATTTAGCCCAACACCAATTATCTGTTAATTTAGTCTGGTGCTCCATTGACCCAGTGAGCTTTAGCACCACATTTTAAAGCCTATCCATTTATAAGTGGTGAAATTTAATTTGTTTTCTGACAAAAATATTTTGTCTTTTATTGTGTTTTCTGTTGGCTTTGCTAACAAACAGTCGGCTAGCCGCGTTATCATGTGTAAACATAGTGCCCACTGCCCACCCTCCAGTCTCCACTGGTTTGCTAATGTTAGCCTTGGCTGCTCTGTACTGTGGACCACCTGGGTAGGCGAAAGCTAACTAGTTGCGCTGCTTATTCGGCAATTAAAGCTGATTAACACCATCCCCGTGATGGGACAAAGTTGCTTCAAAAACATAGTGGCCACCCTCCAGTCTCACCCAATACATCCCTGGTGAGTAAGCGGCTTTGTTTTGAGCCACAAAACCCCTTTAGCATTGTTAGCTATGTTAGCACCATTAGTCATACTGACACTGTGCTAACAGGGCTAACATACTTAGCAGTGTTAAAAGGGGTTTGCGGCTCAAAATTAATACCCATTAATACTCACAATACTCTCTGGGGTGACCTTAGGGGAGTTCGGAGGTTGGGAACAATATTTCAACAAAAAGCTGTTGGGTTGGGACGACGTTACTAGCATCACCAGCTAGCTCTCACCATACTCAGATTGTGTGCAGTGCAATAAATTAAAAATCAGAATTTGAAATACTTTATTGATCCCAGAGGGGAAATTGTGTCGATACAGTCGCTCTGATGTAAAGAACAGAGAATTATAATAAGTTAGAATAGGGGAAATAGAAATGGGCCTATGAAAATATAAGTAGTGAAATACATTAAACTAGAAATAAAAATGTGCACTAAAATATAGCACTCACTGTGCTGAGTTTATTAAAACTGAAGGATAGCAAAATTAACCCACAGACTGACAAAAATATTCTCGGAGATTAACTGTTAGCCACTGACATCCATGATAGAGCGCTCCAGGAATGAGTCCTAAAACCCAGAAATGAGTTAGCATTTTAGCACTCCCGGTTCCCTCGTCTCAAAGTCAATGGGTTTTTGGTTAGATGCCTGAAATAAGATCTATGGTTAACAAAGGCTTTAAGAGACCTTCACGTTTTGTTCAACATAAAATTCGTCAGTCACGACCCACTCTCATGAATTTTGAGGCATTTAGGTGTCTTTAAAAAGGCAGATTTTTCCACAGAGCTTATTTTCTGCAATAAACCAAAATCCAATGGAGAAATCATGTAGGCTTTTTTACGAGGGAACCAGGATGACACTAACGTCCGCGTTGGGAAAGCGTCATCCCTGGAGCACTGTTAAAATAATGCTCCCACGTTAGGGGCGTCAATATGGACGGTGCCGGCAGTACAGTTGCACTGGGGCCTGTGGGGTGGGGGGACCTTGCAAATTATTTAGACTGCCACCTCGGAGCTACACCTGTGTTCCAAGAATTCACATTAAAGTGACAATGGTGCCATTTGCTATAAACTGTGCCGTAAAACATGCCAAGACACCTTTGTCATAATTTTCTTTTCTTTTCTTTTTTTGGGTAAAATAGTACATAAACATAAACAACATAAACTATAAAAGCTATGAACCTGAATAATAATTAATAATTTCTTATTTTCTTTGATATTTTTGTCATGCAATGATCATTGTTGGCTAACTTGTATGTGAATGTTGCCTAATGTCAAGTCTCTACATGATCATGTGACGAGATAATACGGTACAGGAGCTAGTTTAGGTGCAAAATCTATCAAGACTGACAAGCTGAGCACATCTGCAAGTCCAGCAAGCTTTTTAAACGTAGAAGCGGCAGTAAGAAAGGACGAGAGAGAAACAAACAGGAGGGAAAAGTAGCAAAGCTCCCTAAATTAGATTCATTTGGCTTTTTTAGAAACAGTTGCCAGTGCTAGCTAATAACTAGCGTGCACCAGGGCCCCTGCTAACTACCATAAGCCACTTCCCCACATGCAGGGGCCCTTGGTACAGTTGTCTCCCCTATGCTCTGAAGGTCATTGGCAGCTCCTTTAATAGATGTATTTAGAGGGTTAGCTTAGCTTTAGCACACAGAGTGTAAACAGGGGGAAACAGCCTGTTCATAATGTGCCATCTTCACACTTCACATGGATTAAACAAATGAGAAATAGCACGTTGCTGCATTCTGCTAGCGTGAGCTAGTGTCTCTGGCCGCCCTCCAAATCTAGTAAAAATCACAGAAAGAGAATCACTGTAAGAATTTACTGCTGAGGGTTATATCTAGGAATATTAAACGTCTGAGTACTCAATTACACCTCGCTACTGTTCCTAATGTCCCGTTTAAACGTGTGTGATATTAGCTGAGCCCACAGACAGTGAGCTCACTCTCTTAAGGTGAAGCAGAGAAATTCCTCCCCATTTTTCTGCTCCGGTTTTCCCCCTCATCAGCTTACTTCTCCAATGAAATCTCCTCTCTGTCCCCTTAATGCAGCTTTTTGCTTGTGTCTGCACGTAAAAGAGCTCAGGGCTCTTCTCTGCATTACTGAGATTGAAGAGAGAGTGGGAGCATAAGAGAGAGAAAGAGAGACGGGGAGAAGCGATCCATTTCTTAGCCGCTTCTCTATCAGCAAACCCACACAAGCACTTCTCGTGTGTGTGTATGCACTTTCCCACTTACGGAGCACGCCGCTCTAAATTGCATGATAAATGCCTGAAAACAGATTCTGCATGTCCTATAGGCTGTGTATGAAGGATGCATGCGGCTTGCAAAGCTATGATAATTTGACGTAGGGGAGCATTAGGGATGTCAAACACGCAAAATGACGTGACATACAAGAGGCCTTTCCTTTCGTCCAGCACTTCACTGACTCAGTGAGCTTTAGCACCACATATTAGAAGTGGTGACATCTGAATGTTTTCCGATGTAAATATCTTGACTTTTATTTTCTGTTGGCTTTGCTGACAGACGGTTGGCTAGCTACGCTAACACACGAACACTTAGCGCCCACTGCCCTTCCCTCTGGTCTCCACTGGTTAGCCACCTGGATCAGTTGGGAGGTAGCTAACTTACTGTGCAAACACGGTGCCCAGCCTCCAGTCTCCCCACAGGTAGCCCCAGGGAGTTAACGGCTTCAGGACTAGGATGGCGTTACTTGCAGTGATCACAGAATAAGAGGTGCTACTACCTAGCTGCCACCAGACCCAGGTGGTGTACAGTGCAGTAAACTCAAGAGTAGCATTCATTATTACCTAACATATTACTTGTGATAATATGTTTAATTTTGCGGTGCAAAGTTTGTGACGACAACCCTTATTATCGGCTATGTAACAATTAAAATAATTAACGGCTCAGAACACCTGTAAAGCAGAATGATACATGCATAATTAAAAGTCCCAGTTCTGTTATAGTGTATATCAGCACTCATGGAATACCTCCTGTCCGATCAGATTGATTGGTTGCAACTGTTTTATAAAGCTTAGTTTCTAATAAAACGTCAGCAGCAAAACTTATTTAACTTATCTGTCTTAAAGTAAGACTACGTAACTTTTGCTGAACAACAACCGCTGTAGTCACAAATGACCATTAAAGGATAATATAACAGGTAGAAAGCCCAGTCAGAAGAAAATGTTGGCGTTGTACATTTCTGCGAACAACTCATATGTTATATTGGTGTGTTTTATGCGTATCATACCAAAGTTTGTAAACCTAGTTTTGATTACATGTAGGCGAGACTAGAGATGCACCGATCCAGTTTTTTCAGTTTCGATCCCGATGCTGTGGCTTTGAGTATCGGCCGATACCCGATACCGATCGATACCATGGTTGACTTAAAAAGCTATATACCTTGGAGTATTCGGTGTGAAATACCTCCACACTGCAAATTCTCTCCCTCGCTCCATGTTGTTTGTGCTTGCCCAGGTAGGCTAATCAACTCTCGCTGCATGCGGCACATGTGCTGCTGCTGACGTACGACGTAGCTCGTGTCGCAATAGATTTAAAGGGAAAGGATCCGCTCAGGTATCGGTTGCATTTTCCGATACCCGATCCATCTATTTTGATGATATCGGGGATGGTATTCGATCCAGATATCGGATTGGTGCGTCCCTAGGCCAGACGGCTGCCAAGCTGCAGACCCATGTTTGACACTGACAAACAACACAACCAGGTGTTTTTTTTTTTTTTTTTTAGCAACACTGGTGGCATCTCCAGCTGCAATTGTGCCACCAAAAACTGGTATTTAAAAAATATGATATTTTCCTAACTGTAACTGAATGGTTTATGTGTCAAAACATATAATACATTACGATACGATATGATATGACACGATACGATACGATACAATGCCATTCAATCATTACAATACAATATACTTTATTGTTCCTGTGGGGAAATTTGTTCTGGACTCAGGGGCTGCACAAGAATTGCTGCCTTACAATAACAGTCCAGAAGAAATAAAAAGCACACACCATGAAAATACATTCTACATATAACAGTATTGCACATAACACCAGCGCACAATAGAGCACCATAAGCAAAACACAGCACAAGCTACATATCTATTCAACATATCTGCTACATAATAAAGAACAAATGTTCTATATCTGTGGTTTGCAGAAATGTACAATGTCAACAGTTATTCTGGTGATTGGAAGAGTCATAAAATGACAAATGTATTTACTGATGAACTTTTGATCTTTAAGTGGGAGACAGTCTTGGTTGATAGCCTCATATTCTTTAAGGTGTTTAAAATACCTTCAACTTTGTGTCATTCAGATAATGATATATCCTCATGTTGTTCATCCTGCTGTGCTGGTCCCTGATGAAATTTAATATAATTGAGTACATGTTCTTCTGTTGGCCTTATATTTATTCCACAGTACTGAAGACCACATTATGTTGGCATTGTTGTGGACCCTTGATTTGTAATTAGAGCCCAGATTATTATAGTTTGGAGACAGATTAGCAGATTTATCAGCTAAACATTCAGTCTGTGAACTCTACTTTCTCATAGTATAACAAAAATATGTTTCAATATTAGTGATGTTGTTTACCCTACCTACGTTATGTAACGTAATAACAGTCATATCAGACAAAATTTGCCTCTTTTTAGGCACCAGGAGTGGAAATTAGTCATCCTCAACATTTGCTGTGTTATGGTTTCAGAGTGATGAAGACAGCTGGAGAACAATTAGAAACAAAACAAGCTGTAGGCTCTGCTGGATCTGTTTTTTTCCTTGGCAAGTATTGTGATTTTCTCCAAATAATGTACAGATTTTTAGACATTGTATTGTTTCAGAAAGCTCAAAAAATAGTGCAGGTAAATGGAGCATGCCCCCACACTCCCCTGGGTTTGGTCCGAGCCCCCAGTGTTTCCAACATCTGGCTCCACCCCTGCATATATCTAGAAAATACAGAGCCACATAATGACTGTAAATCAGGTGGACTATATGCTGCGTGTTGTGGTGAAGAGGTACAGCAGCTTTTCTTAAAATATAATGTTCCAAAACTCAAACCTGTGTGAGTCACTCCCAGCAGCAGAACATTGGCTGAGTTGTCTGCTCAGAGTTTCACTGCATTTCTAAACTTGATGGCTCTTCCCACGGGTGGCAAGAGATAGCGCGGTCATACCTCAGGCTCTTTTCAAACACACATGCACACACACACACACAACACGGATAGTTCCCCGGAGCATGCATACAAACAAATATGCATGCTGCATTCCAAAACATCAATGACACCTGAGCAACGAGGAAACCGCTGCCAAAATTGAGAGATGCTTCGAAAAACTGTCCGGCGTAAAGAAAAGCGAGGAGACAAACGCGGCACACTGTTCCAGCGCTCCCACAGTATCTCACCGTGTTATATATACTTTGCCACCGGACTGTGTGATACTCAGTGAGGGGGCCAATTTGAGGAAGATGGGTACTGACGATGGCACTCGTCGCCACATGGCACCTGTCAGTGTCTGTGCTGACATGTGGGACTGAGACGCACCTCCTCCCAGCCGAGCCCTCGGATAGAGAGAGAGATATATGGCAGGTAGCCTTTAAAAGTCTGCCACTTGGCAACGGCGCATCATTAACAGGCCCCGCTGAAGGCCCGAGCTTGGCCCGCATCCAGGGAGAGAGAGAGGGGGAGTTCAGCAGTCTCCTCGCCGCCTCCCCTCCCTGCCTCCATATATCCTCCTCTATCTTTAGAGCACTATGCAAAGTCAGCACTCTTCAACCATCTACCTTTAACACATCAAATGCATGCCCGCCAGCCCCCTTTCTCTAACCGAGTTTAAAAAAAAAAAAAAGAACAACAGTAGAAGCGGAGCGAGGGTGTCAGAGTGTAACCATTAGGATAGCCACCTGGTGGGTGATGCTGCTGCTCTCATTTGTCCCCATTCTCCCCCCCCCCTCATCTCTCCAATTGCTCTGAAACAAACCAAAAACTCCAGCTCAGTTCCCCATCTTGAGTTTAGATCAAGTAGCTTCTCCCTAATACAATCCAATTTACTGTAAAATACCAATTACTGGTATAAAGAAGAAAAAAAAGGGCAATCCATTTAAAGTGAAAGTTGCGTTATTAGAGCAGTAAAGTGGTGTCTTTATGAGAATGCAGGCTTAGCAGAACTTAACAAGCGAGGCGGCTAAGCGAAGGACATGAAAGAGGCCTAACTCAAGGAGTTGCACGAGTGGGCACAAATCACTTATCATAATTATCACTGCTCCCTCCCCACCCCGGGCCCTGATTCACCAGGAAAGGAAAAAAAACCCAGAAGCAGTCGCGATCCTACGCCACACTGAAATGCCACGTTCGTGAGATAGTTAACTGGGACGAGTCCGCAGCAAAAACAAGGAGTGAAATGAATGAAAGTTGTTACCTTGATGAGGTGCAGGAGACACGGATCCATACAGAAATGTAATATATAACATATATAAAGAGTGTTGTTGCCATATATATTACTTATGAGGTGATACATTATTATCACATACACACATCCACTGGATATAGAAAGATATAAGTTTATAACATACATGGAATACCCATAGTAAAATTTGTATATGCACATATATTACAAATATCTATATGATACATTTTTATATGGTATTATATGTTCCCAATATGTATTGAAATTATATACGAGTTTATAAAAACAACCTATATCCAGAAATTATTTATACTTATATATGTTTTCCTTATTAATTTTTGACAAACATGTGTGTCTTTAACATTAACATAATATATAATATCAACATATGTTGATAGGCTTTAATTTATTTATTTTATTCATATATGAAAGTATATGAAAACAATATATAAACAAGGATAGTATATGTTTTTGTTATTAATTTAATATATATGTGTATTTTTAATATTTACACAAACACATATATGTAGTATATATTTTCATATGTAGTTTGTACATATGTTTTTTGATTTTATACATACAAATATTTCAAAAACCAAAATTCAATATATGTATATTTCATATATGAAAATCTACATCATGCATATATGACTTTTCTGTTTATATAGTTTGTACATATATCTACATATGTATTTTGATTTCATGTGTATAAATATTTCATAGATTGAAATTCAATATATGTAAATGTATGTATAATAAACGGAAATTTAATGTATGTACATATACTACACGTCTTATAGAAAAGTACATTGTACATAAATGACATTTCTGCATATATAGCTTTTACATATATCTATACATGTGTTTTCACTTCATATGTACATACATATTTAATATATGGAAATTCAATTTATGTATATTTATACATAGATATTAAATATATGTCCATATATTACATTTCTTTAAAGTTTGTGTTTATTTCTACATTTTTTCTATATATACATACATTTCATCTATACATCAAAATGTAATATATTTATATACACTGCATTGCTTTATATATAGTTTGTACATAAATCTACATATGTTTTCACTTGTTACATGCAACTATTTCATATATTGACATTTAATAAATGTATATTTCATATATTGAAAAGTACATTGTATATATATGAAACTTCTGTATATATAGTTTTTATATATATCTACATATATGTTTTCACTTCATATGAACATTTATTTCATATATGGAAATTCAATATATGTAAATGTTAATTTCATCTTTAGAAATGTACGTTGTGCATATATGACATTTCTGTTTATATAGTATATCTATAAATATATATTTTACTTGTTATGTACATAAATTCAGCATATATATAGATATGTATATTTCATACATAGAATTCATTATATGCACATATTACAGTTCTTTATATATAGTTTGTGCATAAATCTACATATTTGTTTTCACTTGTTATGTACATGTTTCATAAATTGAGATTTCATCTATGTACATATATAGAGAAATATACATTGGACATATATGATATTTATGTTTATATAGTTTGTCCAGCTTTCAACATATATTTTTACTTTGTATGCACACAAATGGAATATGTATATTTCATACATGGACCTTTAATATATATAATTTGATACATATATCACATTTCCGTATGGGTAAAGGATGATTTAAAGAGTGGGGGAAGTTAGTGGTGGAGGGCCATCTGATGAACCATGCCCTTTACCCCGCAAATTTATGGCACCTTCAGACGAGCACCGGGGGGAAAAGATGTGCTGGGTTTGATGTGTTTTATGAGCCTTGCAGGCCGCCCAGTCAGTAGCCATTACAGGAATGTTAGAGAGTAATCCATGAAGTCGACACCGCCCATAAATGATCTCCTGACACCAGCTAGTTGCTCCTCAGCCATGCTTGTGACATGCTAGCAAACCTCATTAATTTCAGCCTCAGTTTGTGAATATATGTGAGCAGTGTACCATCATCTTTTCATGCCTTTTTCTCATTGTGTGTCCATTTCTTCACCACGCTGCGAGCCCGCTACGACCGGCCTGACGGCGAGCCATCTTTTGGCCACCGGGGAAATCCACAGCTGCAGTGGTCATCTGAAATGTTCAATCTGCTTTTTCATTCTTGAGGCTGCTCCATCAGCACCTCTCGTACGCAGGCGGCATTGTAGTTCAGAGCGTGTGTGTTGTTTCTCGAGGGACGACTTTACCCTCCGGTTATGATAGAGGCCGACCTCAAAGACAAGCTATGCATATGAGTTGTTAGAAGAGAGAGCAACAGTGGCTGCGGCGGCGAGAAAGGCGACGCAGGTTATTCTGGCAGAGAGGACGTCTTTAATACGAGATGAGGGGGAATTTGCATGTGTGCATACAAGATTTTGTATCCATGAAAACATGTTTCATTATTTCTGAGAATAATTTTAACAATGCTTGGATGGCCAGATTGGACATTAAAAAGAGAAACTGTGTACTCCGTTGCTTGAAGCATCACCGCAGGTCGAGTTAGTCTACTCCGTCGTCACGCTTAAAGAAGCTCCAATTTAGTCAGAACTGGATTAGGGAAGCTGGGAACTATTCAGTCCATCTGTGTCGGGTCCTGAACATTAATCATTAAAACGCAGAATGTGGTAAAAATTAGCAAATATTTCGCCATTATGTACACCCTGCTTTCTTCATGGACTGCATGTTCTGCTGTGGAATCTCCTGGCTGATGGAGAAATTAATTAAAGCTGCACTGATAGATTTATTCTGACATTAACAATGGATCAGATTACTATGTATAATGGTAAGGGTGTCAGTGAAGGTGTTTTAGCCTTTTTCAGCTCATTGTTTTGGTTTCAGGTGGACTAATACTTGTGCGTCAGGCCTATGCAGAGTCTACATCGTAGCCTGCACACAGTGGGGTTTCTGTGAAGTGCTGTAAAGTTTAGTTGATTCAAAACACACATTAAACACACATCAAACACACATTAAACACACATTAAACACACATTAAACATGGCTTAATAGAGACAATTTCAAACACAAATACACAAATCAGCTTCACTATAACTCGCAGCATTCACAGACAAACACTTGTCTTTATCTGGACACATTTCCCAAACAAATACAACATGCTAATGTTTTTAGCACAAGCCTATGGCGTTTTACATTGTATAAATTAGCCTAGTGGCTAGCAGACTTTTCCTCTACTCATATGAAGCCAGGGACAACAGCAACATTTAACAAAGGTAACGTTACAAAATTCGGCTCCATTACAGCTCACAAGGTTCACTGACAAAACAACTGTCTTATACTAAACACGTTTTCCAAACAAATACAACATGCTAACGTTATTAGCACAAGCCTATGGCATTTTACATTGTATAAATTAGCCTAGCAGCTAGCGGAGATTTCCTCTGCTCATACGAAGCCAGGATAAATCACACACAAGACTTAAAATGCTATTTTTGTGGAGGCTTTATTGTTTTCACAATTTATTGTTTCTTATCTGTGAAATTAAAATAGGGAAATGGTTTCAGCTAACAAAAATAGACAGGAGGTCTGCGAACCACCTCAGCTGACCGAAGGAGCAGCGGCTCTACTCTGAGCTCCCTCCGGATGTCTGAGCTCCTTACCCTATCTCTAAGGCTGAGCAACTAAGATCTTGATGAAACAGACAATTCCAACTTGGAGCACCTTGCCCGGTATGGGGACACCGGGGCCCCCCTGGAGCCAGACCTTGGGGGGGAGCTCACCAGCAAACGTCTGGTGACTGGGCTTTGGGCCATGGGGTCTCATCAGGCTCAGCCCAAAAAAAACAACATGGAGCCATCGCCCTGTGGGCCACATAATTTCCTTAAGAGTTGGTGAAGACCAAAAAGGAGCACCAAGGTGAGTCAATATTGGACATACACTCGTCATGGCTTGAAAATGCCTCCAGATAAATGCTGGGAATTATCATGTATTCTAAAGAATCCAGGTCTTTCTTATCTTATCTTTCTTATAACTGTTGGACGATCTCAGTCGACATTTATAAAGTCAGTCTGTGTGGAGAAAACAGCAAAGGTAAAAAGACAGAAGACGAAGCTGCCTGTACATCCTGTGCCTCAGCCATCCCCAAATAGAACATGCAGGTATACATGGTGCTGAAGGGGAAGTCTGGTGTACGTCTTCACTGCAGCCCGGTCCTTCTTGACATGAGGCTTGAAACTTCACTTTACATTACTTCTATTCTTCACTCAAAAACACAACTTCCCTCCTCTTGTCTATGCAGCACCTGTGGTGGACCCAACGGGAAATCTTACCAGCACAAAGCTGTTTTTTTTCCTCTGGTCATGTGCCTCTACTTTAACATTATTCTCTGTAGATCTTTTGTTAAGTTCACATAATTTATTTTGCCATAAATAAGCAACAGAACAGCTGAAGCAGCAACATAACTTTGTCCCCATTGTCTGCAGTGATGACGCAGCAAAGAGAAAGGAACATATTGTTAGAGGCTTTACAGCAAGGTCTAGATTAAGTTGCTTAACCCCTGTACATCTGTATGTATAAACATGAGCCGTCAGATCTACAGCACAGTGTTACATGACTCAAACATCCCCGATCCCTCTAAGAAACATCCTCCACTGACACGTGTTTCTCCGTAAAAAGGCTTCCTATTAGTAAAACATGCAGACGATTGCTTTTTAATGGTGGCATGTTTTGCAGATGACAGAACGTGCCGACACGCTGCGGTGAAATGGTGGAATTCATTAGACGCACAGGTAGTGCAGTGGATATATGACCTGAGCTGTGAGGTTTCTGATCCATGATGTCACATAAAAGTTTCCCCAGTTGGTGGACGAATGTCGAATTTATGTCAGTTTTCAACAGAAGAAGAAAGCGGCTCCTGATCAGACAGGAGGTCTTAGGTGGGCAGGTGAAAGTACCACAAACAGGATCCAGGATGTTTGATATTAAGCGGTGCAGACAACCATAGAAAGAAAAACCATGGCATGGTCTGATAAGTTGCCCATATGCTCAAAGAATAAATTGATGATATAATTTCACCTGAAGATGGAGCACCTTGTGTTTTTTTCCATGGTTGTCTGCACCACTTAATGCCGAGCAAGACTTCCTGGATTTGTTTTTGTCAAAACTACATGTTCTTTGATTGTTGGTAAAAATTCAAGGATTAATTGACAACAAAGCATGGTGGTAGTGTATCCTCAAAACTAGGGTTGAACAAATAGTATGTGCTCTGTACTTTAAATTGGAATAAATTTAGGATGACTTCAAATACTTTAAGTCAACTACTTAAATATCCTGTTAGATCAATGATCTATGATTCTCTGTACACAACCAAGGTAATTTCACCATTGGATAGTAGAAATGTGTAGGTAATAAAGATATTAGTAATAATAACAGTAGAATTTCACTGATACAGACTAATAAATCTCAATGTGACTTCATCCCTACTCGTCATATTTGGATGCTTAGGCAAAAGCCCCTGGTGTCTCCATAAGGTCAGGGGCAGCTTTATGTGCTGTGTCTTGACATCATGGGGTTTCTGGCTCTTGACATGGGGGGTCTAGGGGAAGTCATGTGCGCCGACTGATGTGACTAAGAGGAAGTCAGCGGTTAGGTTTAGGCAACCAGGCTACGGGGTAAGGGCTAGGAAACGATCGCTGTTGACGTGACTAACAAGTCATGTAACTAATCACTGAGTAACAACTAACAACGGACGAATGATAGACTAACAACTGTCTAACAACTGAATCATGTAACTAACAATGGACTGACAACTGACAAACAACTCACGAGTAATGACGAACTAACGATTGACTTATGACTGACTAAAGGCTAATTTTGTTGTTTAGACAACAAAATAATTTGGTTAGGGTTAGGAAACGATCGTTGTTGATGTTACTTCCGTCAGTGATTTGACTCAGGTGACTGCAAAGGGGTCGGTTCGAGCTGACTTACGTGACTAAGGAGGGTGGGTAGTTAGGTTTAGGCAGTAAAACCACCCGATTAGATTTGTTGATGTTACTTACATCAGTGATGCAACTCATGGGACTACAAAGGGGTCGGTGATCAGATTTAGGCAACAAAACTACTTGTTTAGAGTTAGGAAGAATTGCAGTTGACATGACTAATGAAAGACAGGACTAACTACTGACTAATCAAAGACTAACGACTAATGATTAACTAACAACTCATGCAACTAACAACTTACTTACGACAGACTAACAATTCATGTGACTAGTAACAGACTAACAAATTGTGACTCATGAAGAAATAACAACTCACGACTCACTTGACTAACAACTGACTAAAGACTAATGACAGACTAATGACTTATGTGACTAACAACAAACTGATGACTGACTTAAGAGTGACCAAAGACTAGCAACAGACTAATGACCGACCAAAGACTAGCAACAGACTAATGACCGACTAAAGACTAACAACAGACTAATGACTGACTAAAGAGTGACCAAAGACTAGCGACAGACTAATGACCGACTAAAGACTAACAACAGACTAATGACTGACTAAAGACTCACATGACTAACGACTGACTAAAAACTAAAAACAGACTAACGATTTATGTGACAACAACAAACTAATGACTGAATAAAGAGTGACTAAAGATTAACGACGGACTAATGACTGACGAAAGACTAACAACAAGCTAATGACTGAGTAAAGAGTGACTTAAGTTAAACGACGGACTAATGACTGATGAAAGACTAACAACAGACTGATGAATGACTAACAACTAATGACCAAATAACGACTCACATGAGTATCGACTTGCATGACAAAATTACTGAATGTTAACTTTAAGTTTCACATGGGACACAAACACCAGTCTCCTGGGTCAAAGTCCTGTGCTTGTTGGACCCATCGAACCTCCTGTCCCACCTGCCCTAAGTGAACTTTCCCACTCTTTATACTGTGTCTGTTACAGTGAACATCTAATTATGACAGGGATGGGTTCACAGTAGAGTTGTTTGAAAGCCCTGTGCATCTCCTACAGACGCTAAAGGGTGTCGCTGATGTTACAAGCAGTGTATTTTGACGCCCTGGAAGCGAGACCAGGCTGAAAATCGAGTCCTCTGAATCATGAATGGATACATGTACAATATTTTTAAAGAACTGGCTCCAAAATGAAAAGTGTAAACAAAAAACAATTGATTTTACCACAACAAAAACCCACAACATAGCTCTGTGTAAATCCCTAATGTAAATCTAACTCATGCTCTGCCAACGACTCATCACACCCAACAATGAGAGTGAAAACAAACCCTGATTATGTTTCACTGGCGGGGCGTTGAAGGGTTCTTACATTTTGTGCGCCCGCCACCAGTGTGAGTGATATAACAAGGAGGGGTGATGAGGAGCTGTTACAGTGCAACAGTCGTCATGCCCTGTGCCAATTATCTCACATGTGTGATGGGGCAAATGCCCGAAAGTGCTAGCTTCCCCCCCAAAGCTTGCTGTTTCTCCTCTGCTCCTTGTCTTGCGTTCATGCTCGGCTTCTTCCCGGACTATCCACGGGCATTGATCACAGCGGACTGGGGTCTTGCTGACAGGGCTTCGGCCATGTGTTAAGGCTAACAAGGTAAAAAAAAAAATAATAATAACGAGCAAACCCAAAGAAGAAGTCTTTGACCCTTACAGCACTGTAAGTATTCCCTCAATCCAAATCATCCAATATATTACCCCTGCTGGAATAGACGGGTGCTAAGTGGAAAGTATAGAAGGGGTGTTCGTTATCCGTGACCCTGCACCGCCTCACCCTGCACTGCAAAGTACAGAAATTAGAGGAAAGCTCTTGAAAAGCTTTCCAGTCTTTTTATCTGTGTGCTTAACGACATGAATCATCACAGGCTGAGGGAAGAGGCTGCGATAGCTAACACAATAAATGGCAGGTGAACTGAAAAAACACCACTCAGTGCTGCAGCATATGGTGGCCGGTGTCCACAGTTGTCTCTTTCTCTTGTATTTGTTACTTGAAACTCTCTATGAAGAGCTTTTGGCATGTCAGCAAAAGCTGTTGGAAAAGCAAATAGTCATTATCTCCTACCCAGGCAACTTTGAGCAGCTTGTTGCCTAGCATGAGACCGTCTGTTGATGATGTAAGCCCGTGCACTTCACAAGCACCTTCAAAAACGCATTATTTTATCACTTGATGCAGCGCTTGATGTCTCAGTTTTAGTACTCTGAATAAAGTCATATCTGACCAAAGCATCTACAAGGACGCTCTCTGAGCATGAGAGGCAAATAATAATAATAAAAACCCTCTCCTCAAGCAGTAAAATATTCTATTTAATATTGTCAGGCTACAGTAGAGAAACCTTGAAATCATACTCTGTGTGCAGCAGTCGCGGCACAAGGGGTTTCACCAAGGAGTGATTTATCCTCTCAACCTCTCAGATCAGTTCATTTAAAGGTGAGCTATTATGCTGATTTTCAGGTTCATGTTGTACTTGTGTTTTTACAACAACATGTTAATATTAATATAATATATATTAATATTGAAAAACATTTTGTTTTCCTCGTACCGTCTGTGCCGAAACACCTGCATTCACCCTATGTCCGCAATCTCAGTTTTAATGCCTGTCTCTTTTTAAGCCCCTCCCTCCCAAAACATGTACCATGTTCTCCGTTCCTACTACAATAATTGTCTCACACCCCCCTCAGATTGATCTTGTAATCTGACCCCGAGGTTGGGAACCACTGGACCAAACAACCTATCAATACATCCAGTTAAATCCAGCTCCACCAGTATGGAAACCCATTTATGCCAGTGTGGTAGAGAAAAAAAAAAAGAATCCTGTAAGTCATTTTAATGAGACTCTTCCTTGAAATAAAGTTACGTAACATTGATTTTCATTATAGTCAGAAAGTATCTCATTATTTTGAGATACTAAATAATTATTTTGAAAATAAGTGAAAAAGTATTTTTAGGTACTAACTCATCATTTTTATATAAGTACGTCATTATTTTGAGAAGCTTCCTCATTTTGTGAGACTAAGTCATTATTTCGAGAAACGTAAGTCATTGTTTTTGTTTGTTGTATTGTTTCTCAGATTGAGAAAGTTGCTCATAACTTTGAGATATCATGTCAATATTTTGAGAAAGTTTATCTATTTATGATTTTAAGTCATAATTTTGAGATACAAATTCACTATTTTGATAACGTTTATTTTGCAGTGCTGAGACATTATTTTGAGAAAGTTCCTCAGTACTTTGAGATATTACGTCATTATTTTGAGGAAGTTTGTAAAAATTTTTTCAAAACAAGTCTTTTTTAGGAAGAAAAATGTTCAATTTGGGATATTAAGTCATCATTTTGAGATACTGAGCTGTTACTATGAGATAAGTCATTATCATTTATACGAAATCACTTCAAGAAAGTTTCTCAATTTGGGAAGTTAAGTCATAATTTTGAGATAAGTCGTTATTTTGAGATACTAACTCATTAATTAAAGTTTGTTATAACTTTGATGTACCATCTTATTATTTCTAGAAAGTTTGTCATTGTTTTGCAGTACTGAGTCATTATTTTGAGATTTTATGTCATTATTTTTAGATACTAAGTCATTATTTGGAGAAAGTTTGTTATTTTGAGATATTGAAGTTTATCGCTATTATTGCGGCTTCCAATTGGAACTTATTTAAATAAGTTAAAAAATTGCCGCTCATGGTGGGAGATATGAATAAACTCACTGCCATTGGCTTAATTGTTCTCACTGTTGGACGATCAAGGTGCTTCGGTTTGTTTAACAGTTGACTGATTTGCAGGGTGTATGGAGAGTTGCAGGATGAAGCCTTGAATTGATTGTCCCCAAACAAAAATTTCCCAAATAAATCCGCCTTTACAAAAACAAAGTTCAAGTCAATGGGGTATTAAACGACTTCATCAAACAATAAACTAAGATTGACCAAATGCTTGGCAGTTAAGACTGTAACCTTGTGGCGTCTTCCATGTTCCACACCCATTTCAGCACACCTGACTTCGGATAAAGGTTCCTGAGATGCCAGGTCAGGTGGTGCATTCAAGTGACTCAATGGCTCTGACAATCATAATGACTATTTTTAACATTATATATCCTTTTATTTAACTAGTTAGAAGCCTCATTGAGATTAAAAATCTCTTTTTCAAGAGCGACCTGGCCAAGAGGGCGGCACAAAACACCGTTACAAGTTACAACAAGGCAAACAAACATATACAACAAATGATTAAGAACCCCAGTATGCAATGAACACACAACATTGGCGGGAATGGGCCTCTATATCACCTCCTACAGTTTCCGGTTATGGAATAGGAAACAGTAAAATGCTGTTCAGAGGTTACACCGGTGCATCTGTTATAATACAGTATTTTTACATTGTAGTTTTGGTACTTTGACTCCAGTAAAGGATCTGAGTGCTTCCACCTCTGCCGGTGCTTTAGCTGGAGAATATCAGCATTCTTTATTTCCCTCTCTACTGTTGCACAAATACTTAAATCTGGTTTGTTGCATCGTCGACAGAGTTAAAGGAGACCCTTGACTTTGCCAAAAGAAGCTCAAGGTTTGATCTCTTCGCCAACAAAAGGCGTCAGTGACCACGCTGACCGCAGAGTGATATAACTGAGAAACACAAGCAGGCAGGCACCTACACCGTACTTGTGCTCAGTGTAGAGTTTGGGTTAGGAGGCGTTGCATTTTCCATTAATCCATTTATCATACTACACCCCTGCAGCCTGTCAGAAAACCAAAATAGGATGCCTTTGTACCAACTGGCATCAGGGGAAATTGCACTGATTAGTGACTCTATTTACTCTTAGTTTTAATTACACTAATATCAAAAGGGAGAGTTTTTTAGGATGGGAATAAACAAGGGCTGTAAAAGTACAAAATTGCATCATTAAAATGTCATAATCCACAAGGGTGAAACTGGGATCTAATTCATTTTAATCAGAAAATTACTCTGATTGAGCAGATAGAGGAGGGAGGAGGGGAAAATAACCAAACTAAAAGGTCATATATCAACGGACCAAAACTCAAGGGCTTTTTTTATTTCAGTGATTGGGGCCTGTTTGTAATGGATTCTGAAAAAACTGGCTCCTATCTATAGGCTGCCATATATCTCTCCTGGCAGCGCTGTCATGTGACATTCGAAGGCCTGAAAGTGACAAATATTTACAAGTTTAATTTAAGACAGCATTGTGCCCTCCATGGCAGGGAAATTTTGAAAAATAGGTGCTATGCGAGCGCGGACACCGGGGATATGACAATCCATGATTAGAAATTGATTTTTTCTTTAACCCCAGGTTCAATTATCGGGGTTTATGTTTGATGGGACCATAATGGTGCCTATCTGCAAATACAGCCTGTCGCGCCTCATGCCATTTTGTTTTCTTTTCCATCAGGTTTGATCGAGCTGTAATTGATTCACTAATTGCCTTTAATTATAAAGCAAATGACTTCTTTCTACCGTGCAAGTTGGGTTATCTGTTTTGGTGGCTATCAAAGGAGAAGTTAATAAACTGGATGATAGGGTTAATAATCACAATCAGTGCTGTAATTCTCATTAGATCCAAATACGCATAAAGAAATGCAATTACTTCATGAGCATATAATTGCTTTGTATAACATCTTCTGCAATCTTGATGACAATTATATAAAACTGTTTGCAGAATAAAACCTAAATCAATCACTTATTGCGGTGGTCGTCAAATGGAGGCCCGCGGGCCACATCCGGCCCTCCAGAGCTTTCCAACCAGACCAAACACTATCAGTTAATTCAGCAAATGTGAGGAGGGAAAGACATGTGTGAGAATATCTAGTATTTTTTTGTCTTATGTTGAAGCAGCCCCCCCTAAACACAACACACAACTCCATCTGTCAGCTTATTATGGTGGTGGTGATGCCACAGGTTCATTAAGAGTACTAGAAAATAATAAATGTCAAAAAGTGACAAAGCTGCATCCTGAGTAAGATATTAATAACTTAAGGAAACATGCATGCAGAGCCTACACTGTAGCCTGACGTACACCTCCCCAGAAATGTAACTACACATCGCAGTGTCTGTTTCTGTAAGCTGAAACCATTTCCCTCAGTGGAAACAAAGCTTTTATTTACTTTAATTTCACACATAAGAAACAATAAATTGTGAAGACAATAAAGCCTCCACAAAAATAGCATTTAAAGTCTTGTGTGTGATTTATCCTGGCTTCATATGAGCAGAGGAAATCTCTGCTAGTTGCTAGGCTAATTTATACAATGTAAAATGCCATAGGCTTGTGCTAATAACGTTAGCATGTTGTATTTGTTTGGAAAACATGTTTAGTATAAGACAGTTGTTTTGTCAGTGAACCTTGTGAGCTGTAATGGAGCCCAATTTTGTAACATTACCTTTGTTAAATGTTGCTGTTGTCCCTGGTTTCATATGAGTAGAGGAAAAGTTCACTAGCCTCTAGGCTAATTTATACAATGTAAAATGTCATAGGCTTGTGCTAAAAACATTAGCATGTTGTATTTGTGGGGAAAATGTGTCCAGATAAAGACAAGTGTTTGTCTGTGAATGCTGCGAGTTATAGTGAAGCTGATTTGTGTACTTGTGTTTGAAATTGTCTTTATTAAGCCATGTTTAATGTGTGTTTAATGTGTGTTTAGAATCAACTAAACTTTACAGCACTTCACAGAAACCCCACCACCAACTAGTGTTTTGGAGGTGTAACTGCAGAGTGACACAGACACACCACCACAGAAGTATAAATGCTCACAACAGCGTAGGCTACAGCGTAGGAAGTGAAGGAAGTAAACAAATTTCAAAGTCCACCCCAGATTATTATAATTACTACTGTAAAACTTTAATTAAAAGCCTAGTCCCAATTAAACACCCAGTCCCTTTTACTAGCATGGTGCAGCTACACATTTTGACAAATAAAGGCCTGTCTCAATTAGAGGCCTGGTCTGGTTGCCCATCAGTTGACAACAATTTGATCGTATTTCCCATCTTTGCTGAGCAACAGTTTTGTGTGAAAGGAATTAAAGGCCTGTCTCAAATATAAGCCTGTTGATTTCAGTCATTTAAATAATAGCCTGGGCTACTATTTGAAGTTTAATGGTATCTCATTTTGTCATACAGGGTTCACTCAGTCATACTGTTTTTGATACAGTCCTAACACTGTCAATATACCTAATTTAAATTCCTTATTTTTCCCGGGGGAGGATCCCCAGGCCCCCCACCATTTATGTATCTTTTTAAGTTTCCTCCTCCATTTTAAAACATGATCAGGCTCCCACGTATATATGGAATTTGAAAGTCTGGCCCTCACATTGTCTGTTTAGAAAAATTCTGGCCCTTGAAAAAAAAAAAAAAAAAATCTAGTCGATGACCTCTGACTCATTGCCTCTGAATTCACCAGGGACATTGCTTTTTCTTTAAATATTTCACTCTCCCTTTGTTTGCTCTGTGGTGGAGGTTACGCCGGAGCAGCCGCCACTAAGCTATTTGCAGCTTATTGAGGGAAATGAATCACAGGACAGACATTTCGCTGCACATTGTTTCTAAAACAAAAGTTCCCCCTGCTCTTCGGGTGCCGGGGAAAAAGCATGCTGAGATTTCTGCTGCTGTTGCGGTTGTTGTTGAGTTAAACACACCGCTTGCTTTGCCACCCCTGATAAATAAAACATGGAAGTGCTTCGGGAGAAAAGGGGGCAGCCTCCCTGCCTGCATCACACTTTCCCTGAATGCACTATGGACACTGTGTCTCTGCTTTGACACCACACATACACACACACATACTGGTTTTCACCCTTCGGCACCCACCCCACATTCCCTCATATTCACTCTGAAAAATATTCATGCTTATTCTGAAACTTGTAATCTCCCCAGAGTGTGCACAGCCTTACAGGACACCCCGCAAACGTACTGTAGTCATCATGCATTTACATGAACGCCCGCGTGCACAAAGACAAAGCTGAGATTGAAAACACTGATAATTCTGCTGCATTAGTCCCTCGCTTCAGTGTTTGAATAATCCCCTCAAACATTTATTGGTTTTCTCCCAGATAATATCGTTAATAAATGTTTGAGGTGCGGAGGATGAAGCTAAACTGTGAGGAAAAACAGGAGACTGTTTCACTTCCTAACCGACAGACTGCAAACGTGACCGTTCCTAAACACCTAACGCGCCGCTCCGTCAGCAGCAGCATGCTCTCAGACTCCTCGCCGTGTTCCATACAAACGCTCGCTGAGTGCTTTCTGCACAGTCAAACATCATACATTCACAGATAAGAACCGCATGCATAATTGAAACCACACACTGAATGGCATGACATGAGAGAGGGGGAAATATATCAATGCGGGTGCGTCCTGGCACCTCCTTTTTTTTACTGCCTCAAAAATAAACAAGAAAATGAACAAAATGGAGGCCCCGGAAAAGCGCTATGAAAATTTAATGGGTGGTATTATTTAGCTGCGCCCGGCTGAATGAGCGTTGTAAGGTTCAGAAGATTTTTGTCTTGGGTGAGGACCACATTGAGGCACGTGAGCTGAATACAGCTGGAGGTTTTCTCGCTGTAGGGATTTGTTCAGGAGTCAAACACTGTAATGGTGATGAACTACAGCTGTAAGACAGAGAGCAGGAAGTCAACGGTCTGCTGAAATAAAAATGTAGATATTTGAACGGATCAGTGTGATCTGAGAGACTGCTCTGAAGGGTTTGTTTCCAGCATAAAACCAGCGGATGTGTTTCTGTGTTTTCCATTTCCTTACAGTATCTGAACTGTCCTGGTGTGATGAATAGAACAAGCCCTCCAATTATTTGCAGACTGTGGGGCTGACACGTACAAAAGCCGAAGTGTTTCCATGTAATATCATTATAACTCTCACACCAGCAAACCTTTTCATTGCATTGCGTTTTCTGATAGTGTTAAATATTGTTCAATATTTTGGAAAGTAAGCTCAGAGGAGTACTTTACCCACTGTGCAGGCCAGCTGTTAGGCAATATGGGCAGGGGGGCAACATTTTCTAAAGTGGGCCCCTCATCTACACTCATATCACTATAGAGATCACTATTTATCATATCACTTATTTATTACCTATTTTCTCCTTTTGAAAAGCAGAGGTAGACACGTGTGTCCTGGGCCGTCCAATGAATGATTAGAGAACGATAAAATTGAAAAACACTGATTGCAGAAAGGGGCGGCACGACGGTGTGGTGGTTAGCACTGTCGCCTCACAGCCAGAGGGTTCCGGGTTTTCTCCAGGTGCTCCGGTTTACCCCACAGTCCAAAGACATGCAGGTTAACTGGTGACTCTAAATTGTCCGTAGGTGTGAATGTGAGTGTGAATGGTTGTCTGTCTCTATGTGTCAGCCCTGTGATAGTCTGGTGACCTGTCCAGGGTGTACCCTGCCTCTCACCCAGTGTCAGCTGGGATAGGCTCCAGTCCCCCCGCGACCCTCAAGAGGATAAGCGGTTAGGAAATGGATGGATGAGTGAAGAAATTGCTGCAAGTTATTTAATCATAAGGATAGAATCTTGCGTGGACAGAACAGACATAGTGTAGAGAGTATACAGCTGTCAGCTCTCAGTTTTCCAGTCAAACCCAATTTATGTAATTCCAAGACTGTTTGATGATTCCAGTATGCAGAAATATTTAAATACACCATTTTGAAACATGGCAATGTTCCTTTTCCCTCGCCAAAATTTAGCGTAACTTTGGAGTATTATTTGGCCCCTCTCCGATAAGATAGCATAACATGGTGCCGACGGATGCCTTAGGACCTCTAGTTTGATATGACACCCATATCTCCACAGTAGCTTTAAATCTGAGGGTGATACAACAGGTTTTATTTGCTAACTTCAGTCTCCCTCACTTCTCACCATGAGCTTCACCTGTCGTACCCAGAGATATTAATAATTACCTACTGCTTCTTCACATTTTACCAGACAATTGTTCATTTTCTTGTTCTCCCTGTACCCTGACTTCTCCTTTAGAAGCCCCTGATTCTTGGTGAGGCATTCTGACTTAGCTAATCAGGCTGCACTCCGCCTCATGTTTACAACAGCGACACTTGTGTGTTCTGAGCATTGCACACGTGAGCCATGTCATTTCACAATACCTGCGGGGGGGTAGGTGCATCAGATGAATGTTGAAATGTGTTTTAATGATAAATAAACATTCATTTAGCATGTAAATACACATAACTTGCGAGTTTGTAAACTGATGTTTTGATATAGTTTTGCTTTTGTTAAACGCAGCCTCCTTTTTACTCTAAAACATCAAAAATTTTCTCTGTGTTTGGATTCTTGGTTCACCATGGAAACATGCAAGAAAAACATGAATACTAATTCAGCGTAGCACTGGGTGATTAGGTGATATACAAATAGTCATTTTGTAGGTAAAGTATTTCTCTAATCACTCTCTTGCAAAGACGTACAGTAGACAAGAGGGCTGATACCACTCATGTCTATACAGTAACCATGTAGCTGGAGCCAGCAGCAGGTTAGCTTAGCTAGTTATTAAGACTGAAAACAGAGGAAACAGCTGGCCTGTCTCTGTGAACACGTATCTTGGATTTTTTTCCAAACAAAACCAAAGTGTAAACACGACATTTCACAGATTTACAAGGTGTTACCTGCTGGACTATCTCACCTATTTCTGTGACTCACTACACTGGTTGTCTGGCAACTACAGCTTGTAGATGTCACACTTCTGGATTTGACATTCAACAAACTAGATGTAATGTGTTAATTAGTGAGCCAGTGGACGGCAACCTTCACAATCAAAAGAGCCAACCCACCCCTTAAATATACATATATGGAGACAGAGCAAGATTTCCTGCTATAATGTACAAAGAATAAAGCTCTCTACAAAAATTAATCGTAAACTTCAAGATTGTGATTCAGTCTCTGACCAATATCTACTTAAAGAAAACAGTGCTGGTGTCATAGATGCAGCAGGATATGTCACAGCCTAAGAAAAAAAACAACACCACAACATATAGTTCATCTCATCCCAGATCACACTCTGCCTTTTTATTTAATCCTTCACTTTGTATGGTTTTTTTTCTTCAAAATTTAAGTCTAAGATTAAATTGTTGTTAATTATTTCTGAATTTTACGGTCTGAAATTGTAATTATGCTTTGGCAACACATGTGAAATGGCTTGCCATTACTGAAAGGGTAAATGAGCATTAATATGTTTTACCACAAACTGGGCACTCAGCATTGGACTGTTCGTGAATGTTTGGTATTTTAACGTGGCAGCGTTAACTGTGAAAGCTCACAAATCTGTCCATTCACAATTAATTTGTCTATTGTCCTCAGAGACGTTTCCTTTTATTGATTGGGAATCCATAGCTAGATGAGCTAGCAACAAAGGCGCCAGGCTCAAATTTTAGTTGACGAAACAAAACTTTTTAAATTCATTGTATACACTACACAATTTTACAACTGTATGACATAGGTATCACTCTAAGCCAGGGGTAGCCAACCTGTGGCTCCAGAGCCACATGCGGCTCTCCGGTAGCTCCCTGTGGCTTTGACAAAAAATGATATAGACATTAATAACAACTATTTTTTTACATGTTAATTCTAATTTTTTCATTGTTGTAGACCTTGAGGGATTCTTACATTCTCAATTGTATAAATGTGTAGCCTAAGCAAAGAAGTGTATTTTGCTCAACTGGAACCAACAAAGACCCCCAACATTGAATTTGTCCAAACGAATATTGAACTACTGTTACTGTTTTTATTATCTAACTTTTTAAAAGTTATTATTATTTTCTCCCCAGTAGTCATTGCTAATATAATTTTATCTTGTCTTGACTGTCTGTGTACTTGTTCAGGGTTTTTTTGTAAAATGTAGACAAATACATAAATAATTGAAAAAAAAAAGGTTTTACATTTTTTTATTACATCATCATATCGCCTTTTCCTTTAAATTTTGTCGTACCTCAGTAGCGATGGCTTGTCTTGGATCTCTTTTGCTGAGCTAGCTATGGATTCCAGATCGAAACAAGGTCTTGGAGGACAATAGATAATTTAACAGTGCATGGACATATTCATTTGCAAAGTTAAAGTACCAAACAATCATAAATATCCCACTGTGGAGAAGCCACCTTGTGGTAAAACATATTAATTAATGCTCATTTAGATCTATTAGTAACATTGATGGGTGAATTTAGACCAACTGGTGCCTTAATTATGAGGCTCGAATGCATTTTGCAGCTTCAGGCAGATTATTTGAGAGCTAATTAGCCAAAAAATGGCTCTTTTGATAGTAAAGGTTGCCGACCCCTGCTCTAGGCCTACAGCAAAAATAACTGATATTGATTTCTATATAGTTTTCGTCAGCCACAGGAAGTCACTGGAGACTAAAGAGCTGCAGGTTCTGTCTCCAGCCACATATTTACAGTACAAATGGAGGAGTTGCGTCAATCTTCTCGTCTAACCATCTGCGAGGAAACAAATATTTCCCATAATGTGTAACTTTTCCTTCCACTTTGTTATTGCCAGTGACTCCAGATTGAGTGATCAGCAATAACTGTCACTTCAGATTCACTCCAGCGAGACAGAAAGATGTAAAAAATAATCTTCAAACTAAAACGCCAAAATCCATTTGGGGCATTTAAATCTCAGACAGAATAATTGATTGACACTGAAGCATCAGCGCGACTGAAGTTCAGTCTGCGTCTGATCTGCTCTCACAGCTTCTCTGTTTGTTCCTCTGCAATATTAATGAAAATGTAATTGCTGTGTTAAAATCACGGTCACAAGCAAACAATATCCCACAGATTGCATAATCCTCGGTATATTGGCCGCCACTCTCTTTTTGTTCTGCCGCTACCCACGGATTCGTCCCTCCTCAGTGGCAGGTTGTTTGCACCTTAAGATGGCTGCCATCTGTTCAGTAACCGCTGAGGACATCCTGCTTACCAACATAGCTGACAGGAAATAATGATGGATTACATTATTAGAGAATATAATGAGAGGAAATTTAACTCCTCACCTATTTCAAACAATGTGCTCACGCTTCTTTCAACTATCCCAGCAGATTTGATTTTTTGGGGGGCTTTTGAGAGAAAAATAAAAGTCCAGGAAAAAAGAGTGCACAAAATAAGACTAGAATTCAACTTCACACAATACATACTATTACTTTATGCTAATTTGAAGCCGGGTTGCAGTCGGTACATGTTGCAGCTGCGCCCAGTGGAATTGTAAAGGTCCTTTACAGTCAAGATGGCAGCAAAGATAACAAAAATGGTGATTTATTTATCTCGTATAATGCCTAACTGTAGTGGATCAAGCATTTTTCTGGATGTCAGTTTCTGAGCCACGACAAAGGCCAAAATGTGGCCTGCAACAGACGGTAAGGTTTGTTGGTTTTAGCTGAGACGATTTTCAGAAACTTGCAGCCGTTAGTTTTAGTTGGCCGTTAAGAGGAATCGGCAATCAATGACGGTACATGAGCTGGATCGGCTTCTGCAGTGATGCGGGCGCTGCACCAGACCGTCGTGGTGAAGAAGGAGCTGAGCTGGAAGGCGAAGCTTTCGATTTACTGGTCCATCTACGTCCCAACCCTCACCTATGGTCATGAGCTCTGGGTAGTGACCGAAAAAATGAGATCGTGGACACAAGCGGCTGAAATGAGTTTCCTCCATGGGGTGTCTGGGCTCAGCCTTAGAGATAGGGGGAGGAGCTCAGACATCCAGAGGGAGCTCGGAGTAGAGCCGCTGCTCCCTCTCGTTGAAGGGGTCATTTGAGGTGGTTCGGGCATCTGATCAGGATGCCTCCTGGGCGCCTCCTGTTAGAGGCGTTCCTGGCACGTCCCACTGCTAGGAGGCCCCGGAGCAGACCCAGAACACACTGGAGGGATTACATATCTCATCTGGCCTGGAGACGCCTTGGGGTCCCCTAGGAGGAGCTGGAAAGCGTTGCTGGGGAGAGGGACGTCTGGGTTGCTTTGCTTGGCCTGCTGCCCCTGTGACTTGGCCTCAGATAAGTGGTTGAAAATAGATGGGTGGACAACTTTCAGAAACTCTGCGCTTGACACAAAAAGGGGTAGGCATGTCATTTTCTGGAACACGTAGCTTGTGCCCGGGGACACTACGCCGAGCACGAACCACACTTTACCTCCTTATTCATTGCGTGAAGTGTGTGATTACTGGATTGTTTCTGAAGTTTTTCATCATCTGATCAGCAGTTCCGTTGGAGTAAACTGGCACCTTTAGGTTACTTCAATCAAACCCAAGTCAATTCTCAAGAGCTATGACATCAAGTTGAAATATATACTGTGTGATACTTGTGATATAAACAGCTTGAGGTTAGCATGCTTGTTATGGTGAAGCTGTAGAATTGAAAATGATACTCTTTTCATTAAGTGACTGATTGACTCTGCCCTGCTGATACAGAAAGAACGGCGTCTGAGACTGATGAAAGACTAACTGATGACCATCTATTAGAATCAGAGTAATGCATGTTAAATGCTTTGCAAGGCGTTCAGTGTAAAACCATAATAAAATACATGAAAATAATTATATACGTAGAAGCACATGCATAGAATACAAAGCTAAAAACGATGGAGGTGACATAACGCCAGAGAGAAAATAGCAGTCTGAAAGTGAGTCAGCTGCCAGAAAATGCTTTCCCTTCTCTTTTTCTATTTCTCAACTTTACCTTGCTGAGGATGTATTGTGAGGAATAACGGCTAATCCACTGGGAGGATGTCTTAGACTATTCCGGGAGAAAAAAAGGCTGCTTCAGCAAATAGCAAAGTACAGGAGCAATGACAAGGCCCCCCTCCAACCAACCCCCGCCACCACCTACCCCCCACCCTCTCGCACTTTACATACAAATAGCTGTCAAAATAAAATTGCCTATTTTGAATAAGAATATGCCTGGGACGAAAACACAAATATATGAAAGGACAAAGCAGCCCAGTGGAACAGACAGAGAAAGCATGAAATAAGATATTAATGTGCTCTAAATTGAAAGACATTGCGTTATGACTTTGCAAATAAAGTAAACTCATGTCACTTTCATCACTTTTTTAATATAAACGTTATTATTAGTTTTGATATTTTGTTTCCTGGAAGCCTCACATCTTGAAACATAATGATGTTTTTCATTGTGAGAGGTCACCGTGGTGTTTTGATAGAGGTCAATGGAAGGTTGGCCTCTTGAAAAAGCAAAATAAACATGACTATTATTTGCACCAGAGAACTTGTTCGTCTAATTTTATCAAGTGCTCATAAGGTAAATATATTTAATACTGTAAACACACACAAACAAATAAACCTTATGAAGGAATCATATTCAATAGAGAGCTTTGGTTTGTCTGCTGTTGTAATAAGAGCAGTGCATGGGTGTTCCTGAAGAGATGTTCACTAAGTGTAATACGTTTACTAAGTTTATCATTAAGTTTTAATGCCTAGTATGATACACTTTAATTCTATATACTTATGTACACCTGTTTGAACTGAAGATTATTCACAAAATGTAGAGATTAAGTTTAATCTGGCAGTACACTGAATTAAATCGCTGGATTTTGGAATGCAGTGTAAGTGAAGGTGTAGGGTGTCCCTATCCCTTACCCCTAACCCTAAAACACTACAGACAAACAAAAATAAATGAATAAATCCTTTGATTTACAAATATTTTGGTTTTAAGGACACGTTTTTGATCTAAAACTGAGTACTGTTTCAAAGTTACTGCTTATTGACGTCTGTCATTTCCTGTTTTTCCTGTAATTATGTTATGTATGAATTTATTTCATACCACTTGCCAAACGGTGCCAAAAAATTAATGTATTGTTTATATTGTAGAGTAAAAATGTGAAGTCTGGAGTTGGCCTACCATAAAACTAGGTCCATGTACGTCCCAACCCTCACCTATGGTCATGAGCTCTGGGTAGTGACCGAAAGAATGAGGTCGCAGATACAAGTGGCCGAAATGAGTTTCCTCCGTGGGGTGTCTGGGCTCAGCCTTAGAGATAGGGTGAGGAGCTTGGACATCTGGAGGGAGCTCGGAGTAGAGCCGCTGCTCCTTTGGGTCAAAAGGGGTCAGTAGAGGTGGTTCGGGCATCTAGTCCTACCGTAAAACTTCAAGTTATAGCCCAGGCTATTATTTGCTTAAATCACTGAATCAAAGGGTATATAACGACACATTCTCACTCCAACCTTGTCACAAATTGACGTTTGGTAATGGACTTTCCATGTCCACATGCTACGTGAAAGGTACCCCAGGTGTGTTGGTTGTTGACCCTCTGGGACACTGTGTCAAGTTCTGCCTGTTACATGCATTGTCTTCTTTCAAAATACACTTCCATTTTCACAGGAAATGTAATGTTTACATACAGCACTATGTTGGTACAACACCGCCAATTGATGTTTTTTTTTCTTTCAACAACTAAAGCATGTGGTTGGGTTTCGGAAAGAAGAACAGGGTTTGGCTTTACAATCACACAAGAAACCAAAACCAGCCTCCTGGGTGAAAGTTGGACCTGCGGAGTTGTTGGACCCGTCCATCACCCCTCCTGCCAACTACAGACTTTTAGCCCCCTTAACTTACGTTGCGGTCCCACTACATTTCCCCCCAACACCACCAGGCACCGTTACACAATAATAATGACTGGCTACGTATCATGCTGACATGAAAGGACGGTCACTGACCAAGCGCTGACCAATATTTGACAACTTCGGAGCAAGACATGGTTTTACATTTGAGACAGGCATCTATTTGGGTTGCTCAGCAAAGATGGGAAATACAATGAAATTATTTATTTAAACCACTTGTGAATCGTTCATTTGATCTAGCTCTGACAGACAGCACATCAGAGAGAGCGAGTTGCGGCGCTCATTTTGCGGCACTCGAGGATAAGGGCACCCAGCATACCGACACAACACAACTTTATCCTGTTAAAACAATACTCACAACTTGAATTAATTCTACGAAAAACCTTTTTAATTCTTTTGATCAGTGGACGCTTACAGACTAAAGGAAGATGAATACCGTCAAACTTCAATTAAAAGCCTAGTCCCAGTTAAACACCCAGTCCCTTTTACTAGCCCAGTGTGACAAATAAAGGCCTGTCTCAATTAGAGGCCTGGTCTGGTTGCCAAGAAGTTCATTTTTATAGAAGTTCTTCAAATGTATAAAACCAGTTTGTTGGCTAGTTTGAATTAAAGTAATACAATGTTTGTTTAACCAAAAATAGCTCGTCAATTTTGATTCCTTTAAGGGTCGTTCTGGCTGTAAAAACCGTAAAACCGCAACATTTTCTGAGACGGTTATCGTACCATGAAAATCTAATACTGTTGCAACCCTAGACATGACATTGCAGTAGTATCGCTACAGAGTTGCAAAGATGAAATTTGAGCCGTGATAACGTTAATGGTCGTCGCCATAAATCAATAAGCTAAATCTGATCAGAGCCAAGCCGGAGAGGTCAAAGGTCAAATTGCACCGGAACCTCTATAAGCTGTCACTTAATTTGGTGTGTGAAGTGCCATAATCACTGACCATTATCAGCTTCATCACATAATGTAAGATATATGAGGCCAGAACGGCCGAGGCATTATGTTTGTGATATTCATTTTGATTTTAAGCAACAGCCATATAGATAGAATAATCAAGAAAAATGAGACGATTATCCATCAAGGGCATTGCACGAGGCAGGAGCCAATTTGTCCCTGACGAGAAGGCTCTGAATGGGCTTGATAAATCATCAAGAGAGGGGATATCATTTGGCCTCACAGCGAAAAAACTGTAGCGCAAGCATATTTCAAACCATTAAGGGCTAAAGTTAGCTCTCGCCCCCCCTCCCGCCAATCTATCAAAGGGTGTGCAGTCTTTAGTGTGAGCCTAACAGCAGGCTCGGCTGTGTGCCTGAGAGGTGCCCTAAAGAACAAATGTTTCATTTTCATTAGTTACCAGGTAGTGTGCGCCTCAGGGCCAGGACAGGCTCTCTCAATGTCTGAGTGTAAATCTCTCCTGGGAAGATAAGGGATGGAGAAAAGTTTTCAACCACTTTTCAGTTTGAACAAGGGTGGAAGTGTCACAGGAGAAATACTGAATATCATAAGAGGATATTCATCTCACTTTAAGTACTTCTTTTTCCTGCATTAGAGCGCCTCGGCTTCCTTCAATGATTATCACTCTGCCTGTGAGCTCAGATACAGAGGACGTGACGGTAAATAGGAACTAATGATCAACCTGGAGTTTAATGGTCTTGTTTTTCTTACAACTGTTTGTTGAAACTCACATATATTGTTTTATCCATCATGGCCACTCTGAGCTTGTGAAGCACATCAGCAGATAATGAACTACCAGAAACACCAAAGTCGAATTAGTCAGCTGTTAGTCACTGGAGGAGCCTTGACCAGCCATTTTGTTTCATCAGCTGAAACAATGAAGGTTACGGTTACTTTATTTGCTCTCAGTTCAGATTTGACTGGTATCAAAAGATGCTCTGCTTTGCCTCGTATTGCCGCCTCACACTGACGGTTTGAATAATCGCCGCAGGTCTCGGATCATATGATCAGGGTTCCCACAGTCATGGAAACCTGGAAAATTCATGGAAGTCCAGGAATCATCAGTAAAATCCTCAAAAGTTTAGGAAAAGGCCCCGATATTGAAAGAATGGGTTAATGCAGTGGTGGAAACAGCATCTTATGAATGTATGCTCAGTGGAATAAATGGCGATCAGGAGAAAGGAGTATCTCCTTGGGACCGGTTATGGACTCGTATCAAAATGGAGGATAAGACTACATAATTATGAATCTGCTCTGTGATAACCCTGTAGAGTGATGTATGAGGACATATGTGTGACATGTTATTGTTTGTTAGTTTGTTTTCTTCTCTGTCCTTCTAGACTTATTTGTTACAAAATACATGTGTTGTATTCTTAAATGCCCAAAGAATAATATATGTATGCCATGTCAAACCAATAACAACTTGCATTGTATTAAAAAATATAAAGTTTAGGAAAAGTCAACTTTCAGTTGTTGTTGATCTACAGAAAAATATTTTGCCACCATTTAACCTTTTAAAACCTGAACAAATTTTCTTGATTTCTTTTAAAAACATGGGGAAAAAGGCAATGAGCAATGAAAGAAGAAATGACCCCACAAAACTGCAAGAAAGTAGTAAAAATGAGAAAATTCAAAACAAGAAATTTTGTAAAAATACAAAAAAAACAACAACAAAAAAAAAATCAGAAAGTTAAAAACAAACAAGCAAGGAAATGACCTGGAAAAAGTGCTTAAAAATTCAAATAATAATAATCATCTGTATCATATATTTTTAAAAAAAAATGTAATAATAATCATTTAAAATTAAATTTTCCCTAGCTTCTTTAAAAATATTTTTTAACTTTTTTTTTTTTTTTGGCAATTTGACGGACATATCTTACCAAGTTGCTTATTGCCATTTTCCCCATGTAATTAGTGACTAGCTCCTAAAATGTTGAGGCAGAGGGTGCTGTCTGTAGCTCTGGTTGAGGGTGAGAGGCTGTCAGCAGATAAACAGACATCTGTGTGGGTACATGAGACCCTAAAAAAGAGGGTGGGTCATGGGGAGTCCCACCAGTTGGTCCAGGAGCTTCTCCTCCATGATGGATGTTTTCAGGCATATTTTAGGATGACTCGGGTGCAGATTGACAACCTGCTGTCTATTCATCGGCCGTATAGCTCTGGGTATCCAGCAACTACTACCACCAGTTTCTCCTCCATTGTTTACCAACTGTAAACTTATTCGTGACCACCACAGAAGGCCCGCCTCTCAAATCATCTGATTGGACAATGGGGAAAGAGATGACGTGAGGTGCTTTTCCACTTTGAGTTTAAGTTTTTTCAACTCAAGGGGTTGAGAACGTTCTGGCAAAAACACCAGGCGCCTAGAGTGCAGAAATACGAGGTGTGTCTCAAACGCAAAAACAGCTAACAAAAAGCTTCATTTTCATTAAAAACAATTACAAAAATTCGCCTCCAGCTGGTAAAACACTTTCTGTGTGGTCGAGGCCTAACACTTTCAGACCTAAGGCCTCCCAAATCTAAGCTGAGCTGAGCTAGAGGAAGACAGGACAGGCACCAGAAAGTACTGAGCAATTAAAGTGGAATATTCATGTTGAACACATCGATGCTGTTTAATTCTGTGTCTGTCATTGCCAAAACGTTTCCTCATTCACCAGCCTATTAGCTTATCTGCCTTCTACTGACACAAATTTCACCTTAGTTGACTTGGTAATCCCGAGTCAATCACCCCTGTGCTGTTTCTGCACTCGCTGCTCCTCCTCAGTCTTTTATCTGAACCTGTCCGCAGGGCAACCCGTCACCACATGCTATCGCTTCAGGGCCAAATTTAGATGAAACAAATGGAAGGAATCTAGACAAAATGCGCAGGTGAGACAAACAACTCCTAACTGCCTGAGGGCTCTGTGTTTTTTTTTTTTTTTTTTTTTTTGTTACAGTAATTCCCTCCCAGAAAGTAATAACTTTATCTCAGGCAGGCTTATGAAGAAGAGAACCTCCGCTGGTGGATTCTGACAGGTCTGCTAGGGAACGGGGCTTTATGTGTCCCTTTCATTTTCACAGCGCTTGTCCTTGCAAGTGCCTCTTGATTTGTTGTCCTGCAAATGTGCCACGTGGGCGGCACTCAGTCAGATACCGGGGAGTGTCAATCTCCCCCTGAGATTTGTTGCAACTTTCTGAGGCTATTGTGAATTTAACACCCTGAAGCTTCACACACTTCTATTCTCATATAAGACGTGTATGCCTGCACAGTTTATTCCACACAGAATATCATAACCTTCCTGGCTATTCATTCTTTTATTGTAAATTTAAAATACATTTCCATGAAAGCACAGACAACATAAACAGTAGGTAGCGCTCACATAATAAAAGCGTCACGCTGAGAAGCTTATACTTATGTATTTGTTTATGAAATTGCCGGTTTTGGTCAAGCTGAACAATCAGAGTGGCCTCTGGTGTCAAAGCAAGCCTGTGTTCTTGCTTGACAAATTACGGTATAGCGAAACTGTTGATTGGGTTTTTTAACAGGCAAGTGAACCTGAAATGACAGGTGTGAGGAGACAATTTACAAATCCAAATCAAGTGACAGCTCTGCAATCATTCCGCTCTCGATTCATTTGCCGCCGTTCACGTTCAGAGGGCTCCAGTCGTACATGAAAAATGAGAAATCTCAAAGAGCAAACAAATATACGGCTGTGTAATTGTTGCACTCTGTAAATTGACTGATAACTCGGAGAGAGGCTCGCCGCCACAATGACGCACTTTCAATGATTATTGATTGCCTGTAATTGGACTGTCAAAACGCTCTCTTGTGATATTGGAAATGGATAAAGCAAACAATGGCTCTACACAGGAGGAGCACTCATATACATGCGTATATAATGTGCTGTTTAGTGGTGGAACAAGCATTCACATCTTTTACTTGAGTAAAATCAGCAATAGCATCTTTTCAAATGCTTTGTTGCAAGTAAAGTCCTGAATTCAATTTCTTTTTTTTACTTAAGTATGGTATTTGAGTAAACAACACTTTCAAAGTGAAAACTCTTAAAGGCTATAACACCTGTTTCCTCAATGATGTTTTTCTATGAGCGATGTGAACACACTATATTCTGCCAGTGTTAAAACACTTTTGGTCCACATTTATTTATTCTAGTAATTCAATCTCTCATAAATAACATTTCGCAAACTTTAACTTTGATTGTTGTTTATTGGCTATAAATATGTAATGTTTTAAATAAATACTTGAAATGTAACATCAAGTGTTTAGGGGCTTAAAGTTGTCGTAAATATGGCAACACGTGTTGTTACTAGTGGCTCTTGTATTCCAAAGTTTGTCCAGTATGTGCATGCCTCTTTCCTGTGCATCCCTTTCATCTGTATGCCATGTGAATCCAGTGTCAGAATGGCGGACCCCGCCACTGACAATGGAAACTAGCATATAAAGAGGTAGCTGATTAGTGTAAAACACGTAAAAGCCCATTTGTCAGTGTTATGAAAATAAATAAGAACCTGTACGTCATTAAAAGGAGAAACTTTTATTGAGGAATCAGTTTTTTCATTATTTTTTGAAACTAATTATTTATAATACACTAACTAATTTTTTTGTGAGAGTTTTTAATTTCTTTAGATACTATGCTGTAGTTTGAGAAAAGTAAAGCAGGATTTATACTTCTGCATTGAATCAACGATGTGCCGACAATAACACTCCCACAAAAATAGCATTTTAAGTCTTGTGTGTGATTTATCCTGGCTATATATGAGCAGAGGAAGTCTCCGCTTTTTGCTAGGCTAATTTATACAATGTAAAATGCCATAGGCTTGTGCTAAAAACATTAGCATGTTGTATTTGTGGGGAAAATGTGTCCAGATAAAGACAAGTGTTTGTCTGTGAATGCTGCGAGTTATAGTGAAGCTGATTTGTGTACTTGTGTTTGAAAGTGTCTCTATTAAGCCATGTTTAATGTGTGTTTAATGTGTGTTTAATGTGTGTTTTGAATCAACTAAACTTTACAGCACTTCACAGAAACCCCGCTGCTGACTGGTGTTTTGGAGGTGTAACTGCAGAGTGACATTGACACAACATGCTCACAATAGCTTAGGCCACGTGTGTAGGCTCTGCATAGAGCTGACGCACAAGTTAAGTCATTATTTCGAGAACATTTCTCATCTTAAAGGATCCTTTTTTCCATCACATTGGTGGAAACGAAATCCCATAATTTATTGACTGCAGCAGAACGAATACAATCCATAAAGTGTCAAAACATGGGTTTGATGTGATGAAAATCTGAAGGATTACAACTTTAACGTTTACAATCATTTCAATCAAAGAGCATTTATTCCACTTTTTTCCTCCAGTATGTCCACTTCCTTTTTAATTATTCCACTAAAACCATCAGACTTTAATGCTTTAGATCAAAGTGCATATTTCAGAGCCAGAAAGTGGCTTAACACTGGATACATTTCTATCTATAATATGATCTATAATATGATTTGTCTGGTCAAGCAGCATGGAAGTAGCATGAACGGACCCCATAGAGCTTCTCTGACTGATCTCATGCATTTGTAAGAGCGCTGTGGGCGAACCCCTCCTCGTTTTCTCTTGTGGTTATTATACGTTTGCTCAGATGTTACAGGATACGGGCGATGCTTCACAGAGTAATGCAAATGTGCAAATTTCTGGTATGGTATATGTAAGATTAAGAGGTTTTTATGCAAGGGGAGATCAATCTGAGGCGAAATTACACAAATCCACAGCAATTAAGCCGCGCTCATCTAGGATCTAATTAGATATGCTGAGAATTACAGTCAATTTTTGACCATTGTTTTCAAGTCTTCGAGCACACATGTGAACGCAGGCACATTTCTACACAGCAGCAGTGTGAGAAGCCTCTGAGCTGTAGTGGTCATTTTCTCCTTGATAGGAGCCAAAGAGAACAGCTGTCAATGAGAGTGACCCGAATGATAGATAGCCTACTCTGCGGGGGCCAGCAAGGCCATTTGAACACGGGGACATTCACTTAGGAAACCCCCCTCAGTTCTCCTGTAGAATTTATATCCTCCATCCTCTCCCAAATCAAAAGCCGTCCGTGTCAGTGTCATTTCCACTACGAGCCCATGGCAGCAACCACAAGAGGTGCGAAGCAACTTCTTTCTGGAAAAACAAATAAGCAGCACAACACAACAGAACCTCCCTATGGGGAGGCCTTGAAATGGATTATCTGTCTTTAACCACCCACACTCCTTCCTCTATTTCTCTCTTCTCTCCTCGACATCTCCCGTTCTGTGATCCAAATTATAAATCTCAACTGGAGGGTGAAAGATAAAAGTTCCCACAGGAGAACGGCCTTTATGTAAAGAAGAGGGAGCAGCATGTGGTCGCAGATGCAAAAGGGAAAGACACGGCGATGAATGTTTAACCATCAAACCACACAATAGATTCCTTTCACATGTAAAATCAAAGCAAATGGTTCTTCTTTAGTGCCACGGCCACGGTGATAAAGTGTAAAAGGACACCCGTGGTTGTATTCTGCAACACTTGTACTCCACCATGTGTTATTTTCCATTTCTATAATAGTATAATAGATTTCATGGCGACTACTGACCCACTTTTAGAAACAAGTGTGCTTCTTTATTCTTGGAAAGTACACACTTTTTTTTCCAGAGCTCGCACTACCTATCATTACCTCCTCCTAATGGTCGAATTTTCGAGGAACATTTCTCTACAGGCACAGATTGGCTTCCATGGCAACAGGCATAGACTAGCGTGAACCGAGGTCTGGCCTTGTTAACCTCAGCGCTGCACCTGACAAGGAAACACATTGCTACAGTCATAACACGATGTCCACACTTGTGTTCTACTCGCTACATGAAATTATTGTACTGTGAAAGACACTCAGCTTATTCTTGTCCAAACACTGTGAAAACATCTTTTTTAAGGTCGAGCTGGACTCACTTTTTGTGGGAGGAAGTAAAAACTTTGACAATACTGCAGCTATTGTGCATATCTATATCTCAAAAGAGGATGAGGAGAATGAGGCTCTTTTGTAACATGCTTTTGCAGCCATTCTCTTGGTGAGCATTCTCCATGGTAGCAGTTTGAAACCCAACATTGCTACTGATAAATATTGGCAAAAGACAATTGGCTATCACCTGTTAACAATTTAAACTGTCCCTTTAAAACATTAAGCATTTGGAAGGAGCATTGTGCGGTTGAGTCGGGTCCAGTTTTGGTGACAGCAACCCACCAGACACTCTAATCTCACAGCATTTGGTAATCCTGTAACTTAAGCACCCTGCACATTACCCCGTGGTTTGAATAACAGCACAGAGTATCGTAAGCGCTGCTCAAATCACAGATGGTACCAAGCAACAGCTAACAAGGTTAGCCCCCCAACTACTTTTTGTTGCTTGCACCAATAAATTGACAGTTTCGAGACTGTCTGTTGGAACCAAAAATTCACTATGTCATGCCATGTTCCACTGGCTCATAATTCCAAAGTCAGAGTAGTCCATAAGATGTCCCACTGGGCTAAAAGGCCATTTGTCCCACAGCCCAGTATCCTAAAAACAAGTGGCATTGCTCCGAAGGGCCATTTCTCAGACTGTACTCTCCTAAACCGATGTGATCTCTTCCGTACTCACCATATTTGTTGCATTGGCAGCCTTTTGCATTGTATCTGAACGCAAAAGGTGATGACAGTAGGTTTAGGCACAAAACTACTTGGTAAAGATACGAAAAGATTGTGGTTGGCATTAAGTCATTTGCGGCGACTCACATAAAGGTGCTGGCTGTTTTGGCAACAAAAGTACTTGGACATACTTTGGAAAAGATCATGGGTGCCACTTAAAGTCACCTGGCTTTGAGTGGAACAAATGCTGCAAAAGCAATCAATCAATCAATCAATCAATCAATCAATCAATTTTATTTATAAAGCCCAATATCACAAATCACAATTTGCCTCAGAGGGCTTTACAGCATACGACATCCCTCTGTCCTTTGGACCCTCGCAGCGGATGAGGAAAAACTCCCCACAAAAAAACCCTTTGAACGGGGAAAAAAAAAGGTAGAATCCTCAAAGCAACAGTGTGTCGCTACAAAACATCCAGCTTTGAGTGGCACAAATGCTTACGGAAAGGCTGTGGTGTTGGTACAAAACACTCACATTTGTATGGCACTAATGTCTCTGGAAAGGCAGCGGTGTGTAGCTATAAAACACCCACATTTGAATGGCATGTCGCCACAAAACACCTGGCTTTGAGTGGCACATATGCGGCCAGAAAGGCAGTGGTGTGTTGCTACAAAACACCCACATTTGCATGGCACTAATGTCTCTGGAAAGGCAGCGGTGTGTCGCTACAAAACACCCAGCTTTAAGAGGCACGTTGCTAGAAAGCATCCAGCTTTGAGTGGCACAAATGCTGCCAGAAAGGCTGTGGTGTTGGTACAAAACACTCACATTTGTAATGTCTAATGTCTCTGGAAAGGCAGCGGTGTGTAGCTATAAAACACCCACATTTGAATGGCATGTCACCACAAAACACCTGGCTTTGAGTGGCACAGATGTGGCCAGAAAGGCAGTAGTGTGTGGCAACAAAACACATGGTTTAAGTCTCAATCTTTGTTATTATTTGGTCTCAAACACCACTCTCATGGGTCAAAATCTGGTGTTTGGATACCTTTGATCCAAAATATCCAGATTACCCTGGCACCATTTCGCCCAAGTGGAGTACTCTGGCGCTCTGGGAGTGAGACCAGGCTGCCCTAACGAAGCACATGGTTAATTATTATGCAGAATGACATCATTGGACCTTCATACTATGGCAAGGCCCATCCTACTCTGCGTCTGGCTGGCTTACCCTGATATTCCTACCCTTACCTGAACCCCTCATGCCTAAACCTATGAACCCAACCAATGAAGGCAATGAGTACTAGCCAACCAGAGGCAGAGTAGGGCTGGTCATGTCTTCGTCATAGTAGGAGCATCTCCTTATTTATGGAGAAACTGCTTTTTGGAGAAATGGGCATTTGTTTTCAGGATAACAAACTGTCAGGCAAACTGTTGGGGACAATGGAGAGACCCCAATATCATGGCCACTGGAGAATGCAACAAAACATACACCAGATATATTTTTTGTAAGCCAATTTCCTTGGTTGTGGTGAAAGCTTGTTATATTAACTGCTGTATTTTTTTTTCCAGTCTTGACAAGATGATAATGAGCCTTATTCAAAACCTGTTTCTCTTGTTCTTTCTCCATGTTCCACTACGAGTGCCTCATATTTTGGCCTGGCTATCAATACCAGTTGTTATACTGTCCTCTCATAGTGTCACTACTCTTGTTTAAAATCTGTTTATGCTTGTTTGTTTTCCTCCCTGACCTCTATTAACATTTGGCACCGGACAACCTTTACTATTCATAACGCCTCGTCTGAAATAGTGACTGGCTATACAAGCAGCCAGCTGAAAATATGCTTTGGCTTCAGTGGCCATTATCAAACATTTTGCTGACTTCATATCAATCCATAAGTGCCAAGACGTGAACGAGAGCCAAACATTGAAGTAGTGGGATCAAAACTCCATATAGAGCAAGAGTGTGCATCTCTTAAAAGTCGACTTTCCTGGCAGACAGGCAGTAATGCACCAGATGACCTGGTTTAATTGGCTTCGTTGGACACCAGCATGGATTTTGTGCACACTTAAACATGAGTGATTTTGCATTTAATGTTTGATCCAGTGGAGCTGGAGACACATTTAATTACATTGAGTACAATCACAGAAATGCCTCCATATTGAAATGTCTGTTTGAATGCCAACCTGCAATAAACATGTTTTGAGAACATTTTGGAGTTTTTGTGATTGATTAATGCTATTAGAGTTGAATAAAACAGAAGTTACAAGACACTTGGTCATGTGCAATATAACCTTCAACATATTCCATATTCCAGCTGCTGTCACTGAGGTTTGCAAACAAGTGCCATCTCAAAAGAAATACATGAATTGACCACAACCTCTGAACACCCCATTATGTGGTGGTGACGGCTTGGTTGGGTCTAGAAACCAAAGCTACTTGGTTAGGTTTAGAAAAAGGTTGTAATTTTAGCTCAAAAACCTATGCTTGTCGTGTACAGGACACAAGTATGACATACAGTGACATGACTAGGTCACATAATATGATGTAACTACATAAAGGATGTGAGTACTTTAAGGTAAAAGACGTCAACGTTGAATTTTAGTTTCACACGCGACATGAACAGCGGTCTCCCGACTCAAAGTCCAACACATTCTCATTCGGAACCTTGTCACATATCGACGATTGGTCATGGAAATTCCATGTCAACATATGACGTGCAAGGTACCCTGGGTGCGTGGGTTGTTGACGTTCTGGAATGCCGTGTCAATTTCTGTCTGTTAAATTTACTGTCTGTTTTCAAACTATACTTCAGTTTTCACAGAAAATGTACAGTTAGCATACATTTCAAAATAAATGCACTATGTAGGTAAAACGCTACAAATTAAAAAAGTACAGGGTTTGGCTTTACAGTGTTTTGGGAAGCAAACACCAGCCTCTGAGATTAAAGTCAGTGGTTGTTGGACCCATCCACCACCCCTCCCGCCCACTCTACTCGGACTATGAGAGAAAGACAGGCCATTTGCCAGCATGGAGGTTGAATTCATATGCTGAACTTACGCAAACAGATCATGACAGGAACAACTTGGCCTGTGATTATGACCTCTCCCTCCAACCTGTTCGCATTCTGAAGTCGTCAAGTACCGACACTTTGTCAATGATTTCGGCCTCAGGAATCTGACACCAGAAAACACCTTTTGCAACAATACGTAACCTTTGGTGTTGCTACGATAAACCGCTGGTCGGCTGGACGACACCTATCAGGGCAGTATGATACACTGCTGGACGCAGTCAGGTTGAAATACTGCAGATAACAACATAATATAAGCAGCAGAAAAGTCCGTACAGGGTGGGTAGGAGGGTTGGTGGATAGGCCCAACAAACCCCAGACTTTGACCCAGGAACCTAGTGTTGCCAAACCAAGGTGTTTTTTCTAAACCTAATTATGTGCTTATAATGATGTCACGGTATTGGTAGTGCGTCCTGGAATGACAACAGCAGACACAGAAGGATACCTAGCACGTCATGTGAATGTAAAGTGTAAGAAGTAATTTTTTGCCATATGGTGAGGCTGTAGAGTTGGCGATCTGGCGATATTCATGATCCCCAGGGCACAGTTGTACCGTGGAAATGTGATCTGATATCGGCTTTGGGATTCGATGAAATTTTTTGAAAATGGGTGGTTCAAAGAAATAAGGTTTCTAAAGTCAGATAGGATCATGTAATCAAGTTTTGGTTGTGATATGAATCGAACCTTCAGCATGTATTTACAACCTTGAGATGTTGGATTTTTTTGCTGATATCTGATATGTAACAACTAATCTGACTGATAACCAACATCGATATATCCACTTTCTTCCAGACCTAATTTTAGTGATCATCAGTCTCTTCTGTAGTGGAATTAACGTAATATTATGCATGCATACTCTTATCACGATGGCCCACCAGCAGATGGAGACATGAACTATAATACTTTTCAATTTATGTAACATTCATTCATTCTGCAAAACAAGAAAAAACATGTTGGCCGATTCTGACAGTTTGTTTTAAAGCCAATTTTGGCCAATACCTATTAAGAAGAATTAAGATACTTATAAGGCTGGATTCAGGCCGGATTTCATTTCCACATTTATCAAAACATTTATTTGAATGTAAAAGGTCTTTGACAAAGCAGTGATATATGTATGTAGATGAAGATGATTTAATTTGGTCAGTAGATGGTAGATACAACACATTGTGACATTTTTTTACCTACTTTACCATGAAAATTTAAAAAATAATGATCGATTTTTTAAAATCAGTGACAGATTTGGATAGTTTGATGTCTGGGGAAAATTTGGGATTAAACAGTTCATTATCAAATAAAAGTAACAAGACATTTGGTCATTTGCTTTATGTTTGTTGCTACGATATGTGCAAAATATACTGTATATTATTTATACCCTTTAACATATTCCATTTTCCAACTGCTGTCACTGAGGTCTGCATATTGTCTGTGGCATCCGGTGCCATCCCATTATGTTTGCTCTGTACCAGCGTAAACCTCCCCTCCTCGTGCCTTCATAACTCTGTGGGAGTTGATTAATGAAGCAGATTTCCAGCTATCAAGCTGGGTGCAAACTGTTCAATTATGCATCTTGGAATCTCCTTATATCATGTTTTAGTAGCCGCTCTGGCTCCGTGTGACCGATGTGTGTGGGAGGCCTGGCCGCAGCTAGCAGCAGAGCTATATTTGTCTGAGTGATGACCTTTGCCATCCCGACAAATTAAAGTGCAGTGATTGGTGGAGTACTGTCAATTTGCCCTTTCACGAGGTCTTTGCCGGGGTTGTCACAGCGATCCTGGCAGGACTCAATTCGCATTCTGAGTTAATCAAAATGCATGACTGGGGCAGGCAAGGAGGCAGCAGGCTCACGCTGTAAACAGTAAAGAAGCCGTTTACAACCTGACGCAGACATCTGTCCTCATCAGGCACAGCTGCTCTGAGACTGCCTCATGATTGTTTGGTTGCTTTTGCAGACACTCGTTCCACTTTCATATTTTATATTGGAGTACGCAATTTGTTATACAGCAGCCTCTTTAGCTGATATAATTCTTGGTGGATAAAAAGCCTTGGGTGAAGCACGGGTGGGCTTTGGGAAACAAAACACAGCTCAGCAGGTGAAAGCTAATATCATATCTCTCGTAAGCACCAGGATTTCAAATTCTTCTTCTTAATTCAAACTTCAAACGAAACAACCACGAGTGGCCCAAAGACCTGTTTGTGTTTTGTTAGTCTAACGATTTGTCTCTGCCATGAGATGTTGATTCTGTTAAGATTCAACATCACATGCTCACAAACACTACATCTAAAACAGGGATTCATTTGATGACATACAGCTTGAAGAGTTGGAGTAGTGTGTCAACATTTCAGCCACATGGTGAGGCTAAAGGGTTGGCAATGTTGGACGACTGGTCTGTTCAATACAAGGCAGATATTCATGGTCCCCAGGGCCCACGTCTACAGAGCAAATATGATGGGATATTGGCTTTGGGATTTGATGTAATTTTGAAAACAGGTGGTTCAAAGAAAAAAGGTTTCTGAAGACTGTTTGATGCATGTAATCCAGTTTGATTTTGATATTAATCAAACATTCAGTGTATGTTTAAAATATTAAGAATTAGGGATTCACGATATCGGATTTTTTTGCCAATATCTGATATGCCAATATGTAACAGCTCATTTGACCGCTAACTGATACAGACAATGACTATTCCATGTTTTCCCTACCTAATTTTAGTGATCATCAAGTCTCTTCTAGCGCTGGGCGATATGGACAAAAATTCATATCTCTGTATTTTCAGGCAAACTGGCGACACACCATATATATCTCGGTATTTTCAACAAAATGGGTTACATATTTTCAGTTGCCAGTCAAAGCTGCATTTGAGATGTCACAAGTAGTTTTATAAAAACAGACTGTGATCAAAATGAAAATGCAAAGACAGGGATCTTTTCCCCTGTTTGAAAATAAACAGCTGCACAACAGTTACACCCCCAAAACACTAGTCGGTGGCTGGGTTTCTGTGAAGTGCTGTAAAGTTTAGTTGATTTAAAGAACACATTAAACACACATTAAACATGGCTTGATAGAGACGATCTCAAACACAAGTACACAAATCAGCTTCACTATAACTCACAGCATTCACAGACAAACACTTGTCTTTATCTGGACACATTTTCCCCACAAATACAACATGCTAATGTTTTTAGCACAAGCCTATGGCATTTTACATTGTATAAATTAGCTTAGCAGCTAGCAGACTTTTCCTCTACTCATATGAAGCCAGAGACAACAGCAACATTTAACAAAGGTAACGGTACAAAATCTGGCTCCATTACAACTCACAAGGTTCACTGACAAAACAACTGTCTTATACTAAACATGTTTTCCAAACAAATACAACATGCTAACGTTATTAGCACAAGCCTATGGCATTTTACATTGTATAAATTAGCCTAGCAACGAGTGGAGATTTCTTCTATTTATCTGAAGCCAGGATAAATCACACACAAGACTTAAAATGCTATTTTTGTGGAGGCTTTATTGTCTTCACAATTTATTGTTTCTTATCTGTGAAATTAAAGTAAATAAAAGCTTTGTTTCCACTGAGGGAAATGGTTTCAGCTTACAAACATAGACAGGAGGTCTGCGTCGCCACAATGTGTAGTTACATTTCTGGGGAGGCGCACGTCAAGTTATGGCTCTTAAAAGTATTGCTGGAGAACTTGTGAGTGAATGAGGGAGGCAGAGAGTGTGAGAAGAAAAAAGCACACTGGTATGCGTCATGTAACGATATAAATGGTGTTGTTTAAATTTATGTCTTGCTTTAAAACACATTGATAAATCAAACATAGTCATAGTCATTATATCGCCCAGCCCTAGTCTCTTCTGCAGTGGCATTAACATCATATTATACATGTATACTCTTATCATGATGGCCCACCAGCATGATGGAGACATGAAATACAATGCTTTTCAATGTATGTAATATTCAATCATTGTGCAAATTAAGAAAAAGCACGTTGGCTGATATTAATGACGTACTGATATTATAGTGTACACCTTCTGAGAAGAATTGGAATACTTTTCTCCCCAAATTAGGATAATCCTGATCTCAGCAGAAGGCTGAATTCAGGCCAGATATCGTCAACAAACTGCAGTAAAACATTTATTAATGCATTTACTTGATTTGCTCAACCGTTAAGTGATAAAGTTGATAGAGTAGACATTAGGCCACCTATGAATTCTTTCAGTACAGTACAGTATGATAATCCCCCAAATAGCTGCCAATATCAAACAAAAATATTCAATTCTATCAGTGATAAATCATTTTATATTAATCACAATAACACAGCCAAACATAGTGTCGAACAGTTACATCCCCCATGCTGGTTTCTGTCTCTGGAAATTAAAAACTCTTACAGCCCCCCTACAGTGTATTTTGGCATTTTAATATTTCATATTTCCTCAAGTAATTTCCTGACAATATTGATTAGCCACAGTAATATTTTTACTGTCATAAAATCATTAAAATAATTGTCAGCTGTAGCAAGTCAATATTGCAAGTATCTTGTATTTTACCTAGGGATGAGCAAGTACACCATTATCTGATCAACCAACTAAATTATTTGTATCTGTACTTGGAATGGGCGGAGTTTGTGTCAGAAGTGGGTGGAGTTTAAAATGAAAGTGGATTGGGCCTAATCAGAAGTTGTTATTTTAAGCCTGAAATTTATATGGTTTGATCAGAAGTTGCTATATTTATTACCTATGAGAAAAGTATTTACAGAACATTATCAGAATTGAGCATCAGATCATTTTTTAAATCACAACAGTAATAGATTAAACATTGCTGCCAGAACACAAGTACATTTAATTACACATTTTACTGGTATAATACTCATACTCGTAAAACGTAAATTATCTTCACCGCTGACTCCTGTCATCTGAGGATTCGACTCAACCCTAATTTTACCATAGCCTAAGTTATAACGCTAAAAATTAGCAAAACTACATCATTTAGCATAGCCTGAATGTGTAAAAACAGACGTTGAATTTTTAAATTTTCTGACGGCCCTTGGACACATCATGTGCAACAAAGTCAGAAAAAACAACAAATCTGATTTTAAAAAAGTGATAATACATCAAAATCACTTTATTCTACGCCTCATTTCAAATTTGGCCAAAAATATACACAAACTAACCAGCATGCATGACAACTTTTTCAACTCCAGGATTTCGTCTTCAACTTTTAACTTTTAATTCTCAAACATCACAAGGTACATTTTAAAAATCTAGTAACTACTTCTGGTACGAATTTATGGTAAAAGAAAGGTCAGGCATTTTCTACCAGTCACTTAGGGAAGCTCAAAGAAAATATTTGTAATTTCAGGGAGTGTCAAAAAAGAAGAAGAAAAAAAAGAGGTCACAGGTAAATTAAGAAGTGTCCCTAATCACTTTGTCAATCCCCTGACTTTTCACAGCACCACCAGCAAGTCAAAGTTTTCAATTATCAGCTGTAATGACACAAAATGATTTCCAATAGCAATAAATCTAATTTTAAATCATCATTTACATTTCTGCTCTTGCAGCTAATGACAGAAACATGAGTTGGTACAACAAGTGTGTTGACACTGCAGCATTATTTATTTCTGTATCAACAGTGTCAATGTATGCAATGTTATAATCAACACACAGACATGTGCATGAAACACTCCTAGCAACTGTACAAATTAACAGTTAATTAAATGTCACACCTTTGCAGCTACTTATTGAAATCCCACATTCACCACTGTGAATTGTTGGTGAAACAGCGAAAACACAGTTTCTACCCAGAATGACACATAAGCTTCACAAAGGGTAAATGAGTGAAACTCTACACTGAAAACAAATCCTGTCTGGTTATTTAATCAAATACTCAATCATTTAAATGACTCAGGCCTGAATTACTGAGGAAATTATTAAATTTTTTTCCAGTCATACAGTCTCAGAGGTGACTGTGACAAAATCTGAACAATAACAGTGTTTTAGACATAGTTTTATACCTCATTAAAATCTAAAGGAATCAAATGCAGCCTGCTGATTTATGGTAAATATATTAATGTAATGTGTATATTATAAAATAAGGGTGTTAAACTCAGTTTGGTTCATGGACCACATGCAGCCCAATTTGATCTCAAGTGGGCCTGACTAGTAAAACCATTGCATAATGACCTATAAATAACAACATGTCCAAATTTTTTTCCTTCCGCTTTGTGTAAAGAAGTACAGTCTGAAAACATCCAACATCTGTTTACAAAACAGATGATAAACAACCTGAGATGTCTTAAGAAAAATTAGGGCAATATACCAACAATATGTCTCAATTTCTCCAACGTCAACTACTAGCTGTCATCTCAGTGCATTTTTCTATACATCAAACCAAAGTGGAAGCTTTTAAAGAAGCAGGTGAACGTAGCAGAGATCAGAGCAGAGCTGCTGTCCGACACAGCAGGAGCTGCCAAGAAGGAAGGAGGAAGGAAGCAGGTGAAGTTATCTACTGCCCTGTAAACGATTTACAAACCTTACGTTTTGGCAGTGCCGTAGGAATAGTGTCTGACACAGATTCTTTTGTACTGAATCTGCTGATTTACGATATTTTGCATAATGTTCAATATCTTTAAATATGACCCTCAAGAAATATTCATTGTTGCTTTTTTAGAAAACTGTATTCTGATCGGGGTGGAAGAGCCTCAGAGACAGCACTTAAGGAGGCTACTCAGGGCCCTACTTAAATGATCTATGGCTCATGGTCTTAAGTGCATCGCGCAAGTGCATTTTGGGCGTGTCCGGCTCCACTGTTACTAGCTAAACAGCGCATAATCTGACACAAAGCAAGGCACAAGAGGCAAAGAGGTTGTATTTAGTCCCTTAATTAATCATAGATGTGTTCTGGGTGTAACAAGAATTCAACTAATCTGACTGACATCTCCCAATTCCCTTAAAAGCAAACCTTGCGCATTGCTATTTACATGGAGAATTAGGCATTGGAGAAGCAAGCGATTTTCCGTTGAGAGTAAGTAAGCAGTAAGAGCAGAAATGTCACTGCAGTAAATATCATGGGACATTTAAGCTGTTGTAAACAGCAGAGAGAACAGAACTAAACCTTTAGCCTCTAAAACAGAAAGTTAAGTTCTAATGCTCATAGTCAGAATCAGAAAAAGAATCAGAAATACTTTATTGATCCCCAAAGGAAAATTCTGATTCGTTACAGTTGCTCCGATGTTAAGAATAGAGAATTATAATGAGTAAGAATGAGTTTGAAATAAGACTGTTAATATATAGCAATAAATTAAAATAAAACAGAAATGAAATGCGCATTAATACAAAAATAAAAAATGTGCATTATGCTACCGCGTTTAACACTAGTTCTTAAGATATAAAAAATTAATCTATAAAAATAAAATATATATTTTCACTATGCTGAGGCTGTAAGTGTAAATATTTAACCACAATCTGTACAATATATAGATCAGTAGAATAAAACAACAATAGAATCACAGTAAACATCAGAAATATGTACAGTTATGTGCATTATGTTGAAATAATAAATACATTCAAGAGGTGAAAATTATTGCACAGCTGAATGATTGCACAGAATATTCCAGATGTTGAATTATTGCACCCAATATATAATTATGAATTATAAATGCAGTAAAATTAAAAAAGTCCAATGCCAGTCTATTGACTCAGAGCAGCTGACACTCTGAGGGGGGAGTTGACAGCAGCTCAGGCAGCAGATCTGCTCTGATCTCTGCTACGTTCATATTTTAGGAAATGTAATTAATATCTTCCTCATTAATTATGTATTATTTCGTTCACCTACAAACCTTACGCACATCCCTGTGTATGTAACAAGCAGAGCGTACAGGCAATGTGAACCTGCCTATGTAGGCCTATCTTCCTATCTCAATAATGCGCCTTTTAAATAGCAGAGAATACTGTGCCACTGACTTTAGACCAGGTTTTTGTCGGTCAATGGCACGATCAACAATGTGCCTGACCACACCTCATTTTAAAGGCTACACACCCATTGGCGCACAGATGGGCGCAAGTACTTATGCATTGTGGCTGCTGGCCGTGAAAATGACAACTGCACCAGTCTGAAAATACTTTGCTCTAACTCCTGACACCTCTTCAGGCTCATTCATACCCCCTTTACGTATGAAAATAGACACATCCGTTTTAAACGCTGTTAATGTCACTGCCCTCATTTGTCTGTGTATCTTCATGTTGGCATGTGCCAAAAGTTTCACACAACAATAATCAGGGCAATAGAAGAGGAGTGCGTAATATTGTACCTTTAAATGGAGACAGTGTTATAGACGGCTTTGGTCTGTACGGCCGTTATATACATACCAACATGTGGACGGAGAATTCTTTTCACTATATTACAGATTTGTTCCGCCATTATTTAAATGTCTTCCTCATCTGTTATGGTCACATCTTGCTTGAACTAAACTACACAACCTCCACAATCTCCAGTGGTACTGTTATGTTTCGTCTGTATCCGTAAGCTTTCCAAAAACATACACAAATATGGATGAAATGAGCGCGAAGTACAGAGAGAAAGCTCCGTCCGTCCATCTTTGTATCTAACGCTGAACATAAATGTGCCCTTAGCCTTCACAAGTGCGTCAATATTAGATGTGCAAAGTCGGGACGGATTGGACCCTTTGGGCCATATGTTTGACACCCCTGTTATAAATATACACACGAAACAGTCAGTTTATTGGGTACACTTATTTAAACTAATGCAATTTAACGTCCGTAAAGGTTATAATGTCAAAGTTTTGTTCAAAATCTTTTAGACTGATTCATGTCCATTTGAGGATGCAGTTTGTGGGGCTGATGCAACACACTGAGTCGTGCCTCTAATATTTACTTTATCTGTCCTCACAATGTAAATAGCGTGGACAGAATATTATGTTTTTAAAAAAAGAAAGATAAGAAAGCTTTTTTTGCTGTGCACAACCACCACTTTTCTCTCTGGGCATCTGTGTTTGTGGTTGGTGATGATTCCCCAGCGAGCAATGTAACAGGTGGGTGGATGGACAAAACAAAAGATCAAATCAATAGTTTCAGCCACCGCTTAATTGCACAGTGGGAGCCAAAGGTTTTTTATTACGAGCTCTGGTCAAACTTTTAATATACCTGCAGCCTCTGGAGTATGGTGTACCCGCACACCTGGCTTTGTCTGAGAAACAAAGGCTTTCTCTTCGGTTTTTATACACCCTGTCTTCCAGTCAACCTTAGCAACTTGCAGTTTTCAGGAGAATAGTTTACAAACAGCAGAGAATGTAATGAAGTCACAGTATCTGAATTAAGCCGCTTATGAGATTAGGGTATTCAGCCCACCTTCTCTGGTGTGGAAATTATTAGAAAACAAAAGGTTTACCAAGCGAAGAGATTTAAAGTGAACTGGAGATTTTCCTCCTCACTTCAAACGTAATGCCATTGAAATGTGTGCGCTGCAAATTAGTAATGCAGTCTCACTTTTAATCAAATGTGGGACTCGGGGGAAAAAAGGAATGCACCTCCAAAAATACTTGAGGTTGAGTCTTCCACATTTCAGTGTTATGGTTATATGCGATTTTGAGCCTCGGATAATTTGACAAAAACAATCAATAATGAGAATATCATGGTAAGGTGTTGAGAATGCTTATCGAGGCAATCCCAATTTTCCAAGAGAAGCACAAGAATGTAATGTGCTCCAAATATGACACAAATGATCCCAGATCTGTGATCCAAGATTACACCTACTGAATGCATCATCGTAAGTCTCATACAACTCGCACAGCTATCAGGAAGAGGAAGATGAAGCGTGACCTATCAATTTTATTAATCAGGCTCCCGCTGACATATTAGTATACTCTCATTAGCTTAACAAATCAGCCAAAGGGCAAGCTTGGGAGCTGTACCTGTGCTTGATAAAGTACATCTCTGTTTGTGTAAACAGCTTGTTCCTCCAGACAGACACATGTATTCAGATTGTTACATGTCTGAAGAGTTAGATGTAAATAATGCATGAGTGTAAAGCATGAGCAGTGGAACGTATGATAAAGCATGCCGCATCTCAAAAACCTGCGTCCTGGGATTTCCGCTCAGTGCAAAACATTCAGAGTGTAACAAGAATAGTGCCACACATAAAATTCATCCCGGTGGTTTCAACACTGCTTAGAGTCTGCAGACATGCTAGCAGGCACAGTGGCGCTTTGAGCTAAGTGCTAATGTCATGAGGATAACATGCTCGGTGTAATGTAAACATGCTGATGCTAAAATCCAAAAGATTCAACATAGTTTACTGTAGTCCAGGTAGGACTGAACATAAATTGCATATCATGGGACTCAAACATGTAATCAAATAGACAAAAACATTCTGGTGCTACATACGTTCAGTCATTTTGGTCACCAAGAGGCGCTCCTACATCCTTGACCTCAAAATTCCAATGACACCTTCTCTGTTCTTTGCTTCGCTTTTCTCATTTACTCTTCATGCTTTAATACCTACCAAACGTAAAACACTAGAATTCGTAAAAATCCACGTAATTGTGAGCCAGGAGGCTGTGATCACATGACCTATGAGCTGAATGCTGTCAGTAGCAAAGAAGGAGGTCTGAAGGCGTAGTATAAAGAGTGATAAAGTCCACTTAGGAAGGTGGTCAAGCAACCTGGTCTCACTACGAAGTTGTCGAAATCTGGCGCTTGGGCAGTGACTTTCGGCGTCAGAAAAAAAGACTTCCTTTCACGTCAGCATGATACGCAGACGGTCGCCGTTATAGTTTAACAGCACCTGGTGGCATCACTGGGAAACGCGGCAAGACAAGAATGATAGTTAAGGCAGCGAATATCCAAGTAGGGTAGTGGATGGGTCCAACAACCACCAAGGGGTAAGGTGTACGCTTCCCATAAGGACCAGGAGACGAGCGTTTTTGTCCTTGGTGAGACCAAAGTCAATGTTGAATTATTTCAAGTTGCATACATATGTAATGTCATGTTGTTACATTAAGTTAAACATGTACAAGACAGCACTCATGACATGTTTTTTTCCTAAACCATAACCTAAAGGGTGGGGGCGCAGTTCTACGGGTATATGTTCTTTCCAATACATATTCACCCACAATTTCTTCAAACACCGACACTGGGTCAGTCAGTAGACATACAGATCAAACTATGACGCTGTAAGTACCCCTTCCAGTGTCAGTTTTGGATGCTTAGGGACAGCGTGTCAGTTTATGCTCAGAACATGCACCGTCTTTTCAAAATAAACTTTGTTTTCACAGGAAATGTACAGTTTCCGCTTGGTAAATGCCTTCAGTCTCTTTCAAAATGAACATCCAGTGTAGGTTTACTTTGTTTTTAGGTTTACTTCCTTCGGTTAAGCCAAGGACAGTATTGGTTAGGTTTAGAAAAAAGTCATCATGGTTTGGCCTAAAACAAATGTTTGTTACTAGCATAAAGTCACAAGATCACATACCCCACATGACATATGTTTTTTTGGGCCATTTTAAATGTTAATAACTGTGCAACACAGTTCGTCAAGTCTTGAAGTTGATGAGCTACTGCTGCACAAGACCAAGTTCCACCCGTCAGCTTGGAAGAGTTTTAAGAAACACATAATGACCACAATTAGATGATTTGAACACGTAAGTACCAGCAACTAGTACGACGACTACTACAAAGAAAAAAATGTAATGTAAACCGCAAGACATATATTCTGCCATACAGGCTGGTGGTGGTGAAAAGTACTCCTGAAAGTACTCCTGAAAGCAACAGAGGTCAGAGCGTTATATGCTGCATTTAAATTGACAATAACTCTACCCAAGTCTGTCATATAATTTTATTTTGAAAATAAACCTGGGTCCCCATTAATTATTAGTAAGGAATTACCATTATCGTCTCCAAAATTTTGTGTGATTAGCTCCTTCTCTCAGCTTGATGAGACTCCAACTTTGATGAGACTCTACTCCAACTTTAAATTGCTGGATTAACTACTGTTTACCTTTATGAAGCTCTTCATATTTTAGAAATACCAACAGGCAGTGAAATTCACCTCCAAAAAAGACAGACATTACATTACTCTATGAGCTAGTGTGGTGTGTGGCTTCTAGCTTGACAGACAGCTAACGGTAGAGAGCAGGCATCTCAGTTTTGGATGTTTAATGAAAAAATTAGTGTGAAACTACAATACAGAAAGAAAAAGTGCATTACACAATTGTTTCTGTGTCTTACAACAAACACAAACGTTGTCAAAAACCACAAATATCTGTTACTAACTCAATACTATGTGTCAACAATGACTCAGCATTTACATTAGCTGGTGATTAATGTTAACCTAGGTGTTATTGCAACAGATTTTCTTTATCTTTGTTGCTGGTTACAGAAGAGCTTAACGGCTTTAAGGTGTCAAAAGGTAAGTAACTCAACTATTATGACTGTGTGTTAACAATCACTCATTTATTTTAGCTAGAATTTGTAATTAACGTAGCTAGCGATCAATGTTATTTTGGGATTATTGTTAGATTTTCTTTCTCTTTGTTGCAGATTATAGAAGAGCTTAACAGTTTATGTTAGCTAGTAGCTAGCAATTCATGTTATTCTGGGATTATTACAACAGATTTTCCTCATTTTATTGAATAATGTAGAAGATCTTAACAGCTTTAAGTTGTTAATAGGTAAGTAAATCAACTAAAACAACTACGTGTTAACAACCACTCATCATTCACGTTAGCTAGTAGTTAACATTAGCTAGTGATTAATTTTATTTTGGGATTATTGTAACGCAAATTTTTTTTGTTGCTGGTTATAGAAGAGCTAAACAACCTTAAGTTGTTAAAGGTAAATAAATCAGCTAATATAGCTACGTGTTAACAACCACTCATCATTTACATTAGCTAGTAATTAACGTTAGCTAGTGACTGATGTTAGCTTGGGATTATTGTAACATATTTTCTTTATCTTTGTTGCGGAATACAGAGCTGAAAAGCTTTAAGGTGTTAAAGGTAAGTAAATCAACCGATATAACTTTGTACTCAGACACATGTTCCTCTGGGGACTAGAAGAAAAGTTAAAGTAGAAAAACAACAGCTAGCTTCTGTACTCTGGCGCAAAGCAAAACTACAGCAAGTCACAAAGGACAAAAGGTACAAACACAGTCTCTCCCACAAAAAGGGCAGTACAGTGATCATCAGTGTACAGTACAGTAATGCTATGTGCATTTTGTGCAAAAGGAAAGTAAAAATATTTCTTTCCCCTTTAGCTTTTCAAGCTGAAACAAGCTCACTTTGTAACCACTCTCATCTAGCCCACACACTGTCTACTGAAAAAAAAAAAAAATTCTTTTTAAGTTTAGAAAAAGGACAGAAAGCTATTTTTCCATATCAACTTGCTTTACACAACTTCAGTTTGGTGTTTGATTTGGATTTGTTTCATGCCAGCTGCTCGCAGGGTAATGTTAGATTCGGAGGTCCTCACTGTCCAGCCTCTTTCCCCTTCAGCAAACAGATGTGTGGGCAAGGCACAAACAAGCTCCCGAAGCTTTGGCTCAGTCCATAAATAACCTGTTTGTCTTAATCCATCAAGTTTGTGGATGTAGAAACCGGTACCTTTGTAGCATGTGGGGGCTGAGTATTAGCTGGATGTCTGCAGTATCATGATGTATAAGCTTGTTCTTTGAACAGGGGTCTGGTCCACTACAGGGCTATTATGCCAGCCTAGTGCCACCAATCCATCACGCTTAAGCACTGCACAGCCTATTTCACTTGGCAGCCAGCCACCGTCACCCTCTGCTCACCTATATTCATACTCAAATCTACGGATGTGACTTATTCATAAGGTTGAGGTGTTTGGAGAAATGGTCAGAGGGTCACAGGGGTACATGGGATTTTTAACAGAAGCGCTTTCCTGCATTTATATTGGCATACAAGGGTATCTACAGTGGAAGAAGAAGTACTATGATCTTTTACCTGAGTAAAGGTACCAGTACAGCAATGTACAAATACTCCATTAAAAGTCCTGCATTTAAAAGGATACATCAGAAAAATGAACTTATAGCCTTAAAATGAAACGGCCGGTGAAACCGTGTATACTGATACGTAGGTTAGGCCACTGATTCCCAACCCAGCAGGTTGGACTCCCTCCAGAGGGGCACAAGATAAATCTAAGGGGTTGTATGATGATTAATGGGGTAGGAGACAAGCAAAATCACAAAAGGTTCTGCTACACAAATTGGTCTTTGCTTTTTTTGTATAATACTGGATGATTTGACCTCTTTGGGCCTTCAGCTATCATTTTAATAAACCATTTTAAGAAGTTTTGAGGGAAAGTGACAATTAATACACGACTGAAATGTAACAAAGGGTTCCTTTTCGGTGAGGGTCACAAGTCATAAACGGTCGAACTACTAGTTTAATATATTAAACTGCACTGTATTTTCTATTGTGTTGTTTTTATATTTTATATTATACACGTGGTTGTGTGTAAAATCTTAATCTAATCAGTAACTAGTAACTCAAGCTGCTCTCATGCACTGTTTGTATGTTTTCCTACAAAAAGTAAGGCACCAAAATTCAAACTTATCCTACATAATCATCAGCTAGTAATTTGTGTGTAACCCACAAATTTGGGAAGACTTCGCTCATTCGACCAATGCTGTAATGGGCATAAAAAATGAAAGTGGTTCTTTAAGGAGGTATGTTGGGGTGGTGGACTTTCCCCAAGAGACTGGTGTTCGGACCCGGTGTGAACGTGGAGTCATTTTAAGGTGCATCATCACCATGCTTCTTTTCCCAAACCTAAACAAACAACCCAGTCTCACTCTGAAGTCATCGAAATCCAGCGCTTGGTCAGTTACTTATAGCGTCAGACACTGACGAAAAAACGATCTTTTCACATCGGCATGATATGGGGAAACACGGCGGGACAACAACAACGAAGGGCTAGGAGTCGTGGTGGATGTGTCTAACAACCACCGACTTTCACTTGCAGGCCCAGTGTATGCTTCCCGTAAGACTGTTTTCATTTATTTCTAAACCCAACCCCAATGCTTCTTCTTGAAAACAGACAATGCATTTAACAAGCTGAAATTGAAACGGCGTCCCAGAACGCCAACAACCAATGCACGCATGTTACCCTGTACATCGTATCACACCGAGGAAAGTCCATGACCAAACGTCGATAAGTGACGAGGTCGGACTAAAAATGTGTTGAACCACAGTAATTCTGCTTGCCTAAACCAAACCAGAAAACTTTACATAAAGTATGTAACTTTACCTTAATTACGCAATGCCATTTGTGAGGCGCTAATTCGTAGGTTATTTTACAAACCACTGGATAAGAAGATGGTGAATAACTGCGGCTGTCACATAAATGTGGCAGAGTAAAGACATAGACAAGACAAACATTTAATTCTGAAATGTAGTAGAGTATACAGTAATATGTACGTCAGAACAGCAGCCCAGTCACCAGAAAAAGATATGGTATTGTACATCTCTGCAAACCATGATTATGTGACCTTTGTTTGTTTCATACACATCATATCAATGCTTTTTAAAGGGACACATTTGATTACATGTATGCTGACTTTGTCATTGGGACGTGGAGGGGATGGCAGATGGCGTGACACCAAGGCAAGACGGATGCCAAGCTGCACACTAGAGGCCACTGTTCCAAGACCAACAAACAAAAAACAGGTTGATTTGACGAGACATCTGCCACCAAAAGCAAGTATTTTAAGCCAAAACATTGTCTTTTCATAATCATAACCAAGTGGTTTTTGTGTCTAAATATTACCACACTTTAATCACAGCGTTGTTGAAACAAAAGAAACCGAGGTTTCAACATATCCACCTCATATTAATGTTTAAATGTTACATATCTGTGGTTTGCAGGAATGTACAAGGCCAGGATTTATTCTGGCGATTGGATTGAGAATTCTACTCAAGTGCAATACTTGTTTTAATGTATCAACAGCGGGTATCAATGGATCAAAAATATCACTATCACAAAATACCTTGTGCAAAACAAAGGGAAATTAATTGAGTGCATCTCCTATTAAACGCACCTAAAAATTAGACCCATATTTCAACTAAATATGGCACAAAATGGTACGTCTGGATCCACACAGCCCCACTGTTGCTCCAAGGTGTGTTCTTTTGGCCCACTTCGGTTACAGAGCAGTCATTTTACACTCTGAGCGGGAGTGTTATTTTTCCACTTTCTAATTATATCCTTTTATCAGGCCACCCTGTGATTGGTTTTAGGTGATAAGCAGGGAGTCAGAATGGAAAAAACAAGCAATCGTAATGTTGAGAATTAGAGTGAGAAAACTGCTTTCTTGTTATCTCACCAGGGAGTAAAATGGGAAGTGGAAGTCGATTTTGAAATGTTACGTGAGCATTACTCCAAGGTGACAAGGTGTGGCATGGCAATCAGCTACTCACTTTGTCTTCCAGGAACCTTGAATTTTTGTATTAATCTTTGCAAATATTTTTTCCAGTGCAAAGATTTTTCTTGTGGAACTTTGTTGAAACAGAGATTGTCTACTTTTTTTTAACTCTTCTGTGAAGTTTGCTCACTTTTCATGGCAATCACCTCGCTGATTATCCCGCTGAAAGATCAAGACGAGCAGGGTTTCAGAGGCGGTGTCTATGTGTTAGCAACCACTCCCACGGGGCCACATTTATGCATAACTGCTCTTTTTGTGGAAATTTGGTGGAGCTGGGTGGGAGGATGTGAGCACAGGTGCATTATTCAAGCGATTCCCTTTCACTTAGACATCACTTGGGGTCACATTAGCATTGCTAATAAGTGATGGTTTAAAGGGATGTTGCAAGCCTCCTATGTCTTAATGATTCAAAGGCAGAAATGTTAAAAAGCAGGTAGAGGGGAGATGTTTTCTTCCTCTACACTCTGAGAAATAAAGGTACTATCTAGAAGCATTGAGGTTTTTGGCTCGTCCCCATAGGAGAACCCTTTTTTGTGAAGGGTCATACCTAAAATTATGTCAACAGTCCGACAGAGAACCTTCTATGGTACAATGGTTCCACCCAAAACACACTTTGGGGTTCTTTCCAAAACCTTTCCACTGTCTAAGAGCCAACAAGAAATCACCGTCAACTACCGATGCCTGGTCAGTGGCGAGTCACGTCAAATTGTGATGCACTAGGTACCCCTCCTGTGTCAGTTTTGGACATTAAGGGACGATGTATCAGTTCACAATTGTTACATACATCATGTTATTCAAAATAAACAACCATTTTTACAGCAAATCTTCAGTTTCTGATCGTTAAATGCATGCATGCTCTGTTGCGCCATCTCCCCGGACAGACTGCTTAGACTACGCTCTGCTGCTCCGAAACTGTGGTGTTCTGGGTAACTGAATGGTACAGTCCAACAGTGGTCTGAATTTCCGAACAGTCCAGTTTGTGCCAGGGTGCCCTCCGGCACTTGTAGTGAGTATTTTCTGAACGCACCCTTAGTCTAACAAAAAACCCTTGAAGAATCCTTTCCTCAAAAAATGGCTCTGGGTAGAAACTCAGCCCCTCAGGAAGAACCCCCCTGGAAACCTTCCTAAGACTGTATTTCTACCATGTGTGAGAGTCTTTCATAGATTTTATTTTCTGCATGATGCATTTTAATAAAATATGTGAAGAAAGCAGGAACATACTGATTATAAAGTACATTGTATGCTGTGTAATCTTCATAAACAGCATGGTATGGTGGGGAGAGAGCGATAGAGAGATGGCTCTCTCAGAGACCTGCTGAAACTCTGGAGCCCCTACAGTCTATTTGTTTTTGAATCTTCTCAAAAAGAAACTCCAGATGCTCAGTCTGAGAACAGAATGAAACTAAAAACAGCAGACGCTTGTTTTTTTTGTTTTTTTTCCCCAGCTCTGAAATAGTTGCAAATGGCTTTTCGGTGCCAAGGCACATTGTTAGAATGTTGATGGGTGCCAACTGCTTTGGAAATTGGCGAGGAAATGGCTAAGACAAACATCTGAAGCAGCGTCTGTAACAGGGCCGTTTGTATATCAAAGATGCACCATCTAAGCATAATGAGAACGAAATAGATATTAAAATTTAATCCCTCAACTTGTATTCATACAGGTTTGTTGTTGCATGGCTGCAATCCACTTTGTACTGTTTTACCTTGTTATCCAGCGCTCAGACTCAGGAACTAGCAGAGTGTGGAGAGACATACACACACTGCCTGCAGGTTTCCTATATAAAATCCAATAAATTACCAGTTTCAGACATTATATATGGTCTCACTGGGTGTTCTCCTGCTTTCTCCTATAACCCTATTAAAATACAAGTATCCTCTAAATCAAACTGCAGCAGCACATGCACCAACCAGCAGTTTTCTATCTTAATTGATCCACTATCATCATGAATGGTCAGGCAGCCTTTGGTACAAACATGACCTGGATGACATTTCCTCCTATTTTCCATCATGACACATGACTCTGATGAAAGTATTTTGCTTGTAAGCGTCTTCCATTGTGCTTGCATCTTGCCAGCAAAGTCTATCGGGGTCAACAGACACTCCAATAATCAAAACATGCACAGTGTGTCTTTGTCAACACTCTAAGCACACAAACTCTTGTCTAAAATGAAGCAACAGTAATGAGATATGAATCAAAATGATTGTTGTCCTGCTTTTGTTGTGAAGTTCTGAAGCTACTTTAGACCCTGCCTTGTGCCCAAGTGACAAAACACTCAAAGAAGAACTAGAATTACCTCCATGCACCCGTCAAGTTGCATGAACACTTTACGTACATCACCTCCCCAGCAGCACAGATCTATACAATCGGCATAGTTTCAAGGTGGACACCTGAGATTAGAGTCACCAATTCAGTATATGACAAAATGTCTCTCCTTCTGTTCCTGAGATACGACGTTGAATCATGGCCAGAAAAGTGTCTCTGCAGAACATTATGATGTCACAGTGAAGTTGACCTTTAACCTTTTAGACACGTAAAGTCATATTTTCATGATTTTATCCTATTAGACATTTCTGTGAAGCTTTGTCATAATTAATGTATAAATTGTTGAGTTTTTGCTAAAACAAAACAAAACAACATATTGTATGAGGTCACAGTGACCTTGACCTTTGACCACCAAATTCTAATCAGTTCATCAATGAGTCCAAGTGGAAATTTGTGCCAAATTGAAATGAATTCCCTCAACATGTTCTTGAGACACAAGGTTCACAAGAATGAGACGGAAACGAACAGGGTCACAGTGACCTTAACCTTTGACCACCAAATTCTAATTAGTTAATGGTTGAATCCAAGTGGACATCTGTGCCAAGTTTGAGGGAATTCTCTCAAGGCTTTCTTGAGATATCACATTCACAAGAATGAGACAGACAAGGTCATAGTGACCTTGACCTTTGACAGCCAAATTCTAACCAGTTCATCATTGAGTCCAAGTGGATGTTTGTATGAAATCTGAAGACATTTTCTAAAGGTGTTCTTCTGATATCATGTTCAGAAGAATGAGACCTACAACCACCCAATTCTAATCATTTAATCGCTGTGTCCAAGTGAACGTTTGCGACATATAATAAAAAATTCCTCTTGAGATATCGCATTCACAAGAATGTGATGGACGCAAGGTCAGATTGGCCTTAACCTTTGACTGGCAAAATCTAATCAGTTCATAGTTGAGTCTAAGTGGACAGTAGTGCCAAACGTAAAGAAATTTCCTGAAGGTGTTCTTAAGATAGTGCATCTACAAGAATGAGATACAAGGTCCCGGTAACCTTGACCTTTGACCTGCAACCCCCAAAATCTTATCAGTTCATCAGTAAGGCCAAGTGAACGTTTGTGCCCAATGTGAAGAAATACCCTGAAGGTGTTGAAGTATTGCGTTCACAAGAATGAAACAGAGGAGGTCACAGTGACCTTGACCTTTGACCAACAAAATCTAATCATTTTATCCCTGAGTGTAAGTGGACAGTTGTGCCACATTTGAAAAAGAAAAATCCCTCAAGGTGTTCTTGATATCACAATCCTTAACAAGAATGGGTGAGACGTACAGATGGATGGATAACCCGAAAACATAATGCCTCCAGCCGCAGCTATCATCAGCATGGAGGCGTAATGAATGCTGTGCACTGTAAAGTCAAAATAGTTCTGAATTTCAAACATACTGACCTCACTATCTGAATTTTTATGTTACTTACAGGGTTCTGTTTAGGTAAATATTTTGGTCAGATTTTTCGGGTTCTTGCTGGCCAGGGGACAAAAAAAACTCATGATTAATTTATAGTTTTTTCTCTAAATCAAACATTTAGGACACTGAGATTTAATAATTACTTTTTTTCTTTTTCAATTTGTATTATTGGTTAAAAGACTAATTATACATGATACTCAGTTTACGCCCTGAAGCTTACATCTCAATTATTGTTACAGAAATTGTGTCCGTGTACACAGAATTTTAAGGGGAACGTGAAGAAGAAGTTCAAACCGTGTATCAAATTATAGTTAAATTACACTTAGAAAGATGGAAGAAGTGGCTTCATTAGGTTAATTAAAAACATTTTACAAGCCTAATTTGGCTTGTGGAAACTGTGCGACTGATATGTGTAATTACAGTACTGTGATAACTGCTATTACTGGCATTACCTTTTTGGTCTTTTTGTCTTTAATTCTTGTTTGTCTATATTCTGTATGTCTGTACTGTGTCCCTGTTTTTATTATTTCCAATTAAACATATTTGTCTTTAAGAAACGTCATCACTTTGTATTTTATTTTTGTTTCACTAACACTTTAAGAATGGGATTTTGGTTAGAATCCGAATCACCATAAAGGAAAATAACAATCTGTTTAATCTTTATTTATATTCTCTCTACGATTACTTCAAGCTACAACATCTGTGACTACACAGAATGCTGTTTCTTATCCCTGTATGTTCAGATGACTCATCTACATCAAATAGGATCCTTACTCACACTAATATTTTAGTTTTTATGATGGTTAAGACAACAGGCTACATTCTGATCCAAACGCCCTGGAGGATTCATTTATTTTTTTACAATATGAAAATTCACGCCCACCCACACCTCCATAATATGGATGATCCATTCAGTATGTTACGCACTATTTCAAACAAAAGAATAAAACAGAGGTAATATGCTGCCTTCAGACCATCAGGCCTACGTCCCTTACACGCAACACAAGTCAAGTCAATTTTTTCTGTGTAGCCCACAATCACAGATCAGCCTCACGAAGCTTTACACCAGCCCACTCTCCGAAAAATTTCATTTATATACAACTGATGTGAAACAGCAGATACATTTTCCAGGGTAATCTAATGCAGAGGGAACTAGAAAAGCACACTTGGTAGAGGCTTGGTAGAGTGCAGATCTGCGTCTAGAGGTCACCCATACTGATCATGACCATTCTAGATAATTCTTGTACTTGCGCTTTTGCAAAGCCCCTGCCCCTTTCTGATAGGGTATGGAGTCCACACTGTAACTAACTGCACTCCCTGAAGAAATATGATCTTATTTTTGTAAAGATGAAGCAGTGATTCCAGAGAGAAGCAGACAGAGGGGTCTACAGTCTGTGTTTGAAGGATATATCCAGGATGTCAAACTGACTCAGCAGCAACAACAGGTTAAAAAGACAAAGATAGTTAGAAGCTAAAGCCCAACTATAGGCTACAGATCACAGTGTAAAAGTGAACCACCACATCACTGCTGATCGACGCAGAAGACAATGAATATAAAGGGAAACTTTGCTGATATTGAACCAGCTGTGTGGCATCGCAAAAGCAGCATGTGTCTACATTCAGTAGGCTATATCTTCAGTAGCTAGCTAGCTAACCCTACACTTTTCAGGGTTTGATTTTGGTTTTGGAACAGGGAAGAAACGTATATCTTTTTCCAACCTCTCCAGGTAACGAGTATCATTAATACACGACGTGCCCCAGGCACAACATTTAGCTCCAAATCCACAAAACCAGCCTGAAAATGAAGGAAATCTGAAACGATAGAGCACAGCTGTGTTTCGGTCGGACCCTGATCTGAGCCGGCCTGATGCTACCTTATGATTGGCCATTCTGCGTCTTGGGGTGGGACTTAGCTGAGGGTCAAGTCTCTCAGAAGCTAAAAATACATGCCTCATCTAATTTTAGAAGTATAAAGTGGCATGAAATGGACTCAATTGAAGTAGAATCTGTGCGATTCCACCACTGCTCATGACCACATATATTATATAATGTTATGTTCCCCTCAAGTACTCGCAGAGTTGCAAGTATTGGAATATGTAAGGTCAAATGTGCTGCTAATAAGGGATCATTTTTCCACAACTACATTTACACGGCTTTATAATCGATCAGATAAAAATAAAAATGGCCTCAAAGCTCCATGAGTCAAACCAGGCATCATTAGCGAACTGTACTTGTGGCACAGTGAGATGTACTGTACATAGTAAACATCTGTATTATTTACTTGTCGGGGGGTTATCTGCCAAGTAATCTTTGAATATTGTACAATATTTCTATGAATACTGATGCCTTGTTCCTTTTCCTGTAAGAAATGAAAGCCAACAGTCAACCCAATGTATCAGCACATCAAACGTTAACACGAATCCCTCAAGAAAAAGATGCACTCATCACCTGCCTATTGTAAAATAAATATGCAGCTCACTTCTAACAAAATGGCTGGTAAAGCTGCTCTTATGTGTGTAACAAAAAGCCTTTTGAAACACTCTCAAACGAGCCTGTTCAACATTTAATTGCAGAAGAGAAGAAAATGCACTGCGAATGTTTGGAACATTTTACTCAGAAGAATAACTGAGGGAAAATGAGGGCTATTACAGCACCATGTAAGAAAAGCATGAATGCCCAAGGACAGGTTATGGTGTCCCTGCTATCTGCTAGATTGATAGCTGTAAAAATCCTGGATCTGTTTACCACGCAATCATCATGGGACCTCGTTTGCACAAACAAATCTGAAAACAGCATCTGAGAATATACTAATGGCTCACGCTTGCAGGGCCCACACAGGTCAAATCGATGGGATGCCTTGGCTTTGAACACTCTTCTAATGTATTGCCAAGGGTTTTCCCATGTCGCCCAATTTACAAGTTGGGAGATTTGTATACGCCGATAAGCCAGAGCTCAAACTTTTGATTCTCTTGCCCTTGCTCGTCCTAAAATGTTTCTTAATAGAACATTAAAAGCAAATAAAGTGCTGGAACATATGTTTGTGTGTGGGGCAAAAGCCAGCTGATGTGTTTTGGTTGTATTATTGACACATCTGTAGGCAAATCTACTGTATTTACACTCAAATTAAGAAACCTAGATTGACACAGTCTGAACATTTGCAAACCCAGAACTCTCACTGTCTTACCTGTGAGGAGAAGTGTAAGTAAAGAGCTTAAACAGATCTAAACAGAGCTCTCTGGAGACCTTAACTGTTTAATTTGCACATATTTGGCACCGACAGCGCTTCGCCTTTTCACTCTGAATTCTACTATGATTATCAAGAGCAAGAAAATAGGTCAGGAGGTAGGAAAGGTTGTGGAGGTAATGAGAACTACAGAAAACAGCACAGTGGAAATGCATTAAACTTGTTTTTTACTCACACTACATCCAGTAGTGCTCACTTGAATACTTTAAAGGGGCCCTATTATGTTTTTCTGTATTTTGTGCCTTACATACAGTGTTACAATTAACAATGTTTATATTAATTGAGGCCAACACTTCAAATAATGAGTTAAACCTGTGATCATAATCGTTGGTTTCTACTGTTCCAAACACTCAATATTTAATGTTTTTTTTCCAACTGTGGCTACAGTGTGGCGCCATAGTGTCTGATTTCTTTATATGGTCATCTGTTTCGGGCATGCTTTCGCCAGTGTTAGCCTCCACTGCTAAATTTAGCTGCAGCTGTAGCTAACATCAGGGAAACATGTAAACTTGGTTGCCAATGTTGTGAATTTTCCCTCTGATTTCGGATCATATTCCTGCTGGAAAATGTCCAGTTGTGTTAAGCAGCTTTTACTGGTAATTTTTCATGGTTAAAAAAAAAAGTGCCGCAAGTACACTGCTAACATACATGTGGCAAAAGGCAAACATCAGGGAAATATGTAATCTCGCGTGCCGATGTTGTTAATTTCTCCCCGATTTTTAATCAGATTCATGCTAGAACATGTTCTATTGTGTTAAGAGGCTTTTGTTGCAATTTTTCACAATAAAAAGTGCCACTATTTTCCATTACAGTCATTCCCTAGCTGCTAGTACACTGCTACATGCTAACATCAGGGAAACGAATAAACTTAGTTGCTGATGTTATAGATTTCTCCATGATTTCAGATCATATTCCTGCTGGAACATGTCTGGTTGTGTTTAGAAGCATTTATTGGTGATTTTTTTTTTTTTTTTTTTTAATTCTAGGAGGTGCCGCTATTTTCCATTACAGACATTCTCCAGCTGCTAGTACACTGCTACATGTAGCTACATGCTAACATCAGGATAACATGTAACCTTGGTTGTCAATGTTGTAAATTTTCTGTCTGATTTCAGATCATATTCCTGCTGGAGCATGTCCGGTTGTGTTTAGTTGTTTTTATTGGTGATTTTTCATGGTAGAAAGTGCCACTATTCTTGGTTACAGTTATTCCTTAGCTGTATGTACACTGCTAACTTACATGTAGCTACATGCTAACGTCAGGGAAACATGTTCGGATCGTATTTCTGCTGTTACCTGCCAGGCTTTTATTGTTGATTTTTCACAATAGAAAGTGCTGCTATTCTCTGTTACAGTCCTTACCCTGCTGCAAGTACACTGCTACACATAGCTACATGCTAACATCAAGGAAACATGTAATCTTGGTCAATGATGTTGTTAATTTCTTCATGATTTTGTATCATATTCCCACTGGAACATGTCGGGTTGTGGTTATAAGATTTTATTGGTGATTTTTCAGGGTAGAAAGTGCTGCTATTCTCCATTGCAGTCATTCCCTGGCTGCAAGTACACTGCTAACCCATGTAGCTACATAATAACAATAGGGAAACATGCAACCTTGGTTGCCAGTGTTGTAAAATTCTCTCTGATTTCAGATCATACTCCTGCTGGAACATGTTCAGTTGTGTTAAGTTGTTTTTATTGGTGATTTTTTAGTGTTAGAAAGTGCCACTACTTTTCGTTACAGTCATTCCCCAGTTGCAAACACACTGCTAATGTACATGCTAACGTCAGGGAAACATGTATTCTTGGTTGCTAATGTTGATCATTTCTCTTTGATTTGGGATCATATTCTTGCTGGAACATGTCTGGTTGCATTAAAAGATGTTACTGGTGATTTTTTTTTCATAGTAAAAAGTTCCGCTATTCTTCATTAGAGCCATTCCCTGCTGTAGTGACCTCACAGAGATTGTTTGTGTTTCAGACAGAGGGTGAGTACAAGTGTTCCAGCACAGACAGTGTGAGGAAAATAAAGTGTTTATGACCATTACAGCATCTAAACCTTAAATCCAAGTATGAGCCTGAGAATAAGCATAATAGGTCCTCTTTAAAACGACTGCAGTAATCTATGAGAAGAAAATCTATTTCTCAGGATGCATGAACCTTTGCTACACCTGACTAAACAAACATCACTGGCTGAGCTGTCATTCGTCTTTGCTTTCATTTTCAAACTGAAAAACATGGGGGCGTTCTGGCAATATCTTTTAAACTATCCATCAAAATCGCTTAATGAAATCTGAGACGAAAGGTAGGCCACACAGTTGCGGTGTCGTTTTAACACCTACAGTGGTTTGAATAATTAATGACAAGGTTTTTTTTCCCGGTGGTGATTTTTAAAACATATGACTCCATTAAAAATATACTGAAGCTGCTGTAGGTGACTTTTGACAACCGGGGAGCAGACAGAGTCCAAAACAAGCTCACAGCAGCACACCTTGATATATATCATTCATCAAGTTTATGGCTCGCATGTTACCACACAACTGCCTGCTTACACATTTAGCAGACACAGAACAACACGGGCATTACATTGGACTTATTTTTTACCAGCTGTCAGCCTGGTAGTTGCTGGGTGTATACTTGGGTTTGGCGTGCAAGCTCCGGAGAAAAATATCTGGAGCTTTGGCTCGCTAAAAGTTTGATGGTGTTCACTGTGCCTGTTTTATTCATTGGTGGGCAGGTAGCGTACAGTTAGTTTGTGACTCTATATTAGTTTTATATGGTGGTCTCTGAGAGCCACTGTGACCCCAACGTATGAGTGGAATTAAAGGGGATGTATGCTTTTCCTAACTGTCTGTATTATACCCTATATAATGTCACAACATCGGATGTCTATATTGAACATAGCAAAAGTTTCAATTAACAAGGTTAACATATTTAAAAGTAATTCCTGCCAGCAAAACCTCAAGCTTCAGATTGTTGTGAATACTCTGTTTTCAACGTTTTTTCAACTTAAGAGACAAGCTGACGTCTCTTAAGATGGTTTTCTTTATACTGCCATCTGCTCCAGGTACACTAGTTCAGCTGTTTAAATGACATACACTGCAACATGTAGCTACATGCTAATGTCAGGGAAACATGTAATCTCGGGTCTTGTTGTTATTTTGTTAAGAATTTGTTCTCGTCATAATTAATATGGCCACTAGAGGTCGCCGCCTTACAATAAATGTAAATATGGCTGTATTTCGGGGGACAATGCTCTGCTACCTTGGTTTGGTGATTTGCTAACTTAAAGCCCAGTATAAACTGTGTGAATTTGGGCGGTCCCAGACAAAAGATGACCATTGCGAAAGAAAAGTGGTGATATCTTTGGTCGTGGCTTTAAAATGGTGGTCCTGCGTCGCACAGTGAGAGAGGCTCAAGGATGGCCATTGTCACAATCTAGCGATCAAAGACAGCCAGGGATAAAATTTGTGACTGCTGTTACGACCTACGTCTACAAACCAACCAATAAAAATGCAGCATGAAATGGTGCACTGGTGCTAAACCCAAACAAACAGACGAACAGCAGCTTGCCACGGAGGCAAAACACGCTAAAAGAAATGTGTAGGACTCCAGCAAAGAGGAAGACCTTGTCAAGAGTTGTGACAGCAGAATCCTTGACTGTATGATGTGTCCTCCAGCTTGTTCCATGATCATATAAAGAAGGACGAAGGCATGGAAGGAAATAGTGACGGAGATGTAGCTGCCAGGTGAGCAACCTAGCAGCTAGCAGACACACCGCAGTTTATAGTGCCCTCAAAACTTTAGGTTATTTAATATTGGAGAAGTAATAACCTGAGCAGCATTCTTGTGCACTCGGTACGGGAAGCTATTGCATTGTAGGTCGTAGCCTGCGATTCAGTAGACGCTGTCTTTGTACAGTCTGCTTTCATCAAACTTGATGACGTACCTAAGTTTATTAGATCCATGTCGCACAGTGTGGCTACACTAAACTTATAAAATCTCAGTCTGTAGGAGTCTTGATATATTTGTGTTTTAGCTGAATATTTTAGCTTAGCTTTAGCTTCGTAAAACATTCTGAACAGAGGCAGCACCACTTCTGTGAACCTCGTAGTAGTCGTTTGTTATTGTAGTCCCTTCAGTGGTCTCAGTAGGACAGGACAGTCTTGTTTGTTGGGGAGTTTGGGAGCTGCTGTCTTATTTTGTGACCTTAGTAGAGTACTAAGTCACTGCTCATGGCTTTTAATGCAACGCTTACATATTGCCAATGTAATAAAAATAAGAAATCTGATATACTGTTTTTTTTAATTAATGTAATTAGACGTAATCTCAATAGTCAATTATTTTGAAGTTGCTCCTTACACATGCAGCATCTGTGACAATTCAGACTCCCTTACAGCTGGGCTTTAAGTGTTATGTACGTATCTAACATAAAAGAAAAATGTATCAGAAGTAAGTGGCTTTGACCGTTGCTGCCATCAGTGTCACCCACCCCCAGCCCTTCCTGCAAGAGGAAAATTTGCTCAGTGATGAAATATTCATAGAAGTGTTGAGGATTCAACTTATGAAGTAATTTGCTATACTTCATTTCAAGTGTGTCTTGAATTTCTAGACGCTTTGAAGTGAGTGCTTTTTCTATTTGTATGTGAATAGAGAGTGACAGAGCGCACACATGCACACATGGTACTTGAGGGTCTCTCAGCAGCCCCATTCGCTCCTTGGTGTCACTCATTTCCCTTGCTCTACGAGTTTTCTCTTCCCTCTGCGGACCCTCGAGGATCCAAAAAACCTGTGGTTTATGTACACTTCATATCTCAGCTGCAATCGTCTGAGGGGGACCTGGACTGTTATCCCAGCAGAGAACAACACATCATTTTCTCCTGTCAAGCCTTCTGTTAGGCCTCATCACAGAGAGCAAGCACTCAGGATCCATGATATTATTAGTCTCCTAGGGAGGGTTGTTCATTCAATTTTCCCCACAACATTGCACTGTAGCAAGGTCTCTTCAGCGCCGAGTGAAAAAAAGTGAGAAATAGGAGATAGTGCCGAAGCACAGCTTGTGTTAATCTTTGTGTTGAGAGGTGTATCTTGAAAACAAGGTGATCCAATATATCCATGATCTTTTCGGATGATCTGTGCGAAATGTATGGAATATTTTACCCCCTGCTCGCTCTCAGCGGAGTCTCATATCTGCCTGTTTCTTAGGGTTTGGTTATGGGATACTTGTACTTTCAGTGCTCGGCTGGTGTGATCAATTGAAGCCCTCAAGTCTTCCATACTGCACGATGCTGTGACACGGTCAGGGAGATTCTCCAGCTTTATACTCGATACAAATATTTGCACCTCAATAGACGCTGGAAATGTTGCCTGCACACAACTTCAATGAAAAGGGAGTGGATTTTTTTTTCGTCCACCAACATACACCAGATCCAATCTGAGGCATCTGGAACATTCAAGGGAGAAAAAAAAGATGCTGTATTTTCAACAGGGCTGCACAGTTCAATCCCACTCTAACTTTCAAAGCCCAAGGCTTAATCCCCTCACCGGTGAAGGCGTTTGTTTGAGGATCGCCCTCACCGCTGGCGCCCGCCTCTCCGTCCTTGCCATGCCCTCCAAAGGCGTACTGGCAGATCTTCACTCAGGATTCCTTTTTTTTAAAAAAAACGACTTCTCTCCCAAGCCTGCATCGCCCCTTACCCCTCGTCTTCTAATTTATTTCTTGGTTTTGTTTTGTTGACAGTCGGCGAGCTGCTTCCCATCAAACACCCTGCTAAATGTTGCCCAAAATTCCACTGAGGTAACGGAGGCCGAAATGTCAGCAGCACACACAGAATCATACCAACTTAGTTTGCCTACTTTATTTATAGGAAGTGATATCTAACAGTAGTTTCACTGATGCAGAGCCATGGCTGTTATAAAGCTATTTCACATGATGAGGGCAGTAAATAGGTTTGACTCAATGAACTTGTGGCCTTTACAATAAACTATAAGCTATTATTAAAGGCCACTGCCCAATAAGGAATGATAGTACGCTTCAGAACAATGAGAGGTTTTTCATTAGAGGCAAAACTACAGTAAATTATATTGACCTTTAATTTTTTAAGATAAAACAGAGATGTGGAGAATCCTAAATAAATGATGATATCTCTTCATACAGAGTAACTCATACAACTAAGGCATGGGGCGATATGAAAATGTCTGCAATGAATCACAGTTTGCCTGGCCAAAATAATTGTGATTCATAATATTATTCCGATAATCATCAGAAATGTGCTTAAAACTGTTAAAATGGTACTAGAGCATCCTGGAATCGCTAGGGATGAGGGAATACACCGTTATCTGTATCTACATCTGTTCAACCAACCCGTTCTCTCTCTGAAGAATCCGGTGCTTGGGCAGTGACTTGCGGCATCAGACTGACGAAAAAAGCCATCCTTTAACGTCGGCATGATACACAGGCAGTCGCCACTATAGTTCGATGGCGCTTGGCGCGGTCAGGGGGAAACGCGGCCGCACAAGAACAAAAGTTTAGGCTGGCAAAAGTCTGAGTAGTGTGGGTGGCATAGTGACATATATTGCCTTAGATAAAATTCAAACAAACCACAGTCATATTTTTCAATTATAGGGTTTCCATCCACCTATTTTTATTCGAATTTTCAAAAATAGCAAAAATAAACATTAATGGAAACGCTAGAAATTCGAAAAAGGGCTGAAAATTCACAAAAAAGTTTTTGCGCCTGGAGGGGGTGCATTTGTCTGCGCATCGATAAAAGGAAAGTACAACTTTTTGCTATGGAAACAGGTTTTGCGGATAAACGGTGACTGGACCGGATACCACGTCACACATATACGTTGGTGGTACGCGGTGGTCTCCTTCCAGCTATTTCCGACAGTACTCTTAACATTAAAATTCTTCCTTGTCGTCTCTTCTTCAGGATGGCTCGGTACGCGGTGAATGCTGACAAAATGGTGACCAGAGTTCTTCCAAACGCAGACAGGTCGATCAGGAATCTGTCCACCATCAGTTGTTGACTGTCAGCCGAGCGTGTTGTTTGTTTTGTGGCAGAGAGACGCTCTCTGATGACGTCATCTCATGGCGCACTCTCCTCTCAAAAATCGCAAAATAATAACAAATGGAAACGGGCATAAAGTCGTATTTTCTTTTTGCGCATTTTCACTAAATTCGCTCAAAAATTTCGAGACATTCGGATGGAAACCTGACTAATGTTTCATCTCCCCTTTAATGATTTGAAATGCATCATATCTTCAATATAAAATATACCAGTGCTTAATGACAACCGTTTGAGGTTAATGTGTATGCAGCCTATTGTTGTCTCTTTTACTGTAGTTTGTCCAGCAGTCTCTTCGGGCACTGCTGGACGCTCTGTTCACAATTATCCCCCCCCTCAAGATATCTGAATGAAAAAGGTTCTATGGTTATTCCCAAGTCACCCCTTAACTCGAGAAGGCTTGTCCCCACTAAATGTTTTGTTCCTCACAATCGATGTACTCCTTCAAATTAAAGCTGAGACCCCTGTGTCCTCATATGAGGACATCACATTTTGGGTTTACTTAACCATATACTTCATTCTACTTAACTTAGACCTGTTGTCCTCGTTCGTGGACACCTCTTTGTGCCATCAAGTGGCAGCAAAAGCACAACACGCTAATCCATGTAAAAACAAGATGGCAGCCATCTCTGCAGAGTCAGTCTGCAGCTAATCCCGACACGAAAGTGGACAAGGTCCAAAACCTGATCACATTTTATGGTTGAAACTTGTTTATTTATGATTGATAATGTTTGTAGTTTGATATGGCAACACATTTGACCAATTTTAGCACCAGTAGCAAACTAAGACACTGCTAATTAGGAAGTACTTGTTTGAAGACATAAGGACTTTATTGTTGTCTCGTCTGAGGACATTGGGACTTTATTATTGTTGACAATGCTTAGTTTTTGTTTTTTTTTTAGACTTATCAGAACCTTTTGATCCCAAATAGCTAGGAGAGATTTAACATGCATATCAAACAAAAGTGCGGGTCTCAGGAGTATAAATGTCTGTTAAAAGAAAAAGGACAACCAACCTATTTGAAGACAAATGAATCGGCAAACAGACATAGATCCAGAGCACATTTAAACAGGATTGTTGTGGGACTCAAGGTGTTAAGCGTACCAGTATTAGTCTGCACACATCAGATAATTAGTAACTAACTGTGAAATAAGAATTAAAAGTCTACTGGTTTGCAATGTCCTAACTCTCATACATACGCCTACTTCAACAGCATATGCAAATTCCTCAAATTCAGCTATCGTCTTGGGTTTTGGTGCCACCCTAAAATTTTCAGTGGTCCCATTTGGCCACCCCTGTGAGACATTTTTGGGGGCTGCCTCTGGTCGATGGAAAGTCACCATGATCAGCTTATTGCGAGTGCTTTTTTACCGCAGTCTGGGATTAAGTCGTATATCGTCCGATCCCTATTAACATCCCTATTAAAATGACAATGTGAGAATTTGAACAGTTGAGTAAATGAAAGATATGTCTCAGGGAAATTCTGTATATTTTAAATAGAGTATGGATTCTCCACTGACAGACATGTTATTGATTTTCAGAATCATTCCAATGAAGTTCCCAGTGAGGAAACAGCCAGTCCAAGAATTCCAATAGGACCTTATTCTGTCTCTTTTCTCCATGTCTGCTCTGCTGATATCTGGAATAATGATGGTCTGGTCTTGCTGGAATTCCTGTTTCCTTGATCACAAGCCACCCTTTCTTGTTTCACGGGCATCATCAGTGACTTCATTACCAGCGCTTGGACAAGTGCGGGCAGTTATAAATCTCATTCGAGGTGTCCGACCAATCCCAATCGGCGAATATGATTGTTATCCTTTGAGAAATTTCCCCCGATGCCTAACGAGGCATTTAAGCCGCTGAAGTCGCCCTCGGAAAGAAAGTAGGACTCAGAAAAGAGGAATAATGTCCTCATTCAAATTTGACACACTTGAAGTAAAATGCTGACCATTTTGAAGGCATAAAAGTGGGAAGTGGGTGAGGGAGACGCAGTCTTACAGATGGTTTTCACTCCTATTCAGCAGTTTCGGACCAAAGGGGCATTAGACAGAGGACTTTTCTATTAGATTTAAGCCCAGCTCCGCACCAGTCTGCCGAGAGAAATCCCCCAATGGTCTGTAGAATCAAGGAAAATCATCTCAATCCTTGCATCATTTTTCATCACTTCCCACTGCTAGGAGCAGGCATCCAATACTATTTTTTTTTTAACGCCATGCATATGAAGTAATAAACAATCCAAATGTAAATTAAACTATCAGCTCGTCGATCTCTCCTCGTGACTCATTATGATTCAAAGACACATATTTAAAACTGCAAACACAGCTTTTCTCAGAGAGCTTTTCTGTATTTATTTGACCACATTCTCGAGATTTTTTTTCCAAATAAGCAGCACAGGCAAAGTAAACACTTTTTTGTGTCGACAGCCCAGATAATATGAGTTTCTAATTCTTGAAAATCTGGGCTGACTCACACACCGTATAGGGGATAGAGCAGGAGAGGAAGGAGGAGAGCTGCCAGTGATTGATCGCTGAGCTGTCGAGCAGAGCTGCGGACGGGGGATTGGAAAAGCTCGGATTTGAGAATATGCCAATAACTCATTTCCAAAGAAATAAACATCAGTTGCATTTACAGCAAATCAGAGATGCACCGGAAAGGAAAACATGTTCATTTTTATCCACAAATGCCTGACAGCTCCTGCGTTGTACGAGGCAATCAAGTCATAAAATCACTAACAGATCTGCCGTTATCAGGCCAGACATGATGTGGATCACAGCTATAAAATAAGGGAGGGGGTTTGACTGTTCTTCTTTTGTTGTTTGGGTAAAATATTAAGATGTAAATATTCAGATGAAGCATATATGAGTCCTGCGTTGGATATTATACATTAAACATTGATAACAGATTGCACATGTAGGAGTAATGTCGACTTGATAGATTCAGAATGTGACAAAAAGAGAGGCCTCTGGTGTTGTAACATTCATATTCAGACAGGAAGTACTCTCCTGCTGCAGGTATTAAATTATTTTTTACACCTTTTCAGTGGCACCACATAAATACCTGGCCCATTTTCCCTGGGACAAGAAGCTACACTCGATTTATATTCAAACAGATGTGCCAAACATGGTGCTAGTAAGTGACAATGACAAGAAATTGAAGTGACTATACTATTATTACCACAACTATTACTGCTAGCTGACGACTGCTGTTACAAAGTTGACCCCTGACTGATGCCAGGTTCACACTACTACTACTATGTTACTACTACTACTACAACGTTTTTGCGTGTTTCGATAGTCACAATTTCAGATTAGGTGATTGTGGAGTCATAACATTGTGCCATGACTTGGCCAACAGACATGACAGATGACAAGTTGGTCCAAAATTAATTATTGCTGGTCGTCTTTTATGATGTGTGCGATGTTATCAGGTCATTCTTGTCCTATTTTTACGATAGGAAATGTTCTTGTAGTAACAAAAAGCGCCACCAGGTGGCAGGCGCTACATGTGAACTACGCAAGTCACTGAATCGTCCACAGGTTCCTACAAATGTTTCACAATAAAAGCCTGTTTAGAAACTTAAGTGATTCTCTCAACCGAAATAACATGGGGCTTTTATACAGGAAGTGTTGAGTTTGAAATGACGGTGCGATACGTTAACTTCAACAAGGCAAATGGGAGCAGTAAAATATAAAAATACAGAGGGAATAATAAGTAATGGCCTGTTAATAATGTAGTCTGTTTCACGTGAAGCTGGTAGCCTCTGCAGTCGTGAATTATGAAGAAATAACACTGTTTGCTAGCTTGATGCTAACGGCAGTACTCACCAGGTTGATTAAGCGCCTCTGCACAGCTACAGGGGTGTTGTTGTCGTACAGTTTCCACGGCAGCAGATTGCTCTATTGGTCAAAGTGATGGCTGTGACGGGAGAAGCTGTGGAAGACAAAAAATAAAAATTAAAAAATCAAACGTGCTTTCTGTCAGGACATAGTGAGGTGTCCCACACGTGGCATATGTCGTCATCTACGACACGCTACACAAGATGAAACGATGGATTATCGTGTTTGACGGTCATTGTTGTTTACATTGACACATTTTGTGGATATGTGATATTATTTTTTAACGCATAACAACAACAGTGCGTAACAGCTAGTCGAATGCAGGAAGTCTGCGCAAAGGCTGTTTAGCAGAGAGTGAAGGTTTTGTGAATACAGTTTGTGTTCAGGTCTTCACCACACCCTTATCCCATCTATGTCTGAGATAAGACAAGACGAGTAAGATAAGTCTGAGATATAGGCCGACTGTGGACTACAGTTTATAGTAAACAATTACAGTTACATCCTCACAGCATTTTGGAAGTGTACATTATAACACGCTATATCACTGTTTATATTGTGTATAGCTGTGTCCTCCTGTTTCCACTCATTCTGCTAATTTAAGCTAACATTCAGCTTTATATTTATTGGTCTTCTCATTCAGCTCTTAGCAAGACAATAATAATATGGCCATTACTTTCCAAAAAGGTGAACTTTCCTTTAGTGTCTGTGCCGGTGCTCATGGAGTTAACTTGGCCCAAAACTCAGAGTATTTAACTGTAACAGTACGAGATACAAGTCAGAGCTTTAGAAGTCGCTCCCTGGGTTTTCTCACTCTTTATTTCACTTTCCCTATATTTCCCTCTTTCCCTGTCTGGTGATCCCACTGACTTCTGGGTTGTTTGTCTTGCAGCAATCTGAGAATCAGAGCTACTGCTCAGTGAAGCAGCTCAGTGTCGGCCCAGTATCAGAGGCAACCATGTGGCTCTGTGAAACCTTCTCTCACGCAACAACAGCTTTGTTTATGCTTGGCTAGAGCCTCGACACCATACTGTAAAACACCATTATGCAATCATACAGGTAGCGAGGAGTGCTCTGCCATCTGCTAACCTCCTCCATCACACTCTTTTGGACAGTAAACAAGTAAAGTTTTAATTGTTGTTTGAACAAACAGAATTTTGTATCAAGACGACTCTTTTACTTTAATTAAAACTGGAATTGGTGAAAGGGTTTGATTCCACTTAAGTTCATCTTTTGAGGCGTAATTATGTGACAGTGTCTGACAGTTTTTTGACAACCAGTGATGAAACACTGCAGATACAGGTACACCCTTATTGTGTGTATTTTACTGTGTGCAGCTTTCTGAATTGCCATAAACATGGGCTGAAAGTGGTTTATAGAGCCCTGCTATTGTTAGAGATTTAAGAAGAAAAATTTGAATCATTGTCAAAATATAACTGATTATATATTGGCTGATATTTCATCTCTTTCCACTCTAACACTTCATGAACATAACTTCAACTTTCTGGCAGTTGTTCCATAAATATGATTTATAAAGAATAACTTAACACCAAGCTGAAAAGCAGTTTTCACTTGCTGTTGCACCTCTAGAGGTGTACAGAGGACTCATTATCTGCATCTGTTCAACAACAACAAAAAAAAAAAAATTCTGTCTCTGTGTTTAGATAGGGGGGCGGAAGTGGGCGTGGTTTACACCTAAAGTGTACTTGGTGGCATCAAATGCACCAATAAATAACATCCCAGAGGTGGTCAGTTGGATTTAGGTCAGAGGATCAAGAGGGCCAGTCGATGGCATCAATGCCTTCAACATCCAGGAACTGTGTACACACTCTGGCCACATGGGGCCGGGCTTTGTCCTGCACCAGGAGGAACCCAGGGCCTGCCGCACCAGGAGGAACCCAGGGCCCACTACACCAGGAGGAACCAGGGCCCACTACACCAGGAGGAACCAGGGCCCACTGTACCGGGAGGAACCCAGGGCCCACTGCACCAGGAGGAACCCAGGGCCCACTACACCAGGAGGAACCAGGGGCCCGCTGCACTAGGAAGAACCCAGGGTTCACTGCACCAGGAGGGACCCAGGGCCCACTGCACCAGGAGGAACCCAAGGCCCGCCGCACTAGGAAGAACCCAGGGTTCACTGCACCAGGAGGGACCCAGGGCCCACTACACCAGGAGGGACCCAGGGCCCACTGCACCAGGAGGAACCCAGGGCCCACTGCACCAGGAGGAACCCAAGGCCCGCCGCACTAGGAAGAACCCAGGGCCCACTACACCAGGAGGGACCCTGGGCCCACTGCACCAGGAGGAACCCAGGGCCCACTGCACCAGGAGGAACCCAGGGCCCACTGCACCAGGAGGAACCCAGGGCCCTCTGCAACAGGAGGAACCCAGGGCCCACTGCACCAGGAGGGACCCAGGGCCCACTGCACCAGGAGGAACCCAGGGCCCACTGCACCAGCATAAGGTCTGACAGTCGCTCTGAGGATTTCATCCCAGTACCTAACAGCAGTCAGGGCACCATTGACTATGACATGGAGGTCTGTACCACCCTCCAAGGATCCATCACTGACGCACCACCAAACCAGTCATGCTGAATGATGTCACAGGCAGCATGATGTTCACCACGGCGTCTCCAGACTCCTCTACACCTGTCACATGTGCTCAGTGTGAACCTGCTCTCATCTGTGAAGAGAACGTGGCGCCAATGGCGGACCTGCCAGTTCTGGTGTTCTCTGGTGAATGCCAATCGATCTGCATGGTGCTGGGCTGTGAGCACAGGTCCTACTAGAGGACTTGGGGCCCTCATGCCACCCTCATGGAGTCTGTTTCTGACAGTGTGGTTAGAAACATGCACACCAGTAGCCTGCTGAAGGTCATTTTGTAGGGCTCTGGCAGTGCTCCTCCTGTTCCTCCTCACACAAAGGAGCAGATACCTGGTCCTTCTACGGCCCTGTCCAGCTCTCCTCGTGTAATGGCCGGTCTCCTGGTATCTCCTCCATGCTCTTAAGACTGAGCTGGGAGACCAGCAAACCTCTGGTGACCATGCGCCATCCTGGAGGAGCTGGACTACCTGTGCAACCTGACCAGGCTGCAGGTACCACCTCATGCTACCAGTAGTGACAAGGACACTAACAGAAGACCAAACTAGAGAAGAATCAGTCAGGAAGGATAAGGAGAGAGCACCTGTCTGTGGACAACACATGTAAAACCATTCTCTTTTTATATGAACCTTAATACTTCTACTAAAGACACAATTCTTCAAAGAGTTTTCAAACTAATAACGAAAAATAAATGTATAAAACGCCTTTAAATAGCATAAATGTACTCAAATTCCTGTTTGTGTTTACATAGCAGGCAGTATTTACTATCACAGGGACTGTATGTGACAGAGGAATTACAAAGCTGAGACCTGGCAACAAGAAAGAGACAAACAAATTCTGTTTATCGCTTTGCAAGAGGTCATATTACAGCGGGCAAATAACACTGATAATATTTATTACTGCATCCTGGAAACGCGTGCCATATTTACAGTAACTGTAGATGAAACATCTGCTGCGGCGCTGAGATCATGTTTGTCTCTCACAGTGAACGACTCCTTATAGAGCAGGAAGTCCACTGCTGGCCGCACCAGAGCCAGCGACAGTAGAAAAAAAAAACATAGAGATGTATCACAATGCAATCACTCTCTTTCACAGCGTTTTATATTCAGGAATAATACAATAATACTGACACACGGGTCAGTTTACATTCTGAGTTTCCTCAACTGGAGTGAATGATATCAAAGTGGAAATAGATTGCGTTTGACTTGAAAGAGGGAAGTTCTGAGCCTTAATTCCTCCGAGGGAGACGAACATCTGTATTTTTATCCATTTCATTTCTCTTTAAAGGCCCTTTCCTTTTCCCTCCGGAGGAAGAACAAAACTTGTCAAATATGATTTGTTGATGTGTTCCTTCATTTCATCCTTTAAACCTTCGCAGCTTATATATATTCGAGCCTTCAGACTGGGTTATCGGAGCTGACAACATGGCGAGGGTTTTCCAAATATAAAGACCATTCACGGGCTGAGATGCGCACAATAATGCAACTTGTTGAGCGCTGGCGTTTATGCGTCTACTACAAGTCATTTCTTGGCTTTGATTACGCCTCGCGGAGTACACACGGGGAGCAGGGGGTGATGGGATGTCAGGATCACAAAGCAATGGAGGGCACACATACAGTATGTTTGATTCAGGCCAGTTTACTCAGATGGCTTTGTTACTGTATCTCCTTCACTCCCACACAACATGGCTGCATAAACCCGATAGTCCTGTGAGTCAGAGTTGATGTAAACAACAAGAGAGCTTCGTGTCCAGCCAGAGCCAAGCAGGAGAATGGATATCAACCCGGCGACATGTGATTTGCATAGACAGCACAGAGGGATTAGGGTATGATCTGTAGCGTCTCCGAAAAGAGGAAAAAAATAAATAAAAATGTGTCGCTGTAATTCATGAGCACCACAAGCCCTCAGATTTGTTTTCATGTGATTCCAACCAGCAAATCCCGATCAGACAGTTATCCTGATAGGAGAAAAACACCCCGGCTTCACATTTAAATATCTGTGCTCCCCAACTTTTATCAATGACAGACAGACAACGGCATGTCAGGCAAGCATCATTTGGTATTATGTTCTCCTTCGCTCCGTATCTGTGAAGGCTGCGGCACAAAACAAACAACAGGTCTCTCCATTTCTCTTTCACGTTTTTTGGCCTGCTTTTTAGATTTTTTTTTTTTTTCGCTCCTGAAATTTCCTGTTGTTGCCCTCTGACAGGCCTGCGGGGAAGTCATTTTTTTTCAGGAGGAAGATGTAGTGTCTATCAGTCTGTGAGTGTATTTTTAAAGGCGCGGGCGAGGCTGACATTACACCTGCTCCTGCTGCGCCTGCTGAAGGGGAATCCCCAGTGGCACCTTGTCGAGCAGCCATGTCAATTGTTTGTTTGCATACTGAATAGCTCCGGGCACTGTGTTGTCTAGCTCGGAGAATAAGCAGCTCATCACTGCCCGTGGACCATCAGGGTACCTGTGTGGAGGACCAGGAGGATTCAGTGGGACTGACAACCATGTCACTGTCATTAAAGGTAAAGAAATACATGTGCTGGGTGGCACTCTGAAGCGTTACGTCCACACATGCCGACCAGGAGGAGACTAAAATTACTACGAAGAGATGCAAAGGAACTGTGAAGAGACACTAAAGTGGTTCGCGGTCAAAAAGTGGGTCCCAAGTCCATTCTGAATGGAGCGCAAGTTAATTGCAAATGATTCAAGCTTTATTTTGAAGTACAGTGAATTTCCAGCTCAAAACTTTTACCTTGAAGTGCCATTTCCTGCTGTAGAGTGAGTAACTAATGGACAGCTACTTGACAAGACAGCAAACTAGCTTGACGACACGGCCAAACGCAAGTATGATACTCAATATTTCAACCTGTCCAGACCTTGCGTGAATGACTAAGGAGAAATTTGGACCCTGTGACTGGACCAGTTGGGAACCACCGCACTAAAGGACATGTTGGTGGAGAGTGGAGGAGTGCTATACCATAGGCAACTGGATGTGCTTGAGTTTCTTGGAGTCTTTTCACGTCTCCTCCAAGAGGCGTCTTCAGTTCTTTGGAACGATATCACACTTAGGACACCGAAGAACGACAAAAATAGGCAGTACTTTAAAATCGGAGCTAATAAAGTCCTTAAAAACAACGTTCTAAGAACTATGATCGTTCCTGGTTTTTATGGTGCGGACACAACAGAATGAGGGGGGGCGTCGAATCAACGCCATACCCTCGTATCCTACGCCGTAGCCTGACGTGCACCTCCCCAAAAATGTAACTACACGTCATGTCGACGTAGACCTCCGGTCTATTTCTGTCAGCTGAAACCATTTCCCTCAGTGGAAACAAAGCTTTTATTTACTTTAATTTCACAGATAAGAAACAATAAATTGTGAAGACAATAAAGCCTCCACAAAAATAGCATTTTAAGTCTTGTGTGTGATTTATCCTGGCTTCATATGAGCAGAGGAAATCTCCACTCGTTGCTAGGCTAATTTATACAATGTAAAATGCCATAGGCTTGTGCTAATAACGTTAGCATGTTGCATTTGTTTGGAAAACATGTTTAGTATAAGACAGTTGTTTTGTCGGTGAACCTTGTGAGCTGTAATGGAGCTGAATTTTGTAACGTTACCTTTGTTAAATGTTGCTGTTGTCCCTGGCTTCATATGAGTAGAGGAAAAGTCTGCTAGCTGCTAGGCTAATTTATACAATGTAAAATGCCATAGGCTTGTGCTAAAAACATTAGCATGTTGTATTTGTGGGGAAAATGTGTCCAGATAAAGACAAGTCTGTGAATGCTGCGAGTTATAGTGAAGCTGATTTGTGTACTTGTGTTTGAAACTGTCTCTATTAAGCCATGTTTAATGTGTGTTTAATGTGTGTTTAATGTGTGTTTTGAATCAACTAAACTTTACAGCACTTCACAGAAACCCTGCCACAGACTCGTGTTTTGAGGTGAAACTGCAGAGTGACACAGACACACCACCACACAAGTATAAATGCTCACAACAGCGTAGGCCACGTATAAATCCCACTTTAGAGCTACAAAAAAGTTCCTCCACTCTGGAACCACCTAATGCTGCAACTTCACCCCTGAATTGCTCCCAGTCTACCAAACTACAGGTGTGAAAGGACCTGAAAGGACACTGAGTACTGACAGACGGCTCATTTGGAGGTTATTAGTGGATGGAACGGACTCTCCCTCTCATAAAGAGTTTATTGTGAGCTCTTGTACCACAATACACCAGAGAAACGTTGTTGCTTAGCTTACTTAGCAATATTATTGCCCTTGATCTCGACTGAAAAAGGTGGTTACGAAGATGAAAAGCAACTTGTCATAGAGCTTTTACTTTATTGTCGCTGCTGATAAGGTCAAAGATTGTGAAACCTCAACATGAAAGTAGCTCCTGTCCTTTAATATGATAATAAACTATTTTCAATTAGTGTTTACCCCGAAGCTTGAAAGCTAAAACTTTCTAAAGGGGGTTGAAAAGGGATGATAAGTGCGAGTTGCAAAGTGAATATATAGCTTGGAAAGTTAGCGCCGGGGACTAAATGCGAGTCACCAAATCAATCGCAGCTCCTCTCTTTCTGGTTCTAAAATGAAAGGGCTTTTGAAAATCAGTGATAGCATGAGAAAAGACGGATAGATATGCACTGGACAAACGTAATAACACACTTTCGGCATTAGCCTTTTCTTGAGTTTGAATTGAGCTCTTTGTGAATTTAATCAAAACTTTAATATGACCCTTTTTTTCCATTTCATGCCGAGCTAAGGAAGAAAATATTAATATCTGTCCAGCTACTCCACATCAATGCTCCTCTGGTGCCGAACAGCCATCTCAGTTGATACTACACAACAAGACGTACAGCACAAGTGCCTTCAACGCTGGCCTTATTTACTTGAGGTTACGAATAGTGACCCCTATTTTCTTATTTGCATTTGCAGTAAATTGAATCTCGTGGGCTGCCTGCCTGCATCTAGGCCACTCACAGTGACTTTGAGGAACTGCAGAGTGCGTTTGATTGATTCCCTCATGACAAGAAATATTATTCTGCCCTCACATCGGCTGCAAAACTAGGCCTCGGCATGTTAACTAAAGATACATACTTACACTGACACTTGTGAGCATCCCGCAAAATTCTGTAACATTAAAATACATGTAAGGACCCAGATAAAAATGTAAGCTCCCATAAATTGAGCCACGCCTGCGTGATAAGTGACAACCTGTCTGTTTCCTTGCAGCAGCAGCAGCAGCAGCAGCATGTTGTAAATATACCACGCTGTAAGTAAAACAATTTACATCTCTTGCACAGCTCTTGCATTTTTTGCACAGCTCCAGGGAGAGTGCTTGTGTTGGTCCACCGGGCTGCCAGCTACCTTTTCCCTCGGGATAAATCCTGGTGCATCTCGTCTCAAAACGCTACTTAGATAGGCCCTGTGGGACGTGAGCCTCCGAGGGGCCCTGTCTTCAGGAGGAAACACCCGCCTCTCTTCTTGCTCGGCTGCATTTGAGTAGGAAGAAAAATGACAACCTGGATCCAGTGTTGTTCTTACAGCATATCTTTTTTACGACCAAATCTGAATGTTTTTAAGCATAATATGGATTTATGTCTCAATCAGCTTTCCAGTTTTGGGCATGAAAATGTAGTCTGATGTGATTTATTTTCTTTTTTGACGGCGTAAAATTTTATGTCCAGGCGACTTCCAAAGAGCACATAAAATGGAGACTGATGGGCTAAAATGTTCAAGTTGGAGTTAAGAGTACTTCCAGTCCTGTGACACATGAGATCTTAAGATGGCACATGCAATCATATTTACATATCTGAGTGTGAGGAAGACATTTTGGGAAGTATTCTTCTTTGCTTTCTTACCAAGAGTAAGAGAATAAGGAGTCAACACCTGGGGGGATATCCTTCCAACGACAATAAGTTTTCCATCAACAAATGACAGGAACGTTAACAGATCCTAACTTGATGCAAAGACAGGAAGTGGAATATGCTCAAAATGTGTGGGCTGCTTGCTACACGGATGTGTTAAGAGACCATGGATAAAACATTCAAAGTGGATCATGTTCATTTCTATTCAAATTGCTCAGTGGCACATGGAGCCAAAATCGTTCTATTTCTGCGGTATGAAATCACCCGCATCTTCCTGTGACGGCCAAGTGCAGCCGAGCGGCTAACTTCTGGTTTAGCGCTGTGCTAATTCGAATGGAGAAAAATCCAGGAGGTAAAGAAAACGTTGAAGATGAATGTGACACTTTCTAATGTCACAATGGAGGGACAACTACGCAGGTTGATTTTAGCGCTGCTCATCGTGGACTATATTGCTGTCATTGTTCATTTGAGTCAAAGCATACAGTTTGAAAACGAGGCGCGGCTCCAACTAGAAAACAATGTTTTGATGCATTGGATGTTCTGAATGTGCATATTAAGGCAGTACAGGAGGAGGCGCACATTAATAATCCTCCAGGACTGTAACATGCTCATGTTTAACCCAAACAACCAACACATCCTCACTCCGACCTCGTCACATTCTGACATTTTGTTACGGACTTTCAGCGTCCACATAAGATGTGCAAGGTACCCTGGGTGCGTTGGCCGTTGACGTTCTGGGACACTGTGTCAAGCTTTGCCTGTTACACGCATTGTCTTCTTTCAAGATACACTTCTGTTTTTACAAGAAATTCAACGTTTACATACAGTCTCTTTCCAAATAAACACACTTCGTCGGTACAATGTCACAAATTGGATGCCTTTTTTGTTGGTTTCTGACTCCGCAAGTCACAGCCAAAGCGTTGGATTTCGTTGACTTCAAACTAAGAGCGGGCTCAAACAATGTGTCATGTGACTGCAGCTGGTTCAGATCCAGGTCGGAACACGTTCTCACCACAGACAAACCGCACCAGAGTTTGTTTGTAACTGGACCGAGACCACCTCTTCAAGGAGGTTGTTTTGGTGCACACCCGAGTGCGACTGCTGTGTTCACACCTGCCCCAACGAACCGCACGTAGGGGGCAAACGAACTTGAGTTAGATTGAACCGAACCAAACAGGGCAGGTGTGAAAGCACCCTTAGATACTTGGTCATTTCATTCATTTTTATGATAAAAAATATTGATTAAAGTCAGTTTAACACTATAAATATTAAAAGAATCAGAGAGAACAGGAGGATGTATAAACTATGAACAACAACAGAGGTAAACCGCAGCCTTCAGAGTTGCCCCTGCTCCCCTCTCTTAATGCACACTCCCTCTTTAATGTCTGCGACGCTGTTCCAATTACTCCAACTTTCTCCCCTTGCCTACTGATGCTCAGCACTCCTCTCTGCAGTTCAGTTGCTTGATATCTCCCCAGATAATTTGATGGGAAATTTATTTCATTTACACATCATACCACACTGGCTGTAATTAATTGTTCTGCTGTTCGGCGTACAATAGTTCACTGACTCCTTTGTGTGACTACAGACTTGTTACTGTTGCGTGGTATGTTGTGCCACGCTGAAAGTGCTAACAGATGCTGCTGTCACCTCAGACGTCCACCTAGGTGACTCCAAAACAAATAATCCCCAGAATTAATAAACAGCAGCCTGCATTAATGCATTCAGTTCTCTCTAAAGTCTTCTGATGATATTAGAGCTGTTTGTGGATAATACAGTAGTTTGTGTTTCAGTGTTTGGCAGCTCTTGGAATATTAGCCCACATATATTAAGCAGTGAATATCTGATCTCAAACGGGCACGTTCGTGTTTCTAAAACTCTGTTTTTTATCTTTTCCATCTGTTACAAACGAATATTTGGAACAAACTCCCAGAAAACTTGCAGCCTGCTCCAACTCTCAGTTCTTTTAAATCAAGACTTTTCTGTTTGCAGCTGCATTTCATTAAGTTAAACTTTGGGACTATTTATTTATATCCCATCCAAAATGCAATATAGCAGCTCTGTTGTTTTATACTGTTTGATTCATCTCATTTTGTTCTACTCTTTTAAAGTCCTTTATATATGTGTTTTTAAATTGCCTTGTTTTCCTTTTATGTGTTTTCTTTAACACATTTCTGTCTCATATAAAGCACTTTAAATTGCCTTGTTGCTGAAAAGCACAATACAAATAAATTTACTTTGCCTTAAGATTTATTGTATCTGCTAGAAAAACTTTCGGAATAACATACAGCACATTCACACACTGTAAAGACATTGTCATGTTTTTCGTCATATTAAGGTTTTCGGTTCAGTCAAGTTATTAAATATTTCATACATTTTGTGAATCTGCTTTTTAAAAAATGCATTAAAAAAATCTTAACAATGCAATACTGGATTATTGCACACAAAGTATTAGCATTACAATGAAGCCTCAAGATAGCTACCAAAAGTAAAAGTAGTCATTCGCTCCTTTTCCACCAACATTTCCAGGAACTTTTATTTCCAAGGATTTATTTACCTGGGTAAAAGAATTCCTGGTAATCTGTGTGGTTTGCGTTTCCACCGCACCTCAAAGTTCTGAAAAATGTATTCAAATCAGGCTGATGACGTACGGGGGAGTGGTAAAACAAACTGCACTACACCTCCAGGTGGTGGTAAAAAGAAGAAGCTGAAGGCCAAACAAGCACGATGACGCCATAAACGGCGACCAACAAGCCCACGTCATCATTTGTGCGACACAATACGCCAGGATGGAGGACGCTAAAGTTGCTACATCGCATATAAAACCATGTGATCTGCACGGAAAAGACAACAACGCCTGAAGCTTCTTATAATCTTGCTTCAGTTTCTTCAACTTTTCACGAACTTGTTTCGGCGTGCGCCCTATATTTAGCTCCGCCAGCTTGTCGGCTATTCCTTGGTCGTTTCGATTTGCTGGCTCAAAGTCCCACTGAATTTCTTACATTTACTTCCTTAAAGCTTAAAATATTCAAAATACAGACTTTATTTATTTATTTTACTATTTATTTAACTTAATTCAACTCCAATATATGTGAAATGCATTGACTTTATAAACAGTAATTACATTATCCTCATTAAAGTAAATTAATAATATCTGAAACACACTGAATTTATAATTATAATTTCATAAACTTTATTAAAGTAAATTAGATTAATTTTCTGAGCCATAGCCTGTTATTTACATAAATTGTTACGGTCTGATTATCTCACTTTTATTTGATTTAATTACATACATTTTTTGGTTTATGTTAGAATTATCTAAATTAGTTGGATGGGAATTTTCTGTGTAGCGAACTTAAATATGTAAACCTGACAAAAGACTAAATAATTTCTTTGAGTGCAGTCAAAGAGGGAATCCGATGATTTAGTGATGCACTTCCATAAATTTGGGATATCTGAAAGAAACATGGATGCACCTGGATAACGTCTTAATGACATCATTAGTTATCGTCTCAGACTCGGACTTCATAAAAGTGTTTTCCCAGGCTGTGTAGGAACTTTGGAGTAATCAAGTGTTCATGTGTAAAATGGGTGTAAAGCACCGTCATACACATTGCATATGTTAAGACACAGTATGGGTGTGAAGAGTTATTCTAAGAGTTTGAAGCTGTTTGCTACAGAGTATGGAGAAAGCCTGCAGGGGCTTCACCTTGACTGCAGTGTTTGGGAGGTGGTAACACATCACAATTTGCAGCTATAATGAATCTAATTCCAGTGCCCTTCATACTCCACGGCTCCCTTTAGTCGAGTCTCTTCCTCTGAATACTTTGCAACTTTAAAGACTGATGCTGCTCCGCCACAGAAATACACTTCTTCCTGTTGATAAACATGACCTACAACCATCAGTCTTTTCTTTACGGATTCAGCCCAATACAAAGACTGAAGTCCTTCTGATAAGTGTCCTACAGTCAGTGTTGGGAGTGTTGTTAATTTTCCATTGCTCATTATGTTTCTCTCAGGAGGAAAGAGTTTGTTTCTACTCTGTAAAGGTAAATGTTTTCTAGGGATAATTTTGTGTTCTACATTCGACTATCAACCTTAGCAGAACCGTACAATGTGCCTGTCTAAACCCATTTTAACTTATTAAGTTTAATTTTTATGCTGCTGACAACAGTGCACGTTGAACTTTATGGTTGGGGGTTAACAAAAAAAAATCAATTTATTCTAGAGGTAATGTAAATGTGTACAACGAAGGCTTCATTTACGTGAAAATCAATGATCAGGAAACAAACTAACAAACCACAAAACCCAGCAGTACACCACAGACAGATCCCGAATATTAACATTCCTTGCAGGCCCGCTGATAGACCGCGGTGTCTAATATGACCTGAGGCTATAAATGCTGTGTATGCACAGTGTGCCTACGTTACAGACAGTGTTCAGACTACTGGGTGCATTCATAAATAGCCACTCTGAACACCAGAGTGCACTCTGTAACAAACTGGACATACAGAAATTTGAAGCGCTGTTGGAATATTTCAGGGATAATTCTGAACTAGGTTCACTCGTGCCTTTTTTTAGGTTTTTACTTGCTGTACAACCAATTGCCCTTAAAGGGACCAAAAATAAAGTTTAGGTTGAATTCTGAGCACCACACTTTCGAAGCTGCACAGCGCCCAGCACAATAAATTTGTTTAATAATTCATTAATTCATATAGATATAGAATGCTGTATTTCCTTGAACAACAGTGTTCTTATTTTAGTCAAGAGTGTCAGATTGGATTTACAAACACACCCATGGCTGTCAGCTAAGGAAAGCAGGGGCTGTCTGTCCCAACATGAGGATTTAATTTACTTTTATAAGTAAATAAAAAAGACCACAAAAAGTTAGTTTGTTGGTTTCTTGTTTTGTCAATAAGGAAACATAACGAGGTCAGTATCATTTTTTACTTATTATTACCTTTTTTTTTTTATCTCTGTTATGATAAAAAAAAACATGAAAAAATATTGAATTCCTACATGCACTTTTGGCTGTAGTAACAACCAAAAATTTAATGACTCAATAGAAACAGAAACAGAATACTCTGCCCTCTCTCCCAGGCCTGGCAAAGAAACTCAACACAAAAAGGTTCCCTTTTCTGAAACTAAAAATTTTCATGATCGACCAGCCAAAATAAATCAATATAGAAAGTACATTCCTTATGTCTTCATATCCTCCTGAGACCCTGTGTCCTCATTAGGAGCACAATACACTAATCAATGTACAAACAAGATGGCAGCCATCTCTGCCAAGTCAGTCTGCAGCTGATCTCGACACAGAAGTGAACGAGGTCCAAAACCTGATCACATTTTACGGTTGAAACTTGTTTTTTTTGTGATTAATAATGTGTGTAGTTTGATATGGCAACAAATTTGACCAAATTTAGCAACAGTAACAAGCTGAGACACTGTTAATTAGGAAGTACTCGTTTGAGGACATTGGGTCTTTATTGTTGTCTCATTTGAGGACACTGGGACTTTATTATTATTGACAATGTTTAGTTTTTTATACTTATTGGATCCTACTGATCCCAAAAAGCTAGAAGAAATTAAAAATGTATACCAAATAAAAGTTCAGGTCTCAAGAGGATACACAGAACAATAAAACAAAACAAACCTCATTCTCAACTTCACCCAAATTAGACAACAAACAAATTCTGTCCTCCTCTGGGGTGACGTTAAACCTTCTGATCTCTAAGGCCAATGGTTACGTTCCTGAGAGCAACTGTGTTCACAGGGGCCTTTGTCTTTTGTTTAAATGATACTTCACATAAGGTTCCACACTCTAACTATTCTTTACAAGACAATAAGTTCGTAGTTTGGGTTTATACCATACGTCAACAGACCATTTTTCTCAAAACATGCGAAATATTTCACTCCTAATCTTCTGAATATCACAGTGTAACCGGTTCTGAAAAATAAATGTCAAGTTGTTCAAGTACAATAAGGACTTCAACTGATTAGCCCAAGGAGGACAACGGCTGCAGCAACTATTCTTGCCTTTGCCTTTGCATTGCTACAGGTAGTTTAACAATCCCGATCCATCAAACCAGAGTATGAGGTCATCAAAACCTCTGACTTCTCTTTTTCACTTCAATGAGAGAGAAGTGAAATTAAATATATGGATTATATCTTGTTTTCAATACAAAGTATGTTGTTTACAGTTATCACTTCTCCGCTTCTGTTCAAGATAGTGCCACGGCTCCATGATATTACACAGACGACAAAACACACACCATATGGACCGAGAAATATAACTGAATAAATAAAAAACAAAAGATAAGCACTGCGATTCAGAGGTGATGAAAAAGCAAACAAACAAAAACAATAAGCCCAACAAACAGCCTTTGAAACAGTAGAAAAGACAGCTGAAGATAGCTCAGTGGGAAGACATGAAAAGATGAAATCACAGTCATTTAGTATCACGTATCAAAAGAATTCAGCACACAAAAGAAAAATTAAGCCGCGCTGATTGGAAAAGGCAACCATTACTTTCTAGGAAAACTGATTTGAAAGTGATTCAGTCTGTGGCTGGGTGAAATTTTGTAAGATGAGAGAATTTAAAAGGTAGATTCATCCTATTCTCTGCTCTCCCCCCTCTTTTAATGCACTTCATAACTCATCACTGTATCGTGCGGTTTGTCTGAACTTAGACATCATGAGAACAAAAGTTGCGGCGCCCTTGGGCAGACACGTAAAGTGACTTTGTCACTGCCAGTGCTGAGCCGCACATTCATTGTTCATTGAAGCAAATCTGACAAAAGGAGTGGAGGTCAAGAGAAAGACAAGCCGACGTGGGACTGGAGCATTATATAAGGTCTGTTAAAAAGTTAATATGACTGAAGTGACACAAATTATTAAGCGGGGCCGTCTCATCTTTGCGTTCCGATGTAGGCAAAGTTCAAAACAGGGTTTTGGTCCCCTGCCATTATAGACTGTCATCGGAGCAGGGATGACGAGAAGGGACGTCTCTAATTAGCCCTTGTCAGCACAAATGACATTCTAATCACGTGTTTCTGGTAATTACTTCACTTTTACGATCTCTCTGCTCATCTTAGGTTGACACGATAGCGTTGAAACGAGCCTCTTTAAATGTGTTTGGAGCTTACCGGCTAAAGTGGTAGAAGGAGGGGGGGGGTGTAAAAACGGAGGGAATAACTGCCTCAATCTTCCACTTTCAAGCCCTGAGGCGCCCTAATGTGAAAAAAAAAATCTTCTCATTTTATCATCTCCAGTGCATAAAATTGAGAGGTGTGTGGTGTATTTACGTGGACTAACAGAGTCTCGACACTGGCAAGTCTGTACTTATCTGTTTGCACACCTTTTAGGTGGCTTTGGTTGATAGCCCTGCCTCCCTGAACTTCTACCAACTGAGCTGGTTATATGTGAAATTAAAAAGGGAAATTATTAAACAGCCGGCTGAAGCTAAACACGGTTCCTGGACACAGGGCCAGGAGAGTGATTCATTTTCATCCCATCTTAGCCTGCGAAATTGATTCAGGCATTTACGAGTGTTCACATATTTCAGAGAGAGTATCTATATATTAAGCAGGTAGGGCGAAGACGAGCGTTTAAAGAGAGAGACGGGGAGACTGGCTGAGGAAAATGGAAATGTGCATGATGAATATCCAACCAAAGGAAGATTCAAATTTAGAGGAAATCACTTGTTTTATCAACTAATGAGTCATCACTTTTCCCTCACAGGAATCACAAAAATGAGATTTTTTGGATAGTTCTTTCAAAACTAGTGATACAACACCAATCTCACAAAAACATGTGAAATAGAAACAACCTCTAACAGCGCATAATGTGGTGGTGGGGATTAAATGTTGTAAAATTACATGCTGGCAACACTAAAATCAATGCCAATGCATAGTCTGCTACACATGGTTGCAGTTTCTTACCTTAATCTATGTATTAATCCAGACCATACTCATTCCAAAGTCATCAAATAGCCCTGCTTTGTCAGTGATTTTGGCGGATGCTACCTAAGCTACCTTTTGCACCAATATGATACACCACTGGACGGCATCACTTAAAATGCCGGACGTAACTTTTCTCTATGTTATGATAGACTGCCAAACAACACCTTTTGTGGTAGTATGATACATGGAGAGTCGGAGTCAGTTCATACGGCGGCAAGACGGCACCTGTTGCGGCGGTATGATACGCTGCTGGATGGCGTCAGTTTGAAATGTATAGTGTCTGTGACCCGGGCATAAACTTATTATTCTGACATGACTTCAGCGAACTGATCTGGCGTTGATTCAGGTCAAATGTGGTTATGTGAGGAGAAGCAGTTGTTCTTAGAGCTGGTTGTCTGAATAACAAGGAAACAGCAGGCTAAGTGACAGGAAGCACCTTTAATGTGTATTGGAAAGCTGTAGGTGTGTCAACTGATACTGCTTGTTTGTCAGACACCGTGAATTGTCATGATGTACTAATTCTTTGGCTTTCTCACGTGTAAACCGTCAAATGTGCAACCCCATGTCTGAGCCTCTCCTATTTTAAGTCTTGTTCATGCAACAACAAACGCTGCCTGTAACAACGTAATATAAGGAGCTGGAGAGTCCCTTTAAGGTGGGCGGGAGAGGTGGTGGATGGGTCCAACAAACCCTGGACTTTTACCCGGGAGCCCGGTGTTCACCTCCCGTATGAATGTAGAGCCAAACTACAATGTTTTTCTCTGCTTTTGTTGACATCTTTGGGTTGGTTGCAGCATCCCAAAACGTCAACAGCAGACGCAGAGGGATATCTTGCGTGAAATATGTAGACGTAAAAGTCCACAGACAAATTCGCAGTATGTGATCACGTGGGATGAGAATGTGTTGGGTGGTGGGCCCTAAATGTATTAACTTTAAGTGCTTATAACACTAAACAATGCCAATGCAAAGTCTATTAACAAGGGTCACAATTTCGTAAATGGTCGCAGTTTAGGAAAAGATCATGATTTCAGTTAAATAAGTATGTACGGGACGTAATACATTTACGTACTTTGCATATTGCATAAACTACCTGCGTAAAGTCATGTAACTACGTTGACTTTTGGTTTCATAGAGGAAATGAACATCAGTCCCCTGGCTGAAAGTCCATGCTTGTTTGACCAGCCTGCCCCACACAGATTTTTTTTGCTCCTTATACGTTTGTCCACCTCGTCAAAAGTTACTTAGTGACATTGTTTCACTTGTTACCAGCATGTAATTTTAACACATCTTGTGCCCAGCATAACGTAATGTGTTGTCCACTACACATATATCAATGAGATCAGGCTGGTTATAAAGTGCTTTACTCATGAAACACAACAGTAAAAAAACACTAAGTGTTTGACTAACCTGGCAAGATAAAGTAAGAAAGAGAAAAATAAAAACTTCAGGATAATGGATGATTAAAAACTGTGATTAAAACACCAATGAAACAACAGGTGAATTTAAACTTAAAATAGAGCAGTGCGACATCAAGAGTGATGAATAGAGTGACTCAACAGTTAAAGGGTAACTTTGGTATTTTTCAATCTGGACCCTATTTTCCCATGTTTTTGTGTGACTAAGTGACTAATAGGAACAACATTTTAAAAAACTGGTCCAGTATTAAGAGAGACCGCTGCAACCAGCAGCTACAGCAGCTGCAATGAAATCCCTGCAAGGAATTTAGCGCTGTCAATTTGCATCCAATAAAAGTGCCTATTTTGCCAATGACAGGCTCAGATTGGTGTTTTAAGTGCCTGAAAACATTAAGGAAAGGATCCCGTCATATGGACCTTTTTATAAAGAGCAAGATCCTTTTTGTTTAATGGGGAAGAGTCCCCAAATTGCCACCCCCAAATTCACCAGACTCCATGTAAATAAACAGTAATTTTAGCATGTATAGAGTCAGCATATTTTCACATCTAACTGGGTGAACTAAGGGTTTATTTTAACCAAACCAGAGTTGGTGATTGTTGGAACAGTGGAAAGATGAACCACGACAGCTTTTGACTTTTAGTTTGCTTCTGTCAACTTTTAAATTATTTGTGTTTTACAATGATTAAATGACTAATTATTTTAATGGAGTCTGGTGGGTTTGGTGATGGCGATTTCGGGGCTGTTTCTGGTTAAACAAAAAGGATCTTATTCTTTTAATCATTTCTATAATGTTGTCGGACACTTATAATAACAATTTGAGCCTGTCAGTGAGAAAAACAAGCACTTTTAGTGAATGTAAACTGACAGTGCTCAATTGCAAGCAGGGATTACATTGCAGCCAGTTTTGCCGTTGCTGGCTGTAGCACTCTCGCTTCACCATTTCAAAATTGTTGTTCACAAAAGAAAAGGACAATACCGTCCAGGCTGAAAAATACAAGAGCTACATTTAAGGAATAAAAATAAACCTTAAAATTTAAAGGAGAAATTATAGGAAAGCCTTTAGGAAAGCAAAACTGATTTAAAAGAAGATACTGATGCAGCAAGAGGGAGCCAAACAGCATCCCTCACTTATGAGAGACACTTTCAACACTGCTCTTGAGGTTACTGAAGAGATATAACAGCAGAGCGTGTTCTTTACAAGTATCCCCAAATTTAAAATAAAAGCCCTTGGATTTTCAGTCTGCTGTACCCTGAGGTGAAAAACAACTCCCCAACTATTCCTAAAACCTCTCCCTGCGGGGAGTCATTAGTCGGGACACATGTGACATCATTTGAATCTGTGACCTTGCAAGCCTTACGGGACCACTGGATCGGTAGACACATCATTGAATAATACACAGCTCTTTTGCTGTGTGAAGCACTGGGGATAGCGCGGGGGGGGTGGCGGGGGGGAGCGGCAGAGCATTATGCTAAAATATGTACCATTTCCACTGTGGTCCGCTGGGCCTCAGCGGCGACTGTTGTTTGTGCGGCGGTGGCTGTCTCGGCTTCTTGGTTCGCTCCATCTCCAACTCGGGCCTCATTATGTGTGACAGTGCTCGGAGAAAGCAGGTAGAGGCTGGAATGAAAGGGAGGGAGGGAGGAGGCTTGCTGTACAGTGATAGGCCTTCTCCTCCTCCTGATATCATGGAAGAATCAATTGATGCTGTTTTGTGCACTTTTTCTGCTGACCCAGCGAGAAGGGGGGTATATTCGGCCAGTTGCCTATGGCATGGCAGCTAGAGTTTGAGTTTAGCTCACTCTGTCACTATTATACCCCCCCTCCTCGTGTCCCCATGCTTCTTGCCACTGCAAGCACACTCGCACAGGAAGATTTGTGCATACACACACACTCAAACCATCCCCTTCCTCTAAAATGCATTTGTCGCCTGTGGTGTTATGGCATTGGACTGTCTGCTAGATATTAGGGTTGTGGGGGTAAATCTAGATGATGGATGGTTTCTGTTGTGCTGTCAAAACCAGCGCTTGATAAAAGAACAACACAGGACAGGCGCACAAGACAAACGGATTGTGGAGGGGGAAGCAAAACTCACATCAATATCTGCTCTTACCAAATTCATGGAGCAATTTGAAACCTCTATGTGGCATGACGAGGCCTTCCACTTATAACGGCGAGTTTGTTTACAATGTCACGGTGTCAGATGCTTTAAAAAACGAGCCGATACATTAGGCACACCGCTCGCAGCTGCACTCGCAAGGTAAACATTATTATAAGTCCTCAATCAAAGGTTTTCTCTAGCACGTTGTGTCAACTCACCAGGCGTCTTCAGCTGACTGTGGGCAGAACAAACGCGCCGCCGTCTCGTCTTTAAGAGGAATAAATATTGATATGCTCCAGTGGCCTAGTATGTTAATTAAATACATGCTTATTGAAATTCAATGACAGCTGGAATTTCACAGCGAGCAGGGGATCTTGCCTCTCCCCAAGAGTGTAAAACATAATTGGTTGACAGCAAAAAGTAACACACAATTAGTTAGGGAGGTTTAATTAATATTATTCAGGCGAGGTCCTCGGTTTAGATGCATCCTACAGCGCGCCGCCTCGCCGCTGTACAGATGCAACAGATGTGGCGCTGGGAGCTTTAGGCGATTGGTTGACGCGTACAACGGGGGTCCGTGGTTGGAGCTGTAACCCTCAGTGGAAACAGATGAGGAAAAAACAAGTGACAGCATGTTCTGAAATATCTGTACTTAAAAATAATATGAGGAGTTGCTTTTTAATCAACTGTGGCACAATTGCTTTCAGCAGTTAGTGTGTGTGTCAAATACTTTGACAAAAAAGTGTGCCATAAAAAGGACTAAAGGCCAAACAGGCTGACTGCTGCGTCGTCTCACGTGGCCTTGAACACAGCAGAGATGACAGCCAACAGCCACCTAGCACGTATGTTCTTTGCCTGCGTGAGAGGAAGTAACTCTCCGCAACAGCAGGCAGCAGTCATCTGTATTCATCACTTAAAAAGGGAAACAGGAAGACCGACAGAATGAATTCAAGATGCTAGTTAGCCAGTTAGCACAACAACAACACAACCTGACACTGAAAGAATAAAGCATTTAGCATGTGCTAGTGAACAATAGCACAATTACAAACTGTTTCTGCTGAAGAGCTCACTGGCAAAAATCTTACGCCCTCTTGACTTAAGTGGTTTGTTTACTTTCCTCACTTTAATTTCTTTTCTCCTGCACTGAGCTGTAAAAGTGAACCACCACATCACTGCTGATTGCCACAGAAGACAATGAAGGCTATATCTTCAGTAGCTAGCAAGCTAACCCTACACTTTTCAGGGTTTGATTTTGGTTTTGGAACAGAGAAGAAACGTATATCTTTTTCCAACCTCTCCAGGTAACGAGTATCATTAATACACGACGTGCCCCAGGCACAACATTTAGCTCCAAATCCACAAAACCAGCCTGAAAATGAAGGAAATCTGAAACCATGGAGCACAGCTGTGTTGTTTGACCCTGGTCTGAGCCGGCCTGATGCTACGCTATGATTGGCCAGTCTGTGTCAAAGGGCTGGACTTAGACATTTGGTTCAATGTTTACCATGTTCACCATCTCAGTTTAGCTTAGCATGCTACAATCCGCTAATTAGCAACTATCAGAAAGTACAGCTAGGGTCAATGAAAACATCATAGTTTTGCAGATTTGTAGTCAGAACAAAAATTGGACAAATTATTTGACCTGATGACGATGCTAGAGAAAAAAGTCAATGAAAGTCACAAATTGTCTTCTGGGGACCATGAATGTCCGAACCAGATTTTATTGCAATACACTCAATAGCTGTTGGGACATTTCGCTTAAGACCACCAATGTTGTCCTCATTGTGGCACTAGAGGAAAAATCAAGGGATCACCAAAGCCATTAAGATTCATCTTCTGGGGACCATGAATGTCTACCCAAAATGTCATGGCAATCCATCTTATAGTTGTTGTTGACATATTTCAGTATAAGCCTGTCAACCTCATGTTGGCACTTAAGGGGGCATCAGGGGAGCATGAACATCTGTACCAAATGTCGTAGTAGTCCATCCTATAGTTGCTGAGATATTTCAGTAAAAGCGTAACATGTCAACCTCATGCAAGCACTAGAGTCACAGGATCACTATAATTCATAGAATTCATCCTCTGGGGACAACGAATGTCCCTACAAAATGCAACACACGGACACTTGCTGTAGATCTTTCTTGAAAGCTTTGGCTACACTGATGAGACTGATTAAGGTCTAATTTGACTCTGGATATTTTGCACAGGTCTCAGCAAAGCTTCAGTCCGTGAACATTTTTTATCAGTGCGGCTACTCCCTCAGCATTAATCCCACAGTCAGTCAATCTAACATCCCGAAACTCATGCACTTAATTAATGCTCACCTTCCCCTATCACCGCTGCTGTCTCCTCATTCTTCCCACGGTGGCGTTGACACCTGGAGTCCTCTGTGAGTCATGTATCACACTCACTTAAATGGCCTCGCATGGCTTATGGACAACAATCCGCTTTGTTTTGGGCTATTGTGCGAAACATTAAAAAGCAATTTGCTGGCAGACCTATTGAGCAGACCTGCAATCGCTCCCCCAACATCACTCCCCTGGTGGATTGTTATTGTCATTGACTGTTGGTGTGGGGCAGGGAGACCTCCGACAGTAGGCGGTTGGGAAATCTCAGACTTTATTGAGCTGGGCTTCACAAAAGGCAAAAGAGGAGTTAAAAGTGAAGATTGCTGTGATAATGTAGCACAAAGGACCATAAACAATCACAACACCTGACAGACAGTTGTGAGTTAAGTGACGTTCCTGCTCTGCATTAATGGAGTCCTATCACTGTCACACGTTTGGCTTTACTTGGTCAAATCTGCCAAAATAAGACTGCAAACATTTCAGTATGAGTCAGATCTGTATGCGGAGGCCAAGCTCAAATCATCAGGACTGTGGTCACAGTTGAGGTTGGAGAAAAGTCTAAAATTCAGCTTCAGCACCAAACAGCATCATAATTACACACTATGTTGCCAGAAACCGTCGAGTCCAGACAATAAACAAGCAGCAAGACAGAAAAAAGGCATTTTCTACTCACACTCACACTGCACTAGAAAATGTAAACTCCATTGCTGTTTCAGAACTTAATGATGGTCATGTTGAGTTTTATATTGACGAGAAACATGCTTCACAGGAAAAACTATCGGTTTAAAAAGTGTCCCAATGTGGGTCATTATAGCACCAATGTAATACAGGGTAAACTTTAACCAGTTCTTGTGTTAGTGTTATTTTTATGTTACTGTTGAGTTACTGGATCCAACCAACCCTACTGTAGGGTGGATTTGTACTCATGGGTGCTAGGGGTGTAACGATCCACTGATCTGGATTGCTATATCACTTAAATGATCTTAAATGAATGGCGAGCAGCCAAGAGAAAGACGAAAAGGACAACGTTATTTACTCAGGAGTGAATCAGCAGTGTGAAAATATTTTGGATTTCAGAGAAAAGACAGGTCAACAGACAGAACACATGGCGTATGTAACTATGTCATTACAAGATAAAACATGACGTAACGTTATCTGCCTGGACTAGCATCTCACTCCGTTACTTCCTTCTCAGTACAGCAACATTTGCTGCTCTGTTTTAAAAATGTTCGACTGAATAAACAAGCAAACAGGCCGAAATTCAAACATACCTTCTCTGTCGGGAGACAGCAGTGACTTAAACCAACAGTAAAAAAAAAAAAAAGTATAAATATTACATGTAATTTGTTAAGCAACAGGTAGACGAAAACTCCACTAGCTGCTAGGCTAATTTATGCAATGTACAACATGCAAAAGCTAAGAATGGTTGACTAGCAAAAAACAAATGTTTTGTCTCTGAACCTGAGCTGAATTTGATAGTTATTTTAAATGACGCTGTTGTTAATCTGTGTTATATGGCTGTTGGGAGAAGTTTGCCTTCAGGGTCTTAAGCTAGATATACCTTAAGTTTTATGAAACAGATGATGGTTTGGGTTAAAATGAAAAAATAATTCCTGAAATACACTCTATGGCAGAAAGCCCTGAAGATTAATTTATCCCATAAGCTATTTTATGTGTGCTAGTGGTGTCGGTTTAAAGTAAATTTTACTGCACTCATTATTTAGGTGTTGTTTTTATCTTTTATGACCAAAAGCAAGAAAAGAAAGAAAGGGGTGGCAGCTTCTTCTGTGACACATTGTTTTAAATGGACAATAATACCCTCCTCTCGCAGGCCACTAAATTGCATCAAATCGAAATAATATGGTGGCAGTCTTTATACTATCGGCAAATATCCTATCGTTGTCCAAAGAATCTATATAATATTGTATCGTGATGAAACTGGTGATTTACACCCCTAATGGGTACTAGGTTACTTTTATCCTCGTGATTTTGAGCGTGTAGGAAGCTTTGTTATTTTTATCAAACAATTATTTAGGAGAGGAAGCCTGGTGTTTTTCCTGGCCAAGATAGGCAACATTATTAATGAGTTACAAACAAACTAAATGGTACAGATAACGCAAAATATGCCACGAAATCAAAATTAAAAAGAAATGCGATTAGCCCATGCCATCATTCTGAAACCCCAGTAGTCCAAAAACTGTTGGACCAAAAGCATTAGTGCGATATCTGGTTATGACGTAAACAAATTCCCATTGGTCCGAAGGCCTATTTTTCCGAAAATACATACTGTCCCTATTGTCAAAAAGATTCAAGGTGCAGTCATCCCTGCTGTGATTTTTTTTCTTCTATGGCAAAGGCATGACCCACCCTACTTTGCCTCTGATTTGCTTACCCTGATTGTCTTTTGCTAACCCTAACCAATCTCAGTCCTCTTGCCTAAACCTAACCAACCCAACCAAGACAGGAGTACTAGCCAATCAAAAGGCCGTTTTAGGATGGGTCATGCCTTCGCCATAGGAGGAAAAAAATAGGTACCCCGAAAGGTCTGATGATCTGGGAGAGTGTGAGAGAAATGGACCTGCAGATCAATGGCCATTTGTTTTCAGGGAAATGGGCTGTTGGACAAATGGGCTTTGTCTCCAAAGGGACATTTTTCAGACTATTGGGGTTTCGGAATAATGAGCTGTCGGAGCAATGAGCAGTCTTCATAAAATTATCAATAATATTTTTAATACAGTCAAATAAAAATAACCTAAATGACACATTAAAACAATGCGAGAACTGCCAAAACCATCAAAATACCTACGACCAGGGCTCAGCTGTAGCTATTGATTGGGCTCCTATTTCAGAAAATTGGGCTGTTCAGCAAATAATCATTCAGTATATTACAGCTGTGTGATGTAAAAGCTGCAGCATATAAAGCTACTGTGAGATGATAATACAGCTGGAGTCCTCCAGACTCCCATGCACCCCTCGGGCTTGGTGCTCCCTCCCTACTGCATCCCAATCCAAAGGGAATTCAGTACATCTAGTGCAGGTCGACATGGAATCCCCAATCCAACATCAGCTCCGACTTCTGCCTGCCTCAGCTGCATCACATCCACACACATTCATTGTTTATTTCCCCATACAGAGGAGATCAAACAAACATGACCTGCACTCTGCCATGCCTTCATATCACACCTACCCACCAGATATTAAATCAAACAAAATGTGAAATGGGACATTTCAGTTGCTGCAGTGTAAACCGCTCATCCCTACAAGTAAGGCCTTAAGCTGCACCAGACAACCATCCGAGTAACAAATTGCAGATTAGTTGCATGCTTGATGACCGCCCTGTGCATATTTGCATTTTCGTTTGAAGGAATGTGGGTAAAGAAGTGCTGAACGAGGGTTGTGTAGATTTAAGCTCTCTCTTCATTAGCTGCGCCTTGTTGCAGATGAATGCTCACCCTGAGCAGGCGCAACAATCACTCACTGACACTGTTTGTTCTTATGTCCGGGCACTGATGAATGATCCAGAGTGTCTCCAACATGGATTAGCTGCAGCACATGAAACAATAGAGTAGTTCTAGAGTGGCTGCTGAACCTTTCCCCGAATGGCGACTGTCTGATATAACTTTGCAACTATAACAGCAGGCACAGCTGTCGAGAATTTCTCCAGACGCTGAGGCAGTGGCGATATAAGTGCTGTATTAGGAGGGATATCCTCTGTTAATAAAGACTTTGAAAGGTAGTACCTTTTTTTAGTCTTTTCAAAACCAACAAATACAAGAGCACGAGTGTAAGGAAGGCAGACTGACAACACCTCTGGATGGCACAGGAAAAAGTTTGGATAGAAATTCCTTTCACTGTTAACATCACAAGTATTATCTGCCAGCTTCACCTAATTTTAGGGTACTTTCACACCTGCCTTGTTTTGCTCGAATCAATCAAACTCAAGCTCATTTCCCCATTAACTACAGTTCGTTTGGGCATGTGTGAACACAGCAATTGCACTCGGGTGCGCACCAAAACAACTGAGACCTTCTTGAAGAGGTGGTCTCGGTCCGGTTACAAACGAACTCTGGTGCAGTTCGTTTGTGGTGAGAACAGAAATTAATAACAGATTTTATGAGTTCTAATGAATGATTGCACACCGTTGTCGACCATTCTTGCAGGGGATAAAACCCTGGGAGCAGATTTCCCAGGCTCCCAGGAAGTGTACGGGGCTTTGAGGCCAATTGACCTAGTGGCCAAATAGTGGAGTTAGACCTCTCGAGTCCATCACATGATGCCATTTGGCCCAAAAGACTATTTCCCATAGACTACACATAGGGGAAAAATAGGTATATATGTAAAAAGAGGTATATTAGTGGATAATTTTTTTTTTTGAGTGTCACAACTCCCACAAACTAATGAAATCCTTGTTTCCAGCTGATGTCGTACCTTTGGGTCGTGGCAAGCTTACTGCCAAAATGACAAACATTGCTAGAACTACCTTAGCAACCAAATAAAGGAAAATATATGGCTTGATCTTGCCCAGCAGCTGCGATTCGATGAAAAGCAAAATATGCACTCACTAACGTTACGTGTTGGTCACAGAATAGGGATACCAAAAACAGCTAGTGTTAGCATCACATTTAGGGTCTGTTGAGTTGAGATATTGTAAAATTAACATTAGCGAAAATGCAAACAAAACTGTTATGGCAACATGGTTAATTTGCGCAGGACCTGGTGTGCATAGTTGTCATGAGGAAAATTTGCATGTGGATTTTCTGTATTTTCGCACCGCATTTTCACATCACACTGGTGAGAGATAGCATTTAGACAGCATTTTCAACCAAGCCATGGAGCTTAAATCACTAGCTAGCTACAGCTTATAAAGTATGCTAGCAACAGTTGTCATTTCAGCCGGCAAGTGGTTGCTAGTTAGGATTGAGGAAGTCTGCTTTTGTCTGCATCTCTGTCCAATATCAAAAACCCATTGTTGGAAAAATGAATGGGAATTTTGAGTGGTGAATATTCCCGCCATCATTTATGTAGACTTCACAGTTACGCCTCATTTACACTTATGAATGTGTACGGAGACGAGGCAACCAGAAGCCCGTTCATTCCTATGGGAAACTCACTGATATCTGATGTGCCTGTGAAACTCCTTCCCTCTCGGTCTAGGCTTTGCCTCGAGTACGTTAAAAAATTGAGCTGTTACGGTCGATTTTGGAGACACCATATTATGCTAGCTTAGCTAACAGGCTATTTTCTTAAAGTCAGTTGCCTGCGTTGATCGTCAAGTGAGTTTTTCTGATTAAAAAGAACTTGTTCATTTAGTTTTAACACACTGTGATTCTGAGTAATGTTATTTTGCTAAAATACAGTTATACATTATATACAGTCAGATTGTCATTGTGACTCGTTCAGCTGTTCATACGTCTTTTAATTTAAATATTTCACAAAACATGCCACATACCTTGCAGATCCTGTTTCTGTTCCCAGTGTACATTCCAAAGTACTGAAAGTTGAAAAACATACAAAATTAGCAACTAGTTTCGATAAGGTTTGTATCCCTCTATAAAGAAATACACTTCCCTGCGTTGGACACTAGAGGTATTATCCGTCTATTAACAGACCTATGGACACCAGTCACATGTGTAAATGGAAACAAGGTGTTAAGACCCTGATGCAACTTGGCATGCCTGCCGTATTCCCAAATGTATTCCGATGTTGATGCTGCGGCCACGTATGACCATAACAGTGAAATCTGTCAGATACAAAGGCCTTGCTGTTGTGATCATCATGTCTGAAGCATATTTTCTTCCTCTAATAAAATACAACCATGTGAGATCCGTGACCAATGATTTGATGTCTTCATATTATGATTAATTTCACATCTGGTCACAGGCGTGATTATATTATTGATGTAGTCACTGTCAATTTGCCATGGATATAATGGTAACAGTGGTTCTTGGCAAATAATTACATTATTAACCATAAAGGGAACAATGAAAGATTAGTGTTTGCCAAGGCTGCCCAGCAGTAAATGTGGTGCATTAGCCTGTCTCGTGTGATTTTCCTTGTCGGACCTGAGTGTTTTTTCCCACAGGGCAGCAGTATAGATTATTTACTACAGTCTTGTATTTCACTGTACTGTAATTTATTGAAAGAAGCAGCCAGAGGGGTGATATATGGAATAAATTGATTGTTATCAAATCTGCAGAGCCTTCATACCTGACGTTATTTAAATGCAGCTTTATCAGATTTGTTATGAAGAGATACAGCGTTGTAGAATTTTGCCAACTGTTCAAGTAACCAGAGGGCAGAGGCAGTGTTGCCACAAGCAAGTCTGAAGACCCCGCAGCTCAGAGTACACCAATTACAACACATTTCCTCTAGCTTGGCACTTTATGCCTTGGACAGAGTCATCACAGAGCCGGGGCGGAAGAAATTAAGACAAACTCTGAGCCTTGCTTTTCCCAGCACAGATGATAATTTTCCAGGCAATTAAGACGAGCTGAGCTTTAGGAGGTGGGGTCAGTGCATGCTCATGGGAAGCCAGTGTGATAAAACCAGCACGGCGCTGTTGTGGGCAATGTAAAATGCTGCTTGTCAGCTGTCCTACAAGCTTGGGTAATTGACCCAGCTTTGAGACAGATCACCGATATCAAAGAGTCATTAAGTTCTTTAAAATTAGATTCCCTAATGAAATGTTGCCTAAATGCTGCATTTTTAAAAGTGTCTCCAACAGTTTTAATGTTATCTATCTCGACACCACTGACACTGTAATGCACAGAGTCTTGTCGGACCAAACTAAATGGCCAATTTAACGTAAACATGTTTATCGTGTTGCTGCATCCACACTGAAAGCAAACTCTTGCAATCACGCTGCTAATTATGGTTACAGTGTAGTGACATGTGCTACATGATAACCAGGGCTGTGTGGTAGAGTGCCCTAACTTTAAACTACTATAGCTGCATCACTATGTAACTTTTAAACTAAGAAATAACACATTCATTCTCAAACACATTAAAAGTCAAATTAATAAGCAATAAAACGCTCCGTTGCTCAGCTCAATATACACAGGGGTTTTGCTGCCACACTGTTAAAACACTGTGTCTCAAATGAGATACTTCTGTGCTTCTAAAGCCCAGTTCGGATCAATGTTTCGTGACAAGACGAAACCATTTTAGAACGCTGCAGAGAAAAGTTGCAGCGGTGTGAACAGGCCACCTGAGCTCGACTCAAGCCAGCTGATGGCGTCACCTGCAACTCAGCTGGTCAAATCACTGGTGGCTGGTTTTAGAACGTAAGGTACATCACCTGTTTCTACAGCCAACTGACTTGTCGTGAAGTCCAATGGTCAAGTCAGAATAATAGCAGACAGCGTGTTCGCTTGCATGTGCAAGCCGGGCCCTCTGTTTCCGTCCTCACAGTGTGCCGATGTCGGACGGTGAGTCGCTGCTGCTGCTTGCTGTATGTGCTTATGTACCGCCCCACACACACATATTCATTGACTAACTAATTGGTGCTGCTTACTTATGTTATTGTGGCGTATTTATTATGAATACAGTCCATCTGATGCTCGTTTTGTTTCTGTTTTTCGCCGTTTCATCACTACTACAAATGCAGCTGTAGCCAGTATCTCACTATCACTATCCTCATTCATATTTTAACAAGCTACAAATTATGTTCAGCCACAAAATAAGTCTGAAAAGCTGCAAATCAGAACAGAGGTACAGAGAGTTGTTGCATAGTCATGATACACCATCTCATTTAGTTGCACTGGTGTGAGCCGGCAGTTTGAACTTTTCTCGTCGCGAATCTTTGGTCTGGACTGGGCTTTATACTTGCTATTCTGAATGCGTAAGTTTGTTCACACTGAGTAGTAAGGCAAAATGCAGCGCACTATCAGACCTTTTACGCCACATTAGCTCTGGTTCTTAAACTGGATTCGTTAGGACTCTTGGAACCTTGGTGCTATCCAGCAAACCAACTCATGTTTTCTCCGATTTTGCGCAAAACTCAAGGATGTGCCATCAACAGAGGGTGTTGCACAGTGCACAGCAGAAGTAAACAGTGATTGCAAAATCGTGGATTACACTGATTACTTGCGAACCTTTGTGCGGCTTTACAGACATTTGTTTTTACCCCCAAAAACAAGCATGAACCAACTATTAATGAGACTGCTGCACGCTCTATTTTTTGGTTCCAGTTGGGAGCTGACTTTTTGGGGTCCAAAGCAATTTACTTTTGGTCAAATCACTCTCAACGCTTAAAAATTAGGTGCAGGAACTGGAACGGAACCAGTTCCATGTTGGTGGAAAACGGCTATACGAGTACCCCCCATGGTGCAGTCAAACAGCGTTCCACTGGACGCTTCTCACCCTCAGTGGTCGCCATGTTGCCTTTATACAAAGACAAAGACATTTCAACTTGTGTAAAGTCGGCCAACTACCTCAGCGAGCATCGAAGCATTGTGCTACTATTAATGTGTATTTGTCACTACCACCTTACTTTTGACAGATATAAACCATCAGTATATTTATATTTTAGGAATTGCAAATGATAGCTTACTAGCTAGCTAACAGCAGCACATTTGATCACCAAACACTGACGATATTGTGGTATAAGATACACAATCCATGAGAGTATGTTAGGTATGTTATTGCGTGGTAAACTGTCGTCTTAACTTCAGGAGATTTGAGCATATGCTGTAAATATCTGCAAAATGCGGTAGCTATCACTAACTCAGTAGATCAGCTCGTGATGCAGCCAGCCAGTAAAAGCCATAGACATTCATATAGAAATGTTTTCTCTCATAGCACCATCTCTCAAAGACAGGTTCATCCTCTGGAGTCCATGAATGCCTGTACAAAATCCAATGGCAACCCATCCAGTAGTTGTTGAGATATTTTCGTATAAGCCAGACATGTTATCTTCATCCTCTGGGGGTCATGAACGTCTGTACAAAGTCTAATAGCAATCAATCCAGTTGTTGCTGAGATATTTCAGTCCAGACAAAAGCAGCAGACCATCAGTGCCATTCCTATAAACACCACATCCCTATGGGTCTACCTTAATATCTCTTTGACCACTGCAACTCATCCAAATGTCAAACCCAATCCAAAACCCTACAAAAAAAGCTGGAAATAACTGTTTGTTGTCATAGTAACTGATGCCAAAATGTAATACCCTGTTGTTTAGTTTTTTCAAAGTGCTCCCCCGGCTCGGCAGGAGCGCTCACGCACACATACAGCAGGGAGCACTGCACAGTTTTTATTAAACACAAGACGGTAAAAGATTATGACTGTTGCATTCTGGGTAGGAGACAGCTATGTTGGCTCGGCTGTGGCTCACGGGTTCGCCGGTACAGGATTCCATCACACAGATGGTGTGTGTTTGCAGGAGCCAGCCCCAGTGAATGCTGTTTTATGTTTCCTTTGATACATATTAGCAGGTCCTTTGTTTCGTGCATCACATCCACACATGAAATGAACGTTCCATTTATTTCCCTTCCAAAGGAAGCATCTTTCAAGTGCTAAAATGCACAAACGAGCCCGACAATGGACACTGTTTAATGTTTTGAGTCATCCATGTTCAATTTCAACCACAGCACGGTCCAGCAGTCTGCAGACAGATGTGGAGGAATGAACACAAAATGGATAGGTACTGTTTTCAGCACAGACAATAATAAAATGTTCATTTAGGTAGGATAACTCTAGATGTGATTGTTCAGGCCTTTATGTACCAGTGTAAAATCTACTTACAAGAACTCAAAACTCACAGAAAACAAGCTCTTAGCAAGATTTTCCAGATGCAGGAAGCTCATAGAAATCTGGTATTTTAACCAGAATACAAGAAAGGCTTGGTTGCCTGTACTACCACCTTTCCAATTTTGAAAACGGGATTCATCCTCATTTTTGAAGTCCTAAAAAATCGCCCCTCTAGGCTAAGTATAAACCCAGTAAGAGCCCACATAAGTGGTTCATCTTTGCCTGATCATGAACGATGGGAAACAACATATTCAAGAGCTCTGGTTTGAGAAACTGTGAACCTAATTAAGGACTGGCACTGGCACCTAAAACAAAATCCCTAACTTTCACAGTTCAGCTTGTGTGTGACCAATTAACCAGCTGCGGTGGTGGTGTTGCCTTCTGTGCTGTGGTACAGATCTCCACCAAGTCTTATTTAACTTTAAACTGATTTGCATAGCATGCTGGGAGGCTGCTACGACTGGTACGGCGAGAAAATGGCCCTGCGCTGAATCTTACTACATTTCCCAACATTTTCTTGAGTTAGTTCATCCGTAGCTAACGTGTGACATGCTAAAATATAGTGACACAAGAGCAGAGTCATAAAGTCAGGGAGATTGACTCAGTAATGTCAGTCACAGCATGCTAAGGTTTAAGGTTTGTTAACATTAGCCACCATTAGCTAGCTAGCTTAATCATAACAGGCCATGTCTCAAATCGGTTATTTTCGTCAGTATATTTACGTGTAGAGCACTGGGTACACAATGTCGGCTATGTTCTTGCGTAGCGTTTGAATTTTGACAGGGTAGTCACGTCTCAAATCAAACACGGAAGTTGCACCAAGCCCCGAAGACCAGCGCCAGGCGTTGAAGCCAATTTTACATAGTGGCCAAAAGTGAACATCAGTGTCTGACATTAGTGTTTAGCTAAAAGCAACGGTGTGCACACAGACAGCGCAATAGTTGTGTCACTATGGTAACCCCAGATTCCCAAAAACACCAGAGAGATTTCATGTTTCATGTTTCAAGTGATCATTTTAACCCAAACCGTTATATTTCCCAAAGCCTAACCAAGGGCTTTGTTTGCCTAAACCTGACGAGACCTGCAGTTTGCAAGGCAACGATTTAGCCACCACTATATTAAACCAAGGGTAAAATGCAAACAAAATGCCCGTAGCTAGCTATAAACATTAGATTTCAGCATTTCAAAGGATTACTTAAGCACCCTATGTCTACCAGAGAGGAAAAGGTATATTGACAAACTCAATATTGTTGGTCTGTGTGTCCCTTCTCTTTACCTTGCTTATCTTACAAACATAATCCGTCTGAATGGCCGTAAGTAAAACACTTTCATATTTACATCTATCTGATTGAAACACTAGATAATATGATCATTTAACCTAACAAAGATCCAAGCCAATCATAGCTAGGTTAGCTTCAACCTCTACAGATTGTCTGGGAAAATTAGCAACTTTTGTATTGGTGTCAGGTTCCCACAGTTGTCTTATTCTGCCTATTGATGCCTCATGTGTTACTGCCTGTATCCACCAAAGCCCCTTGAACAGCGCCAGGCCTTGAGTCCAAATTGTCATGGTTGCCAAACCATGGTTTTACATCTCCCGGGTCTGCAAGTGATGCAATTGGGCCCAAAAACACATTTCCCATAGACTTACATTGAGCAAATCCGTCAGCAAATAGGTAGATACAGTTTGCAAAATTACTTGTTTCACAACATTTCAAAAGTTTAGAGGAGCGGCATGATTCTATAATTTTATCTCCATTCAAATTAGCGGCGGGCTAAACCAGAATTAAGCCACTTGGCTTGGTAAAGTCTCTACAGCACCTGCTCTGTGGCAAAGTGATGCCTCCGACACTGTCTTCAGTTCACTTTATCAGGCTGTTCTCACAAATTTTTTGTATGTTTTCCAACAAAAAAGCAAAGTACCCGAATTTTTGAAAGGCTACGATCACGTGACCAATGCGCTGGTGGCACTAAACAAGGGTGCAGTCCCGAATGCTTGTAAGGTGGCAAGTTAGGGTGGCGGATGGGTCACAAAAAACTGGACTTTTTCCTGTGATTGTCCCCTGGAGTTGTATGTTCGGATCTGTGTGAACTTTGAGTAAACGATGAGTCAATTTAAGGTACGTCCTCACCATGTTTATTTTTCCGAAACCTAATTTCTGAACATGTTACTTTACGTTAATTGCGTAATTGTACGTTAAGGACGTAACGTCATTTGTGGCTTGCAGATTTGTAGGATATCATACGAACTGTTCTACGATAATATGTTGAATTTGACTTCTTGAAGCCTCTATTTTTCGGGTCAGGTCCTTATAAAACTTAGTTCTTGGTTCTGTACCATGTGGTTGGTGAATCCCACCACACAGCGGCTTTCGGGCATTTTCCTGTAGTTTGCTAGCAAACAGAAATTACAAGGAGGAACCTACATGCAATACAAAGTCTGTGGTGAGCTATGAATTTTCCCTCTAGTGTGGGCTTGCACTCTGTCTCTGGCTGTACTCTTATTTTGGAGGATTAAAGCTTTTGTGGCCTTTCAATAAAGTTTCCTGCTTGACTACATCTCGTACATGACAAGCTGTCAGCGTTTCAACAGCCCACAGCTTTAGCAGCCCAATTATAACAGTCTGTAGAATTTTAAAAAGTCTTATAAAGATTTAATTTAAGTTGCTATGTAAACCTTACGGAGAAGTTGCATGAAAAGCCCTGAAAATAGAGTTGCGCATGACGACAGGCAATTACCTGTTTGACTTGATCAAAAGGTTTCAGCGCGCCCTAACATGAATCCAACCAGGGCACCTTGGTTTTATTCCAGCTATCAAAGGGGCTCTTCACCAAAACACAAAGCTCATTCATTAAACTTGCACTTGCACATATTTTGAAAGTCTAAACAATCTTTGAATTTGTCCTCCGAGTGATGTCATCCGGAGGACACTGATTACAGGACTGAAAGAGAGGGCGACACAGCAAGTGGCTCAGCATAAATGAGCTTTGATGGTGTGGAAATATAATTTCTAAAATTGCTAGCCCTTTGTTTAGCATATTTAACTTTTTTTTTCCATATTTCAAATCAAAAATCTATAGAGGCAAAAGTGTGAAAAATAGTCCTTTGTAGCTCGGGTGAATTTGGAGGAAAAACACACCCTGCACTCATTTTATATTCCTGAAGGTTATCAAGAGTTCAGAGGCACACAGATTCAAAACAAAAACTCCGACACATCCTTTCATTGTTCACAGGAGCATGCTGAGATGTTCCAATTTGGTAGCACTGAATGAGACACCAAGGACGGGCTCATGCATACACCCAGCGTACAGCACAGAGTTTCGTTAAGTGAAAAAAAAGCTGTAAAATGCTTCCTTCTCCGAGGGGGGTTTCCGGTATAATACACTATTGCTTTCTGCAACAGAGTTTATCCCAGATGAGATGAGGCTGGCTGCGCTACCATTATCTTACTAGGTTCCATCTGGGCTTCCTTTTGCTTGTATTCATAACCCAACACATTTCACTCATCTTCCACGTTAAATAATTTAGCAGCACTAACCACATTAATGGGAGCGATCCATCTCTGCTAGATGAGAGGTGGAGAGTGGTTATTTATGTACAAAACCAACTGGGGAATTAAGCCTTGTGTTTCAGATGAGTTGAGAGGCAGAAAATATGGGGATTTGAACCGGGATGGCCTTTTGGGTGAGTTTCGCGTGCAAGAACATGTTGAAAATAAACACGGGGAACATATTATATGAACAGATTGTGATATTTAAGTTTGTCTCAGGGCCTTTTGGGAAAAGTGACATATAGATCAATCAGCCAACTCGTATGGAAAGTGTTTCTTTGTGAATGCGGAGTATAGATAGAGTTGGCTCTGACTTCATCGCACTCGGTTTTGCACAGAGAAGAATGGAAACGACGATAATAACCCACCTTCAAAGCCACATTAGGTGCATATCTACTCGCCTTTGTGGCCACTTCCCAACATCCACCAGGCTCACGTACATCAGCCATACAGCAGATAATTATCACCTAAAAGACACAACGCTTGGACTGATCTTGAGGATGTGCTATGGCAGTGATTCTCAATTAATACTGATACAAAAACTGCACAAAGACGGATGACAGCAGCGTTAACGGCAGAAATTAGCATCCAGCAAATGTCATGATGTTACCCTCATGCAGAGCAATAAAACAGCCAGCGGCCTCAGCATCCTCATCGCTTTTTGATATTGCCTGAGCACACAAACCAGCAAGAGTTTGCAGCTGTTTTACATTTATTTACTGCAGAGTTGGCAATCAGCAGAGGAGTGGGAAGGGAATCTGAGGATTAAAGGTCCAGTGAGTGGGTTTCAGGGGGATACACTGGCAGTAATGGAGTATAACATCATAAGTGTGTTTTCTTTAGTGTTTAATCACCTGAAAATAAGACTTATTGTGTTTTTGTTACCTTATAATGAGCTGTTATATCTATAGAGGGATTGGGTCCTCATCTATGATGATGTTTCTACAGTGGCTCAGAACGGACAAACCAAACACTGACTCCAGATAGGGCCAGTTACATTTTTGCATTTGGCGTCAGCCCCTGCAGTTAGCAGCCCCTCCATGATGAAAGCAACAGAAAAACACTGATTTTTCTTTTCTTTTTTATTTCTTTATTCAGTGTTTTTTGCAGTTTAAATTACCAAGTCCGTTTGTTTTGGAGAGGAGGAGACCAATGTGGATAATTCAGCGCCAGGTAAAAAAACTCCTGAACAATGAACACTTAAGGAATTCTAACCAGGAGACGTTTCAGCTGGTTGCAATCTGCAGTGCTCACTGTTAGTTGCCCGCCCAAATCTTACACACTAGACCTTAAAGTAGTAATATTGAGTGGCATGTGATAGGGGTGTAACGATCCATCGATCTGGATTGATACATAGATTCAATGTTCAACGATCCAATATCATCGATGCAAAGTAAAAACATTGATCCATATTGTCATCTTTGGGGAACGCTTTATTTTGGAGTATGTGAACAATGCCATTATGTGATAAAACATGACGTACCTGCCTGGACGAGCGTCTCACTTTGGTAGCTTCTCACTTTAGCAACATTAGCCGCTCTGTTTTAACAATGTTCGTCTGAAAAAATGTGCATGCAGACTGAAATTTAACCGAGCTGTTCTGTCGGAAGATACAGTGACTTCAACCAACGGTGAGTGAGGAAAAATAATAACGTTACATGTCAGTTGTTAAGCTATGAGTAGAGGAAAAATGCCTGCTAGCTGCTAGGCTAATTTATACAGTTTAAACATGCTAAAGCTAATAATGGGTGATTAGCAAAAAACAATTGTTTTGTCTGTGAACCGTGACAGTTATTACTGAGCTGAATGTGTTTATCTTTTATGGCCAAAAGCAAAAAAGAGTGTCAGCTTCTTTAATAACAGACAGTGTTATATGGGGAGATGATATCGTCTGATATCGATTGCAGCCTCCTAAATCGTATCAAATCAGAATCGTATCATGGCAGACTTTGTAATATCAGCAAATATTGCCTCGTCCAAAGAATTGATGTGATATGGCATCGTGATGAAACCGGTGATTTACACTCCTAGCATCTAATGGTGAAGAGTGTGAACTCCTGGTTAGAACTTCCTCAGTGTTCATTGTTCAGGAGGTTTTTACCGGGAGCTCAATTATCCGCAGAGGTCTCCTTCTCTCCAAAACAAATGGACAAGGTGATTAAAACTGGTAAAAACACTGAGTGAAGCAGTTACAAATGACCCTAATTAGAGCTAGTTTGGTTTGTCCTTTGAGGGCTACTGTAGAAACATGGCGGACTCTGTAGACAAGGACCTGCTCCCTGTGTTAATAAAAACAGCTCATTCAAAGGTAACAAAAACATAATAATTCTTATTTTCAGGTGACTATATGCTAAAGAAAACATACTTATTGTATCACATACATTACATTATATTAAATTACAAATAAATAGGCCCCTTATGCAAAGCGAGTGTTGGATATTTGTTGTATCAAACTGGGGAAGTTGTGTGTGTGTGTGTGTTCACGGTGGTGTGTAAAAGAAGAAAGAGACATAAATATATCCAAAAAAGAGCCTGCAGCTGTGGACCGACCAAAGGATTGAGACACATTGTGTATGCTCGTATCCATGTGCAGCGTTCCTCTCCATGGTGTTGGGTCCGGCTCAGAGGATTAAGACAGAGAAACCAAAAGTTTACATTCTCTTATAACAAGTGAAATGTAAACCTGTCCTGCATCGTCGCCTCTTCCCCCGCGGCCCGCTGTGGGTGTGGACCGCATTCTTTGATGCCAATTTAACATTTGTCAGTGAACTGGAAGTCTGTCCTCAGTCTACTCCTGAACACCACTCCCAAGTACACTTGCAAACGCCCTGCAGAGGCACTGAGGAGGCACCCTTATTAGACTCTTCATCTGTAATTAACCTAAGATCCATCCTCTCCCCATCATCATGCTAATGAGCAATCTAATACTCTTGAGTGATTTGTAATGTGCACAGGCCATCAATCATAGAGCACCGATAGTGTCTGGGTCCAATCATAGATGTTCCATTGATGGTCCATTAGAGCGCTGCTGGCACTTCAAAAGGACCTCTCTTTGTTTACCATCCAACACAGAACTAACCAACAAATTATCGTTCTTATTTCAGTACAACAACTGTGCACTTTCTGTTTATTATAATTATTAAAAATGCTCCGTATTCGATAAAGCTGGGCAAATGTTGTGTGGATTAAACCAAATTTTAGACCTGAGTTAAACAGACTTGATATTAACAACTGTCAGTATAGCTGCGTTCAACGGCACCACAAACTGCATCTTCTGAAACGATCCTACAGTTAAATAAATACGCTAAATTCTTATTTTAATCGGACACAGTAAACTGGACAATGAGGTTATGTTTCATGCGCTGAAATGCAAATTGAGTTACATGCATGTTTAAAAGGAAGCTTGGAAGAACAGTAATGTTGATATCTGTTGTTAATGCCAGATGTAAAAATAAATAAATGTTTCATATGTATTTGTTGGACATTATTTATGTTTTATTGAAAGTGAGTAGATAATAAAATAAAAGGGGATGTAATGTAAATTATTCTTTGAATTAACGTAATTAAAGTATGGAAAGTATTTCTACACGATTAAATGGTTTTCTTTCAGCACTGAGCAATTTTGTTAGGCCAACTTAATGTACTTGAGTTGGGTCAACGTAATCTATTAGGGTTAATTCCACTTATTTACTAGGGTTGGGTCTGGCTTAATTTAATAGGGTTGGCCTAACAAATTTTACACTATTAAATGAAGTTGAAGAACAGGAATATTGGCAGGTATTTTTGTTTATGCCAGGTGTGATAACAAATAAATGTTAATTTGTTGTACTTAGTTTTATTGTACGTTACACTCAGAAGTTATACTTTGGATGAATTTAATTAAGTCATGGAAAGTATTTCCATTTGATTCAATAGCTTTCCTTTAACACTGAGCAATTATTTTGGGGCCAGCTTCATTTGCTTTGGTTGGATCAATTTCATTAACTTTTCACAACAATGTTTCTTTGACCCATCCACCTCCCCTCCCACCTGCCTACTATATTCGGACTGTCTCGCTCTTTATACTTCAGCAGTTGCTCGTATGTCAAAAAATGCTGCCACCCAGTGCGTCTCTACAGAGTGTCTTTGTGCGTCAACATCTGATGCCGAGAGCCACTGACTAAGCATCATTATTTGAAGAGTTGGGGCGTGAGACCAGGTTGGATTTGTTTTAGAATCAGGCCTAAATTCTACCAGATCAGTTTTGTCTTGTTTGAATAAACCTTACTGGAATTGTCAGTGGACAAAAACAACCTGGGGTTCAGTGTTACTACTTTTACACAATGTACAACATTAATACATTTTTGCGAGGCAAACATTTGCCTTTTCAATGTAATTGTGAGCAGTTTCTGCATTTTCATTATGGCCGTGAAGCGATTATTAATATTAATCTAATTAATTCCATGCTGTGATGAATTCATCTAAATTAATCGCATACATCAACTTTTGCTGTTTTAAAAAATTCAAATTCAAAAATTCAAATTAATTTTAGCACGTGTCGTAGTCAAGCTAGTTGTCCCTCTGTCCTCTACCACTGAAACTGGTCTGCAGTCCATTTTGCACGGCAGTTAGCTAGTTGATCACAGATGGAGTTACTAAGTTTGAATGCCTGGTCGAGTGTGGCTTAGCGCTAGCATCAGAGGCTGTGCTAGCTCGAGGTTCACTGCTAAATACTTTGCATTGAGGTGATATTTCAGGCTTTAAGTACTCCGATGGTACGAAAATACCTTACTGCAGAAACTGCAGTGAACAGTGCTCCTATCGCTAGGTGTTTTTTTAAATGTAAATGTTCCATTAATGGGGCGAGGCAGCATCTGCCTACATCGTATAACAAAGCCACTGTGGCCTTCAGTGACACACCGGGTGAAAGGGCACCACGGAGCGAGTTATCTTTCCTGTGATTAATTAATAGAAATTAACATGTTACTTTGACAGCTCTAATTTTCACCTATATCTTGACTCCACCTTCCAACTATTGGTCCCATATTCTGAGCTGTCCTCGCCACTAGAGGACCCCATTCACCAAAAACCGTGCTCTGGCTGCAGGAAACAGAACGTTCTGATTTGTAGGGAACATTATATCTGTGTGAGAATCAATTCCAACCGATACAGCCCCTTTAACAAAGTATTTTTCAGTGAGGTTTTGTACACATTACAAAAATCTATACGTTTAATAACGCTGCAGAACAGCAACGCTTTGATTTTTCTGCTGCACTGGCTCCTCCATCATTCAGCAGCTGCACACACTTCAGCAGGAGCCACATTACAGTAATTGATATTTGTATCCTGAGACAGTTAAGTAAAACAACCTCTCTGGCTCAAGGCAGGAGGATTTCCCTGAAATGTAAATGGAGCTGGGAGAAGGTTGGGAGTGATTTAAGAGTCAGTGACATCCACACTGTTGTGCTAAGTCAGTGGAAGTGCTGAGTGCAGGGCGCCAGGTCTGTCTCTGCCTCTCTCACACTCTCTCCTTCGCTCTCTCCATCACTGTCTCTCTTTTTCTATTCCACCCTCTCCATTTCCCTCTTAAGGCAGCTGCCATAACTCAGACTCTATCTTAATCCGTTCTGAGTACACAAACACACACATGCACACACACACAGCCACGAGCACACGCATGCACACACAGGAAATCACAAAAGGCATTTGCCAGAAGTATGATCCTGTTAATCGTCTCTTGGACTTTAAGGTGGGAGCTCAGACTGGGAGCTCAGCAGAGACCAAGTGGGATGCGATGTAGGCAGGCAGAGTTATTAGAAGGGCATTCAGTTTTGCTACTGTATTAATGACTGAAGCACAATGAGACCAGATAATTCATGGTTTCAGAGACCACAGATTCAGCTCTGCGCTCCAAACAATACAGATAAGACATGATGGTGTACATTACAATGACTTTCCTCAGTGTATTTATACATCACCTCAATAAACCCGTGAACAATATGAGAGATATTAAACTGTATATACACTCTCTAGTCTGAAATGTCCACACGTATTATATTTTAATGTTGAAACAGACATGTTTTTTTGCTTTAACTTATTGTTATGAAGCAAATTTTGATCACACAGTGTAATGACTACAGAATAATGACACCATCTGTGTTTAAATTGGCTCCCTATAGACCCTTTTAGGGCCAACGTCACAATGACGTCAATAATTAGCTGGAGGCAAAACCTGCCTCTCCCCCACAGGGCTGTAGGCTACACAGGACTCTTAAAATGTGGTCTTGTTGTGTTACTGGGAGCCAGAATAGAGGAGTCATGGCTCAAAACCAGCCGCCACTGCCCGTCAACAAAAACAAAGATGGTTAAATGTGATAAGACCAAAGGACTGGACGGAGGCCATTATCAAAAATGCTCACATGTGCAGCGCACACTTCATATCAGGTTAGGGACAAAGTATTTCCTGTTGTAGGGATGAAGAACGTTATGTGTATTAAGGGTTATCATGTCCACCTCATCAGAAACTGGGGAGCTATTAAGAGGAAGATTGGATTTCTCCATAACGCTAACTTAGCGCATTAGCTAACGTTAGCCTCAAAACAAAATGGAGGAAACCGTTCAAGTGTCGTCCTCCTTTGTAAGATTGGCTTCCTGTGACATCATCCATCCACTGAGTGAGAGCATATGGGTCGATCAGTCTGGTCTGGTTGGTCAGTGTTTACTTATTCATGTAACACTCGGGGTCCCAGAGAGTGAGTGACCTGACATGGTGCGTTCGTAAATTCAGTCTGACGCTCTACACTAAAATGAGAGCCCTGTTGGTCGAAGAAACGGAGCGTTATATTTCTATATGAATTAACGAACGGTTAAGTTAATCACACATTTACTCCGTTTGGCGCTCTGCTGCTCCGTCTCCACAGACAGTGCTAAGAGTGTGCTCTGCCAATTCAAGATTGCGATGCTCTGGATAACTGAATGATACAGTGCGCCCAAAATTTACCAATGGTCAAGTTTGTGTCAGAGTGCACTCCGACACTTGGAATGAGTATTTCTGAATGCACCACTTGCATCATCTCCCTTCCTCGAAAATGCTCGAAATCCACTAAACCAGCCTGAAAGTGAAGGAAATCTGAAACGATTGTATTAGAGTCAATGGAGCACAGCTGTGTTGTCGTCGGACGCTGGTCTGAGCAGGCCCGATGCTACGTTATGATTGGCCAGTCTGCGTCCAGGGGTGGGACTTAGCAAAGGGTCTATTATTAAAGGTTCATTTCCACCAATCCAGAGTTCGTCGTTGTTGGAACAGTGGAAAGTCTACCCATGACAATTTTTGGCCAGTTTGAGTTAAGTGTGTTTTACAATTAGTTGTTGGGCCTTTTCACATCTGAAATTCCAAATCAGGGCGTGAACCAAGGTCTGTATTTTCGTTACATTGTATATGCATGATCCGGTGAGTTTTGGTTTCACATTAATCAACTATGCGAGCACACTAAAGAACTATAGATGGCATACCTACATCATGTCATCATCGCCTACCATGGTTTGGTTTGATCCTAATTAAAACCAACCCTTTTTGTTGGACCAAGGTTCGGCTGTTTGGTCTGCGGGAGGTTTCACACCTGTAATTTTGGCTTGAATCAAACTGAAAAGACCAGAGGTACTAACCAAACAAGGCAGGGCATTAAAGGGCCCTTAGGTCTTTGAAAGAGAGACTCTTGAGTTCAGAAGTGTTCGGTTGCATTTTACTGTTAAGTAAGAAAAATAGGTGTGAGAATATTTCCTTTCTTGACCTTTTGTGAGTTTATTAGACTAAAAAAGCTAAGACAGCCGGTGGCAGGTATTGAACTTGATGTTTGTTTTACAAAAATACCATCATATACTGTGTATACTCCGGTGAAATATCAGAAAGGTATGAAGGTATATAAAAAACAGATATCACCTCAGCCTTATGTGAACCTCGGATTTTATTAATAAAGTGTGATGTCTGTATTTTCTTTCAGTACATTTTCTGTTTGCAGTGGGCTCTCTGTGTGGACGTGACACAGCTGAAATACAGGCATACATTTACTGGGTTTATTTAAAGAGCAGAGCGCGTACACGAGCAGGGTTTTAAAGGTTGATGTAAACAACTTTAACCAAATTAAACCCGTGTTGGAGCTCAGCCATTGACTGGGTTACTTGGTGCATGTGCAGCAAATGGATCCATATGTTGTGTAGGCACAGCGAGCAGCGTTGATCCGTATGGATGCTACAAGTGTGACTCTGCTGTCTGACAGGAATGCATCTGTCCTTTCTTAAAAAAAAAAACTCTTTAATGTTTGTTTCTCATTTCCAGGGGTTTCTGTCAGAGTTGAGAGATAAATGAGGTGATTTAGCGTGGCAGTCGGAGATGATAATGATGTCGTTCGGGAGGCATGGCGTTCACATCCATGTATGGTAAGATGTGAACATAGTAATAAAGAGGATAAAAATAGATTGTCTCATATGTGAAGAGGGGATGGAGGTGGGGATGGGGGGGTGTTCGGGGAGATGACAGTAGAGGGAAACTCAGCTCTTGTTAACCTAAAATATGCTGAATGCTTCATTCTTCAAACAAACTCGCTCCTTTGATCATTTCGAGGTCCTTGGAAGTACAGAGCAACAACAGCAAACATGCTAATTTATTCCAAAGAAAGGTTGTAGCATGTATTTACAATTAAATGTGAATTACCGCGGGGAATACCAGCTCGCACTGACACACTATCCCCCTCTATCAGATAAAATTATACCGTCCTCTGTGGCGGTTAAACACAACCCAGCCAAATCTGAAATAAGCTCGCGTTCCCGTAATGGAACAAACAGACAAAGAGCCCCATTGGTTTGCCTTTGTGGCCTTATCTGGCCTTGGCCGGCTCAAGGCGCATCATCGGGGGGGCTGTGCGTGAGAGAGATCCAGTGTATCACATCTCAGTGACTGTGGGGAGTCAGTATCACACCAGATCTCCAGGTCATTTACCAGGGTGGGTGGTTTCATTAGTCTTCTTTGCAACAATACTCGCTGATTGCCATCTTGTTTCACAGTGATTTATAATTCCAGCCCCTCGGAGTTTGCAGAAATACCTTAAGCAACTGCTCAAATAAGATAAGAAGGGTTCTTTATGTATGGTGTTGTCTGTGGTGTACATCAGAAAAGAGAGGGAGAGAAGCCTCGGGGTGACGCGGTACTTTATTTTTTTGCAAGCATTTACAGTTTTTTTTTTTTTGCCGGAGATACAAAGAAACGCAAGAGGCTGTTGTTTCTAACTTCTGGAACAAACATTGGCTGCAAATGAATGAGACAGTTGTCAGGTTCAATTTGGTTAACACATGACGTTGTGCCACCTTTAGAGGATTGCGGAGCATCGATGAGAATAAAGCAAATCCACAGACAAAAGGGGGAGAATCATGGCAGTTTTGTCATTTCAGAGGGAGAGATTCTGTCTTTTTATCGCCGCGCGATTTACATAAAACTGAACAACCCCTCGAATAACAAGAAACGCAGATGGGAAGAGAGGAAGAAAGAGGAGGCAGCAAACATAAATAGACTGTAAAACAGAACAATTAGGTGGACAGAAATAGGAAGCGTCTTTGCAGAGGTGGGATGATGTGAATCGGATGCAGCAGGGAACGATGTCTAATCACTGAACAGACTCTGTGTCAATAACCAATTTTCACCTTTGATGCAGTCCAGTTGATGATAAAACACGCGGAAGTTCAAAAGACAATCAATCTTTACTGTACGGCTGTTTTAATAGCTTATTTTAAATTTGATATGCAGTTAACTTCAAGCTGCTCTACCTTTACACCATGACAGTGGCTGAGAGCACAGGGCCATGAATTATGCACGGGAATTTTATTACTGCCGCAAAACAGCTAATGGGCCATGCATTTGCTCAGATTAACACTGGCACTGCTGAGTGCTTGTGTGTGTGAGTACTATAGAGGCGAACCCATTCAGTGCAGCTCAGCTTCAGGTAAAGGTCTACAGCAGTATAACAGAAAACAGTCAGCTTATAAACTACACATCATATACAATGGGAATCATATGAACTTGCAGTCCGCAGACATACTGTACCTTTAAATACCTTACTGAGGACTCAAGTTGTGCAGCGGTCAACACATTGCTCTGATTTCCAGCTGCAACAAATTAACTGACATCTTGAAAGTCAGAGATTTGAATCATCAGTCAGAGACCCTGGAGTCGACTGAGATTGCTTCAAGTTGAGCAGTCTGGTTTCTTTTTTGCTTGTCAGTGTGTTGTGCAGTGGACGTCTGGGGACATTTTTGGTCTCCACATTTTGCTCTTGACTCTCATGCTATTGTTCGGTAGGGGAGACCGGGGCTGGTTGTCACACAGTGCTTATTACCAAGGATGCATGCGATTAGACATCTAAGCGATTATACATCCGCCACCTCGCTAGTCAGCACCAGAAATATTAGCCAGTTAAACCAATTAGTGTTTAAATATGTACAGCTGTCATGCAGCCGCCCACCACTAGTGGGTGCTACAGAGCTGTCAGACACCGCGATAATGCTCGAGTAGAGTGGAGTTTTAAAACAGCGCCGTGGGAAATAAGAGAGATGTCCTCTCACAAAACCAGTGCGGATTGGCAGTGCTTTGATGTAGAAAATGAATTCAGCAGCAGTTTATCTTTTTTGAGATAAATAGTATTTGTTAACTTTAAGTGAGATCGTTTTAAAAAAGGCCAAAAATTCGCAAAAAAGTTTTTACGCTTGGAGGGGGTGGATTTGTCTGTGTATCGATAAAAGGAAAGTACGACTTTTTGCTGTGGAAACAGGTTTTGCGGATAAACGATGACTGGACCGGATACCACATCACACGTCTGGACCGGATACCACGTCACACGTACACGTTGTGGTCACAAAAAAATGGCGGTGGACGATAAAGTGACCAGAGTTCTTCCAAACGCTGACAGGTCGATCAGGAATCTGTCCATGATCAGTTGTTGACTGTCAGCTGAGTGTGTTGTTTGTTTTGTGGCAGAGAGACGCTCTCTGATGACGTCATCTCATGGCGCACTCTCCTCTCAATAATCGCAAAATAATAACAAATGGAAACCTATTAATTCTTTTGATCTGAGGACCCTTCAGGACTAAAGGAATATGAATAACTTATGGGCACATAATTTGAGGTAGCCAACAACCTGATTTTGTACATCCGAAGAACTTTGAAAAACATTAGCTGCTTGGCAACCAGACCAGGCCTCTAATTGAGACAGATGTTTACTTGTCAAAATGTGTAGCTACACCAGGCTAGTAAAAGGGAACTGGGCGTTTAATTGGGACTAGATTTATAATTGAAGTTTTACGGCAATTATGTACAAATGTAACAAATCTGTGGTTCACACAAACGTACAATGCCAACATTTACTTTGGTTTAACAGCAAAAACTACAGCAAAAATCCATTTAGAAAGTTGTGCAGTGTAATCCAAGTCTCATTTATCCGTGATATGCTCAGTACAAACACACACAATTTCACTTAAACCTTAGTATTTGAAACACTCCTGCATAATCAGTGTGAGGCACAGACGCACAACTCTGTAGGGTGAACAACTGATATACAGCTGATCATTCCTTAAATGGAATTTTGTTTCATTTTAATGAGAACATCTTCTCAGGTTTCCACGTGCAACAAACCCACATGACTTTCTATTGGCGTTATTTGGTCTGTCACTGCTGTTAACTTTGTGTTTTCCTACGACAGCGCTCTACATGTTCATACCATGACGGACAGGGGAGTCGTGAGGTAATCATGAGACCGTGTGGAGCCTCATTATTGCCCTTGGACGTGCCTCTGGGGCACTGAATCTCTTCCCATTCACTCACTGTCAGACCTCTCAAAGGAGATTAGCAAAAGGCCCATCAATAGCCCATCACATGCCACTCCCACATCCGCAGGTTTGCGGCTGGGTTACACTGCCTCCCCTATTAACTTAGCCACATGTCTCGCCGTGTTAGCTCACTACCTACGTGCTCAGCTCATTATGGTTATGTAGGCCAGCGCGTCTCTCAGTCCCTCTCGCTCCCCTCCAATCAGAGGGGACAGGGCAGGAATTATTCTGGCCCTCAGCTGTGTGCAGAGTGTGTCTGGATGAAGAGTATAGCCCCGGGCAGCTCTTTGGAGAGGGCTTCATGTCTGCCTCGGCCTCTGCTGATGACTGAAGAATGGACTGAGCATAATGCGCGCTGCGACTGATGTGGACGCTCACTTCTTCCCAGAATGTGGTGCGGTCCGACTTTACCCCCAAGACATGGAATTATCCTTTGATGAAAAACAAAGGGCATGATCCCCCCCAGCCCTCCGCGACTTCACATTAACAGTAATTTGTGTTTTTCTGATCATGTCACACAAGCTTGAATGATCCGTGAAAGCAGGAAAATAAAAACAGAGGAAAACAGAATACAGTCTTAGTAATCACAGTCTGTTTCTGGGTCTTACAGAGCATCACTGTGTGTATGAAAAAGTTTGATGGCACCCAAAGAAGCTGTTAACAAGTTTGGAAAGTCGCCTCAAGTGATGTCACTTAAGTCAGCGTCAATAGGGGTTGAAGACTTTGTTTGAAAATGTTGAAAAAGAGTATGGAGTGGGAAAGAAGACCTCTGTAGCACACTCCTTATTTCAACTCAAGGCTCAAGGCTGCATTAGCTGCTACTAGCATAACACACCTGAATCTCCAACCAAACTGTTTAATGCAACGGATCACGTTGCATTATGGGCAATGTAGGCACCTTTGACAAGGAAGTCAAGAACTTAGAATAAAACAGACGATATCTCTGGTTCTAAATTGCTATATTTAGCATTTAGCATACTTGTAAATCTAATTTTAAAACCAGCGCTTCTCTAAAACATCTTCTGATAATACATGTTGTCATAATAAGATCGTTTAGACTTTGAACACCAACACAAATGCACTGTTAATGGAAAAGGATTGAATTAAATGGCACTGTCAACAATGTAGCTGCAACATGCTAACCAGCAACAAGACAAAGAGTCTTCAGCCATGCTAGCAGATTTGCAAGCACATATTTGGCATGCTTTAAACTCAATGCTAACCTGAAGCGAATTTTAGCATGGCATCATTCATACAGATTCAGCCGTTGAAATGTTTTTAGGCGTATTTCGCAACTGGTGAATATTGGCTATGCTAACGTTGTGAGAAGTAACTGGGGAAGGTAGCTAAAGGCTAACTTGGTTAAAAGTTTTCAGCTCACGCAAATATGCAAATAGCGCAAGTTGCACGATGCATCACTCACATTGCGAATTCATGTCTATTTGTGGCTTTGCATTGAATGTGTGGCGCAAAATGCTCACTTCAGGTTTGGTGTGAACGCACCATAACATGCTAACAATTACAATACTAACATGCTACTACTGTCAAGCAAATATTCACCATGTTTACAGTCTCACTTTTAGCGTGTTAGCAAGCTAATAGTTGCTAATTAGTGTTAAACATAAAGTAGCCTACAGGTGAAGTTGATGGGAGTGTTACTGGTTTTCAAAGTACTGAAAAGGCTGCATGCGACATTCAGAGCATATCCGTGATTCAGAGTCTGGGGCAGGATTGTCTGCACATGGTTCTCAACATGGAGGTGGCTGAGCCGGCAGGTAACAGTGTTAAAACATAGAAATAGAATGAGAGTAGAATGGACATTCCCATTGAAATCGACATGGCAGAGTTGTGGCTTTTTTATGTATACTGTTAAAGGTCCATTAGAACAAATCCATTTGTGGCAAGCTGCGAATTTACTAACCATGCCCCGCCCTGTTTGGTTCAGTTCAATCAAACTCAAGTTCATTTGCCCCCTACATGCAGTTTGTTTGGGCAGGTGTGAACACAGCAATCAGGTGCGCACCAAAACAAACAAACTCTGGTGCAGTTCGTTTGTGGTGAGAACGTGTTCCGACCTGGATCTGAACCAACTGCAGTCACATGACACATTGTTTGGGTTAAACATGAGCATGTTACAGTCCTGGAGGATTATTAATGTGCGCCTCCTCCTGTACTGCCTTAATATGCACATTCAGCACATCCAATGCATCAAAACATTGTTTTCTAGTTGGAGCCGCGCCTCGTTTTCAAACTGTATGCTTTGACTCAAATGAACAATGACAGCAATATAGTCCACGATGAGCAGCGCTAAAATCAACCTGCATAGTTGTCCCTCCATTGTGACATTAGAAAGTGTCACATTTATCTTGCAAGTGTACTCTTCTTCAACGTTTGCTTTACTTCCTGGATTTTTCCCACATGGAAATTCTGACCAATCAAGAGCAGCTTTCTCACACAAGGCATTTGATCTGGTCCGCTTGTAAATGCTGCCGTGAGAACACCAACCAACTCTAGGCAACCATTACTCCCGTATTCAGACCAAAGCAAGACAACTCTGGGTCTGAAAGCACTCTAACTGTAATTTTGACCTGATGATGGCGCTAGAGAAAAAGTCAGGGGACACTAAAGTTATTACAGTTCATCCTGAGGGTGATAAAGATGTCTGTTCCAAATTTCATGGCAGTCCCTCCAGTAGTTTTGGAGATAATTCACTGACTTTAAGAAACAGGTACACAGTTGTCCAAATTCTTGCTCTAATTACTGTAAACAAGTGAGACCAGAAAACCATTAAAATTAATGTGGTTTAAACACAGCAGTTAAATGTTCCAGCTCTCTGCTTTCCTGCTTTTTTGGAACAAACTGGTGATAATAATAATAATGTGGATAGCCTTGGCATGTCGTGTACAACATCCGTGCATAATAAGGGACTCAGGTGCCGCATGTTGACACTCTGTTTGTGCCCCTCATTGATGCAGCCTTCGCTTCATTAGTTAGATTCTCTAACTGCGAGAGGTGCAAGGTCAACTTTATTTCAGCGGCCGATTTCCTGTGCTCTTCCGGAACACGAGTAGCAGCTTAATACAACTGGAAATATGCGGTCCCTGTGTGGCTTTGGTTTCAACAGGAATAAATGTTTGCCCGAGGAGGACTGTGAGTGTAAATTGAACGTTATATGTGAGACTAATACTGTAAGAGAAGTGCTTTGTCCTTGCTTTAACCTCTGCCATTGACTTATGCCATGCTTGGAGTTCATGCATCATTTAGTTATTAAAGAATACTTTGCTACCAGCCCACTTCAGATTGGATTTTCAGCTTAACGGATCCTTTTTGTTCAATCTACCTAAGCTTCTAAGTGAACCTGACAGCCATTCGGCGAGAGAGGCAGGATCTGTCCACAGTTTAAGTTTAAAAGAAAACAGCCGACCCTATTTCACTGTACATTAAACCAATTAGAGGGCGGGAAAGGAGGAGGTGGGGGGGTGCGATTAAGTGCTGGAAAGATTTAGCCAAATGCTTGTCAGCAGCACGTTTTAGGATGGTTCACACATACTTAATTTTTTGGAGTGAAAACCAAAAGAATCTGAGTGTTACATGCTGATACTAGAGGCCGCCTACAGTTTGGCGCTGGGAGAAATTCATTGAAAGAACGCAGACAGTTGCAAAATAATGATGTTCATGAATAATGATAGAGGGGGTCTCAGAGGCTTCACACACATTTTAGTGCCAGGCAGCTAGAAACTGGCAGGATGAAGCTTATCGGGCGAATGCCACAAGATTCATGGGGGAAAATACTACAAATCCTGCTTGGCGGGAAAACAGTCGTGCGTGCGTGTGTTCGCGCGGCTGAGTGTGAACGCGGGCATCCCCGACAGCATGTCCTGGGGGTTTGTGGATACGACATGGATGCGCGGGCTTTGGCACACCAACAATATACAGTCGTGTGTGAATGAACGAGGGAGAGACGGAGGGGAGGGTAAGAGGAAAACACAAGCTAATCCTCTGGATGCTGTGGCTTCACAAGGTAGAGGACGACCGCAGCCGCAGGGTTTTCCGACCCTAGACGGGGGCGCCGCAAAAGTCCCAGACTGGCACCGGCACCCGTGGCGATGCATGGAAAGGGCATCTCCGTGAAGCACACCAGAGGCCAAGCAAATCAAAAACAAGCATAGATAGAGGGCACGGAGAAGAGAGGAGGAAAACAATAAACAAGTCAACTCAGTTATATTCCACAAGGAGATAGCGAAGGTCACTCCACCTCTGCTCAATCACTTAGCAAAGGTCTATTGCATGAGATTGGGTTATTAACCCCTGTAGACGCGCCGACAGGCACCACTTCAATGGAACCATCAAAGCAATGCAAATCCAAACAGCATGTTGTGTTTTGTTGGAAACACACTGGACGCGCTAAAGAGCAATTTCCGCTTGACCCCGGCTTGAACCCTATTTATTTCACAGGCGCAATTTCAACCGATAACGGCCATGTCGAAGGTTGTTTCTATCTGAATAGTGAAGATGAATTTCAAGTTCCTTCTCCGCCCGACTTTATCTGGAAGAGAAAGATATTTTGCAAAAGTACACATGCAGGAATTCTAAACATATATCTCAGTGTCCCAGATTTCATGAAACCTGTAAGGGGAGGGAAGAAAAGAGAAAAGAAAAGGGGAACTGAGCAGACACCAGGGATCATATTTCTTATTCCTCTGTTTTCTCCCCCCTCTCTGTCTCAGGAAGGATTCTGCCGGGTCTGAATTATTAATTCTCTCTCTGCATTCGATTTGTACGGCTTGTCACTTTTATCAAATTATATGTGGGATCTCTCATTCTTCCCAGCACATTCTTCTAATTCAATATCTGCATTTCACCTTGCTTAAAATTCAACATCTTTGGCAACTGCTATGAATTCGATTCATAACTTCAGATTAAAATATAAAGTCTGACATTTTTTGAAGGCTGTTTCCAAAACGGCATTCAATTAAGAAAAAAAAAAGTGAAACTATTATGCCAAAAGCTGACTGAGGACACCATATTCAGTATTACTACTATTATACAGCTGCATTCATTGATTTAATGGCCACTAGGGGGCAGCATAACACGCAGTTAACACAACACTGACATTTTATCATCTTACAAATTTGTGAGGGACATGAAGAACATTCGGACACCCAAATATATCCGGCCAACTCGTCAATATAAGTCCAATATTCACTTGTCCTTTTGTTGTGTATTCGTCTTGTGGAAGATATTTGGCTAATCGCTAATAAGCTTGTTGTCATAATTTGAATTCTGATGTTTTTTAAAGGCTGTTTCCAAAATGTAATTTATTTTTAAAAAAAGGTAGTATTGAGCCAAAAGCTCACAGAGGACACCACTTTCTCAGGTTATTATTAGAGAATTTTATTGAGTAACCAAAAGCTGCAGTCATTGATTTAATGGCCACTTGAGGGCAGCCTAACGAGCTGGAAACACAACACTGACATTTTATCACCTTATAAATTTGTTGAGGACATCAAGAACAAGTGGTAACCCAAATAAATCTCGGCAATTCGCAAATAATAGTCCTATATTCCCCCTTTTCTTTTTGCTCTGTATTCATCTTGTGGAAGATATATGGCTAATTGCTAGTTAGCTTGTTGTCATATTTCAGATTGTAATATAAATAATGACAATTTTTAAAGGCCATTTCTAAAAGGGCATTCACTTTTTTAAAAAGTGAAGCTATTATGCCAAATGCTGACTGAGGACAGAGTTTTCTCAGGCTATTATTTGAGAATTTTATTGAGTAACTTAAAGCTGCATTCACTGATTTAATGGCCAGTTGAGGGCAGTGTAACAAACTGTAAGCACAACATTGACATTGTATCACCTTATAAAGTTGCTGAAGATGTCAAGAGCTTTTGGACATACAAATATCTGGGGAACTCGCTAATATAAGTCCAATTCACTTTTAGTTTCGCTCTGTATTTGTCTTGTGGAAGATATCTGGCTAATTGCTACTTAGCTTGTTATCCTATTTTAGATTAAAATATATATTCTGACCTTTTTTTGAAGGCTGTTTCCAAAATGGCATTCACTTTAAAAAAAAAAAAAAAAAAAAGAAGTCAAACAATTATGCCAAAAGCTTAGTAAGATCACCACTTTCTTAGATTATTATTTCAGAATTTTATTGAGTAACTTAAAGTTGCATTCACTGATTTAATGGCCACTTGGGGGCAGTGTAACAAGCTGGAAACACAACACTGACATTTTATCATCTTATTAATTTGTTTGGGACATCAAGAACATTTAAACACCTAAATATATTTGGCCAATTCACAAATATAAATCGAATATTCACTTTTCCTTTTGTTGTGTATTTGTTTCGTGAAAGATATCTGGCTAATTGCTTATTAGCTTGTTAACGTACTTTCGATTAAAATATAAATTCTGACATTTCAAAATGACATTCAATTTTAAAAAAAGTGTTACTATTATGCTAAAAGCCTACTTAGGACGCCATTTTCTCAGATTATTTTTTGAGAATTTACAGCTGCAATTATTGATTAATGGCCACTTGGGGACAGCATAACAAGATGGGAACACAATTTTGCCATTTTATCATCTTATAAAGTTGCGTAGGACATCAAGAACATTTGGACACCCAAATGTATCTCACCAACTTGCAAAAAAAGCCCAATATTCCCTATTTTTTGCTCTATTTTTGTCCTGAGGAAAATATCTGGCCAATCGCTACCTAAATTGTTGTCATACTTAAGATTAAAATATTAATTTGGACCTTTTCGGAAGGCTGTTTCTATCAACTTAAAGTTAAACTATCATGCCGAAAGCTCACTGAGTCCATTATTTTCTTTTCTTTTAGCTCGGTATTTGTCCAGAGGAAGATATCTGGATAATCGCTAATGATTAACTAGCTGCCAACTTTGTCCACCATTTGAACTTCGATTTTGGTGAGCAAGTAGGGAACTGTGGGTTTATTATATTATTATTATTATGATGATTATTGCCTATTGCAAGCTGTAAAACCAAAACAATGAGCTGAAAGACGCTAAAACGCTCTGCAGAGCTGAAGGAAGCTGCAGTCTGGTGTTGGTTTTCACTACAGGAGACAGCTTTTGTATTACATCATCAATTAATCCACTGTTAATATAAAAATCTTAATTATTATCAATGTTTCTACCGACTGAATGAGATGTATTTAGAGGTATGAAACGATGGACTTCAGCTACAGTGTTTTGGTGATGGAGCCTTCAGCTGCTGATTACATAATAACTTGGAGCTTCTCACCTGTCAGCGCCGTATTTTTCGAGGGCTATAACCCTGGGGAAGCCTGACCTCTGATGCATGACTTGTCACAGGCGGAGCAGTGAAGACCACTTATTTTGCAATAATGTCAAGTGGTAAAATGACTCGCCGTCGATCTGTCTTACGTATCAAATTGTCTCGTCTGAGGAACGAGTGAAGGCACTTGACCCCCGTCACCTCCCAGTTATTACATGTTTTCAAAGTGATGACAGTGAAGCCCGTGTCTTATTTTCCCACTCCATCATTGGAATGGGACACCTCTTAAAGGCAGGTTTGGCTGACGGTGGTGGGATGTGGATTTACTCAAGTACTGTACTCAAGTATAAATTAAAGTCTTTTCTTTTCATGCTACCGTTTTACTGGATTTCAGAGGAACTGTATGACACGTTAAGTAACTACAGAAGCCCCGAAAACAACCACGTTTCCGTTCATTTTTTCATGACATTATCTCAAAATCACACGTTAATTATCATCATCTCCTGAAAACAAGCTTTTTTTTAATCTCGTGACAGCAAGATAATCACCCCACTATAATGAGAAAACAAAAGGTTTTCTTTCATTATCTCGAAAAAAAAGAGCTTTATTATCTTGAGATAACGAGATAATTACAAAAAGGTTGCTTCCTCTCATCAAGCTGCTCTTACAGTTGTCCAGACGCCATTAATGCGTACTGGCGAGGCACTCCTGATCTCTGATGAACATTACAGATAAAGAGGAAACAACCTTTTTGTAATTATCTCGTTATCTCAAGATAATAAAGCTTGTTTTCTTCAGTTGACAAAACAAAAATACCATTTTGTTCTCTCATGATAATGAGATAACCCACTATCATGAGATAAAACTTGTTTTCTTTAGATAAAGAAATAATTAACTAATTATCTGGAGATTGCGTCATTTAAGATATCACTGCAAGTACGGCTGCCTCCATAAGTTAACTACTCCTTTACGAAATTGTATTTTTGCAAACAAAACATACAAAGAGCTTATTAAATATGTTTTCTTATGAGTTAAACAACCTTGAAGTTTACACAAGAACAGCTGAAATGCAAAGTCGATTAATCAATTATGTGTTTGACAGAAACTTAATTTGCAACTATTTGACAATTATTTTATGGTTCTAGCTTTATGACTGCAAAGGGACTGTTAACTATTTGACACAAAATAATCAACAAGTTATCCCAAAAAAACAAAGGTTGTTTTACTTTGTTATCTTAGAAAAACGTGCTTTGTTATCTCATGATGACGAGATAATTGTTTCGTCTTCTTAGGCTACTCTCTACAGTTGGCATCTACACATACTGGCATGGAGCTTCTGATCTCTGATAAACATTGTAAGTGGCATAATAAATGGAAATGGCCTTCTTGGAATTATCTCGCTATCTCGAGATAACAAAGGTCGTTTTCTCAAGATTACAAACAAAAACAACCTTTTGTTTTCTCATGAGATTGACTATCTCATTATCACGTGACATCAAAGCTAGTTTTCTCTAGATCTGATCTAATCAACTCGTTTTTTTTGATACAACAGGTATAACAAATATAATTGGTAGCTCAGTCGATTTTAAATAACTACTTACTTTACAATTTTTTAATATATGTTTAATTTTCATCTAAAAAAAAAATACAAACAGACTAACAAACATCCTCAACCCACAGAAAAAAGAACCAGACTAACGTTTAGCCTATTTCATAAACAGAAAGGAAAAATAGCCAATAACATGGTGACTCAGAAGGGACTGCTAGCTAGCCAGCTATTACTTGGTGAACTAAAGCGCCCAAGTATTGGGCCCCAAATGCTCTCAAATTTATCATACAAACTCAGTCAATCATATCGAAGTCTCTCAAGGTGAATCCCCGAGACTAGTTCCCTAAGTCATCTAGAGGAACAGGGAGCACTGCTGGTAGCCTTCCAAAACCCTCTGTGCTACCAACATGTCAACCATCAGGGAGTTCGGCACAGAATGTAGCAGAACAAGAGAAGCCTCAGAACAACCAAACAGGGCAATGAAAGGGTCAAGTTCAATCCTAATGTCGTAAATATTACAATGCCAAGACAAGGTATCCTACCATAAAGGAACAATCTCAGGACAAAACCAGAAAGTATGACCTGGAGTACCTTTACTTCTTTTACAAATTAATATGTTTGCAATCAAAACACAGAGAGAGCTTTCAAAATATGATTGTTTTCCTAAATTACACTACCTTTATAAAGCTGAAACGCTCCGTCAATTTATCAATTAGTTGTTTGACAAAAATTTAATTGGCGACTATTTTGATAAATGTTTAAAACATCAGTATTTTAGTATTTAGTATTTTGTTATCTTGTGATAACGAACAAGGTAATCAAAAGGTTTTTTATTATCTAGAGATAATGAAACAATTATAGAAAGGCTACTCTCCACAGTTGTCAAGACGCCATGTACAGTATGCATGCTGGCACGGCACTCCTAAAACGCTTAGTCACTTTATCAATTAGTTGTTTGAGAGAAAATTAATTGGCAGCTATTTTGATAATTGTTTAAAACATTTCATGGTTCCAGCTTCACAAATACAAGTCTGTTTTTTCATTTAATAACTTTAATTTATTTCTGAAAAGTTTAAATTTTGTGCTTTGAGCTACAGGAACTAGTGATGGGCATGTCTCACTATTTTTGCAAAGCAATCAATCAATTAAACAAGAAAATTTTCAGTATGTTAATTCATAATAAAAAGTAGTTAATGAATTAGTTGCAGCCTTATGTAGTTAAAACTTAGCTCAACCAACTTCAGCAGTAAAATCTTGCTCCTACATTAATGCATGAGTAACAACAATCAAATTATTCATTACTCAATAAACATCTGAAAAGGACTCCAATTTGCAAAGAACACTTCTTTGATTTATTTGTAATTTCTTTGTGTTATTGTTGTTGTAAATTACACAATCTTTGTTTTCATCTTTTTCTTTTCATGTGAGATTGTTGTTATTTAATAACGAAAGTATCTTCATGAGGCACTTTTGGCTTCTAACCTCCCCAGCACAACGATTGAACTTTTAATTTCTTTTCCTGTATTGTCTATACACATACGTGCAATTAAACTAAACTAAACTAAATAATAATCAAATTATATAACATATAATGCAGTCCCTCCAGGATCTCGCAGCAAAAAACCCTTGAATTTGTGGCCAATTTTGTCGAAAATTACGATAAAAATTGTGCCACTTTTTTTTCGGGAAATTGCAGCAAAGCGAAAAAAAGGAATTTTTTTTTTCTTTTTTTTTTTATTACTGCCTCCAAAAAATAAGTCATGTAATAACGTTTCAAATGACGTCACATGCTCAACGACTTCTGATCAGCCGAAAAATGCGGAAAAATGCAGAAAAATAGCGGGACCTTTGAAAATATTGTGGACCTTCGTTGAATTTGCGTTAATTATTGCAATCGCAAGATCGCGATTTTCTGGAGGGACTGATAATGGTATAAGTAAGTACTTTTACTTTTATATTTTCAGCACATTTTCCTGATTTTATTTCCAGTCTTAGTATATTTAGGTATCAGTAGAACACTTCCTCTATCACTGTTTGCCTGAAGGGAGTCAAACAGCTCAGACATAAAATGCCCTGAGGTGCTTTACGACCACTGCCACTACATCCAGCAGCAGCAGAGATCTACAATAGTGTCGTCCAGCAGCCCTGTTTACCACCAAATCACATCTCATTGCTTTAATGACCAGAATGTTAATAATCACACCGTAAATTGCTCATTAATCTCCTCTGCTACATCCGCCGTCTCCGCGCCACAACATTCTGCTGTGTTGGCGTGCCATAAGTACTTCCTTTGATCGAGTGAGGGACGGCCGCATTTTTCGATTCAAATCCTCCGTGCTGACTGTGGATATTCGGATAGAAAGAGCAGAATCCATTCAGCACTCCTGCTAATGCATCTTTAGCGCTGAAGCCTCGACAGGCGGATTGAGATGTTCCCTGCCTGTACTCCAGGTTGTCTGTTTCACAACGTGTGCTCTCAGTTTTTCCCCCCATTATGAATATTGAAACGCCTTTTCGGATCCCTGGCCCCTTCCCTTCCCCTCCCCCACCCCCCTCCTCTTATAGGCTCAAGAGAGGAAGGCATACTTAGAGACCTGAAATACTTTTAGCTGCTAATGTGCTGTTCAGTGAACCGTCACAGTGCCAAGATTGACACCATTTTTTACGCAGCCCCCCATTAGTGTCACTCAGCCTCCATCGTGGCACATTAAAATAAACTAATGATGTTTCTTCACCAAATGTCTAATAGAGTATTAGCCCAGAGAGTGGCTGCTCTGTACTTACTGCACTTTCACCTAAAAAGTGGTACAAAAGGAAATTCCCCACTGTGTCAGAAACGTATTACGGTTGTGTTATATGCAAATGGCTGGGAAAATGATTTCTGGCAGAGGAAGTCGATGGCTTCGTGCCCGAGGAGCAAGACAAAAATCATTGAGATGACACAAAGCGAAACCCTCTCCTTCCTCTACCTCCGTTTCCCCGTGTTGACCACGCTCGCTTTATTTAGGGCTGTGTAGCAATGCAACGGAGGCGGATCAGTGTCAGCGAGGCAGGCAGGAGGCTTAGTTCCAGCCTGGGGCCGTCCCTGCTGCTCCAGTGGCCTGCATAGAAAGCTACTGAGGACCCTTTTGCGTGGACAGCCGTCTCCCCCAACCCTCTGCGGACGCCACTCTGGAACTACTGAAGGGGAAATTGAAATATGCTGCCTTTCCGCAAGGTCAGGCTTAGGAAGGACTGACACCTGCTGCTGGCCATGTTCAACATGGCATCCAGAGGCTTTGTGAGCGCCGTCTCACTTCTCTATTGTGTAGGGAGCAGGGCCTCATCGCATTTTACTTTATGTTGGAGTCACTGAGCTACAGAGCTGCAGCCAGGCTGGTGTGTAGGAAGAAACAGCATGAGAAAGAGAGTATTGATCGGCTATCTATTTTCCTGTTGGAGCTGATTGACTTTAGCTCATGAACCTCTAGGGTTCGTTCAGAGATGATCAGCCAGGGATCATGGAAGTGACAATGAACAGAGCAAACACCTCTACTCTTGTGAAGTGACGGACCTAGCACATTCGTCGCCCTAGACAAGCCCCACCCCAAAAAATAAAAATAAAAGTATCATCTTTTATATTTATTGCATAAGTGCAAGTGTGTGGAAATCTTTCCGTGAACAATACCTAATAAAAAGTCAGGACGAATACGTTAAACTTCAGTCCCTTTGACTAGCCCTGGTGTGGCTACACGTTTCGATGAATACAGGCCTGTCTCAATGAGAGCCTGGTCTGGTTGCCAAGCAGTCTATTTTTATAGAGTTCTTTGGATGTGTTACCCTCTTTTCTTGATTGTTGGTGTTACCTAGTTGTTCCGAGCTGTGGTTAATCAGCGGGCTACAACATTTGTTTCTTCCTGTTTGTTTGATTTTTACCACACAGGTACAGCAACTTCTCTTCACTGTTAGGCACGAGTTACTCGCTCTCCCTTATCGGTCCAAAGTCCGCAATATTTGCGGGGGCTTGCAATTTTTCAAAAGTCCCGTGATTTTTTTCTGCATTTTCTGGCTGACTGGAAGTCGTCGTGCATCCGACGTCATTTGAAACGTCATCAGATGCGTCATCAAATGGCGCTAATGTCATTGCAGTATGGAGAAACGCTCTGTATTGACGTAAGAATTGTCCCTTTGTTTAAATGCATACAATATGTGTTGAATTGATTCAAATGTTATGTTTACAGCAGATGTAGCTTACATGTTGTTTTACAGTCACATTGTCTGCTTTGAGAGCTACAATATTCACTCAGGATTTTTTGAAAACATTATTGGAGTCCATGTTTTGAAACAAATTTTTGGAGGCAGTAGTTGACTTGCAATTTTTGTCATTTGCTGCAATTTCCTGCCAAAAATGACATAAAAATGGCAAAATTTTTATCGCAATTTTTGACAAAATTGGCCGCAAATTCAAGGGTTTTGGGCGGCAAATTTAAGTTTATTTTGCCACGAGATCCTGGAGGGACTGCCTCATGTATCACTCATACCAGTCCCCACAAAACAAGGGCAGGTAGGAACCAATGAGCTCGTAACCAAAGGAACACAATGACCTCACTTAAACACCGCATATGAAAAAACAAATTACACAATATACAATGTACTTTAAATGACAATGAAATAATAATTTATCTGAAACTCAATAATGCTGAAACTGTTACTACTTATAAATAATGTACCCATTAATAAACAACACAGTAACTTAAGTAATAAAAAGTATAATGTTTGCAGTGATTATGGTCACAGATGTATAAAATGCTAACATTAGCTGCTTGGATCATGGATACAGATACAAATGTTTAAATTTTTGTCAGTATGGAGATGCTACACATCGTTAGCTCACTTAGATTCTTCACAATTCAGTCATTTAGTTTATTTTACAGAAACTTTGAGCACCAAAGAATACAGTAATTCATTCAGATTTACCGGTATGGTAAACAAGAGACGGAAAAACGAGTGGTGACTCCCTTCCTGTGAAGATGTCATCAAGTCAGAATATGTGTCCATTCCTTGATTACCTTGTAAGTTATTTATATTCATTTAGTCTGTGAGGGTCCTCAGAGTGGTGTTGTGGTGGTTTGTCTGTCAGAGCTAGATCAAATGAGTGATTGATATGTTTTTCGAAGCCTAATTTTTACAGACGTATTCATACAGGTATAACTAAAGCATCTAGAATTGATTTTAAGACATTATTGATAACCTTTCAGGCTTGCTGTGGACTCGCACCTAAGTACATCTCACGTCTTCTGACTCCGAAAGTACCCGGTTGTGACCTGAGGTCCTCGGCCGAGGCTCTGCTGACCATCCGACAGTCTCAAGGCTGAAGACGTAGGGTGACCTGGCCTTTTCTGTTCAGGGCCCTACTCTCTGGAACAACCTCCCCATGGAGATCAGACCGGCCACTTCCTCATCTTTTTTTAAATCTCTCTGAAAAACACACGTTTATAAATGTGCTTTTACAGCGTTAACGGCCTGAATTAACTTTTATCTGTAAGTCACTTCTTAAAACCTTTTTACACACATTATTATTATTATTATTTAACCTATTTTAGTCTCTCGTGTAGCTCCTATTGTCACATGTTGTAACTTTTAAACTGCTTTTATTGTTTGTTTTTTTAATCATTGTCTATCATTTTTTAGTTTTTGTAAAAGCACTGTATGACTTAAGTCTATTATCATCAAGATTATTATTAGTATCATTATTATCATGATTATGGTGCACCCCAGACTTTTCTTTTTCCTTGTTCATTTCTTTTACTCTACTGCTCTCTTCACACACTCCACTCCACCGTACCCCTCAGTGTTCTAGCATGTTCTCCCCATGATGATCCGACTGATGAGCACATTAAGGTGAACTGCACTGCCAGCACCAGAGGTTATAACACTGCTGCCTGGAATATCAGTCACTGCTTTTGTTCAGCTGGCACAGTGTTTCATCACCGCAGCATGTCCTCTGACCTCCATCTCCTCTCCCGGCTATCCTCAACATGTCTCGACGTGTTTACATGTATCTAACGTGTGCTTTTTTAAAATGTTTGTTACATCATCGAGACGTGCTACAAGTTGCACTCTATCAATGCCACGATGTTGCTGGAGCGTGTTCTGACCCGCAGCAGTGCAAAGGAGGATGTAGTAATTGAACACAAGGACACAGATGATGCAGCTACAGCTAAGATTGTTTTACAGGCTCACACGCGCAATAGTAGTGACTTGTTGGAAGAAACAAAACAACACCTTTACAAACAAATCCAGGCCAAATTATCTACCAATCATATCTCTAAAATTTGGATATGAGGGTTGTATTCATGGATAGCATGTTAAACTACCCCAAAAATGGCACTGCGATGTGCTCTGGTGGACCTGTTCTATGGTAGGTCATAAAGGGTTAAATAGCTCTAAATTTAACGTAAAGAGCAAAATAAAATATGTTAACAACATATGAATTTAGTAAACATTAAAATACGTAGATTAAAAAAAATCACGAACATAGAAAAACAAGACTGGACACGTCCTCACGAAAATAAATCCCATCTTACACTAGAGTTTTAAATACACAAATACAGTTTCTTAACATATTTTGGTGCAAATTACATCTTATTTTTTTCTTGTCCAGCAAAATACAAAAAATAAAATACTTAAAAGTAATTAAATACATATTTTAAACACATTTAACTTCATTTGTCTCAACACTTGACTTCTAAATACGTCCATGCTCCTGTGCCGTGACGCACCTCCGCGTACTTTACGTTCTGACAGGAGAAAAATTAAATTACATTTGTGGATAAAATTATGGATTTGGGTTCTACAGCACCCTTTCGCCTTATCGTTTAGTCATGCGCCTGCATTACAAGCTTCCGTGCCACTCATGGACTGAAACGGCGGCTCAATGCAGAGAGCCATTACCATGGAGACCAATGAGGTCTGAAGGTGGGGCTACTGTATGTAATGAAAGTATGAAAGTACATTACAGAAAAAAAGAAAGGAAAAAAAAAGTTCGCTTGGTGCATTTTTGACCAGCAAAGGCTGTTTTAATGAGAAAACAAGCTTCAGCCCGTGTACTCGCCAGGGCCTTCCGTGTTATGAATAGCTTGGTCGCCTATACATTACAGCAAGAAATTCAACATGTCTGCCAGGGGTACTTGGGGAAATCACATTCCTTGGTGTGTGGGAGTGTTGCTTTTTATTACCTGCCTCAGAGCTTCAAATCCAATTCCATCTCCTCACTTCTCCCTGGGCCTTCCTCTGTCAGCGTGGAGAGAACATTGGATAGGTGATGATGCAGCCTTATGGACGGAACGGCTATAGCCTGCAGGTGACTTTAAATTAACACCCTTCATTAAGAGCATCCATCACATGGGATCCATAGGGAGTCACCGGCGAACACCCATGACACGCAAGTAAAGCGCCCACAGAAAATGGCACTAATTCTGAATACATGCACATCGGTCCTCGGTGAAATAACCCACCTGTCTGACAAACGTGTCCTCGATAGATTAGTCCCGGTATAGGTGGAGGATGTCATAAGTTCTTGTTTCTGTGTTTCCAGCTCTGGCTCGTAGACTTTCCAACCTCGAGGTTGGGAGGAAGTCTGAGCCTCGCTGTGACAATTCAGTGCTGGAATGAGAAAGGTCTGGGCATAAACTCTTTGTTTTTTTATACGACACAGCTGCATCCTTTATGAGGTAGAGAATGCCTAACCAGCCATCCAAGACAGAAGACAGGCCAGGCATCCGGGGTGACAGCAAAGGGTGCTTCGTTTACATTCAGGGGGACTTAGACGATATTCCCCCGGCCAACTTATCCTGCTGAAACAGCGGCCACACTTGGCCGACAGAGCTGTGATTTTTTTCAGCGGCCTGGAAGCTGCGAGGCTAGCGGAGGCTTTAGCGAGCGGGGGTGGGGGGCAAGAAATCTGGGCTGCCGAGCACACCACTGGGCCGGGATCCCTGAGTTGAATTTCTGAAAGGCTCATTATTCTGGATTGGGGAGAAAGTGGCATTGAGGGGTGGAAGGGGTGAACAGGAGCTCAAGGCAAAGTGTCCATCAGAACGGCTGTGGTGCGTTTAGACACATCACCACTGGGACAAATGGGGATCAGGGGTTGGAGTGAGATCATGTGACTCACAAGAGTTTCACTGTACAGATGGCACCGTCGTCACACTGAGGTAAAAATTGAGGCCCTGCAGACTGCAGCCACTTTAACACATCCACTGCAAACCTCAAATTATCTAGAAATTATCCAGAGGAGGAAAGCAAATGTCCGAATCAGTTGGATCGGACTTTAAACAGACTATAACCCACCAGCTCCCTAGTACCCGTGTCTGTCATGCTGCTCACACTAACCCAGATGCAAACAAACATCGAGGGTAAAGAACAAGAGTCACTTCACACCAGTGGTCTCCAACCCTTTTTCATTAAGGTACCCCTTTCTTTTATGGAATGAGGTGAAGACCTCTGACTAAGTGATTATATTTTACATTATATTCAAAGCATAATAACAGCATTACAAAGCAACTGGTAAACTGTACCATTAACCTAGACATTAAATGAAGTAAAACACATGATTTTCAGCAGACTATTTCCTGTGAATATGACATCAGAGATGAGTTTTCCTGATATTTATGGAACTTTTTGTACAATACTCGGTTTGTATTTTGTATTATTAAAAAAAACTGTAACCATCATACACTAAATGAGCTTCTTTTTTGACATATTTAATTCTTCGCCCTGACGCTTGGCCATTTTCTATAAGCTTTTTGGTTGTTTTAGCTGTGTAGAGTTCTTTTTTCGTTTCTTGGGAATCACTGATTTCAACAATGACGCCAACGAAAATGTCTTGCTGGACAGACCGCACACTTCTGTCAACAGATAGGTTCAAGCAACTACAAGAGTTATTTATGACTAAATTACGAAGTGGCTATGAGATTACGACGTAATCTGCGTCATGTCCTGCAGGCTCTACCCAAGGCAATGTATCCTCTAACAATGGTTTGTATGATATCCTATGACAATACACAACACAATGGCTCATGTGATATCCTACGAATTTGTATCCCCCCAAATGCTGTTAGTAGGGATGAGCAAGTACACCATTGTCTGTAACTGTATCTGTTCAACCAACTAAATTATCTGTAAATGTAAATGTACTTGGAATTGATGGAATTTGAACCAAAAGTGGGTGTGGCTTAAACTGGAAACGGATGGAACCAAACCAGAAGTTGTTATTATAAGCCTGAAATTGATCAGACATTGCTATATCTATTATTAATAATTAGAAAACTACATCCAGAACAATCTCAGGATTGAGCTTCAGATCAGTTTTGGTCACACCATCATCATCATCAGTACAGATATTGACACATTTTACTGCGCTGACATTCATACTCTTAAAAACTACATTATTTGTACCGCATACTCTAAGTTTTATCCGAGTACTTGGCTCAACTCTTGCTCTTTCCCACCTAAGTTACGCACTTAACATAATGTTATGGAGGTTAAGTTTAGGCAAGTTAAGTTACTCTGGTTAGGTTTAGGAAGCAAAACATGGTGAGGACGTACCTTAAAATGACTGAAAGTTCAAACAGTTCCAAACACCAGTCACCTGGGAAAACTACATTGGTCACATGATCGCACCCTTCCAAAATACATTGGATATATGCAACTGGTGGACTCTAGTGTTGTCTGCGCTGTGTTGATATGAAGAGGCCCAGACTGTGGATATCTTTGGAGGCAATCTACACTTATTCCTGACAACTCTGACAGCAGGAAAAAAAACAAAATCCACTGTCAGTTACGACCATAAAACTCCATGTTACATTCAATTAAGTACGATAAAACTCAGAAAACATACCCGACATCCACAGGTAAAAACAAAATCCTCTGTCAAATACGATGATATAAACACGAGCCCCTACAGAATGTAAATGACACAGGATTATGCTAACATAAAGTAAACTTATAAACAGCTTAACAGCTAAAACACGGGAATTACTACAAGAGCAATGTGGCTTACCTCTCCCATGTAGCACAACAGCACCTTTATAGGTGAGGCAGCCTCAAAGGTGAACGTAGGGGTACAGAAACTGAGTCTCAAACGTTCCACATATTGACTATGAAGTGCGTCAGTTAATAACAACCGAAACACATTTTGTGTAATTATAATACTTACTATTACAAATGTACATTTGATTTTGTCACATATATTACTGTTACATGTACACAAATTACTGGTTTGTGATTAGATGGGATTTGTATGAATTTTGGAGCATTACTTTTTGAAGTAAACAGTGTACGAAAGGAGCCTGACCCTGGTGTGACCCTTTGTCTAAACCGGAGAATTTCCAGTAAGTGAGAACGCTCCTGACACGGACAATCTCCTGTTGTGTGCTAGGTTTGAAAGGGAACCTTCGAAAAATGTACGAAGTTCATGTAAGAAAAAGCCTTGATTTGCTTTTGTTTTAATTTTCTATCTCAATTAACCCATTGGAAATAATAAATAAAATATAAAAATAACTGAAAAATAAATATGAAAATATAATGGGATTAAGATCACAGACGACTTCTGCAATTATTCCAAATTACCCAAGGCCCCCAGATAATACTAGTCCATTGCGAATAGGCCTGTATATAGGAATATGTGGTACATATAGAAATTACTGGCTTATATATGGAATTGTACTAATTTTTGGTGAATTACTTTTCGCAAAGAAATGTACAAACTATTCACGAGAAGAGCCTGACCCAGGTGTGACCCCTCGCTTAAACCACACAGAGTATTTTCAGTGGGTGAGAACTCTTTTGATACGGACAATATCCTGGTTTGTGCTACTTCGGATAACGTATGAAGGTCATTTAAGAAAAAGTCTTGACTTGCTTTTGTTTAATTTTCTATCTCACTTGACCCATTGGAAATAATTAATAAAATATAAAAATAATAGAAGAATAAATATAAAAATGTACAGGGTTAAGATCACAGATGACTTCTGCAATTATTCCAAATTATCTGAGGCCCACAGGTAATACTAATGTGGTACATATAGAAATTACTGGTTTATAATAACATGGAATTTTTACTAATTTTGGTGCGTTACTTTTCGAAGTAAGGTGTACAAACTGTTCACGAGAAGAGCCTGACCCAGGTCTGACCCCTCGCCTAAACCACACAGAGTATTTCCTGTAGGTGAGAACGCTTTTGATACGGACAATATCCTGGTCATATAGGGTCATATAAGAAGGTCATATAAGAAAAAGCCTTGACTTGCTTTTGTTTTATTTTCCTGTCTCAATCAACCAATCTGAAATCACTGCTGACTAAAAGAGAAGGTATAAAAAATGTGCACCAAAGCGGAGACTTGAAAAAAACAAGACAACCATTGATCATGCACCTGCGACATGATTATGTTAGATTCAAATTAAAACATGAAAGAATGCGCTTTATTCCCTTTTAATTTGACAAAGAGTCCAGTCTTAGTGCGGCGGAATACATTACTATCGCGGCTTACCACACTCATAACTGACATCTCACCAATCTACATTCAAGGGCTTCAAAAGGGAATAAAATTATGAGGAAATTACAAGGCAAGTGAGTTTTGGTCCCACACGGGGAATTAAAACTTATTATCTGTGACAACCTGTCAGCCAGCGAGAACTCAAACACGAGCACAAAGCTCTGTGAGCCGCAGAAGGGAGTTGGAGTAAAAAAAGGATGATAAAAGAAAAGGGGAAGGAAAAGAGAAAGGGGCAGTTAGAGACATCATTTTGGTACGGGAAAAAAGCGCCTCCCGGTAGGCTGAACAGTAAATGTTTTCGACGACTGTGATTTGACGAGCTTGATCTCAACGTACAGTATGGTCGTATAATTTTTCAGATCTTGCGTTTGTTTTGTATTCGGAGTGAAGTGATCCGTGTTTAAATGATACACGGGGAGCTTGGATGCTTTTTTTTTTTCCAGGAGACGGCTCTGACTACAGTGGATACACGTAGAGCCAATAAGCCCCAGAGACTACGATTAGGAATTAGTTTTATATCTTTGCTATTAAAAGGGAAAGTTGCAAAACAAATCATATATCACCCGTCATTAAACAAGTTCAAGCATAGCCCATCACAGTCACTTTAACCTGTTCAAGGGAATTACAATACTCTCCGGAGTCTGCAGTCAGATGCAATTAGTGGGACTGATGGCAAATTAGACTAAATGATCATGCTATCTGATTTAATGGGCCTGGAGTGGCGCTCACTCGCACTTCCATAGTCATGATGTCATCAACGTGAATCCCTAGGGGGCGAGTCAAACATTTTACTTTAATGTCCCCCAAGGAAATCCACTCCGATTCGGTCCACCCACCCCTAAAATCCCACCTGGGAATGCCCAGAGAGCTGCATGAAAGCGCCGCAAAGCTTAGAGGAAACTTCAGAAAGAAACAGCTTCTTAGAAGTTGGTCCGAACATCCAAGCATTACCAAGTTTAGGCAACTTCAGAAAAGCCTTAAAGCTTGGCTACTTCTCAGAGAAATTTTTTTCTTCTTCTTTCCCTTCCTCTTAAAAAGACAACAAAAACTGTTTTGCGTGCGGCAGTTTTGACCAGCTGTGTGCTTCGCCACGGCTCCCGCTGAATACGTGAACGGAGTTAGTACAATGAGCTCCGGCAACCGCGAGGAGCCTCCCTGTTAAATAATACAGAGGCAGGGAGGAAGAGGAGGAAGGGAAGGAGAGGAGGGGGGGGGGATGAGGAGAATTTTGGTTGCTCATTCCTCGGCTTTGTGTCATCCTGCTGACATCTGCTACATTTGCATGGCAGCTGGAGATCCTTGGATTAAGCGCTTACAAGAGTATTGCCATATCTCATTTAACAACATAATCATCTTATGAGGAAGGCGATGTTTCATCCCTGGTGCTTTACAAAGCTTGGCATGCAGTTCCCACTGACTCTCTCCCTTCCTGCCTCTCATCTCTCTCCTTGTCTCTACCCCCCCCCGCCCCCAACTTTCTTTTACTGTGATGCCTTGTAACTTACACTTTTGGGTAATCTTGTTCAACAGGACATAGTGTTTGTAGGGACCAGGGTAGATCACATTATTTACCAGACAGCTCTTTCTCCTCCTCTCCAAGGCTATCTGGTCCTCGAAAGCTCAATCAACATTTTACCAAGGTCTCTGGAACAACCGACAACAACACAAAAAAAAGAAAAGAAAAGAATGAGCCACATCAAAACAAAACCTCCAAGGATGCCCGGGCTTCAATGCTGCCTCCCGCGGACAAACAATGGGGCATTTAAACACACAAAAACCCACAAGGACGATGTCTTTAAGGGTTCTGTTAGTTTGTATTGATCAAGTTCAGAGGCTTAAAGGAGTACTTCACACTTTTTTTTTTACCTTCGCCAAGGTTTTCAGGGCAAGTTTTGTTCGTCAACAGGATTACGAAAGAAAAGTCTGAGTCACAGGGTGGACGCATGAATTACTTTTCACTTTTGATGACACTGTGAGATGGAGCGTTTGGCCTTGGTGGAGGTGTTCGCTCTCTGAGTGCCCTTCTAGTTGTTTAGGCTGGAGCGTATCCATGTTCCCAAGGTCCTGTGCTCACAGGTTTAATATTGTGTTTACACACATTAACATTACATAACTGTTGTGTTCAGGTAAAACTTGACCTCTGGTTTGTGACAAATACTAGGGCTGCAGCTAACCATTATTTTCATTGTTGATTAATATTTTTTATTTATTTATTTTTTTGGTTAATGGATTCATAATTCTGTCTTTAAAACGTCAGGAAATGGTGAAAAATGTAGACCAGTGTTTCCCAAAGCCCAAGATGACGTTCTCAACTGTCTTGTTTGTCCACAACCCAAGGGTATTTAATTTCCTGTCACAGAGGAGTAAAGAAACCAGAAAATATTCACATTTAAGAAGCTGGATTCAGACTATTTCAACTTATATTTTTCATGAAAAATGACTCCAATCCATTAGCAAATGAGTTGGCGATTAATTAAAAAATCGACAAACAATTAATCATTGCAGTTCTATCAAATACCTGCAAAACTAACAGTATTACCATTAGCCCCGGCTGCAAACGTTAGCATTTAGCTAACATGCTAAACTAAAAGACTGGGCATTGCAATTATTACCTGCTTGACATTGGCATGTTAGCACTGATATTGTGAGGATGTTAGCATGCTGATGTTAGCATTTAGTTTACAGCCTCACAGAGCTTCTAACATGGCGATAGACATGTCATTTGAAATGTGTTTTTAAAAGAGCCACCGAATTCTGCTTAATTAAGCAACAACCGTGTTTTCATGTCCAGGTTTTAAAATGTTTTTAATGTGTGCTTTATTGTATTTTAGTTAAGTATTTTCATACAATGGTTTGTGTAATTTCTAACAAATTTGCACCCCACGAATGACGATACGCACCTGACGTAGAGTTATGTACTTAACTTAAAGCTGCATAGGTTAGGTTCTGATAAGTTACTTCGGTCAGGTCCAGGAGAGGAAACGTGGTTAGCCATCGTTTAGGCAAGTAAAATTACGCAGGTTAGGTTTAGGCAAAGAAACAAGGTGACTATGTACCTTTAAATTACACAAAGTTCTCTTGGTTTCACACTGTTCCAAACACCGGAAAAGTCCTATGTTTCATGACCCCTCTCTAAATTACTGAGTTATGATAATGTGGGATAAATATGAGTTTTAGTGCTATTAGCTTTCGTAGGTATACGTACAAACAGTGCATGAGAACAGTCTGATCTTGCTGTATTCGGTTTAACTGCCTTTTCTAATCTCTTCATTTTATAAAAGCCCTTCTAGGGACAAGTGTTGCAAAGGAGCGTCTGCTTTCGGCACTATGATAACTGCATTGATGAGCTGTTTTTCGAGTTCAGTCTCACTCCGAAGTTGTCGAAATCCAGCGCTTAGGCAGTGACTTGTCAGAAACCAACGGAAAAAGGCGTCCTTTAACGTCACGTTGGCATTATAAAGGGGAAACGCGGAGGGACAGGGACAAAAGTTAAGGCGACAAAAGTCTGATGGGGGTGGATGGGTCCAACAAACACTGACTTTCACCCGAGAGAACGGTGTTCATGTCCCTAAAGATTCTAAAGCCAAACCCTGCTCTTTTTTTCCTAAACACAACCATGTGTTTTTGGTTTTGAAGGACAAAAAAATGTCAATTCGCAGTGTTGTACCGATGTAGTGCGTTTATTTTGAAAGAGACTGTATGTAAACATTAAATTTCCTGTGAAAACAAGTGTATCTTGAAAGAAGACAATGCATGACACGGCGTCCCAGAACATCAATAACCAACGCACCCAGGGTACCTTGCACACTGTATCTGGACGTGGAAAGTCCATGACGAACGTCAATAAGTGACGAAGTCAGAATGAGAATTCATTGGTTCTTCATATCCGTCTCTATCAAATAAACAGTAAATAAATAGTCTTGATATTGCCCTCTTTGTCTCTTTAATCCTTCTCTTTTTCCTGCAGAGCAATGTGACTTCTGTTTTAAAAGTGACATACCAATAAAGTTTTGCTAGCTTGCCTCAAAAATGTTACATCACAGGTGGTTAGCAGCAGGATGAATAAGAAGAAAACCTCATAATGGATAACAGGAAGTCCTTATAGTGAAGGCAAAGGAAAGAAAGTCCCGACAAGAGTTTCTTACATCAGTAATGGTTTGCATGGTTTCACAATCAGGGTTCTTTACTGTGACCTTTCTGGGCTTCAGACAGGGAGATAAATGGGTCTGTGTCCACTCAGGTTACCAACACAAGTCCAATTATTTTGTCTCGGCCATCCAATCTGGTTTGCCTTTTTTGCTTTTCCTTGAGCGTGTGATCAAATCTGTGCCCGCTCCAGGATTCTTGGCTCGGGCCGTCTCTCCTCTCCACACCATGTTTATTTCATAAAGAAATCCACAATATCAGAATCATCAGATGAGTGCGTGATATGAGATAGCAGCACGGCGCAAGAATGTGCTGATGCTGTCAAGCCCTTTTTCTTCTCTCCAGTTGCACTGGTAAGCGATTCACATTTTGCTTTTACAGTGCCTCACAGTCATGATTGTCTCTGCGCGGAGGACAAATCAGCTTGACAGAGCAGGCCTCTTTATTTCTCTACAGATGGAAAAATAGTCTGAAGATACTGTGCACTGTACATGCAAAAAAACCACCATTAATATTCTGTAGAGCAATATAATGGCTGTACTTGAGTGGCGACGCGCACTGTAAGAGCTTATGTTACTAAAATAAGGATTGTTGAGATCAAAGTTTGCACATACGTGTACTGCAGTGGGACTGAACAAACAACAAAGACAGGTACATTACTCATATGCATCGTCTCTAGGTGATACACCTATTTCAGGCTTTTTAACACCCACGTTAGAAATATCTGTAACCCAGACTCTCTTACACGAGAGTCTATGAGACTAATACTCTTTGGAAATGTCAGAGCAAAGTCGATTTTATAACTTAAAATCATTTAATATAGTGATGTTTAACTGTCTGGACGGATGTTTAATGGCGCTTCAGCTAGGCTATAAGGTAGGACAGAAAAGCTCAACAGAATATAAAACATTTTAAATAATTGTTTCATAACTCTGGACCAGACCATCCTCCCAAAAAAAAGCAGCTTATTATGACTGATATTTACGCTTATTGCTAGGCAGCGTTCAGTGGCTATAGAATTATGATAGGAGCAAAGAAGGAAGTCCAGCCCATTCTCATCTTTAGGACGTCAAATATCGACGCTTTATCACACCCCTCGGCGTGCGATATTGACACCCTCGGTGAATGGGTCACAAAAACCTGCACTCTTCTGCGGGACTTTACTCAAGAGACGTTTGTTCGGAACATGTGAACTTTGAGTCATTTTAAGGTGCGTCCTCACCATGTTTCTTTCCTTAAACCCAAACACAGTAACTTTACGTTAATTACATAACTGTACGTATAAAATGACAGGGAATTTGAAACAGTTTAAAGAAAGATGGACTAAGGTGTCCAATTAGTACCATATGGGAAAAGATAAATGAATAGAAGCTACTGGAATGTTGTTTCCTTGTATCAGGTCTGACCGTCATCCAGGGGAGCACTTTCTTATCCCTTTTTGCATTTGAGCATTATGTATTTATTTTCCTGTATTGTTTATTTTCTCTCCTATTAATTCTTAGCCTTATGTTGCTGTACAGGAAGGTTGAAATACTAGCCCCTTTTACACTGCCAGGTTTTCGGTGAACGTTGGGCCATTTTGCCGGCAAGCTGCGAGCGTTTAGACACACAGAGCCAGATTGGTGAGTTGATCCGAGATGCCCAATTTTCCGCCGCGTAGGGGTAAACATATTAGTGGAACCTTTTTGGTTTAAAAAGAACGAGGCGCCCTTCCGCCACGGGAGGGGCTGTTAGATGATGACTTGTGGGAGGAGCTGTTGATGACAACGCATGTGCGACCCACTGGTGGTGGACTAACAGGGAACAGCTGCTAGCAGGAATGAGCAGCTAGTAGCATGAGGGAAACGCAAACAACGTCGACACCAACCTAAAAGAAACTGTAAAGATGAGCAACTGGGAAGACAAGGAATTGCGCGCCCTCCTTGCCCTCGCAAACGAAGAGGTCATTAACCGTCAAATGACGGGAACGGTGAAGGACAGGCCAACTTATGAAAGAATCGCCAAAGTACTGACCAGCTGCGGCTTCCCTCGGAGCAAGGCGCAAGACGTCACTGTTTACATCACACGCTGAGCTACACGTTTTGTTACTTGCTCACGCCCCCCATTGCCCCGAAAAAGGTACATTCTGTATGAACAACAGTAGGCAGGCAGCATCTCGCTGCACTCCCCTATTTTGTTTCAATACTGCCAATGCTGAAAGAAGACTGATTGGACTTTCCTGCAAATTTGCACAATTCCTATTTAAAAAGGGCTACTGATTATAAAACATGGAATATAGTAGGCAGAACCCTGAATATAAATGGAATCAAAGATACTTTTCTTTGACACTGAACTTACAATAACATACTTTAAAATTCAAACTGGTACCATAACTGTTGTTGTTATCCATTTCTATTTATCACTGTATATAAAAGTTATTATTCTGATGTATCACTAGGTGACACGTCTATTTTCTCACGTTAAAAAAGAGAAAGAAATGTCATCACTACATGAGATTTGTAATGAGCAAGATATATGTAACGACATGACAATAAAAAGGACATATCATCCGTGGGACGCTAATTTGTAGGATATTATACCAACTGGTGTGTGCAGTTTCGTTGGATATTAAATGAATCACTCTATGAAAGATATGTTAAACAAATACTGGACTTTCACGATGGAGACTGCCATTTGTGTCCTACGTAAAACCAAACGTCAACATTAAGTGACCTCATGTTACGTACATGACATGATTACCAAACCCGTTACGTCAGTTATTTATGTATTAAACTCAAGCTACATAACATACTTCATTTAACCCAATCCGCAATCTTTTCCTAAACCTAACCGATTAGTTTTGTTGCCTAAATCTTAATATTAAACACATTTAAAACTGTGACTGTGGTTTACAGCAACGGTCGTTGTTGTTGTAATGGCCGTTCCAACATACCAAAGTTCCTGCTCCTTATGTGAAGATCCACAGTTCTAACACAAGGCAGAGAAAAAGTTGAACGAGGTATATTGAGAATAAAAAAAAGAAAACAAAACAGCAGGCCAAGTCCTTCCAAAATTGGATCTCGTACAGTCCCCTACCAACTCGATGTTCTATGTCTATATATCCTTCTGTATTACCCTTATTATACTTAAACACTGCGTAACACAGTCAAAAATTTATTACAATCCAAACCAATACAAACTTCATGTTGTCTTTTACACATGGCGTTGTCCACGATCTCCTTTAGTCATGCAGCTACGGTACTATACCTGTCGTAAATAACTTGCCCCTGTATTCTAACACATAAATAAAGTAACTATAAATGTGACCTCAGTAGTCCACTACTGTACAGTATTCAAAATATATACAGACACTGTTGTGCAAACTTTAATAATAGCATTTTTACCAAATATAAATACGAGCTTAAATAGCTCTCCTACAGTTGTTTTGGGAACAACCTGTTGTGTTAAATAGGTATGAGGGCGTGTTGCTAGCTGTTAACTGCTGTTTTAAGTCTTTATACTAAAGTAACTGTCTCCTGGCTGTAGCTTCATATTTACAGACAGGTATGAGAGAGGTATTGATATTTTCATCTCTTGTGGTGCTCATACACATATTAAAATCGACAGCTTGCCTGTGTTCTGTTTGAACAATGAGTGAGTTAGATGAAGCATGTAATGCTTTGTAGGACATGTTGTATCTTTAAAATAATAATAATAATTAGCTACATTATCATATGCATTTATTGTAGATTGCTCTTTCTGGCCCACATGTCGTCATCTTTACTTTTTGTGAGATATTCGACAACACTTCTATTAAAAGTGAGTCTTAAAAAATCCAGCCGTCTTCAAACTATCAGAAGAAAATGTTAATGTGTTGACTTCTGAAGCATTTTACATTTACGTAAATGAACCCAAGTTTACAGAAAGTTTATTAAACTCTCTGTCATGAGCAATCCCCGGTGATTCTCCCTATAGAGAAACAGATGTAGGTTACAGACGCCAAACCACCCAGGACGCCACAAAGCAATAACTGCAAGGACGAGGTAATATTAGCCTTTATATGAATTGTATACAAAGAAGGGCGTTCGCCACAGGGCAAATGTCTTCTACATTACCAGACCTATTTTATGTCCAAATTCAGTAGGGGACGTGGCGGGTCGCAGCGTCTGCCTGTTCCACAGCGTTTCTTGGTCCTCTGTGATCAAATTCCTCCTGACGTGACTCAGCTGAGGTGTCTCAGAGAGCCATCAAAGCAGCCTTAGCCTCCTCATAAAGGTGGGAGGATTGGGTTTACTCTGCGCTCTCCTCTTAAGCGCTCCACGCTTTGTTTGTGCCTTATTATATCCTCCCGTCTGTCTGTGTGGGAAAAGGAGCTCGGCACCGACATGGCTTCTTCACGGTCTAACTTTGTCCCTGGTTGTTTTCATTCATTGTATGGATTGATCAAAAATGGTTGTACATGTATATATATATATACATGTATATATACATATACATATATATATATATACTGACATGAACTCTTTTATTCACTCAGAATATTGTGTAACACAGTAATAAGTTCACAACTTCACCAACAAGCTTCCGGAGACTCCAACTGTGAGCTACAGTCAAGGCCAGGTGTGTATGAGAGGAGGAACGTCGCAGTCGTGCATCATAAGAGTATTGGTTCTCGACCTTTTTGATCCGTGACACATTAAAAGATAAACCAAAGATATTATGTGAATAATTTAGAGACAAGAAATGCAATTATTCATTTACAAGAGAGGGAAATTTAAAGAACTCTACATAGCTTTCCTTTCCTGGTTCCTGTTCCTTCCTGTCTCAACATTGTGTTCATGTCTTGATGTATTTTATTAACACGCATATTTCAGATTATTTCTCTGTACATTGCATATGTTGTTAATACCTTTTTTGGTTGATATTTTGCAAATTCAACCTCTCTGATTTAATCTGAAACCTGGAGTGACATAACTTACCCTTGAACAAAACACTGAGATTTCCTACAAAAACATGGGGGGAAAAAAACAATGAGCAACTTGCTAAGAAATGTCCAAAATTATTTGAGGAAATATATTTTTTTTTAAAACTAGGGAAAAAAGAAAAAAGCTTGGGAACAATTATAGTTTTAATTTTTATTACTACATATTTAAAATTATGGTACAGAATTACAGTTTTTAAGCACTTTATCCGGGTCATTTGTTTGTTAAACTTTCTTTTTTAAATTAAATTTCTTGTTTTTAATTTTCTCTTTTTACTAATTTCTTGCAAATATTTTGGGTAATTCATTTCTTTCATTGCTCATTGCAGTCTTCTCATGTTTTTGAAAGAAATCAAGACAGTTAGCAGTGCAGCTCTTTTCATTTAAAAAAAACAGGTATAGCTTATTTTAAATATTTTTTTACATATTGTTCCTAGTTTTTATTGTGAGTTGTTTTTTTGTTTGTTTGTTTGTTTCGTAACTGATTTGTAACAACAGTCTTGCACGTTTTGTGTACCAACAAACAGAATTAACTATGATGTGCAGTGGCGGCTCAAGCACATTTGGTGCCCTAGGCAAAACAAACAGTGTTTGCTGCACCTAAACAGTCAACATTCAAATGAAGAACCGAGCTGACAAGAAAAAAAAGTGCTAATTTGATACTGACACCAACTTTTAAAGAACAATTTCCTCAATTTCAATAGTTGATACTGACATTTTTAGATTGGTGATTCTTTGTCATTTATTCTTCTATTGTTTCAGGTAAACACAGAAATCTACACAGTTTTAAAGTCATTCAGACCTTTGAATGAGCACAAATTCATTCAGTACACGTCTATGAAACAACCCTTAACACAACCTTCTTCCACTGTGAAAAACATCTTTAAAAAAATAGGTAAAAAGCATTTTCACTAATATCATACATCACGATTCTCTCTGTAATATCTGTTTTATAGTGCTGTGAAAACATCAACTAAATTCTCCTTCAAACAGCTGGTATTTATTCAAGTTTCCCACCAAAGCTACATTTTACAAGATTTCTTTAAACACATCATGAGAACATTATAATTAACCTTCGTCCAATACTTATAGTTACTGAATAGAGCTTGAACACATCGTAATGTAAATCAGTGCAGCCTCTGTGAGCTGTTGCGGCCACCTGCTGCTTAAAGGTAACGATAACTAGCTGCTAACTGCTAACAGCTAACAGCCATGTAAACGAGCTCTCCTGCTGATTTCAAGGTCTTTCTCTCCACATCCACTTCTGTCAGTAGCGTCGTGGTAGCTGAGTGGGCACCAGAGCTTATGTCGTTTTGACATGATAACAATACAGCATGTTTCGGGGTTCACGTGACGTCGAATAACTCGCGCATCTCCCCAAGAGAGCAGGTAACGTGTAACGAGTTCAGGAGGTGGGCCCAGAAAAAAGGGTCTCTCTCTTATTTAGTCAGTCCCCTCCAGAAAATTGCGATCTTGTGATCGCAATGATTAACGCACATTCAATGAAAGTCTGCAATATTTGCGGGGGCTTGCAATTTTTCAAAACTCACGCAATTTTTCCGCATTTTCCGGCTGACCAGAAGATGTAGCTTACATGTTGTTTTACAGTCACATTGTCTGCTTTGAGAGCTACAATATTCACTCAGGATTTTTGAAAACATTATTGGAGTCCATGTTTTGAAACTAATTCAATAAAACTAAAACATCTGCAGCTGTTGTTGTAATATTCACTATGATTATTATAGCAAGTCATTACATCACTTATTTTTTGGAGGCAGTAGTTAAAAATTAAAAATCTTTTTTTTTTAAATCCTGACTTGCAATTTTTGTCATTTGCCACACTTTCCCACAAAAAATGGCACAATTTTTGTTGCAATTTTTGACAAAATTTGCCGCAAATTCACTTTTTTTTTTTTGCTGTGAGATCCTGAAGGGACTGATTAGCAGACTTTGTTATGTAGTTATGTTGTTGTGGCCTAATGTGAGATTTCAAAATAATAGTATTAATAGTGTTTGTAAAAAACAGTAAGAAGATAAACATTTTGATTTTTTTTTTTCCCCCCGTTGTGGCGTCCCCTATGGATGATACCGCCCTTACTATTCACCTGTACTGCCTATGCAACAGGCCAGCACTGTCTACGTGGTCATATTTTCTACAGTACGGCTCCAACACAGCATCAGAACCTGACACCCACAACAACCAGCAACTAAGAAGCGCCCCCATGAAGCGAAACCTGTTTTCCTATTTGATCACTTTAACCATGACTGATGTCTCCTGTTTGATATGCAGGCACGACAAATAAATAAATAAGGTGTTCGGGGTGCAAAAGAGAGATTAAGTCGCTGGGTTATTCATGAGCTATATGCTGTTCAATAGCTGCAGCTCAGCATATGGCGGAGTAAATTAAAATGGGCTGAGAGGAACAGGTGGTCAGGAGGATGAGGGGTCTCTATAGGAAAGGGGAAAGAGATAAAGACTGTAAAAAAGGCTCACTGGCTTTTTTTTTAGCAGCAGCGGAGACAGAATTAATAAATGATCAAATCCTGATATATACATTGAGTCATCATTGAGATCTGAGAGTCTGAGCGAATGAAATACCACCATGGGAGTTTCTGTTTTAATAATACTGTACGTGTGCGTCATTTCAGGACAATAAAACAATAAATAAATAAACAAATAAATCATGTTTTCTCCTTGTTAAAGCATGCGTCCTGAAGCTATTCTCGGCGCTGCTTAATTGACACACCTGAATGACTCGAGCATTTCTTGATTCTCGCTCTAAATTACTGAGTGGGCTGATGGATTTCGTGGCACGGTTTCGTGCGCCGAGGAGAGCGCGCTCGTGATTTGCTTATGAGTAAACTCATTACCACACATGTACGAGATTTTCCATTAAATGGAGACTCATCTCAAGTATTAGCTGCTTCATTCTTCCTCCTTTTTCTCACTCCCTACCCTTCCTCCCCCTCCGCTACAGTCCCCATCCCTCCCGCCCTGCGTACACGCAGGCATCCTCCTTTTCTTTCCTCCAATATCTCCCTGTGAGCAGCCGTGGGGATGGGATGTAGCCCAGGGGCACTGATTTCCCTGAGCAAGCAGCCTGCGACTGCACACTAGCCTAATAAACCTTAAAGTATACATTTCCACCATTTTTTTTTTTTTTATCCCTATCCATCTGCTTCCCCTCTACCTTAAAAATATGAACATATATATACACTGCAGCTGTAGATGAGGCTAACATGCATCATAGCTCTGACCTACTACTACAGCGAGATTCTCTAAAAGGGAAAAGCAACGCTTTATCTCGGCTAAATGTAAATTTAAAGGTGTTTTTGTTTACATTACGCAACAGAATGACGAGACAAACTGCAGGAAAATACAAGCTTTTTGCTACTATTCTCTATTTATTTACAAGAGCGGCATGTTTCATTACCTCTGACTGTAGATTTACACAAAGCAACAGTTGGGCAGGACATATGGCGGGCGAAACGTGGGCACTGTTCTGTGGCACTGCTTCATTGTACACAGATGTTCGACGAGAGTGGGGAAAACATTACAGAAAAGGAATGCAGTATTAATTAAATTTTTTAACTTCCTAGATTGACATTAACATGAAATATAGTGTGATTATTATTTCATCAGCAGGATACGTGATTCATAAAAAAAATAGAGTGCATTTTTCTCAGAGGGAGACGGTATATTCTGTCATTGTGTACGGCTTCATTCTGTTTTTCATTTTATTTACATGGATTTGCCTCGCTCCTGTACAAGCTATCAGTAACATAGATACACATGGACAAACTCTAAAGTACTGATGGATCTTTAATTGAAGTGTATGTGGAGTGCATGCAGAAAACAGGTTTCAACACGTCCCCCAAAATGACATATGTTTACGTTCATGTGACGAAGCCCAAGTAATTATGGCAGGGAGTAAATGATTAATGGATTTTAGACAGTGCTTTTCTAAACTTTGGTGCCTTAAAGGATAAGTTTGGATGGAGGCAGCGGTAGACCAGCAACTTACTGTTTTTGTAAATGGAGTCTGGCTTTATTAGAGCATCAACAAGTTTCACTTTAAGTTGTATTTTTTTTTCTGTCTGTTTGGTAAGTACTGAGCATACGACTAAATAATTAGGACTTGGATTATACTGCACAAGTTGTGCAAGGGGTATTTAACACATTAAATGATGTAGTTTCGCTGTTGTTAAACATGGACCTCTATGACTTAAATCCAACAATAATTTTTGTGTTTTTGGATTCTTCATTCGCCATGGAGGCATGTAAGAAAGACAACGTTTCTTCACAAATTCGACATAAAACAGGGTGAGTAATTTGTAAACAAATGATCATTTAGAGGTTGAAGTATTCCTTTAAAACCATAACTGGCATACAGCTAAGAACAAGCATGAAAAAGCTGAAAACAGAGACATAATAATAAGGAAAGAACTAAATGAACTGTATTATTCTTGACATTATGGACACCTGTCTTTACACATAAAACACTGAAGAGGTTCAATTATCTTCAGACTACAGAAGTTAGGGGCAAATAATGGCTCATGCTAGAGTTACCATTTCCTGTTGGTAGTAGCTTTACTGTCCTAGATATAAAAAACAACAATGAAAACAAACAAAAGTCAAATTATTCTTCATATGATATGGACACCTGCCTTTCTGAGGCTTATGGATACAGTTATTAGCTTCAAACCGGACAAGTTAAGGGCAAATATGCTTTGGAAGTCCCATTGGCTAACAGTTATCACTAGCTGTTGGTAGCAGCCAATAACACAATGTCTACATATACAAGTCAAATTATTGTTTGTGTTAAATAAACACCTGTCTTTATACAGTACACAGCTGATGGATTCAGTTATTATCTTCAAGCTGGACACGTTTAGGGCCAACATGCTTTGAAAGTCAGGTGAGCTAACTGCTGATGCAAGAGCCATCGCCTGCTGCTAGCACCTTAACTGTCCTGTGTTCTTAATAAATGAGTAATGACATCTGAGGTACCTCCGCCCGCTGGTAAATGTAATGTTTTAATGTTGTTACTGCTGTATTTTGTAACAAACCAGCCCATTCTTATTCCCAACTTATTAGATACCGCGGCTTTGTCAGTGACATCGGCGTCAGACACCGACGCAAAAAGGCATCTTAATTGATGGGATGGTATGATATTTAACTGGGCAGTGTCAGTGTGTTATGTTGTGTTCACACCAAATGCGATGTGAATTTTTGCGTTGTGTTACTTGTGTGAGTTTGAACGCTAGAATATTTTGTCTTGAATTACTTCGTAAGCGCCATATTTCCCCGGAAGATCTCAATGCTGATTGGCTATTGCGGTGCGAATCCGAAAGGCGAATGGTGCAAAATTGTGCTACTTGCTTTATTTGGGCCACTTGCATCATTCACATCACATCTATAGCGTCCATCATGCAACCCAGCGGGTATTTGTGTCTTTACGTTGACTATACATGTAAGTCACTCGCGCAAATTATTTTATTCGTGCCCGGTGTGAACAGAACACACCGCCATCGAACAGCATCAGTTAGCAACACCGCCAGTAACAACATCGCTGTGATATGCCGCTAGATGGCGTCCGTTTAAAACACTGCTGGTAGCGATGTAATATAAGAAGCCTGGAAAGTCCCAACTGGGTGCATAGGTCCAACAAACCCTGGATTTTGTCCCAGTTTTTCAACCAAAAGCCCCGTGTTCACTTCCTGTGTGAATGTCAAGCCAAACCATGATGTTTTTTTCTTTCTAAACTTAACCACAAAACAAATGTGAGAACGAGGTGTTTTGCCGACACTGTAGTTAATCTTGAAAAAGTCTGTACCTATATAACAAGCAGAAACTATACGTCCTCTAAAAATGTGTGCTTTTATAAAGGCACAATGCACACAGCGTCCAAGAACATCAGAAACAGCCGCAGACGAGGCCTAGCACGTAATACGTAGACGTGAAAGCCCACTGACAAAATGGTGATACTTAACAAGTTGGGATGAGAACACGTTGGACACACAGGAGGCACAGAGAATAAAGAAAACTGGACTCCATTGTGACAACAGACGTCACACGTGAGACCAGGGCCCAAGACCAAGAGAAGTCCGAGTCAAAATACCCCAAAACGTCTTGAGACAGAGACTGGATCGCAGCCCTGGCACGGCCCAATAGTCCAACTGCCATGTTTCCTGTGCTGCTGGCTTCAGCTGCACACAACTGACATTCCCCTAAATGACTACAAACTGCTGTTGGACAGGATGTTGAGCTGCACTTTACTTCCTGGGCTCCTCTAATTTCCTGTGTGTGTAGCAACACTGAGAATGCTTAACCGACAAGCAGCGGCAGCACCTTTCCAAGTGGCAGCAATCACAACAGCCCCTCAGAGCGAGCGTCTTAAATAAAACGTGAGGAATTATGTGCTGAGTGCCGCGCATCAATCACATTGATTCTCCAGGCCTCATCATCCTATATAAAGTCCTTAGTATAATAATGTTGTCAGTGGATTTGGCGCGAGGTGTCTTCACACTGCCAGTGTCAGTTCATTTAGATGCTCCCTCGGAGCCCTGGCAGCTATCATTGCTCATAACCACCGTGTCAGTCAAAGACGGGGGCAGAAACACAGCATCCTGCCCTTCGGAGGTGCTAACATAATGAAAGAAAGACGCCACAGCTCCGTGAGAGAGTGTGTTAAATGCCGTTTCCACGAATACCAGATGTGTGACTCAGGCAGGGGGAGACTGTAATGGAAGCAAACTACTTTTGACACTCTTGACTGTCAGTTTGCTTTCATGTTAAAGCGCACTCACCGAGACACGAGCACTCCCCAACAGCAAGTGACTGCTCGCCCCTGGATCCCTCACTTGTCAGATTTTATTTTGAGACGAGCATGTGGGATCTGTGTTTGATAGCAGAGTCTCAAATGTCACCTTGTGTCGATCATCACGAGAGAAGTTAAAATCCTTTATAATAACAACAGAGAGAAACGTACATCACAGAATATTTTAAAAAAATCAATCAAATTTACGGTCAAATCTAAAATCACGACGACATGTAGCTACAACACTTCGACCTCCAGCACACCGTGTGTATTTCATTTAGAAATGCTACAAGAAAATGTCCACCATAACCCCAAATCTCCATTCTAAATGTGGATTTTATTTCATTGCCAGGTGCATACAGTGTGAGACAGCGCTCGTTCTTCCCTCATCATGCATTCATGAGATGTATTTATGGACTGACAGTCAGGAAATAGGACACAGGAAAACATGTGCAGCCAGTGAATTGTGGTGTCTAGAAAGGATACAGAAAATTTCAGGAGGTGTTCATCGCCACAGCTGCCATGGAGAAGTCCTGACGACCTCGGCATCGGAAACACAATTAGTATTTCGAGGGAAATGGGGAAGGATTTAATACTGAGAATACCGATATGGTTGATTTTTATCTTTAATAAAATGTGAACTATTAGGGCAACGTTTGCTACTTAAACAGGAAAAGGACATTTACCCTACATTCATGCTGTGTTGGAATAATCAGAAAAACACGTTTTATGACTGGGAAAACAGTGAACGCCCCCTCAAGTCAAGTCCACACATTACCGAGTTCACATCATATATGAAGAAACATGGCGGACAAAAGTAAATGTTTGTTTGATGGAAGAAATGTTTTAATAATTCACATATTGTCTGTCAGTTTTTGGCTCATGTAATTTGTCAAATTGGTATTAGCAGCATTAAGATCGAGTCATTGTGTTGCAAGTCCCAAATTAAGTCCAAAGTCAAGGCAGGTAGTTCTCAAGCCTAGTCCCAAGTCCAAGAGTCTGAGTTTCGAATTCCAAAAAAGTCATGATGTGCACTTCACCAAATCTAATGCCATTTTGCCAACAGAAAATAACACAGACCGTTTTCGTGGGATGCGAGAAATACAAGGAAGCGATGCAGCGAGAAAATGAGTATAACAATCATATCACTGTCAGTGACAGTTTGTTGTATCACTGCACATCTGGTTTTCCATAATCTCAAACATACAATACTGACAGTGAGTTGAAATGGTTCTTTATGTTTTAGGGGCATCTTCTCCTATAACACATTAAAATTCACACCCAGACCTTTTAAGATGTGCCTTGCCTCTTGTGCTCTGTAACAGACAATTAACAGGTGTTTTGGGGTTTCATGCTCATTGCAATGAATCATTGGACATTCTTTGGTAGTGACATTATGTTAGCTTCAAGACACGTCAGCTCTAATTGAGAGTTTACCTACCGAAATCAGCCGTCTGACGTCTCTGATGCTCTCTGGAATATTTTTATTTTTTAGTATATTTATTACTTAATTGCTACAACTGGTAATTATGTTAGTTCATCGTGGGTTTCTTCTGCAACTTGATTGGATGGTGTCAGATAGGCTCAAACAAATTGGGTCTGGAGAAAAAAGTGTCTACTTGTTGGGAATAGTGTGCGTTAATGTTAGTTGATTAAGGAAATGATTTGTGGCACACTTCTTAAATAATACCTTTTACTCTCTGGGCTTAAGGGAAGGTATTTTCAAGTATTTTCAAGTACAAGGCTCAAGTCCAAGTTAAGTCACAAGTCAGTGGTGTTAAAGTCCAAGTGAAAGTCTTTTTATATTTTGTCAAGCCAAGTCTACAGTCGGATTCGAGTCCAATCCCATTTCTACCCCTTAAATCTACCACTCGGTATTGTGTGCCCTCATTTGCGAGATAACCCTTGATGAGGGAAGTGAGAAATATTAGGGTAGAGATCTTTCCCCAAGAAATGAGACACCACTTCATGCAAATCGGCGTGGCCGACGTGCAGGCATACATCACGTGTGGTAGCGACGCAAGAAACCGGTTGTCATTCAGGTTTCAAAAAGCCGGTTCCAGGGCTTGTGCTACCTGTGGCGTCTTCTCCGTCCAATGAATCAACAGAAAAGAAATGCTGAAAACAGGAGGCACCTACGATCCTCTTCTAATTCTCATCAATTCTGTCCGGGTAAGATGATTTGTTTAACTATTTTGACGCTGTGTTCAACCGAGTGGCTGACTTCGCAAGGTGTTCTCAGAAATTTCATCTTCCACTTTGTTGAAAGTGTGGGTTGGGGCTCCCTTGGAATCTAGGGCAGGTTTTAAGTGTTGGAAACCACTTCCACTACCTCAGTTCTGTTTTGGGACACCACTAGCCCAAACGTGAACGCGCACAACCAAGTGCAAGTGGGTATTTCTAGGGGAAGTGTGGGTCTTGGGACAGGCCCTAAGTCATGTGACTCAAGTCCACACCTCCTAGCTTTAGGTTGTAACTGTGAGTTGATGTCCATGTAGAGTGACCTAGACTCTGACAACAAGTCAGGTAAATCAATATTGTAATGGTTTTAGGGAATGTTAAGGTGCAGCAACAAGTCTGGGACAAATATCACTTTGTAATGTGAAGCTTCAAACTGTTATCAACTTGTTTTTTTAATGATCTGAGCAATAAAATATGATATAATCTGATCTGTAGCGTCCATGTTGTTTCCACATGGGGACATAAAGATCATCAACACACCAAAGTCAGAAGAACGTCCTCCTAACTCCAGATATGGGACCATCTGAGGAGCTCGTGAACGCAGCATTAGCTTTACATTTATATTTTACAGGTGCAAAACTTTGTTTCCAACTTCAAGGTGATCCCTCACTTTCTTTTCTAATATTTTGGCCTTGAAACAGGTTCATTATGATGATGTGAGCCCTGCGACGAAAGCAAACCAGCATGCATCTTTTTTGTCGAGTTCATTTGAGATCAAATAAAAGATATATGTACAGGCGTATGATCACACATTGTTTGCTTTTGTTTGTTCCTAATCTGGAGAAACAAAGACGCTGGGCGGGGGGTAAATCCTACATTACAGTCGCTGACTCCCCCTCCTCTCCCCCTTCGTTTCCACTTCACATCTAAAGTATCCATGCCCTCTGGGTATTTTAACATTTCATGGGCCCAAAAAATATATTATTCCAGGTTTTGTCTCATTTTTAAAAGAAATGGTCCTTTTTAATAATGCCAATGTCCTTATGATTCCCTCAATAAAAAATAGGTACAGAAGTTCCAGGTTTAACACTTTTTCTTATGCATGATCATTTTCCATCTCCCCTCCTCCGTCCCCCATGTTCCACAACCCAATTAGGCTTGCGCAGAACAGTGCAATGTTGCTGAAAAGCCCTGAGCAGTATGGTGGCTCTGAATGCCCAAGGTGTGTTATTATCTTGTATTAGTGCACCACCTGCCTTGCCATAATGATTAGCTAATTGGCTCAGTGCGTGTCTTGAAATAATAAAGAAAGGAGACATTTTACTCTGATTAAGGAAGCACATCAAGTGAGCGAGAGCAAGGCCACCGAGATCCTCACAGAGCACGCTCCATGGCTGCAGTTCTGAGCAGTGCGAGGTAATGTGAGCTGCATGGTATTCAGACCTGAAGCAGCACTGGCATGTGGTATTTAGGTAATGCCTTTGTTCACTTCTACCTGGCATATTTCACAAACTTGGAATAGTGACAGCTCATATCAAGCAACTAAAATATGAGGAAGAAAATACACGTCTAAAGAATCTAATGTGATGCTCTTGTTGCAAGTAAATTCATCAGTTTTTTTTTGTAACTGTAACTAACTGCACTCCCTGAAGAAATATGATCATATTTTTGTAAAAATGAAACAGTGATTCCAGAGAGAAGCAGACAGAGGGGTCTACAGTCTGTGTTTGAAGGATATATCCAGGATGTCAAACTGACTCAGCAGCAACAACAGGTTAAAAAGACAAAGATAGTTAGAAGCTAAAGCCCAACTATAGGCTACAGATCACAGTGTCAAAGTGAACCACCACATCACTGCTGATCCACACAGAAGACAATGAATATAAAGGGAAACTTTGCTGATACTGAACCAGCTGTGTGGCATCAATGTTCATCTGCACACAATACGATGACACACAGCTGGTTGAATATGAACAAAGCTTACCTGCTTCCCTTCACTGGTTCCTGTACAGCAGGGTCGGTCTTTGTTTCACTGTTATAATCATTACAAAGCAAAAGCAGCGTGTGTATACATTCAGTAGGCTATATCTTCAGTAGCTAGCTAGCTAGCTAACCCTACACTTTTCAGGGTTTGATTTTGGTTTTGGAACAGGGAAGACACGTATATCTTTTTCCAACCTCTCCAGGTAACGAGTATCATTAATACACGACGTGCCCCAGGCACAACATTTAGCTCCAAATCCACAAAACCAGCCTGAAAATGAAGGAAATCTGAAACCATGGAGCACAGCTGTGTTGTTGTCGAACCCTGGTCTGAGCCGGCCAGATGCTACACTATGATTGGCCAGTCTGCGTCCATGAACGGGGCTTAGCGAAGGGTTGATTGCAATGTGGGAATTAGGGCTGAAGCAATATTTTTCCAGTTTCAAGGTATGTTTTAAAAAAATGCAGTTTGTTATTTTCAAGAGGCGATTTTTTACACGTAACTCCATCAACAAACTGGTTTCAAGTTTCATTTATAGTGATAAAACTTTTGTCCAACCAAAAATAACCCTTCCATTTTAATTCATTTAAGGATCATTCTGACTGATGATAATATAACTTCCTGATACCATGTGAAACTCTCAAATCGCAAGAACCCTGGTTGGGAACAGGAAATTACACATGCAAATTTTTTGTATGACAACTATGCACTCAACTTCTTCTTTATATTTATCACAAACTGATTGTGGGAATTATTCAGGAATCTATATTGGGGGTAAGTTCCTATATCTTGGAGGCATGTCTTTTTGTCTGGTGGAGAGAAGTTTCCTGTGTTAGTGAATCTGTTTTATGGGGGGGAATCTTCTTTACAAATGCAGCTGTTGGTTATAAACTGGGGTCGGAGCTTCAGTATGGTTTCAGAGTGTGTCCATTCTGACAGGTGGCAGAGAACATTCGGGTCTTCTCTCCATGCTGCATTTATAAGAGAGACTTGATTCCTCACGCCGAGTCCGTCACCTCCTCAGAGAAGAGAATTTCCCTCACACTGATATTTATGGAAGAAGGGTAAGATATCTGTCGGCTGTGATTGGTTTGTGATTTGGCACAAAAAAAAAAAAAAAAAAAAAAACTCAGCATGTGTACGGCCCCTTAAGAACCTACAAAATCTATTTTTATACATTTCTGTTGGTGTAAAATGGCTTTAAAGGTGATAGTTGCCATGCAGGTTGAACATACGGTTTACACACCTCACACAAAAACAGGTTTTTGCATGTCATTTTGTTAAATGAGAAGTCCAGCCAGCCGAGCTTTGACAGTGGAGCAACAGAGTGACAGAGAATAAGCTTGTTCGAGATGAAATACACCTTACCTGGAGAGTAGAGAAGCTCAGGCGGCAGCAGCAGGGGGCGATGACAAAAAGCTGCAATCAGGTTGGACAGTTTGCAGCAGAGATGCTCTATTTCCAGCAGCCTTTGAAGAACCTACGGGAAGCCACAGCAACATTTACATTTATACACAGGAGAGTGTATATGGACTGACACAAAGGCAGCAGTTTGAGCAGCTTATTCCTGTGACTCAAATAAAATCATCAATGTGATATTGTCAAATTATGTCCACAACATGGGAACCACAACAGCTGATAAACTTAGAAAAATTAAGGCTGCTTTCACACCTGCGCTATTGGGTTCAGTTCAGTCAAACTCAAGTTTGATTGCCCCCTAAGTGCGGTTCGTTTGGGCAGGTGTGAACACAGCAATCAAACTCAGGTGCGCACCAAAACAACCAGACTGAGACCTTCTTGAAGAGGTGGTCTCGGTCCTGTTACAAATGAACTCTGGTGTGGTTCATCTGTGGTGAGTACGTGTTCCGACCTCGATCTGAACCAAGTGTACTCTTCTTCAACGTTTGTTTACTTCCTGGATTTTTCCCACATGGAAATTCTGACCAATCAAGAGCAGCTTTCTCGCACAAGGTATTTGATCTGGTCCGCTTGTAAATGCTGCCATGAGAACACAAACCAACTCTAATACTAACTCTCTGATTCAGACCAAAGCAAGACAACTCTAGGTCTGAAAGCACTCTTAGAAAAGTTATGTGAGCATGTACTTCCTGTCCTATGGTGCTGAAATGATACAAGGGAAATAGTAGATTGTTCTGTCTGCAAATTCTCTCATTAAACCAATATTTGCATTTGTATGATTTCTGACAGTCACACCTTGAGCGCGTGTTGAATTATGCGCAGACTATATTTCTGACTGTGAATGATGCTCTTCATCCGTGTCTAGACTGTACCCTTGAACATATTTTTTGCATTTATGGCTCTAATTTACATAGATGATAGGAGCCTTTTTCACAGTCATGACCTCTAAATTGCAGAGAAAACTTTCAAAGCCAATCACAGATGCTGGTTACCGCTCTTTACCTTTGAATGCCAGTAAACTACAGACCAGTCAGTGTAGTGAACCACTTCAGTATAGGTCAGTTCTTTCACTGTCTGTATCCAAAGTGTTTCCACTTTAAAAGCATATACTTTGCACTGCAGGAAGGACGCAAATACCTGAGGACTGTGTTAAAAATAGTCACACAGCCGTCCTGCCTTGCACTCACACACAGATTTCAAAACATAAGGTCGTCCTCCTCAGAAGGAAGAAAATGTTTCCAGATTACCCTGACAGTATTTCGGCAATTTCCACATGGCAGGGATGAGCTCTGTCCTACTGGGCCACTGATACCACACAAGCTCTGCAATTCAAAAACTTGTGGAGTTACATACTGTCTTTTTGGACTGGAAAAGAGAACTGTTGCTGTAGTGTCCGCTTCATATGATACAAAAAATATATAATTTATTCAAAAAGTGAGACTGTAAACTTTGTTCTGTGATCTCACATGTGTGAAAAACACAATGAAATCTGCATTAAAAAATGTGTCAACCAGTCCGAGTCGTCTTTGTCTTTACTTCCTCCTGATATTTTCTTCACAATTAACCATGTAGCTTAATAAAAAGTTACCAAAGAGAGAAACTGAAGACTTCCTAGCTAACGAAAACAGTAAACAGTTAGCAACTTAGCTAAGAGAGAACCTAAAGATTTGTCCGAAATCCCTTGCTGCTCACTGTATAGTCCACTAAATTGCGTATCGCTGGTCAGCTTGTTAATACTGAGATATGATTTTTGTGTCACCCGGCCCTAATTTCTGCACAATCATTTCAAAACAATGCACCACAGAAAATTGCATTACATGGCAAAAACACTACTGTAAATTAGTGAATACATTTTCGGATCATCACAATCCCCGCACAATGACTAATTTCACTATCAAGATTTGATCCATTTAGTCCGATAACATTTCCGTAGGCACAATTAAATCATTTTATCTCCATTCAAGTTAGCAGAGTGATAAAATGGTTAGCTATTTGGCTGGTGGAAGTAAGACGTTAGGCCGCATTTTGGCGCAATGTGCCACAGAGCAACTCTCATAGGAATGAACATGGCCCCACATTAATTGCTGTATCCAGTTCTCCTTTCACATCCATGTTTGTTATCCACCGTATTCCTAGCCCCCATGATACCAAGCGTGAATTATGGGCAGCGCTGAACAAAAAATGGTTTTTCCAATGGTAATGGTTAGCTAACGGTACATTAATCCTCTTTCCTTCGGCAATCGAGAACTAAAACATGGGACACACCACCTGCTACACCTCAAACAGGATATGTGATCATACCACTTCTATTCCTGACAGCTGTCTCAAAGAATTGGTTGTTTTCTTTTTTTAATCAAACACGTTAGCGATTAGCTCACCTTGCTACATCAGTGTTGTTAAATTTAACAAAGCCCGGGGTAGCTTATGGTAAACATCTACTCCGTGTAAAAGATAATTTATGATTTGTTCGGACTCAAAAACAGACAGTAACATATTCTAAAAACATTTAACATAATTCAGTATTAATTTTAGCTCAATGTAAAGTGAATAAACGTGATGTTTCCAAGCTAACGCTCCACTTGCCTGCCTTAACGATGCAGTTTCTCTTTTACTATGACAAATTGCGACTTTCTTGTCTTAAAAAATGTGTTTTAAACTGATAGGCATGTAATTCATGGCACAATTCAAACATAATCAAAAAATTATTTGTCTCTTGTCATTGACAACTGTACATTTTCCAAAATATGGTGCCATGGAGGCCACCGGAAGGAGAGGGACTATGACAAAATTTCATGTTTTAAGTTCTAGTGTGTCCATGCTCATATGATATAGTCAATACAAGCACCAGCCATACAGTATGTTATTATTTTCAGGACTCAGATGCATGTTTTAATATATTTTGTGATTAAATAAAAAAACATTTCAAAGTAAATCATGCCAAAGTGATTTAATAGGTATAAAAAGAACTTTAAAAGTACTAGAAAAAAATGTTATTGATTATTTAGTTAGCTAAGAGCTTCACTGCTGCTCTCACTGCCTGCACTCAATACGCTAAAAATAATGCACATCTCCTGTGTGTTGCATAAATTACCCTTTGCTGTATAAATCTCTTCATCAGTCTGTATTCGTTTTATCTGGATCCACATATTCAGATATACAAATGTGTTAAAATTCCCAGTACAGTTTGTATTGGGACTTAACCACTGTATTTAACTTGAGTGGGATGCATTACTTTCTGGTTCAGCTGCTGAGTCAAGAGTGATCAGGGACCTATGATCTGTCCAAGGATTTCCTAAGCACCCATCTTAAACAGTGCTGGGGGGGTTGCCAGACCGCCTCAGCTACAGTTCTTGAGTCAGGGTGGTTGTCACTGGGATAAATAGTGAGGGGAAAATGGCTAATTGTGGAGGTTGCTCTGGGAAGTCCCCAGGCAGAGGAGATAACACTGGCGCTCCATGGGGGCCTTATCAATGAGTAATGACCATGGCTGCCTTACTTCACATATGCACGCAGCCATCTACGAGCTCCAGGGATAGAGGATGACATCATCTTAAGGTAACCAAATGGATAAGTGGGTGCAGGTTTGGCGGTAGGGGGGTACATTTTTAAGGGACGCCGAGGAGAGCAGTGGTTAAATTGTCCATTAGCACAATTTGAAGATGGACTCTTGGGCTTTGGGAAGGTTGCTTCACCGTAGAGAGTCCGATGGCTCGCTGTCTGTTGAAGCGGGGTACAACATTTCTCCTAAAAGCCTTTTGGATTCTTACTCCCCCTCTTTCTATCCAAATAGGTCACGGGTGGTTGGGCTGGTTGGGTCACAAATGTAAGTCTTAAATAAATAATTAACCACTGAAAAAAGAGACGCATTATAACCACAAAAATAAATTTAACAAATCAATGCCAGACCTCGTTACAGTCTTATTTCACCTGCACATAAATGCCAGTATGTGATAATAACATCCATCTGAGCCAGTTTTACATGATCAGTGCTGTTTGTTCCATCTCACTCTGATTAACAGTACAGTGCAGCGACTGCATGAGCAGCCTCGACAAATGTGACAAGTTGTCAGGAGAAACGTGGCGCTGTCGGTTAATTTGCCGTAACGTGTGCCATCACTAATGTGCAACATTCAATACGAACATCGTGTTTGTTTTGAACAATTAAAAACACACAGGTTGGTACACTGAAACAATGAAATGAGCATCAGTTCATCTGGTTGAGTTGTTCAGCTGCTTGCTCCAAGACGTAGCAGCGTTGTGTTTGTGCCAGGGTTTGAAATTCATTCACAATCCAAATACACTACAAGTGTTATTTTGTAGTATACAAGATATAAAATATAGTGTAGATTCAAAGTGCTATCTCCTGTTGTTAAGAGCAACCACAGACTAAAAAAAAAAGGCACACCACTTCATACCCAATATGTGTGCTATTGTTACTTTTGTGTAAATAAACAGTAATGTGCATCTTTTTAGACACACTGCGCTGTTATTATGAGGCACCCAGGAAGTATGCCTGGGTTTGAAGCAAGTTTTTGGAGTGCCCAAACAGTGGAAGTACATCTTCTGATTCTGTCACCTGATGCCACTGGACCGAAAAGACTTTTCCCATTGACTTACACTGGGAAAGAGACATTTAACAATCAGGATTTAATCCATTCAGTCTGATAATATTTGGAAAGTCTACAAGAGCTGCTCCATTAAATTGTTTTTTGAAAAATAAATGCCTTTATTGTCATTGTATCATTACAAAACACAATAAAATTAGGAAAAAACACAATGAATTCATCCTTATTCAGCTTAGTGGAGCGTTGAACCAGAAGTAGTTGGCACTTACTCTACAGGCCCAGTGATGCTAAAGCTTGTACCAATCATGAATGTTTTGGCTTCAGGCACCAATAAGCAACTTTCATAAGAATGAATGGGGTTTTGCCTCCTACACTGTATCCAGGTCTCTTTATACATCCATGGTAATAACCACGTTACTTCCTAAGAGCCTCCTTGCCGATTGGAGACGTGTAACCATGATAACCCCTTAGCTCAGCTCTACTGGGATCAGCAAATCCTGACAGCAAGCATTATGAACCTCATGAGTTTCTCTTTTAAATGTCACATCTGTTTTATTTCTATTTTATTTAAACCCATATTTAACCAGGTAAGTCCTGTTTAGATCAACAGCCTCTTTAACAAGGGAGACCTGGCCAAGACAGCAGCACACAAAAAGTTACAGCCAAACAACTACACAATAAAAAACAAAAGATATACCATAACATGTAGAAATATCAGAACACCTGTGCACAATGACGAGATCCAACTGACTCATTCATCCTTGTACTTATGACAGCTTTAAAATAAATATTTGTAGGGGTCATGGATGTATGAAGAGACCTGGATACAGCACTGGGAGCAGGGCCCCATTTAGTACTATGAAAGTTGCTCAGTGACACATGAAGCCGGTTGAGCACTCCACTAAAATGGAACGGGGATAAAATGACTTCTGATCATGCAGCTCTTCTAGACTTTCTAAATGTTATCAGACCAATTGAATTAAATCTCAATAGTGAAATCAGTCCTTTTGTAGGGTTGTTACGCTCAAAAAAATGTATCCACTGATTTACAAACTTCTCTTTGGCCACATAAGTCGATGGGAAAATGGCTTTTTAGGCCCCATGGCATCACGTGACGAACCCGAGGTTGGAATTCCACAGTTTGACCAGTAAGATAATTGGCTTCAAAGCCCATTGCACTTCCTTTAGATGTTAGAAAATGGAAACCGCAGGCAAATATGTTGTGTATCTTACAGCCATCTTCAACGCCAGATAATACTACTACTACTACTACTAATAACTATAATAATAACACTAATAAACTTTATTTGTGTAGCACTTTTCAAAACACAGCTACAAAGTGCTTTAATAGACAAATAAAACACTATAGATAAAAACAGCAATAAAACATTGAACGTAGGCTAAGACCAGAAAATAAATAAATAAAATTTAATCATAGAAGGATAGAATGATAGCAGATGATGAAGATGATGAATCACAGGAATAGGTAAGCAAGTAGTCCATGGTCAGGGGTTATAAAATCACTAATATTTTAATATGTAGCATCTAGTTTATGTGTAATTTAATGGGTAGTTTAATGACCTTACAGAGCTGCCTTGGCAGCTGTCAACCATCGTCTGTTACGAACATTGCCGTCATTATTTATGCTAATATATTCAAAATAGTAATAGCAATTAATGTACTATTGTTTTAATACTAACGTCTCCTCACAGTCTGTTTATACTTCTAACTTCCTGTGTTGGTGTGGTTGTTCTCATCTTCACACGTTCACTGACAAAACACAAACACTTCACATATTATTGCAGTTGAAGTGAATATGTTGATCTAGTCTTACAAGTCTGAGCAGATTTAGCGGGGAGGACGATAGAATTGGGAGCGTTATTGTTCAGTTGAAGCACTAAGCCAACAGAGTACATGTTTTTTTTTTTCTTGAATGTTTAACGCCATCACTGACGGAGCTGCTGGGTGCTGATTCACACATAAAGGCTTCACACAGAAACACTAGCTGATAGTCAAACCACAACACAACCCAGATCACTGATTAATAATTGATCCTTTAATAGAAGAGATAACTTACTACAGCCAAATAAAGAGGGGGTGGAGGGTTGAGGGGATGGGGGAGGGGCTCTGTGCGCTCATATCTCCAGTATTGTTACAAGGCCGCCTTGGCAGTTTTTCTCCTAACCCAGTTTCCAACAGAGTGTGTTTCACCTTGGAGCGAGCAGAGAGGCACTATTCAAATGGGGATAAAGTAGGCTGACAGTCGCTTTCCCCCCGCAGATATGTCCTGCTTCAAAACCTAAACATCTCTCCTTGCTCCCGGAGAATAAATAAAGAAATAAATCGACGACAAGCAGAAGAAGAAGAAATACTAGCGCTGCTGCATCCTCCGGAGGATAACAAGAATAATGCTTTCATTTGCTGCAGGGCCTCCACTCTGCACCAAGTATAGACATGGCTTTTATGGCTGTAGTATTTCTGATTGGCATCCTAGGACAGCCATTTGAATTATTTAATAGAGCTCCCATTCCCTTAGTGGAGGGAGAAAAAGAAATATGTTTGTGTTTGCGTGTGTGTTTGTGTTATTGGGTGTTTTCTACGATGCCGAGCTCTTTATTGTCTTTGCTTTGGCATTCTCTCAGGCTTAACTTAAGTCAAGCGAGGCTATTGTTTTAGCAAACAACTCAAATGTCACTTTTATTCTGAAGAACACTGACAAATAAGCGCAAGTAAAAACAAGGCAACGATCGCGCCGAGCACCTAAAACTGCCTTTTAACATTTCGGATGATTAAACGTGAAATTAAACATGGAACATGCTTCCTGTCTTGTTTCTCCCTACAGGTGCCCGGGGGTGAATCAGTCAATCCGAGATCGCAATGTAGAACACAGAGAGGATATTGAAGGGATCTGGGCCCTGGGCTTTCACGAACCTGATCCATTTCCTGCCGCGGAAGAGACGGAGAGAGAGAAAGAGGGAGATGAGTTAGTCTCTGCGGTGTAGCTATCTCTCCCCAGAGCCTCGTGTGGGAATGTGCAGGTGTTACGAGATCTCCCGCTCTCCACCCCACCTCCCCCTTCCCCATCAACATCCTTGCTCCCTTACTTTCTCTTTCTCTCCCTGACAGCGAAGATTCGCAAAGACTTGAAATGAAATTAGATAAACCGCAGCAAGTCAACAAATCATATCCATCCCTGATAAATGGAAAGCATTGTGACCCAGCAAGACGACACCATAATCTCTTTTTGGGGATATTCAGAGCGTGAGGGAGGTGCAGCCTGAATGTGACGCACATATAAAAGCACCTCGCTATCTGGGGGGGTACTGTTTAGATATGAGCATCAACAGCTGGACACGACCCGTTTGACCAGGCCCCGTCTCAACCCTGCCACCCTCCCCGCCATCTCCACATCCTGTCTTTATCGGGACTGATCGCCTCAAGCCTGTCTGACCTTGGCGAGCAGATAAAACAGCAGACAGATAAGGGAGAAGGGGTGAAGGGACAGAACATGGGAGGGATAGGGAGAGCAAAGAGGAGTGGCTTGCTATGAGATGCATTTTTCCCAAACTCGGGCCGTTTGAGAACCCCAATTTACATGGCCAGGGAAATCCTCTGGGAGGCTTTATGATAGATGAATAAGACTTCTCTACCAGGGGGAGGAGATGAAGTCTGGGATGACCCGCTTTTGCAAATTTGGCCCCAGGGAGAAGGGAGAGGAAGCCGGAAAACTTAAGCTTTTGCAGAGTGGATATCGCCGTTGAGCCCCTCAGGCGACATTAGAGTGCTAAATTTATCATTGTGTCATATTTGGGATTATGAATTAGGCTTAATAGATGCAATGTTTGCCCCGTCAGCGGGTTGGTCCTTGAGTTTATTTAAATCAGTATTTCTTGATGCTGTAATCATACACAGACAGTCCGAAGAAATCAATTACTACTAAGTGTTCTTCATATTGTGTCAGGTTTGTGATTGTATGACTGCACTGCAATAACTCTGTCAACAATAAATATAGCTAAAAAAAAAAAAAAAAGAGTTGTTCACCTTTTTTTCACGACAACAAAGAGGCAAAGACTGAATTAAAGGTAACCCTTGAAAATGAGAACTAAAAATGAAATATTACGTGCAGTGTACCCTCCTGATTAACATTAATCCGTGCTATGCAAGAATGGGTCCATTGTTCCGAAGACGTCTACTGCTTTCAGACCTAGAGTTGTCTTGCTTTGGTCTGAATCAGGGACTAGTTTTGTTTCAAAGTTGTATAATTGCCTAGAGTTGGTGTTCTCACGGCAGCCGATCCTGGCACAACGGCACATTCTCACTCCAAACTCGTCACATATTGACGTGCTTAGAAATTGATCTTCCACATCCAGATACAATGTGAAAGGTACCCTGGGTGCGTTGGTTGTTGGTGGGACGCCGTATGAAGTTCTGCCTGTTACATGTATTGTCTTCTGTCAAAATACACTTTCATTTTCGCAGGAAATTCACCGTTTACATACAGTCTCTTTCAAAATAAACGCACTACGTCAGTACAACCGACAACAAAAACTCATGGTTAGGTTTAGGAAAGAAAAGAACAGGGTTTGGCTTTAGAATCTTACAGGACGCGAACATTGCTCTCTCTGGTGAAAGTCGGTGTTTGTTGGACCCATCCACCACCCCTGCCACCCGCCCCAATCAGACTCTCTCTGCCTTAACTTTCCGCATTCCCCTCTGATGCCGCCGGGTGTCTATAAACTATAATGGCAACCAGCTGCGTATCATACAGGACGCCTTTTTTTGTTGGTTTCTGACGCTGCAAGTCACTGCCCAAGTGCCACATTTCTACGACTTCGGAGAGAGACCAGGCTCTAAGTGCACATTACGACTTGTTTAGGATTCCAAACTCAAACTTTAGGACTTGAGCCTAGACTTGAGAATGGCCTGCCATGACTTGGGACTTAACTCCGGACTTGCAAGACAATGACTTGATCCCACCGCTACTAATAACATTTGAAAAATTACATGTGGGCAAAAAACTGATATGTGATGCGTGAATTATTAAAACGTTTCATACCATCAACTGAACATTTACTTCCGTCCGCCATTTTTCTGCGGACTTTAAAGGACACCTTTTTGTTGGTTTCTGATGCCGCAAGTCACTGCCCAAGCGCTGGATTTTGACAACTTTGGAGCGAGACCGGGCTCGACACAAAAGTGGAGAGGGTCTGAATCTGATCACATTTTATGGTTGAAACTTGTTTATTTCTGAATAATAATGTCTGTAGTTTGCTATGGCAACAAATTTGACCAATTTTAGCAACAGTAACAAGCTAAGATGCTTTTAATTAGGAAGTACTCATTTGAAGACACTGGGACTTAATTATCGTTGACAATGTTTAGTTTTTTATACTTATTGGGTCCTACTGATCCCAAATAGCTAGGAGAAATTAAAAATACATACCAAACAAAAGTTCAGGTCTCAGAAGGATAGACCTTGACTCGAGATTAGGGAACCAAAAGTACAAAAATGCCGACTCATTTCCAGTTTGTAGGACTCATTCCTGCGACACCCTTTTGAGTGTGATTTTCATGCTCATTTAGGTTTGAGCCCATCCAAATGATGCTTTCCACATCACTAAGATCAAGTCAGCAATATAGGAGTTATTAAAAATGATGAAATGTAAATCAAACAGCTTCATGGCTGCTAAATGTTTCACAGCAGTTTTATTCCACTCTTAACTTGTGTATTGATAATTTGAAAAATAGATTACTCTGGCTCTTACGGAGTGATAGGTGGGGTAAAATAAAACCTTGAATGTGAAGGTAATAGCCATTTTGATGACTATGAAAAAGTAATTTCTTTTCATGTGAATGTATAATGCTTTAAAATAGGCTCAAATTCAACTCCATTGATTTTTTTTAGCCCCTGTCTGGATTGGTGTGATGCCAAAGACGCTTGTTATTGTGACACCAGGTAGACGAAGTTAAACTGTGACACAAGGAATCAAAGCCTTTGATTATGGCCATAGATTATTAGTGACAGCAGAGGGACAGTTTGTTCAAGGCGGACGCTAATAACCAAACTGTGTGTGTCTCCATGTCCCCTCTTGGACACAGACTAATGAGAAGTGACCCTTAATTGTGTTGTTCTGTTAAGGTGGCACGCTGTCAGCGAGGACGGACACCGTAAAGGAGGGACTTCTTCTGTTTATTCACAAAAACAATCAAAACTGCCTGATGGGAAAAAAAAACTGTTATTAGAATGCATGTGAAGTGATCGGAGCGTCCAAACTGCACGCTGTAAGGTGGGATTGTTTACTGCAGTGATCAAAATGTCACAAAAGGACCCTATATATGAAACAAAGGCGTCAAGAGTAACACTCAAAGTTCACAGACTTCCTCGTGTATAACCACAAAAGGTTAGCAGGTTTGCCCCGTGTTGTCCAGGGGGCTGAATTAGCTTTAAACAGTCCCACTGTGTTGGCGCTGTAATTGCACCACTCTGGGAAGTGTTGCCCCGTGGCTACACCGTTCCACGCTTCCATTTCCTCCCATCATGACAGCTGTATCTCAGCTCTGATTGGGCGGTCGCTGTGAGGAGTTCCTGACCTTTCAGATGGAGCCCGACTCGGTTGGCTGGTTTACATTCTGTCAAACATGAGTCTGTGAGGCACAGAAAACTGCATCCCTTCCAGAAAATGTCAAACAGCAGTGGCAGGTCTTTGCTGGCACTGTACTGTGATATTATTTTGAAGAATCTTGGCAGAGGTTGACACATGTCTTGCGGTTGACCGGAAGAACTCTGATTTGCATTCAGAGAGCTTGTTCAAATAAACAACATTTGATGTGGTTCATGAGGATCAGACATTTTGAAGGAGTTAGAGAACAAAGTGCACAGACGTCGCAGCAAAAATAAAGTGAGAACATCAGGGCCAGAAAGAGCATCTTTGAAGCTACGCTAGCTCTCAACAGAGGGAGGGGATGTTGCACAGGACACTCCAATGCCAGCAAAAGCTTCAATTAGTAAGTTAATTACTCTTGTATTAATACTTTATTTGTGATTCATGGAGCTGACTACAGGCTTGACACTTGCATTTCATTACTTTTGATTTGTGGAGATGAGAGTCAGACTGCCAGTGATGTGGCAGAAACCAGCCTGGTAGAAAAGTTGTTAGAGTGAGCCTCTGTTACATAAACTGAAGTTCAGATTGAACTTTACTTAAGTCATTATTTTTACCTCAGTGCATGTTTGTGGGTGTTAGATGTTATGTGGGGGCATATGTTTGTGTGCATTTCTTATAATAGCGCTCCGTAAACATATGGCATTGCTGTTACATTGCGTGGACGGTTATCCACAAAAGATTATGGTAACAGTTTCTTTGTACACAACCAAAACCCATGACTTTTCCAAGACTTTCAACGATTTCGACTACTTCCATGACTTTTCTGAAAAATTTCCAGGTTTTCCATGACCTTTGGAACCTGAGGGCTGCACAGATGGCATCATTTTAGTCCAGATTAAAATATCTCAACAACAAAGGTATAGATTGCCAGAAAATTTGGAACTGGTTTTCAAGGTGTCCAAAGGATAGTCTACTTTTTGAAGCGCCACCATGAAGTTGACATTTGCGCTTTTGAGTAAATTGTCTGAAACAACTATTGCATAGATTTCCAAGGTATTTGCTACAACCCTTCATATCCTCCTCAAGAAGACTTGTAACAAATTAGTGAATCCTAAATTTTCCATCGAGCACTATCGTCAGGTCAAATTTTGTTGACTATGTTTCAATCCCCCAGGAACAGTGCCTGGCTTTGAAGCAAACTTGAAATAGTGGCCAAAGGCAGAATTACAAATAAGGGATCCATCTGGTGGTGCCTTGGGGCCCAAAGAGACTTTTACCATTGACTTAAATCGGGAAATAGATGTCTGTAAATCAAGGGATACATTTTTTTGATCATTAAACCCCCCAGGAAATGACTCTTTTCACTATCAGGATTCAGTCCATTCTGTCTGATAACATTTTGAAATTTTAGAAGAGCTGCATGATTCAATCATTTTTACCCAATTCAAGTTAGCGGAACTCTAAAAAGGAAATTAGCCACTTGGCCAGCAGATGTTAACTATGGACCACACATTGCAGGAAACCCAAGTAATTTCATACCATGGAAATCAAGCTTCTGGCTTGAGCATCTTTCATAGCAATGAATGGGGCCCCTGCCTCCAACACTGTATCTGGTTGTCTTTATACAGCCACGCCATGCCCCTGCCAAACTAAAAGCAACTAGCTTCAGCTATACTTTGTGTTTAGTGTTAATTAGCACAGCCTAGCATGCTAAACTAAGATGATGAACACAAGAAACATTACACCTGTTCTATTTGCAAGCATGCTCATGTTAGCATTTAGCTCGAAGCACCTCTGTGTAGTACAACCCCAGAGCTCTAGCGTGGTTGTAGACTCCTGAAGCCATTTCTTACAACTAAGATGCAAAAATATGACACAGGAATACCGAAAATCTGCATGCAAATTTTTAAGATGACAACTATGCGCACTGGGTTTGGTGCGAATTACACACATTTCTGTATTCTGCCATCACACAGGCTTCCCTATTGGTTTCTCCCTTCAAGGCTCTGCCTCAGAACCCTGAAGAGGATCTTTTTCACTCACCGCCAAAACAGAAAGTGGTAGGCACCTAGCGCCGTCCCCCTATATAAGCCCCTCACCCCGCAGCTTGACTCCGTTTGGAATCTTAGCCACACCAGACTGGGCATAGAACTGGAGTTACATCAAAGTTACTACTGTTTCTATTTTGTATGTGCTCAGCCCTCTAACGGGCTGCGCGATTGGTTAGAGGACTACGCGCACACTCATAGAACTGAAGTTACATCCAGGTAACTATTTATATGCTCTGCATATTTCCTGAATGAGGCCCGTGAGCATAGGCGTAATTTATGGGGGGGATGGGTGGGTTGCAACCCACCCAATAATTTAAACCAGCCACCACAACCCCCCCAATATCATATCATAATTATTTAAAATGAATGTTAGGTATTATAAACACGACGATGTGGTAGATTATCTCAATGGCAGTACAAAAGAAAAAAAAAAGTGACATTGATCTGCGCCCACCACGGATCTGAGGTTCCCTCTTACGTTATGTTTCGGAAGTACCCGCGGTGGTATGAGGCGAGCTGAAGGGAAAAAGAGAGCCCAGCCAACAATTTTAAATTGTTGGCTGGGCAAAAGAATGAAAATGTCTTCCCAACAGGAGGTACGATATTGCTAGGGCTTCAGGGCCACCACTCACGAGTCAAATGTTGAATGAACGAAAGTTAGTCCTACTCTCTGCTGTCCTGTGTCTCTTAGCTGTTATTTAACACATTGGGCGCCAAAACGTCTTAGTGTTTTTTTTTTCACGGCAACGTTATCCTGTATGTCCTGTCCTACTCCTCTGTGAATATCAGACTTGTATCTACAAAATAAGGTATAGAAAACGTGTTTTCAATTAGGGATGTCACTTATTTATCCCCCCCTCTCACCGGGTTTATGCCACAAATGCAGCGGGACAGCGCTGTAAACAGCCTGCTGCTGCTGCGGGGCAGATGCAGCTCGGACCGAGCAGTGTTTTCGGCGGCTCGCTCAACTTCGTCGGTCACTTTGACAAGAAAGTTTAAATAAAAAAAGTCTCCAGAGGGTTTGGACAGTCGTCTGATTTTACCAGAAAGTTGGCAACACTCATGGTGTTCTGTAAATCCCACGATCTAGTGTGTTTGCGGCGAACCGACGGCGGCGTGTTCTTCATAATTCGTCCGGGTTCGGAGTACGGACCCAATTGGATGTTACACCTGCATTACGCGCCTGTGTGTGAGTGTAGCCTATGCTACATGCTGAAAAGAGGGTCACAGGAAGAAAGATCAGAAACCAGCCCAGTGTTTCTCCGCACACACAAACATACACAGTGATCCAGAGGCGTAAGCAAACTTTTGGTGCTTTTGGTGCTGGTGGGCAGTGAGATAAAACACACATCAGTAAAGCAAAGAATGCCAAATATAAAATTTAGTTAGCAAGTTCAAAAAATATACAATCCTGTTGGATTGTAAGGTGTGTTGTATTGTAAAGTTGAGGTTTATGGTTAAAACCTTTGATACTTTGTTATTCTGTGTGTTTGTTGGACAAATAAACCTAAACCTAAACCTAGTAAATGTGATTCATGCTATATTTTCACTATTGATCTGTCTCTCTACCTGAGCGGCTCATGCAGCCTGTGTCACTCAACCCCCCCAATGTTCAACTCAAAGTTACACCCTTGCCCGTGAGTATTCTCTCCACACAACAACAACCTATCCAGGCAGAGAAGGGGCTGATGTTAACGGCGCAATAAATAAACAAACTGGACCTCAAATTTGGTGCTAACGCTAGCTGTTGTAGCTAGCCCTATTCTGTGACTAACAAATGACATGGTGGTCACGCCATATTTTGTCCTTTATTTGGTTGTTGAGGTAGTTGTCGCAGTGTTTGTCATACAATATTAGGTGCTGAGAAACCAAATCGATAAGATGGTTAATTTTGTTAGCAAGCTAGCTATGACCTGAAGGTTCGGCATCAGTTGGAAAGGACTTCATTGGCCAAACTTAAATTTACGCAGCTGGAAATACACTTAAATCAAATCTAAATTAATACTTTTTCCCTCACATGAATGTTCTGCAGTGTGTAAGCATTCATGAGAAACGATAAAATCACTTTTTTATACATTTCCAATCACATTTTTTGGCTGAAAATCTTGTTGTGAAACAGCTTTTATTCTTGTTTCAGTGGAAATAAAGCAAGTAAATTTTATACTTTGATTTTTACATGGGCTTTACTTTTTCATGAGGTGAGTTATTACAAAGTTTGGTGCTGTTCTTTAAAAATAGCAAACCTTTATTATCACTCAGTGGCATCAGCTTTGTAGTAGACATGTACACCTATCTGCATTATATAAAAAAAATATCCAGGTATGTGCTGGAAAAAAATATACATCACAAGCCTAAGCTCATACTTGAATCCTCCCTCTCTACATGCTCCGTGTATTTGCATCTTTAACACCGTGTTGTACGCGTGTACCTGAGTGTGTGATTGCCAAAGCTCCGGTCTGTCAGCTGTTAAACACCGCTGCCCACCTGTGCAGGTACATTACAGCCCATCAAACACACAAACAAACACACACACATGTGCACCAACAGACCCAGGTGCATTGTACAATGGATTAAAGCACTGGGGATGGCTCTCCAAAACCCTGCATGAGGACTCTTGTTACACGTCCTGTTGGCCGGCGTCCAAAAAATGTTAAGTAACGAAAACCAGTTAATTAAGTAGCATAATTAGCATGCTCTGTGCTAAAGTGACATTTCCCGTCCCTACCTGCAGCGCAAGGGGTCTTGGCTCTACCCTCCTCCAGAAGTGTCACATTGATCCCTCTCCTGCCTCCGCTAATGTCAACATTAATAACCCCACACGATGTCATCTCCTTAGCTTATGTCCAGCAGGAGGTGCTGGGAACTGCTGCTGCCCGTTGTTATGACGATTAATCTGCCCTGGATTGTAACGCCGAGGGTGGGCCCCAGCCTCAGTGAGTGGGGTCCTGTCTGATGAGAGACAAGGTGATAATTGCCTTTGTGTTGCGGAGGAGAAAGGGCAGGGGCAGTCAAGGGCACCGGCAACGGCCAACTATGGTAAATCTGTCAGCGCGCGCCTTAGCGAGGCAAAGCCGAGGGCTGCAAACACAGACTGTGTTTGGCTTCTGTGTTTGGTAGGCGGGTGGTTAATGGGGTGGGCTATGTGGTTTTAGTCTGCGTCTGTGTGTGTGTGTGTGTGTGTGTGTGTGTGTGTGTGTGTCTGCGGATACGTTCCTGTGTCTGCATGCGCGGACAGCTTTGCTTGTTTGTGTTTATATTTGCCTTGGCCATGTTATCTTGTCTGCAGGATAAACTAAATGTGTTTTTCTTGTAAACACCATTTCGGCTTTTCTTATTACAGATGTGCATCAGTTGACTCAGGGCTGTTAGATGGGCATCAATTGTCTGGTGGCCATCACACATTGGAAGAGAGGGATTTGGATAAGTGGCTTTGATAACCCTAAAAGTTTAGAAGGGAGTCAAATATTTAATTGATTTCGTTGTAAAACGACAACATCAACTGGTAAAATGTTTTTAATGTGCTGTTTGGATCATCTATATATCTATCTGACTGTCTTATTTATAATGTAAGATGGAAAATAACACATCAAGTAAAAAATCAAACCGAAACCTTCACTTTTTACTGAATAAAATACCAGGCATTTGGAAAAGAGAAAAATTTTCAGCTGAAAATTACATCAACAGAAATCTGAGGTAGGACCAAGTCATTGTCTTGTAAGTCCCAGGTCTTTGCACTCAAGTCCCAAGTGCTAAACTTTGAGTTTCAAGTCCTTAACAAGTCACAATGTGCTCTTCACCAAATGTAATGCCATTTTTTTCTTGTTAATTAAAGCACTTTATTGAGAGTGGTTTCAGTTTGTAAATACATACAAATAAAAGAATTATCGGCAAATATACAAATGCGATATGAAGATTATTAGTGCATTAGAAAACTGATAAAGACACTGTTCTCTTTTAGAATATAGGCCTATAAAAATAAGGGGAAAAAAAACAAAACAGAAAAAATTATATAGCATCCAACCCACCCAACCTAGGCACCCAAAACAAACTGAAGATTTGACATTAAATTGACCATTCGCTAAGCCCCGCCCCTTTGTGATGGTCTGTAGCAGTGAGCATGGAGTTAGAAGCTAAAGCCCAACTATAGGCTACAGATCACAGTGTAAAAGTGAACCACCACATCACTGCTGATCGACACAGAAGACAGTGAATATAAAGGGAAACTTTGCTGATATTGAACCAGCTGTGTGGCATCGCAGTGCGTGCAGAGATCTCCAGGGGAAGTCAAACAAACTGTGATGACACACAGCTGGTTGAATATGAGCAAAGTCTCCCTGCTTCCCTTCACTGGTTCCTGTACAGCAGGGTCGGTCTTTGTTTCACTGTTATAATCATTACAAAGCAAAAGCAGCATGTGTATACATTCAGTAGGCTATATCTTCAGTAGCTAGCTAGCTAACCCTACACTTTTCAGAGTTTGATTTTGGTTTTGGAACAGGGAAGACACGTATATCTTTTTCCAACCTCTCCAGGTAACGAGTATCATTAATACACGACGTGCCCCAGGCACAACATTTAGCTCCAAATCCACAAAACCAGCCTGAAAATGAAGGAAATCTGAAACCATGGAGCACAGCTGTGTTGTTGTCGGACCCTGGTCTGAGCCGGCCTGATGCTACGTTATGATTGGCCAGTCTGTGTCCATGGGCGGGACTTAGCAAAGGGTCAAATAAGCTAATGTCTTAGTTTGCCGAAAGAGAGAAAAGGTGTATGGCTGTATTTTTTCCGGAGGTCTTAAACTAGTCAGTGTGACACATTTTTTGACCCTGCTGACATGTTGCCACCATAACAACTAAGACCAATTGCAGTTTTCTTTGTTACTAATCAAATGACCACGGCAAACAGTCAAAACCCAGTGGTTTTGTTGTTTTACAGCCCTCTGGACTCTTCTGCACCATGATAACCGATGACACCGGCGGCCCCTGGGCTTTAATTCTGGAATCATTATGTAAAATTGTAATTCATACAATCTGTGCTTAGTGAATGACTCCATCCTCATGTTATGCTGATATTTCAGAGCTTGCTCTCAGTCAGCATGGCTCTTATTTCCTGGAAGATCATGTCAGGAGAAACCTCAAGGACACATTCCGCTCTTATAATTCACCGACAGCGTTTCTAAAGAGCCCTTGAGACACACGTTCAGAGTGCTTTCCCAAAAGCCTGCGGCACATTCTTCACATATTCTCTTACTCTTAGTCATCTGCATGTTCTCAAGTCCTGTAATCACAGCAGGTTGATGGCCATTCTGTGCCCGTAATTTATGTGGTCCATTAAAGCGGGGGTAGGCAGTTTCATTTTGGTATCATTAGGCAAAAACCCATAATAAACTTTGAGTATATTGTAATTCAAGTGGACTGAGAGGGAAGTAGAGTCCTGCAGCTCCTGCTGGCTCTGTTTTCTGGAGACTTTGGCAAATCACAGGTCATTTCAGAGAGGGCGTTTCTATTGGCTGCTCTACAAATGCAGATGCATGTGCACATCCCTTTGGTTACAGCCTGATTCAAGGATGTATAATGAGACCTGGATACAGTGTTGAAAGTGGGACTCATTTCTATGGAAGTTGCTCAGTGATGATGAAGCTAAAAAAGCTTGGTTTCCATGATATTAAATTACCAGGATCTTCGGAATCGTAGAGCCCATAGAGCAAGTGCACTAGAGACTTTAATAACTTATAACTAATAACTAATGAGTGGCTAACTTTCTTTTTAGTGCTCTGCTAACTTGAATGGGATTAAAATTATTTAATCATGTGGTCTTCTAGACTTTACAGTTGTTATCAGACATAATAGACCAAATACCGACTGGGGTTGTGATGCTCAAAATTGTATCGTCTCTTTCCCCATGCAAGCCTATTGTTAAAAAAAAGTCTTTCTGGACCCCATGGCATCATGTGACGGACCTCTAAATTGTAAATCCATATCTGGTCCCTGTGTAAAGTTTGCTTCAAAGCTTGGTGCTGTTCCTGGAGGCTTGAAACATGGTCATAGCTAACAACTAACAACTAACAAGCGCACTAGAGACTTAGGGTGGCTGAGCGCAGCTAAGAGGCTAACTACCACTGGCTCAGCGGCTGACTTCCGATTTAGCAGTCAGCTAACTTGAATGGGAATGAAGTGATTTAATCTTGTGGCTCTTCTCGACTTTTGAAATGTTATCGGACTGTATGGATCAAATCCCGATAGTGAAACAAGTTATTTTGCAGAGTTTGAGACGCTCAAATAAATCCACTGATTTTCAGACATCTCTTACCCAATGTAAGTCGATGGAAAAAGGTCTTTTTGGGCCTCATGGCATGGGAAAATCGTGCAGAGAAAGTTGTTGTTCAAGCACTGGCAACAACGCCTACGCTGCGGGACAACCCAAAAATGGAAGACACATTTATCAAAAACAATCTAAAAACAAAATAAAAACGTGTCAGTATCGGCTGTTTCAGAGAGGAAGAGACTATGTTGCTAATAGCTTAGCCTTCTGCTAACCCAATCCAAAGGCTCACACCTGCGGCTGCATGTTCACGTTTATTAAGCTAACCTTAGCTAGGACCTCAAATAACAGTGTATCTTCTGCCTCACTCCCCGCCGCTACAGACCACCTTACTGGGAGGAGAGTGGGCAGCAGCTTCAGAGACTGACCCCCAATCAGCAGCCGCAGCAACTCGAATTCAGCCAGCACAAACCCCAGCTCCAGGGAACCGAAAACCCTTACCCTCGGCACTGGGGGGTTTGTGCTGGCTGTATTCTAGTTAATTCTTGTCTCACTTGTGGTCTGATAAAGAGAAGGAGGGTCTAAGCAAATGCAAGCAGAAAACTCTACATTCAAATGAGATTAAATAAATAAATGTACGGGAAAATCTGGGTTACAATATGAACAGAGGCATTATTCCAGGTTTTTTGGCCTTTCCTAGATGTCTGCCAACCACAGCTTCAAACAGTGACCAAAATAAATGGAAAAATTGTAGTTTTTCACCACATAACGTAAAGAAATTACGCCACTAGAGGCAGACCTAATGTAGCCATACACACTATGATAAAGAACATTTTGAGAGTGTCATAGACATGACATGATTTTAACTGATACGTGATAATACCATTAAAAGTCAGGGAAATAATCATATACAGTGGAGGGAAATGATTTGACATGAAATGTCAGAAGGCAGTAAGTAACCTGACAGGGCTGTATCCTCACTCATGTTTGTTGATTGATTGATTAAACCACTGCCCCGACCCTTATTGTACCTGCTTGAACCTGTCTCAAACAAGCTGAATTTTAATGAGCATTTCCACGGAAGGGCGTTGTAACACCGTACGAGCATCAATTGACAGCTTTTGTGCTTGGGGAGTTTTATTAGGTCTAAACACAAGAGGCGAATCTGAATATATGTCATGTATTAACCTGTCAGGGGATCGAGCCGGCCTGTCAGCCCATAGATAGAAGTGTTGTCGTGTTAATGTGTCGCCGACTGTCCCCAGTCAAACAAGCCGCTTTTGACATTTGCCTTGGTGCAATTATTTGCATCTGTGGCAGCGAGTCCTGAAAACAAGATATAGCAGCAGAGGAATGATGCCCTTTGCTTTCTGTCTTTTTATATGCTTTGTTTCCCAGTAGATCAACCGTCGCCGGCTGCAAAAAATAAATTCTGCGCAGCTGCACATTTTCTTCCATGATCTGAATAAAGAAGAAACAACAGCGACAACTTTGGGACACATTAAGCTTCCCTATTTTTCAGAGCCGCAGTTATTCTGTTATAGTGGTACCTTCATTAGACGCTGGGGATCCTGACTGTATCTTTACTGGTTGGTATAAATACTAATCAAATCATTATGATGCAGCGGGGCCCCTTTTAATGCATCTCTCCTTAAGCCCCTTTTCCCCATGCAGGCAAGTAATGTGACACCATATTGGTTCTGATCAAACTACTGATCCCTAAATGGGATGTGTGTTTGCACAACGGGTTTGAATGTGCTTGTTTGTATATATTAGAGCAAGCTGGTGTGTGTGTATGTGTGTGTGTGTGTGAGAGAAAAAGAGATGAGTTGCTTTGCATGTCGGCTCCGCTAGTCAGGAATTGATCGGCTGCGTGCATTAGCAGATTGCCTATTGATGAGGGGGGAGATTTATAATGCTCTGATTGATGGTAGCAATCTAGGAGTATAAATAAATGAATATGTGCCCGCCGTGGTCGGTGATGGCAGTAAAGCCTTGATTTGCAAGCTCATCTGCAATCGCAAATGTCACGTTTAGTATGCCCTCATCACCAGGCACCACTGACGGGGTAATGTGTACAGTGGAGTCAGATGTCAGGGAAAATGAAAGGACAACAAGTCTCGGTGCTCCTCATTCATCAGTGACACAACAATGTGAGACCTTTTAGAAATAAAACTGAGAAGAAAAAACAGAAATGCTTTTAAAAATCTACACTTGTCTTTGTGTCTGGGTTTATACTTGGACCTGAAGTAAAAATCTAGTCGATCTATTGAAAGCGGTGGCGGCCCTTGGACATTTGGTGCCCCTTCCCTCCTAATATTCCACCACAGAAGAGACCTGATGATCACTAAAATTAGGTGGGAACAAAAGTGGATATATCGATATTGGTTGTCGGCCAAACAAGTTATTATATATCACTGAAAAATCCAACAATGTGCGTCCCTACTAACTACATATTTTTGTTACCTGACTCAAGAAGTAAACCTAAAAAATGTTTTTACTAATGTTTTCAGTTTATTTTAATTATTTAAGTTTATTACTGTAGATTTCCTGTGAAAAGGTAAGTTTATTTTGAAAAGACATAACTTATGTAATGAGTATAAATTGACATGCGCGCCCTGAGCATCCAAAGCTGATGCTGGAGGGTACTTGTTGCATTTTAGTCTGAGGTATCAGGCCACTGACAAAGCATTGGAGGTTCAGGTTCCTTTGCTGGTGTTGCGTCAAAGTCTGTCCCCTCCTGTTTGATAGGTATTTACCGTATTAGACAGCGATTGGTTTCTGTACAAGTGACGTACCTAGTTTAGCTGCATGGCATACGTTTCAATCTCAGATTTTGGGGAAGTGTGCAGACACCGCCCTGTTCAGTAGAGCAATGTGAAATCACCTCTGTTGTGACAATTTTTTCGCTGATACAAGTCAGTATAGTCAAGGTCAGATATAAACATAAGAAAAACACGTTTAAGCAGAGAATTTAAACAGTGATGTTTAAGCCTGACAAACTACTGTAAGTAAAGTATGTATGTAGCAAGAGAACTGGATACAGGGGAGCCCCTGTTGCTCAGTGGTGCATGAAGCCAAAAAACTTCAACTTCCAGGGTAGCGAACTACCCAGCTCTTTTACATCAAAGGGCCCAAAGAGCAGGCGCACTACAGACTTTTGCAAAACTAGCGACTAATTTCTGGTTTAGCCATCTGCTAACTTGAATGGGGTTAAAATTATTTAATTGTGTGACTCCTCTAGACTTTTACAATGTTATCGGACCAAATGGATCAAATCCTGATAATAAAAAAAATGTATTCACTGGTATACAGACGTCTCTTTCACAATGTTAGTCAATCGGAAAAAGTCTTTTTTTGGACCCAGAAGTTATTATTCCATATTTGGCCTTCAAGAACATCACTTTCAAAGCCCAGCACACTTTCTGGTGGCCTGGTATCAAGGTGAACGCCCTGACAGCCCCGCAAAAGTGAAGCCAAAACATCTGTATCGCACCCTGGTGGCTGGCTGCAGTATAGGTCATGAACTCCACCCCCTCCATGTTAGCGGACATGGGCCAAACTAAAAGATGGAAATGCACAATTTTTTCCCAAAGATGGTTTCTGTCATTTTAGGTGGTTCTTATCACAATGATGTTTAAGTGTTCAGTTGTCTGGAAATTTTGGTTTTAATTAGTCATTTTATGCTTTAGAGAGAGGGTGTGGCATCATAATTGACAGCTATGTGTGCCAATCAATGTGCACGTGATCAATGGTGCTGCTTCCCAGCCAGCATTTGTATTTGGGGCTCATGTGGGGAGTAAAGGGGCTGAAAATGGGCCCTATATCAGATTGTACATGGCTTTGATATTGGCCCCACGCTAGTTGCACACATTAATGGCTTTACCAAAGTTGGCCCCACATGGCTATGCTAGGGCTACCTGGTTACCAAGTGGGTATGGGCCCAAAATGGGCCCCTTATCTGGGGCACAACTGGGTAAAACCTCCCATGTGGGCAAGTGGCATGGGGCTAATATGTAACCTTCGAACAATCCCATATAGAGCCCATTTTTCAGCCCGTTTACTACCCAAACAGGCCCTACGTACAAATGTTGACTGGGGTGGGTGAGTGTATGATCGGGAGCACAGACTGTGGTTCCAAATGATATCACGAGAGCAAGTAGGCAGCGCCTGTAACCTGGATATTTTGGCTTTGATTTGGAATATTGGGAGGAAGTGAAGACGCTTGGTCCATCGTTACATGCACTCTATACTCCTGACATTCATGGTCTAAAAGTGACATCTCAAAACATGTAAAGCACAGCAGCTACCAATTAACCTCAGAGATTAAAGTTGTTAAGATAATTTTTTAAAGAGAGGCACATGAGGACATCTAAGGTGTGCAGTGTGTTAGAATTAATGTTATCATTGCCATGGAGTTTAGCATCCTGGTGGGCAGCACACTCGCTCTGCAGGCACATGAGGTAAAGTGTTAATTGGTGCTATTTTCAAAGAAGAGTCAAAAAAAGAAAACCAGTAACACCTCAAGTTAATCTGTTGTCTTGATAACACTGCAATTCCAGAAGAAAAGAAAATCCTTTCCCCTTTGGATAGAGGACAGGCTACTTAACCGTCACTTAACCCCAGGTAACTATCTTCCCATCAAAACCAAAAAGGAAAATTGGAGATGGGTGAAAATCACCAAGGGCAGAAGGGTCCTTCTAAGCAGATAAATAATGTACTCAGGCTCTGGTTGGAATTCACGGCACGCAGCCAGTGGATAAAATCGTATCACTTTTTTTTCTGGTTGCAGGAGGAAGTTCGTATCGCGTTCTGCAATCTCAAATACGTGTGATTAGATTTCCCTTAGCATGGCTGGGAGGGGTGGAGGTCAGAGGTTGGAGGCAGCCGGTGGGGACAGATGGGGGGAGGTTGGTTTGGGAGCAGTGAGAGTGGAGGTCAGACGAGCCACGCTATCACAGGATTTCCCCCCTCGGTAAATGATTTAACTGTTAAGGTTAAATTCTAGGGTATCTGTGGAGTGTCTCTGTGACTCAGATGGAGAAGTCTATCAGACGAGTTGGTCCTGATATACTGTCGTCATCTCATTACTGGTGCTGAGGTCAAACCAGATGACCTTCCTCTAAATGGCATTGGAAAAGGTCACCGTACCGTTAGCATACAGGATTCAAAATTAATGTACAGAGAGGTTTGTGCTGTGTGTGATGCACTTACAGTTGTACAGTTACAGTTAATGCTCATTAAAATTGAGAACTAATTCCCTTAGTAACTTGTGTTAGTGATTTATTTTTAATCTTTCTGCTCTGTTTATTCCATTCAAATCCTGATTGTAGAAAAAAAGGGTGACTAGGGACGTATATTGGACACAGCTTTATGGGCAATCAAACATTTGTCATCTGTACACAGCTGGTCGTTCTTAAGACCTCCTGTTCAAGCTAACGCTTTTGCCATATTCTACTCTTCTACTAGAGATACACCTGTGTTCGATATGATTAACTTGATGTACTGTAACAGAGCAAAGTATTTACATTAAGGCCATTACACACAAATATGAAACAGCGTCAATGACATGAAAGTGCGGAAAAGGCTGCGACTATTTTGTGTAGAAACAATTCCAGCAGCAACAAGAGGGCTGCTGTTGTAACTTTGTGACATGACCTCAGTTACACTCAACGTGATTGGGTGATGCCTTCACTAACGGTGAGAAAACTAAAAGTGAAAAATTGGATGCTATTCTGTGGGAAAAGAAACAAACAAAAAAAAATCACCTTTTTTGCGACGTAATATCTGTGTTGAAGTACTCATGGAAAAAATGAGTTAAAACACACTGTTGTGGAATTAATCGGCCCCATATCATTCTGAAGTGGTCTAATACCGCTGCTTTGTCAGTAATTTTTGCTTTGGACACCAACGCCAAAAGCCACCTTTCATGGCAGCAGGATGTGCCACTGGGCTGTGTCAGGTTGTAACACAGCTGGAAAAACTTTTTGTGTTGTTATGATATGCTGCCAGTTGACCGAATGGCAGCATTGTGATACTCCACTTAATGGTGTTAGTTTGAAATGCTGCTGGTAATGATGTAATATAAGGAGCTGGAAAGTCCTTATATGGTGGTGGGAGTGGTGGTGGAATGCACGCTCATGTCAGTATCAGCTGATATTGGTTTTAAAATGAACTATCAGAATTAGCAAATGTACTTTTTCTTAATTTGCACAATGACTGAATATTACATACATTTAAAAGTATTGTATTTTGTGTCTCCATCTGCTGGTGGGCTGTCACAATAAGAGTATACATGTATGATATGATGTTAATTGCACAACAGAAGAGACTTGATGAAAAAGTGGGTATATCAATATTGATATTGGTCAAATAATTACATATCAGCATATTGAATATTAGCAAAAAATTCAATATTGTGCATCCCTTTTTATTACTAGTCAGTTAAACACATCAAAGATTAGAAATAAATACCAGTAAATTATTATTTTCTACTTGTGGTTCTTTATACTACATAGCTAAAAAGTTATATTAGTCATTACGTGGGAACATTAGATGAGAAACTAATGTACATAAGAAATGCCTGAAAAACATGTGACTGGACTTTGAATAACTTCACCACCATGAATTCAACTTTAAAAGGAACATCATAACTGTGTCACCTTCCCTGTCTGAGTCTCCCAGAGAGCAGTGTTATTTTTATACGTGGAGAAGTTGGTCTCAGTTCTTCGCTCCATCGCACTATCTGAGTCATTTTCACAGTTGTTTTAAACGTTTTACACGACTGGCTGAAAGAGGATGATTCATCACCAAAACACCCCTCCCTGATTAGTTTTGTTAATGTGATAGTGATGTGTTCTTTTGATAGAAGTCTGGTGTTAAATGTTAATTTTGGCAAGAAAAGAAGTGTTTCTTTTTTAAGTGCAGTATGTACTGTGAAGTTCAGCGGAACTTTTTGAGGGGGTGAAAATGGCGGCCTAATGAGGACAATGATGGCAGCTCACACTTGGCTTAACCGCTACGATAATTATGGCTGTAATCGCAACCCCTGCCACTAACAGAGTCTTTTTATTGCAGAAGTTACAGACTGAATCGCCATGACGTCGCACCACCAACAGCAGTCACTACGCAGTTGATTTCTATTGCAGAGATATGTCAAACTGGCAAACTTGTTTATTTCTGTTGACATTTTCAGCCGTAACTGTAACATTTAAAGATATATATGGTGGTCCAACCTATGTGACGTTTCTGCAGTGTTTATTTTATGCACTCTGTTGCTTTGCTAGCATCTTTAATAACCAATAGTACCAGCACGGAGGCTAAGCAATGTACTGCCGTGGACGGAGCCCCAGTAAAATGTGTTTTAGTCGCCCAAAAGACCCAACCAAAAAAATTATATCTGTGACAGTGTACGTTGTTTTGGAATATTTTCTCTGCTTTACCTTGCACATTAATCAATTGAGGCAGCGGTAGATCAACAGTAAAATTACCATTTTTGTCAATAGTGTCCGGTGGCTTTGAGATAACGGCTTCAGTTTCCCTTCAGTAAGAGCTGTCTGACGGCAAGTTAAAACTGTGGAAATATTCTAAATATAGCATACAGTTAAACTTTTATAGGTTGCTAAAAGCTACCCAACTGAGGCAGCCTTTGCTTGACACCATTTTATTTTATGTACATGACGCGGATGTTTTCTACCTGAAGTTATTGTGAATAAACGTTGTGATTTGGTCTCTATATATGTTCATTTTTTAAACAACTTTTAGAAATAAATTGACACTGGAGGCAGGGTACACCCTGGACAGGTCACCAGACTATCACAGGGCTGACACATAGAGACAGACAACCATTCACACTCACATTCACACCTACGGACAATTTAGAGTCACCAATTAACCTGCATGTCTTTGGACTGTGGGAGGAAACCGGAGCACCCGGAGAAAACCCACGCTGACACGGGGAGAACATGCAAACTCTGCACAAAAGGGCCCTTGGGTTCGAACCCAGAACCCTCTAGCTGTGAGGCCACAATGCTAACCTCTGCGCCACGTGCCGCCTTAATGAATACACTGAAGGACAAATGTACCCAAGAAGTTCAACGAAATATCAATGTCATCAGACATTGATATTTCGTTCAATCAGGTTCAATCAGAGAGGCTCTTAGGTTTTGGTTGAACAAAATTCAACGTTAGGTAAACATCTAATGCTAACGTCAATTTGCCACAGAATACTGATAAGAAATTATGTCTCCAAACATCTCATGCCGTCATCTTGACATAGAATAACAACATTTAGTCAGTTCCATCTTCGATATAACATCAAAAAAAGATCTCACAAGGCCTGGGCATGACCAGAACATATGAGTCAAATTTGCTGGTGCCTGAGAGCATCTGTCACAAAAATCAGAGAGGTTTGGATAGATCTTTGATAATCCAGCTTTGCTAAAATGGATCCTGTGAAGATCTTTGAACGCATAATGCTGAGCCTCACACAAGAGGAGAATAAATTTATTGCTTTCAATGCATCATGCCACCATTAACGTGATACCTAAATCAGCTTCCCAGTCCAACTTTATCGTACATCGTTTTGACAGGGGCCTCTTGACAGTTCAGTAACTGAAAGTAAATGGTCAATACGAAAGGCCAGTGGAGCCTATGGGAATGCTAAGGTGTTGAATTTAGCAAAGTCACGAATTTGAAAATACCAGATCAGTTCAGAGTGCTGAGGATGAAATTTGGAGAGATATTGTGCAAAGCTAGCAAACAACCATCAACATAAAGGTCACCCAAGAAGGATAGACCTTGTCCATGCCAGGAGGCAAATCTTGAATCTGTCTTAGCTGCCAGAAAACAGTGATGGTTCCAGATAGGTGTAGCTCGGGGCAGAGAAGTCAAGCCAAAGTGCTGTCTAATTTGTTGCCAGATTTTTAAAGTGGTGGTAACCATGGGGTTGGAGGGGTGCTGTCCAGGTTTAAATGGAAAGCTGCTATAGACCAGGGCTTGCTATTTCCTATCTTACCAAGCCCTGACCCTTAATGTCCACGATTTACCCCTGACAGTGTGTGATACTGGATACTGTGTGTTATGTATTTGTCTGTTTTGTTGTACTCATGACTACTGTCTGTATCACAAATTGCCCCTAGGGGACATCAAAGTTCTACCTTACCTAACCTATAAACACAAAAATACACTGCCAATATGGGTAAAAATACACATGTTCACAAATGTTTGACGCATCACATGATAAGAACATAATTTCCTTTGGATAAATTATGGATTTAAACTTTTTAAAAAGACAGGAATGGCCTTTTCTTGCTGCTTTTTAAAAGGTTTGCAGAGGAAATAGAGTCTACTCTTGACTGAAAACTGCTGCCTCGATTAAGTTCCATTATACATTCAAAGTAAAAGCCAGATTTAACTTTAAAATGGTACTGCATAAGGTATAAAAGACCATTTTCTGTGCTTGTGATGCTTTTCCTAATGATATCCTTGACAGAGACACGTACAAAAAAGTAAACACGTTATTTGTGTTTGTACGGAGCGAGAAGGTAGTTAATCTATGTGCAAAGTGCAAGGATATCTCCAGTTTAAAGATGCCGACACACACTCCAACAAACACCAGTGAAATGTGCGCACAGCAGACAACTCTTGGAGGGACTGCGCCTCCTCCTGGGATTGAACCTCCTCCTGGACAGAATAAATAAATGTTTCTCCACAGCCAGTGGCCTGCATGCTGAGCAGTCCGTCAAGCTCTCCTTCCTGCTTCTGTGAAGTAAACAAATGCTCGCGCTGATTCACCTGCCACTGTTGCATATTCCCAGTGCACCCCGGGCTTAGTAAAGTATAGAGCAGAAACATGAGGAGATGTGATCAAAACCATGTCAGCCATGTCTGGACAAGCGCTGCCCTGCCCCGCATTTTTTTATCATAAAGCAGCCCCTGGGTTTACCGTGCTTCATCCCTCTGGTGAACTCCTCTTCAGCGGGAGCCACCGGAGTAATAAATATGCTCATAAATTATTTGGACTCTTGAAATGAGACAGAAAGTATTGCTCCTCCACGAGATCGCTTGTTTATCTGGCTTTTAATTGGGTTGGTGATAATTATCAGTGTCCACTTATATGAATCAATTACAGACACTTAGCATTGTAATCAATTCTATTTTAGTGATTTGCGCTGAGCTATGCATGATTAATTATATAATTAAGCACTTTACTTGATTTATGTGGTATCTCCATCTTTTCTTTGCATTAATTATTTATATTCGGCTGCTTTATGCACCGTGGGTCAGCTCTGCACAGAGCCTGTTGCTGGGCAATTTCTGAGAAATTATTTAAGTTGCCTTCACATCTATAACGATTGATACACACCACACCACTGCCTCTCAGCTTTCACAGTAATAATGTTGTTTAATACCCGAGAACGTCGTCATGAAATTTGTTAATATAGTTGCTACAGTGTGGAAAAGCGCACCAATTGCCAAGCCTTCTCATTATGCCTACCAGAGTGCTGCAGGGATGACGTTTTTCTGTAGGCCGACTTACGGAAGCAGCATCGTCCTGGTTCCCTCGTCAAAAAGCCCACAGGATTTTTCCATTGGGTACTGGATGATTGTAGACAGTAAGGTCTGTGGCGAACAAATGTTTACGGTACTTGCAAATTTTACTCAGCAAGATAATTTTCACAAATGAAGACCCTTGTTTGGAATTTTGAAGCCCAAATGCAAACGCCAGAAGGAAAAAGCTAACGTTAGGCTGTCACGTTAGATCATATGATATAACGTCCCTACCACGACGACGCTGTCAAGCTGTGTTCGGCATTATGGCGTTCTGTAGCCTTATTTAGCCACTTGTTAGCAACCACCTTTTTTTAAGATACATCAAAGCTTCAAAATTCACAAGTGGGGTATTTTCTGTGTGAACTACAGACCTTATTTCAGACATGTAACAAAAACCCACTGACTTAGAGACGAGGGAGCCAAGAGTGCACAAATGCTAACTCATTTCCGGGTTTTAGGACTCATTCCAGGGACACCATACTGTTTACATTTTGGAGACAATGTTAAGAACGACCCCTCTACTTCAAATGTAGCCAATGACCTTGGAATTCAGACGATGAGATCGGTGGGTGATGTACGCAAAGCCTTTGCAACTCTACACGCTGACTTAAAAAGATAAAAAAAATAGCAGGCTGCTCCTGTGTTTTGGTCGATTGGTTTTCATTGAGGACTTAAAACATAGCATGTACATCCAAAAATGATAAATACTGAGTGCTGGACAGAAGAACACCCACAAAAATACAAAAACAGGTCAGCACACCAGAAACTGCTCCTTTTGGAAATTTGTATCACATCACCACATGTGACATTTTGGGTAGCAGCCCTTCATCAGATATGAACAAGATACGGAGACACATCTTTACATATACAACCAATGGTGGTCACCCAACAGATCACGTGATAACACATGTAGCTACACAGAAACCGAGTACAACACACTGCAAAACCAGAACAATAGTACACCACAGGAATACATTTGCAAAAATGTATTGCAATGCTTCAAACTCCCACTAAAGGACCAAAAAACTTCACTGAAAAGTTAGCCAGTATTAGCTTAGCCTCAGTTACTGACGGCTTGCAGTATGCCAGAGAAGTCCTCAACTTATGGCTTATCAACTGAATATAGCTAAACAATAAGCGGCTAGCGAGCAGCTAAGAACCCACAAAATGTAAATAAAATACAAAACCACTGGGTTGAGTGTTTCTCTGCTCATTCATCTCCTCCAATCCCCTCTACCTACGCAAGCTAACGGATCCTGAATGCAAAGTATTGTCCCAGTAAAATAGCGAGCAAGCTAACTGCCAAACTGTCAAAGTCAGAAAGTGGCTAAATGTAATTACTACATTACAAACTAATATTTCAAATGACTTCTTTTTTTTTTTTAAATAGTAGTCTATTTTATGATTGTTTTTAACTAATCTAAAGTGTCTTTGGATACCATGAAAAGCGCTCTATAAATACAGTGTATTATTATTGTTACTATTACTCATTAAAGGTAGAAGTTATTATTATTATACTAACACTGTTGATATGACATATGACATATTTATTCCTTCATTTTTAGGTGCATTTAAATAATAATCAAGTTATACTTGTCTTTCATAATTGTAAAAATGCTCCAAACAATTAGCAATATAACCCATCATTACTTACCCCCGACCAAGGAGGTTATGTTTTCGGTTCAGTTTGTCAGCAGGATTATGGAAAAACTACTAATGTGATTTTCATGAAACTTGGTGGAAGGTTGTGACATGGGCCAAATGAGAACCCAAAGGACAGAGGGATGCCGTAAAGCCCTCTGAGGCAAGTTGTGGTTTGAGATATTGGGCTTTATAAATAAAATTGAATTGTAATTGTTGGAGCGGATCCAAATCACCATTTTTTTCACTTTCCATGTTTTAATGTAGACTATCCTCACATATTTAAAGACTCTCCAGAATATCAGAATCAGTCTTAATAATCTAGTAACTATGCTTTTTTAAACGCTTTAAACATAAGGACATTATTAGAGTTTTAAAAAGCCACAAAAAAAAAAGGTCATTACTACGGAGATACCAAGTGCTAATCATTTACATGTAATTAACATGCAGTGGCGCACATCAATAAACATTCCAAGGAGCGAGTGACTTCCTGTTGCAGCTTTGCACACTAATTGCACATCGATTAAAGCGAGTTACCAATCACACTTAATATGACACATTTCACTGTTCTCATACAGTTTGGCTCGGAGGAACAGATGGTCTTAAATTGCCTTTTAATCTCAAAATAGACCTCTGAATCTCAAAAAGGAAAATACGTTGTCTCGGTGTTGTCAACGGCATTACGGTGTGTGTTATGTGGATCAGTGGGAGGATGAAGCAAGATGTAATTTTGAAACTCTGTTGAGCACTCATGTCAGGCACATGAAGTACAGATAAAGAGAAAAAAAGACACAATGAAAAGAAATAACTATAAAGGGAATGGGATGCTAAGAGGGCACGACTGAAATCGGAGGAAAAGGTAAAAAAAAAAAAAAATCAATGCATGACTGTAATTTGGCTGCCGGGCTAAAATTCACAAGTTACAAACTGCTGCTGCCTGTGTTTCAGAGCTTTATGCTTCACTTGGCTTTCAGCATCTTCTCCCTTGGCTGCTTTCTCAGGTAGTCCAGTCCCTCATTTGAGCTCCAATCCTCTTTAGATATTGACACATGCATCCATCCATGCTGAAGCCCAGATGATCCCTCGCACCAATCAGATGTGCAGGAGTGACTCAAGGAAGAAAGGGAGGGATGAAGAGGAGGAGGGAGCCGTGCAACAAAAGGGAAACTAAAGTATGAGAAACAAGAGTGAAAATTCCTTATATTGCTTGTAAACTGTACAATTACTCATGATTCATCACATTCTGCCCTTCCAGGAAGCGTAAAAATGGCCATCTGACCCTCGCCACCTCTTTGTATATTTTTGGCGCTGCAGGCATCAAGGCAATACCCAAAGTATTGATCGTGTTACACTTAGAGCTATTGATCGGGGTTCAAAGTTAAGGGGTGAGATGGACAGGAGTGGGAGAGAGGTGGAGGGACTTGCTCGCTCGGCTTTGCGGTCACTGCGCCATTTAAGGGAGAGGATCGGTTTCACAGAGATGGATCACAGACGACTCCACTTCCGATATGGTGAGGAGGAGGAAATTGATTGGCTAACAACTGCAGACAATGTTAAAGGATGTTCACACTGTCTCAAATGTTTCCTGTGGGTGTATGGGCTTATTATACATCTTTGTTATTCTCACAGTATCTGCTATACTGAGTGTTTTTTTGTGCTTCTACTCCTAAATTAAGCCTAAATCCCACCCAGCAGGGGTTAACAATGACTTAATTTATATTGTTGCCCGAATGCAAGAAACTATTAGCGTTTGAACTAATGAGCTACATGCTAATAATGGCAAATTGTAGAAAAGTAGGTCTGCACTCTTAGAAATAAGGTTTCCAAAAGAATTCTTCCTGAAGGGAAAAACCTTTTGCCTCTGAAGAACCCCTTTTTGAAGGTAGCGTTCTTTAAAGGTTCTTTGTAAGCCCAAGGGCTCATTTATACTCCCTTTCCGTACAAAAATAGAAACGTCCATTTCAATTGTTGTATACGTCACTGCCATCATACTTCCATGCGTCCTTTATGATGACATAGATACAGCCAATGGATGGCACAAACAACAACAACAAAGGATGCGATGGTGAAGGAGGTTGTAAGATACTGACACATGAGCTACATGTTAATCACAGCAAATTGCAGAAAGGTAGGTCTACACTCATAGAAATGAGGTTTCCATAAGAACTCTTCTTGAGGGGAAAGGTTCCTGAAGAACTGGGTTCTTTTAAGACTAAGGGCTCATTTATCCTCCTTTTACATACAAAAAGTTCCTTCAGCCATTCAAGGATCCTTCCTTGACTTTGAAAATGTGTTTCTTGCATGGCTCCGTGGGTAACGAAAAATCCAAATATTCTTCATGAAGTGAAGTCTCTTTTATACCATGAAAATAGATATGTTCTTTTCAAACGTTGAAAATGTCACTGCCCTCACACTTCCATGTATGCCTTTATGATGCCATAGATACAGCCAAAAGATGGCACCAGAGGGTTGAGTCAAAGTTTTGGACAATAACCACCATGGTGACAATGGAGGAGGTCGTAATATTGTACCTCTTAACAGACGCAGCGTTATAGATGGTGGTGGTCTGTACAGGCCGTTAAATACACTGCAAAATGTGGACAGAGAATTCTTTACACAATATTACTGATTCGTTCTGTTCCGCCATTCAAATGTCTTCATTGTGTCCTACAGTCATATCTTGTTTGAACTACGCTATGCTGCCTCCACAATCTCTTTTCCATTTTGTCTGTATCCGTGAACTTAAAAAAAGTGCATGAATACATTTGAAACAAACACAGAGTACGGTCAGAATGCTCCAACCGTGTCCGTTTCTAATGTTGAGCGTAACTGAGCCCTAAGGCTGCGTTCAAGTGGAACTCGTGAGCTTGTGTTTAGGAACATGAACTTGTGAACTTGGAGGTCATGAACACCAGAACAGGGGTGGCATTCAGACGGGCTGTGAACCCCTTAACACAAAACCCTCCTCATCCAAAGAACCCTTTTTGGAAGAGAGTTCTTTAAAGTTTGTGAAAGCAGGTGTTAAAAGATCCTCACCCTCAAATATTCAATATTCATGTTCATGTTTACCCATGTTTCAAATGGTATTTTTAAATGTAGATGTATCTGCAATCCCCTTAATCAATTAACTATAATTGTGTTCTGCCATAGTTGATATCTTTACCATCATTTCATGCCATGCAATACCACATGGCCTACCAAAATTCACTTTTTCATGGGTACCTGTTACTTGGCATTTTGTGTGTGCTTCCAATTTTGGTGACCAACCCTACTGCATAATTGATATAGTAAAGGCTGTAGTAGTAGTGATTTCAAAAAATATCCAACCTCTAAAAACATGATTGTAAACCATGAGCATGACGGACCGAGGTGGATCGCATCAATGCCAGTGGGGTTGGGCAATACCACAAAATATGGTTTTGATTCAATACCAAGTAATATAGGGCTAGCATCGCCAGTCATGATACCGATACAAGTGCAACTTTCTTTTCTTTTTATGTAGGGGAAAGCAGAGTGTCACAATTTATGAGGTAAATAATCAACCGGCTTGAGTAACAACTTAAGTATTTCAAACTGAATTATAGTTTAAAATACAAACACAGACAATGGTGGAGAGAGAAACTGATCCCCATTTTGTGGATGCTAGGATAGATCTTCAAAATGAAAACGTAGTATCGAGAGTATTGATGTTTCAGAATCAACCCACCCAACCCTAAAGTTGGGCCTTTAGGAGCTTTATGAAGCTCAAGGCTGCTGGACATGGTTCTCTTAGCATCTGGCTAACCTTAAACTAAAACAAAGAAAGAGATCTAATGTAATGTAATGTAGTCAATTTCAATTTTTAGAGCCACGTAGAGTTGGTTCTAGATGAAACCCTTGGAATATAAAGAGGTTCTTGGTTGAATCCCCTCGTTAGGAACCCTTAGAAGGTGGAAAGGTTGAGGATAGAACCCCCCAGTTCGCTGCTGAATATCAAATATTGGGTTCTGGGTGGAACTATTCACAGATGGTTCAAGGGATAGCCCTTTATGTAGGGTTTGAGGTAGAACCCTCTAAAGGCCAAGTGGAACCTTTATAGAAAGGTTATTATAGCAGGAACTGAAAAGGGTTCTTCTATAGGGACAAGCCGAAAAACCCCATATGGTTTTTTTATAGCACTTTTATTTCTGAGAGCTCTACTTGGTTCATCCGTGTTCTACAACATTTTTAAAGGCAGTCCCACATGTTTGCAGCTTCCTGATGAAGCATGTCAGATGAAGAAAAGAAGAGCCAGCGGCTAAGAGCAATTTAACCGGCTCATTAGCCATTAACAAGCCAGCAGTAGTAAAGTCTTTCACCAAATCCACCAAAAAGATGAGAAGGATTTCCAGAACTTTTGCTTTAATTAGACAGAGAAGCTTCGGTATCAAGCTTTTAGTTGTATTCCTTTTGTTTTCCAGCCAATTAACAAGGATCCAACCACACATGTATATTTTATAGCATGAAGAGACAGGAATGAAATTCGGCTGGAGGCTGAATTAAGTGAAATTTTCACCAATATGCAAACCAAAAATCCTGATTAACAGACAGTTCTTGCTTCCTATTAAACCCCTGCAGGCACAGAAGTATATCTGAGTGAATCATTTGCATTCACCGATGTGAAAATGTATGTCTAGCATTCAGTATGACTGCCAAACTCAGTGGATTTTAGAGTTTCCAGTATCCTGGTGGAGTCAGCAGTACTGAACTTACAACCAACAAAGGTGGATCAGGTGAAAAACATAGCAGGGGGAAAAAATGACACTATCCACATCGCTACAAGCGAACTGCACTTTGTCACAGTTACTCCAACAGTGTAGAAACAAAGAGTGAGTTTGGCCACAATAAACTAAAGTCACAATGCTTCCATCACAACCCCTGGCAGCCATGACATTGTGGGGGAGAGCAACTAGCAAAGAGAGACTGCCCTCACACCAGAAAGTTGACAGCGTTGGTTGTTTGTTCAAGTGCATAAAGTTACATATATTATAATATTTCAGTGACAAGTAAGCTCTTGCAGTTCTGCAAATAATGACAAGTATTCTCAGCAGAGAGGCAAAAGTAACAAAGTGTTGTTATACTGCTGCAAAAAGTTGCAAAGCAGGTTGGTACTGCTGGTTGGGTGAACAAACTATGTGACTTATTGGGCCCTGTTTAAATTATTGGGAGCGCATGGTCTAAAGTGTATCGTGCAAGGGCATTTAGGGCATGTCCAAGTCTACAACTAACAGTTAAATGGTGCATAATCTGGGCGTAAAATAAGGGGCATTGGGCAAAGGGGTTGTATTTAGTCCCTAAATCAAACCAATCAACCAATCTGTCTTAACTCCCATTCCCTTCAAGGCCAGGTGCACCTTCACCTGGTGCACTGCTATTTATGTAACAGATTCAGCAAACTGGAGAAGCAAGCGTTGAAAACTAGTGTGAACTTGACAGGAAACAGGACTAAACTTTTAGATTCTGAAATAATCAAAGAAGTTAATGTCCCTCCTTGTGTGTAAATGCACACAGTGTCTCTTTTAATAGGACAGCAGCTCTGCTCTGATCCCTGCTACGTTTACTCGTGCAAAACTTGTACTCACAAGAAGTACATTATCTGTACTGAATACTCATTTCATCCGAGTATTTGGCTCAACCCTACTGTATATGCCATTTTCAAAATGTTGCTCAAAATGATTTTTTGAAACCCACACATGAACTGTTTCAAGTTTGTCATTTTCACCATGATCTATCTCTTTAAGTTATGCTAAATGAGCTAATTGGTTATGGAAACAGTTCATCTACATCTACAGTAAGATCAGTTAAGTAAATTTTTACAGCACATTTAAAAAGTTGACCAAAGACCAAACTGTGCAAGTTGAAGTTAGCGGCACAACTATGGTGAGTGAAATAACATCAACAAAAGCAACAAAAAACATGGCAACAGGAAAATATGAGGCAATATTATATGTGCACAAGCAAACATAAAATTCAGATCAATTATCAATTGAAGATCAATTTATAAAAACTAAAGATAATAAAATCCTAAAATACTAAAACTACCAACAGCAGCTAAAAGCCAATAAAAACATCTTGAGTTTTGTCTTGAAGTGCCAATAAAGGGGGCGCATTTCAGTGAAAGTGGCAATATGAGCTAGTAAGCTAATGCTAGCTAGCTAAAAAGCGGGGGAATTTGATTATAATTACCCATTTAGTGACCCATTAGTTTTTCTGAGGTAAATTAAGTTTAGATAACACTTGGAAATATAAACTTGAAAATTGTTTTGCTGTTTAAAATAATGCAGTTTAGTGGTGACACACCTGTTCACAGTAAATACAGTATACACATGACAAAGGTAAACTTTATTTTTTTTCCCCACCCATTAAACTGGGGTAATAAAGACAAAAACATGACTTAATTAAGAAGTGAAAAAGTTTGAATGGGAGTAAATCTGTCTTAAGAAGTTAAGCATTTATAAGAACTGGTAAATACCACTTCACACACTTAACTATGCACGTTCAGTTCGAGAGCACTACAGTCATTAGGCATCACCACTGCACCACTTTAACAATCTCAAAGTCAACACAAAGTTTGAAACTCCATCATGAAGGTGTCACATCTGGTAACCTGCAGGGCTCTGATGTGATGAAATGCATTCGTCCGAGCGGAAAATATGATTGTGCCGTTTGAACCTGTGTAATGAGTGTAATTAGTGCCAATGGTTCACCAGCCTCATGTGGTGTTAAAAGTCTTATTTTATATCATTCACAGAAATCGTTCAAGGCTCCTGTGTGTGCTGGGTCCTCACCTCGGCTGTACTGCCTCTGCAGTAACGTCTGAGCCAGCACATCTGACCTTGGACATGGCTGGACCATTGTTTAATTAAATTAAATCTCTCTGATACCTCTCCCAGCTCTGGAAAATTAGAGATAACTGCACAAAAACGTAGAGGGAAAGAAAAAAAAAAAATCTTTTCTCATGCAGTGCCTGTCAGATCGCTGGGGCTCTTTTCTCTCTCGCCTCTGTTCGTTGTGTTCTGCCTCTTTATCTGTTATCTCCTATTACCCTCTGTGACTGAACATCCATAAAAAGGTTGAAAAGAAAGCTGTCAACAGTAAATGTTATGTAAGTCTGCGGCTGATTTATTGACAAAATCCATGGAACCTGAGCAAATTCATGAAGTATTCATCCAACAGTATCAGTTTTTAACAAATCATAGAGGTTTCGATTCACGGTGATAGCCTCCTGTAACACTGCTGTGCTATTTCAGGCCTGTACAACTGAAGACTTCATGTATAGGGGCAACTTTGAAAACGTAGCTTTTTATATACATTTTGGCCTTTTGTCCACACTGGGGCTGCCCCTTAATAGTTGACCAAAGATCAGTCGACCAGATGGGTCATTGGTCGGCAAGATTTCATTGGTTGCTTCATCTCAGGAAAGAAAAAACAAAAAAAACAAACAAACGTAAAACTTGTCAAATGTTTCATATGTTTCATTCACCCATTCACGCACACAGTCACACTCTGATGGCAGAGGCTACCATACATGGTGCCACCTTTTACTCAGTAACCATTTACACGCCCTCACACACCGATGAAACAGTCAGCGGGAGCAATTTGAGGTTCAGTATCTTGCCCAACGATACTCTGACGTGCGGACTAGAGGAGCTGGAGATCGAACAACTGATCTTCCGATTAGTGGACGACCCACTCTACCTCTGAGCCTCAAATGAGAAGGGAATTCTGCGTCAAATGCTGCTGGTTGGGCAGAGTTGAAAAATGTTCAACTTTGGATGAAAATACCACCTTCGTCACCGTCACATCTTACAAGTCCTGAACAACAACAATAAAGTAGAAATCTTTATCTCTACCTCCACCTCCTTACCATAGCAACCAGATGCAACCAAAGCGCCTCGGCTGAATAAGACGGAGTGTCTCTAAAATGTTTTAAAGCGCTCCCAGCTGGGTGTTTTCAGCTGAAAAAAAAAACACTTTGGTGAACATGACTCCTTACTCTTCCATTGTATTGAGGAACAGACGTGTCAGAATCAAGTGTGGATACCTGAGCTGAGCCTGACAGGACCTGATAGGTCGGAATGGGTTCAGATAGGGTTGGGTTTCAGATCGGGTTAGGCCTCCAATGGACCTAATGTTGTTATTTGGCTACTTCTTCTTCAGTGCTAGCCCTTGTTATTTACGTACAATAATTGAACACAACACATAGGCCATACAGGTAGTGAATGTTCATGTAAGTTAATGTTAGCTAGTTAACAATGGAGGACATTAAACAGAATATCTCATTACCTAACGTTACCTGAAGCTCCATCTACTTGCTCTGGACATTGAGGCCTTTCCAGTTAGCAGCAGCAGCAGCAAATGGAACTGTAATGTCACTGGAAGAACCATTCGAAAGTGTAGGACAGCGCTGAAGACATTCACATTGGATGCTGTGTCCTTCCTCCATGATAACTCCATATACACCGCAGTGGTTGGATCATGTAAATAGTTCAGTTAAAAACAGTTACAGTTCAAGAGGGGTCCGTGGAGACGAAGACTTGTGCGTGTGATGTGTGTTCAAACAATGTGAGTTCACACTAATCACAGTGTATAGGCAAGCCTTAACCATGGTAACAACAATAGCTAAACGGGGACAAACTCAATGTGTTGGGCTGGGATTCGGACATCAAAAACAGAATGTGTTGGGTTTGGATTGGGCTCGGTTACTGCTCTCATGGGCTCAGATGTAAAAATTGAGCCTGATCTGCACTCTAGTAAAAATGTGCCATGACGTCACTGCTCCAGGTAACATTCTGGTATTAGCTTTGCCAACATCAACATCTTAGTTGCGTGGCATTTGGGTTACGGTGATATCGCCTGCCTGTTGGTTTGGCACGCTCTAGATCAGTGGTTCTCAACTGGTCCAGTCACAGGGGTCCAGATTTCTCCTTAGTCATCAGTTCAAGGTCCAAATAGTTTAACATAGTCAGCCGTCATACTTGTGTTTGGCCATGTCGCTGAGCTAGTTTGCGACATCTGTCAAGCAGCTGTCCATTAGTCACTCACTCTGCAGCAGGAAACTGCCCTTCAAAATAAAAGCTCTGTGCCGGATATTCACTGTACTTGAAAATCCAAACTTGACACGTTTGCGAGTCACTTGTGGTCCATTGAGAACGGACCCGTGACTCACCAGTTGGGAACCACTGCTTGTGACAGTGCTTCAGTTGTGTTTTTGCATTTTCATTTAAATGGAGATGCTTTCCCAAACAATACTTGCTTTGACAGGATGTCTTTGAGAGTGATGGAGGGAAAATACCCATTTTGAGGTGGATATTCGAGGAGGAAAAAAAAAGAGGAGACGCTGTTTAACAGTGGAGGCCCATTTGTCCCAGCACACAGCTGAGTGTGGGGTCACAATGCTGCTCACGATGAGTGTTACTGGCAGTGATGTCAGCCTGTGGCAATGCTGTAAATACTGTTAATTATTTATGAACTCACATGTAAGTCAATAAAGCAGACAACCACAGAGGCTCGTAGCAAACAAACATGAACAAACTGACAGAAATAAACATTGAGACATATTTGGTTTGATTCTGCTCTCCGAGCCGTCTCTGTTATGAGTCTCCAGTGTGCCCAAACATGTTTATTTGTGATTTATTTTAATGGTTACCTCGGTGGTTTATGTCCGCGCAGCCCGTGAATGAAGTCATCAATTGCACATTTACTGACATTACAATTAAAACCAGGCGTTTGAAGCACACACTCACAGATGCATCAACAGATCATCGCCACGGTGGCTGAAACAGTGAGTCAGCCTGCCTTCATCCGCGACCGCGGCGCGGGCTCTTTCAAGCAGCTGTGAGGGGCAGCTCATTTACGTCACACAAAGAACAAGGGGATGAACAAGCACATCTACGGGAGCTCTGCAGCCAAGCCGCACGTCGGCAACTTGACAACTGTTTTCCACCAGACACGCACAGGAACAAGCGCACTCCACATTTAATGACCCCATCCTTTCAACGAAATGGCGCTATTCTCGATTGCACGCTCTGAACCGGCATCTGGAAATTAAGTAAATTACAAATGATTGCATGCTCTTTCCTGGCATACCGCTACCGAGAGTGCAATCAAGTCAACAATTCAGCAATCTTGTCTATACGCCAAAAACCAGGAAGGTAAAACAAGCTGGGGATTCTCATGGCAACACTCCTGCTCGCCTCGTCAGCGTGGTTGTGTGTAACAAAAGTCTACAGGGATAATTGTACTTGCCGGGGAGTAAATGTGGAGAGGCGAGGCTGTGAGTGCAAGGATGAACTGTTTATTTACTGCTGTTTACAGTATGTATTCCTCCCCGTGGCTTTGGATTTACGCCGCCAGTAAAGCCCACAATGTCAATCAAAGTCAGTTTAAACAGTCAGCAGGCATTACTGTCACAGTGGCTTTCCTCTGCTCGCCGTCGCTTTGGGTCTTTGCAACATGGACATACGGTTATTAACATGTGTGCGACGGCACAACCCGGCGCTTCTTGGTGCTGTCATTAGAAACAACAATGATGTACCAGTTCCCACCCCTGCTATCACACCGTGTCACTTCCTCCGTTTGCAAAAGGAAGTCTCCATGACCACGGTGAAAGCATAAGACACATTCCCCCCCCTCGCTTATCGCTCGCCTGTTCTACCCGTGCACTGTGCTGTTATTTACAGGCTTCCACATTCATCCCCGCACAGTGTGACACATCCCAAGTCCCTCCCCTCCCGCCGCCCCCCCCCCCGCTGATTTCGCTCCTGTCCCTTCTTATCTGGCTCCTATCCAAAGGCATCGGTTGGGGACAGGATTATATTGAGAGTTGTTATTAATTGCATCTCCTACTTCCTCCTCTTCCACCTCCACTGCGCCTCTTGCACTGTCGGCTGGGCGCCTTTCTTGTGAGAAAGGAGGCTCATGAGAAGGAACAGCAAGCGTGCGAGAGATTCAGGCTCTAATGATCATTATAAACAAAACATCAGAAATCTGGGTTTTTGCAAAGCCTGGATGTAAGTCGCTCTCCTGCGCTTACTACACGGCATAAAAATATCTGATTTTTATTTCATTCTACGTGCTCAAACGGTGAGTTTAAGGACAGTGAGGTGAGGAATACTTTAAGGAGGAGAAGAGACGTTGAGTTATTGCAGAATATGAATTAAGAAAAAATAACCAGCCCTTATAGGAAGCAAGAAAATCCCTGAACAGTTCAGTAAATGAGCTCAAACCCTCACACATACTGTACAGAGAAACACTGACGTACAGTAAGAAAAACAAATGCATATCTCACAACATTAGGTCCAGCCTTTGCCTTTTTTCATCCTGAATATGTTTGCCTAGCTGCTAAATATTAGCAGCATTCGTTTTTTGGCTCAAGGTGTGTGCTTTGTGCTAACGTCAGCTGCTGATAGCTGTGCCGTGCTACCATATGTGTTACTGGGTTAGCTGCTAACGAGTCTGTCACCACGGCGCAGCCTTCATTTTTTGGCTAAGTGTGTGTGTGCTGTGCTAACGTTAGCTGCTGAGAGAGAAGCTATAGTTAAGAAACAGCATTAGTTTTTTGGTCCAGGGTGAATGCTTTGTGCTAATGTTAGCTGCTGTTAGCTGTGCTATGCTACCATGTGCAACTGAGTTAGCTGCTAATGAGTCTGTCACCACGTAGCTGCCTTTGCTTCTTGGCTCAAGGTGTGTGCTTTGTGTTAAGGTTAGCTGCTGAAGCAGAGGCTACAGCTGCAAAACAGCGTTAGTTTTTTGGCTCAAGGTATGCGCATTATGCTAATGTTAGAGATCTAACAAGAGGCTGCAACCAGTTGTTCTCTCATTCTTCAGTTCGGAGGGTGTGTGCTGTGCTGCCATAAACTGTGTGAGTTACTGGGTTATATTTAAATATTTTAAACATTTGTCTAAAGTTTGCTAACATTAGCCACCAAAGGCTACTAGTCATACATGTCCAAGTACAACTGTAGGCTAGCGTTAGCTAATGTTGGCAATGTCTATCTAAAGCTTGCTAACATTAGCCACCAAAGGCTACTTGTCATACCAGACCAAGCAAGTTTTAGCTGATGTTATTTATCTAAAGTTTGCTAACATTAGCCACCAGAGGCCACTGGTCATACCAGGCCAGGTGCAACTGTAGGCCAGTGTTAGCTAATGTTGGCAATGGCTATCTTTAGCTTGCTAACATTAGCCACAAGGCTACTGAACATACCAGACCAAATACAGCTGTAGGCTTGTGTTAGCTAACGTTAGCAATGTCTGTCTAAAGTTTGCTAACTTCAGCCACCAAAGGCTACTGGTCGTACCACACCAAGTACAGCTGTAGGGTAGTGTTATGCCGCGTTCAGACCAAACGCAATTTTCAAAATCAATGTAAATCACGCGATGACACGCGATGTCGCTTTGAGCGACGCGATTTGAGCGATAAGCGCGACGCGATGGACGCTTCATCGCGTGTGTCGCTGAACTTTTCAAGCGACATCGCGTGACGCTGTGCCGCGACATCCAATCAGCGTTGATCTCCAACACGTCACCGACGTAGTCACGTCAGACGCTCATTTAAAAAATGGAGGAGAAGATTATCGTTGCTGTGTGCGGCTTCTGAGGATATCATGCACCCAGACACGGCGGCGTTTGGGTCTCCGATCCAAATCAGACGTCCACAACAAGTAAAGCGCAGCAACAGTTCTTAACTCAGCCATGGTTGACGAGAGAATAGCGGGAGGTGAAGAAAATAGCGGGAGGTGGGTCACGTCATCGCGCGATGAAGCGATGATCCAAAATGTGACATTTGTGATCAAGCGACGCGATACTCGCGTTACAGGCGATTTCATCGCCTCCATCGCGTTTGGTCTGAACGCGGCATAAGTCAACGTTAGCAATGTATAACATTAGCCACCAAAGGCTACTGGTCGTACCAGACATTTCTTATCACAGCCAGTCAGAGCTACAGCAACAACACATGAAACACTGCTACCCAGCACTGCATGCACGTCAATAATACCCATAACAGTGAGTGTAATATACAGTATGAGGATAGACAGACTGAACTGATCTTCCACTGCCTGTACAGTAACATCATTTCATCACGGCAAAGCAATAAACTAGCCTAACTTTTATATATTTATTTAAAGATCAATCAGTCAAATTTTGACAACAGCAGAGAGGAAGTGTATTTCTAGGTAATATAGCTGGGTGAAGATGGCGGAAATGAAAGGCAGAAGGGAATAAATACAATCAAAAAGCAATAACCTGACCCTCTAATGGAGCCTGAGAGGGCACCAAAATAAATACAGACATATGTGTGTTTCCACTGACAGCTAGACAAATTAATAACACATGATACAGACACCTCTGGTTAACCCCTTCATTGCAGGCGAGTATATGGAATGTATGAGAGCCAGATTGGTATATTATTCCATCAACCTGCTGCATATGATTTTATTACCTTACCGCTTTCTGATATTCCTGGGAGACTGACAGACAATTTGATATAGATGCTCTGGAAGACTGATTTTACATTTTTTCATTATGTTTGAATTCTAAATTTATCCTCCTTTAATGACTGTGTCTGCCATGTACGTTCTGTTTTGTTTCATATATGTGTGTGTTGCAGGAAAAAGTGAGAATAGACAGAAGCAAATGTGAGAAATGGGTGACAAAAAAGGGTTAGTTTTTATTTTTGCACCCATGTATAGAATCTAATCTCATCGTGAACCCCCACCACTGTGGGTTAGGGTTAGACAGTAGACAGTCATAAAGTCAGCAAACTGACTCACTAATGTCAGTTGTACAACAAGATCTAAAGTTTGCTAACATCAGTTTCCATCAGCTGCCAAATGCTAATGGTCATACCAAACCAAGTACAGCTGTAGCAGGCTACTGTTAGCAACATTTATCTAAAGTTTGCTAACATTAGCTAGCATTAGCTGCCAGAGTCTCCTGGTCATACCAGACCAAGTAGCCAACAGCTGTAGCGGGCTTATGTTAGCTAATGTTAGCAACATCCGTCTAAAGTTTTTTTACACTAGCTAGCATTAACTGCTAAAGTTTACTGGTCATACCAGAACAAGTTGACAGCTGTAGCAGGCTAATGTTAGCTTATGTTAGCTAGTTTCTTAAATTTACTAACATTAGCTACCAAAGGCTACTGATCATACCAAATAACAGCGGCAGCAGGCTACTGTTAGCAACACCTATCTAAAGTTTGTTTATATTTTCTAGCATTTGCCACCAAAGTCTGCTGGTCATACCAGACCAAGTAGCTGACAGCTGTAGCAGGCTAATGTTAGCTATTGTTGGCAAAATCTATCTTAAGTTTGCTAACATTAGCTATCATTAGTAACCAAAGTCTACTGGCCATACCAGACCAAGTAACCAACAGCTGTAGCAGGCTAATTTTAGCTAACATCTATCTCAAGTTTGCTAATATTAGCCAGCATTAGGTACCAAAGTATGCTGGACATACCAGACCAAGAAACTGGCAGTTGTAGCAAGTAAATGTTAGCAACATCCATCTAAAGTTTGCTAAAATTGGCTGGCATTAGCTGCCAAAGTCTACTAATCATACCAGGCCAAGCAGCCGACTACTAGGGCAGGCTAATTTTAGCAATTGTTAACAATATCCATCTGCATTTTGCAACAAATTTGTTTAAAATTCCACATTTATCCTCTTTTAGTGACTCTTTCTTTCAGGCGTGTTCTGTGTTTTGTTTCATATCCCTCTGAAGTGAGAAAGACAAAAGCAAAAGTGAGACCTGACTGACAAAAAGGAAGTTTCTTTGTGCTTCTAGGTGTGGATTCTATCCTCATCGTGAACCACCACCACTGTCTTTCTACTTGCACCTTGTGTGTGTGTCACAGTCTGGAAGCTTTGTCCTAACAGATGGAGGCAGAGAGACTGAACGAGGGAGACGGACAGACAGAGACGGCAGAGAGGCCTGCTGGGTTAATTCTCCTCAACCGATCCTGTTCCTGTTCTGTCAGGGAGCGCTTCGTCTATCCAAACCCCTCTCCCTGGACCTCGCACCTGCTCCTAGGCATGGCAATGAGCCTCCGCGCACACACACACACGCACACACACACACACACACACACACACACACACACACACACACACACACACACACACACAGAGGATGACAGAGACGGGTCCATGAAAAGAAGGAAAGAGTAGGTAGAGGTGTGGTGGATATAGAGCGAGAGAAAGAGGCGGGGCAGACAGATGCAGAGAGGGAACAAGAGTGAGCTGGGGAATGTGGGACGGAAAAGTTGCGAGAGACGGCGGAGTGAAACGATGTAGGAGAGACGGGAACACGGGGAGAAAGACGGAGGTGATCTCCGGAGGAAAATGAGTGATGCCAAGGTTGGCGGGGGAGTGGAGGAGGGAAAAACCCCGACAGAGGAGGAAGTGATAAACAAGAGACGGTGTGTTAGACAGCGAGGAGGATAGATGGAAAATATAGCAGAGAGATTAGGACAGGCTACACAATACTCCACATGAATTTTAATAAAGCCATTTATTCCACACGTGGATGAGCAGTCGTGCACACACATACATCGCCGCTACTCGCCGCATAATGGGTTAAGAGAACATACAGCGTTTTAATTGGCCACTACAGAACCCATCTACTTAACACCAGGAGGTTAACTTGAAGTGTGGGCCCACAGGTCAACCCTTCATCACTCTATGCTTTATGTAACGCGAGGCTATTTCTGCCACCGCCGCTCTGATTCGAACAAATGCCCCTTCGCTTTGGCATTCGGAAAGGTCACAAGCTGCTGATATAAAGATGTGCTATCTGAGCGACACCCAGCAGTTCATCTGAAGCACAGGTGTCAATCCCGAAAACAAGCTGTAATGTTCCGGCTGGGCGCATTGTTTCAAGTCTTATCTCCAAACTTGTTGCCGGCTGTCAAAGGTGTTGCCTCAGAGGAACAAAGAAATCATATCTTCAAACGGCGCTGACACCGCACCGCTCTCTGATGGATTACATAGCCACGGGTTCAAGATGACAACAACGTCTGGCAACAATATAGTTGATGGCGCTGAGAAACTAAATGGAAGCCAGTGGACAGCAGCCCGCACCGCAAGTTTACTGTAAAGGAAATATGAGGAACTAAAAATGAACAGCAGTGCTACAACAGTGCCAGTGTATTCATCATCTTCTATTCATGTATTTTAATATTCTTCCATCGCTTCTGACTTTTATGTAACAATCAATAGATAAAGCTTAGGAATAAGAGGCTGCTCTATGAACTGTAGTTTTAATTCCTTGAAACTAAGTTAAATATTTGCTTTAATGTAATTAATAACGTGTGTGAACAACTGGGGAATGCAGTTTCTGAGGAAATTGTGGGTGTGAATGCTGCATGTTGAAAACCTGAGCAATGCTGGTTTTGAACGCTGAATAATACTATTAATGTAAAACGTTTTACTCCATTTTGACCGAAAATGATGGATGTAGAAGGAAATTCGTGGGTGTGACAATCAGTACGTTTACATGCAGCTTGAGAAAATCGAATTATTGGCTTAGTCCGACTGAAACCAGACTTTCAAATGCATGTAAACAGCTTAGCCTGACAGAAATTGGACTTTTAAATGCATGTTAACGGCTTAGTCCAACTGAAATTGGACTTTTAAATGCATGTTAACAGCTTAGTCTGACTGAAATTGGACTTTTAAATGCACGTAAACAGCTTAGCTTAGTCTGGCAACTTAGTCTGGCTGAAATTGGACTTTTAAATGCATGTAAACGGCTTAGTCTGACTGAAATTGGACTTTTAAATGCACGTAAACAGCTTAGCTTAGTCTGGCAACTTAGTCTGACTGAAATTGGACTTTTAAATGCATGTAAACGGCTTAGTCTGACTGAAATTGGACTTTTAAATGCATGTAAACAGCTTAGCTTAGTCTGGCAACTTAGTCTGACTGAAATTCGACTTTTAAATGCATGTAAACGGCTTAGTCTGACTGAAATTCGACTTTTAAAGGCATGTAAACGGCTTAGTCCAAGTGAAATTGGGCTTTTAAATGCATGTAAACAGCTTAGCTTAGTCTGACAGCTTAGTCTGACTGAAATTGGACTTTTAAATGCATGTAAACAGAAATTGGACTTTTAAATGCATGTAAGCTGCTTAGTAAAATTGACACCGGACTTTTAAATGCATGTAAACAGTTTAGTCTGACTGAAATTGGACTATCCGCTGAGTCCCCCATTCTAGCTCTGAACACTTGGTCCAATATAAACCAATGTAAAACCTTAAGAATGCATGGTTAACAGCTTCGTCCAACTGAAAGTGGACGCTGAAATGCATGTTAACAGCTTAGTCCGACTGAAATTGGACTTTTAAGCTGGGTTTTCTTCTTCCTCATGCTTTTTTTTTTTCCCCTGATCAGTGGTCTTTTCGGACAATACCGCCCCCAAACGAGCAGCTGTTGTAACTGCGTGATGTTGTTCAGGCGGTTTGAACCACTTTATAAAGTGCAGTGTGAAAGTGAACCGCACCAAATGAAGGTGTGAAATTTTTTGGCATTCCCTGCCCAATCAAACCGAGTCCCCCAGACTATCCTGGTGTGAATGCGCCCTTAGCCTCTAGTGAGTGTGGCACACTTTACAGCCCTTCTGATGTGTGATGTCACCATGACAACTAATAACAATCACCATTTTCTTTTGTACTATTCAAATGACCACGGGAACCACTTTAACATTCATTGCACTCTCGTTATTTTCCTAATAATGGCATGTGTATTGTGCACTTAATGGGTTTGGAAGTGATTGCACTGAGAGCGTGGCGGCCCTTGGACCCATAGTGGGTTAATCTGGCCCTCACTATAGATCACCACTCTGCCTTTTCCACGTGGCATTTGCATGCTCTCCTCGTGTCTGCGTGGGTTTCCTGTGGGCCTGTAGGTGTGAACGTGGGTGCGAACGGACCCTGCGACGGACCCGGTTGTACCGCACCTCTCACCCGATGCACGCGGCCCTCTGTGATGCTGAATGGGACGAGCGATTCAGGAGCAGGTCGATAATTTGGGATGTGTGAGACGGCCTCAGAGTGACTTGTTTGCTCAGAACAGTTTGTGTAGGAGTGAGGGAACGAGAAGCGCCTTACCTCCACAGTCGGGGTAGACACTAATAAAAATTTGGAATCAATAGTGAGACTTAATATACCAGTAATTTAACGGTTTTGGCATTAATAAATTCCACATTTTACTGCGTTCGCTTGGCAGCCCTGCAGATGAAAAAGAGCCCGTTCTCATGGTCAGAGAGACTTTAACTATTTCCTGCTGGCCTTTCCCCAAACTGTGCTTCTCTTTGAAAACTCGGCCGTCTTTCCAATTAATTTACCTGCTACACTGTTATCCATCTCAGCCCATTAACTTGTAGCGGGGTTGAATTTGTTAAATAATAGCTCTATTTAAAGGCTGTTGAAAAGCAGCCAGCTGCAAACACAGCGGCAGCAGGGCTTCAAACAGAATAATCACATCAAAGTAATTTCACAATCCGACTTGTGTCATCTTATTCTACTACAAATGCTGACTGTAAGGAGCTCGCAATGACTAAGAATAGTAAACTAATGCACCCTAGATTTGAGTTACCACAGATACCTGCTGTCTGTAATAAACACAAATTGTTCCTATGGTAAAAACAAAAGTTTTAAGGAAACACAGCCTGACATTTTCCCCCACTTATGTTGCCAGCATGCTGCACTGTATTTTCCCTGCAGCCCATTAGCTGTAGCCTATGCATGCCACTGCTCTCCAGCTGTGACAAGAGATATTGAATTCGCACAGAAAATTGGGGAGGTATGCACAAACAGTAATGAGTGTAAGGGACACCCCAGAGAGCCAGGCTGTGACACGTAGCGCAGAGCTAAAAACACGGAGGCATTATATTACACTGATGCACATTCCCACCATGTAAACCACCTGTTCGTGATCCCCGGTGATTCTCTGCACACGGTACACAACAGTGACTGTCCCGGGGGGGTGAGGTAGCAAACTATGTTGTATCGAGTACTTCAACACAGTTTTAAAGTTCTCTGGCTTTGAGTGTTTCCATGTTTGGAGGCTTTGTACCTCTGCTACACACTGAATATGTGATTGTTTCAGTTTGCAGCTGAAGGTGAAAAATAATAATATGATGCACCGTTTGAGCTCAAGTCCGCTACAGCCTCATGTATGCTCACTGTCAGATATAGATACAGAGTTGGAGATAGATGGAGCTTTTGTGTCTGAACTCTGCGTCCATTTTGGCCATGGTTGTGCTCGTTTCTTGAAAGCTTGCGAAATGGAGCAGTACCGCCAACTATCACGGAGGCAGTGTAGTGTAGCACAAGAGGGATATGACTGTGGGAGATGATGAAGAAATTTAAATATCGGCGGAACAGAACACAACTGCAGTTACATCTCCAAAACACTAGTAAACACACATTAAACACACATTAAACATGGCTTCATAGCGACAGTTTCAAACACGAGTACACAAATCAGCTTCACTATAACTCGCAGCATTCACAGACAAACACTTGTCTTTATCTGGACACATTTCCCCCACAAATACAACATGCTAACGTTATTAGCACAAGCCTATGGCATTTTACATTGTATAAATTAGCCTAGCAGCTAGCAGACTTTTCCTCTACTCATATGAAGCCAGGGACAACAGCAACATTTAACAAAGGTAACATTACAAAATTCAGCTCCATTACAGCTCACAAGGTTCACTGACAAAACAACTGTCTTATACTAAACACGTTTTCCAAACAAATACAACATGCTAACGTTATTAGCACAAGCCTATGGCATTTTACATTGTATAAATTAGCCTAGCGACGAGTGGAGATTTCCTCTGCTCATATGAAGCCAGGATAAATCACACACAAGACTTAAAATGCTATTTTTTATTGTCTTCACAATTTATTGTTTCTTATCTGTGAAATTAAAGTAAATAAAAGCTTTGTTTGTTTGTGGCACATTTGGCCGCCATACCAATCTAGTTGCCATGCAACTCTTGATTAACCTTGAATATAGATTAACTACTGGCCTTTTGATTGGTCAAACACAGGTGTAACTAGTGATATTAATGATGTTTACGTTCCTTTTCGGTGACAAATTCAAAGTGTCACTGTTGATGTTTTCATGCTTTAAGTCTTAACACAAGGTACAAAACTCATCTTTTTTAAGCTTTTTCAAAATGTATTATTAATGTTGTTTATGTAAATTCAAGGAATAAATATGTTTTAGAGATACAGAAATGCCCCCTTAGCCTCTCAGCGTCTGCAGATGTGGAACATTATGCATGTTTGACGGACAGGTGAGCCAGCAGGGGGGCAGTTCAGGGCAAGATGATGATTTTTACTTTAACCTGTATGCAGGTGTAAATGCTCCTCTTTCCACGTTTGTTACTTTTTACAACCAGCTGACACATAATGCCTGGAAAAGATAATTAAAAATTGATGAGTGATTCCTACCTGCATGTCGTCCAGAGATAGTAGCTAGTACTTGAAGGCCTTTCCTTTACTGTGCAGTGGTGAGTCTCACTACATCTGAATGCTACAAAGATCTGGTCCATCTGCAGTCTGTAGCTGGAGTGATGTTACACACTGTCAAGACACAATTACACACGGCAGGTTTCAGTTTTGTTGCCAAATACTACAGATAACATTTATTATGATCAATTATTCTTCACAGTTTGTTCTGAAAATCAACAGGTGTGTTGGAGACGTTGAAAACAGTTTCATCAGAAATCTTACACCATTTGAGAATTCTTTCTCGGCGAATAGATTCCTCAGGAAAGTCAACTGCCAATTGGCATTTCACTAAGCCCCGCCCCTTTGTGATGGTCCAACAAGCTGTCGCAGTAAGCATGGAGCCCACACTGTAACTAACCTGAAGAAATATGATCATATTTTTGGAGAAATGAAACAGTGATTCCAGAGAGAAGCAAACAGAGGGGTCTACAGTCTGTGTTTGAAGGATATATCCAGGATGTCAAACTGACTCAGCAGCAACAACAGGTTAAAAAGACAAAGATAGTTAGAAGCTAAAGCCCAACTATAGGCTACAGATCACAGTGTAAAAGTGAACCACCACATCACTGCTGATCGACGCAGAAGACAATGAATATAAAGGAAAACTTTGCTGATATTGAACCAGCTGTGTGGCATCGCAAAAGCAGCATGTGTGTACATTCAGTAGGCTATATCTTCAGTAGCTAGCTAGCTAACCCTACACTTTTCAGGGTTTGATTTTGGTTTTGGAACAGGGAAGAAACGTATATCTTTTTCCAACCTCTCCAGGTAACGAGTATCATTAATACACGACGTGCCCCAGGCACAACATTTAGCTCCAAATCCACAAAACCAGCCTGAAAATGAAGGAAATCTGAAACGATGGAGCACAGCTGTGTTGGTGTCGGAGCCCGATGCTAGGTTATGATTGGCCAGTCTGCATCTGGGGGTGGACCTTAGTGAAGGGTCAATTAAATGCTACACACTGTGACAAATAAAGACCTGTCTCAATTAGAGGCCTGGTCTGGTTGCTAAGCAGTTCATTTCTATAGAGCTCAGGACGCAAAACATGACCAGTTAAACATCTCTGACCCTTACACTGCCCTCGAGTGCTTTTCAGGAGTATTGAAACAGCCAGAGCGGACGATATTCCAATATTGCAGTGTCCCGACATCTACAATTACTTGATCGACTTTCCCTCGTCCTGCTGCGGAGATTCCCTGAAAGCCTACACGAGCCTAGAGGGGTGCAAATGGACACAAGCTGGCTTCATGTCAGATATTCAGTTTTGGAGTCTACAGGCTAAAGATACCGCTGTCGTAACTGGAAGGGTAAGTGTCACTTAATCGTACGTTACCATAACATAGCATTACGTTAGCATGAGCTACGGGCAGAGCAAGTAAATGCTGTGCTAACCTGTGTGCTAACTAGACTGTCTCAATGATTTGACAACAATTCACTACGTTAGTACCGTCAGTGTGTATGAATTCCTAAACTTACATGAAATTATATTTATGGCCGTAATCCACCTCTGGTGTCTTTCAGGATCTTTCTGGATTCGATAAAACGCTCTGCCCTTCGTGTGCCGACTGTTCTGACACCCCGGGGTACAGCCGCTGTCCACCATGTTCACTTTTATATGAATACAGCCCGGAAAATGGACGAGTTAGCTGTTAGCTTTCCTGCTAATATAGAGTTGTTTTGATTTCGACTGTTGCATGCCGGGATTGCGTGACGTCAGCTACCAGAGCTCTATAAACGTTCTTCAAATGTGTAAAACCAGGTTTTTGACTACCTCAAATTATGTGTCCCTTCCTTGATTACCTTGTAAGTTATTCTTACTCCTTTAGTCCGTAAGTGTCGTCAGATCAAAAGAATTAAAATGGTTTTTCATAAAAATTAATCCAATTTTAAAAAAAGTTATATCCATACTGGTTTAAATAAACAATTTGACTGTATTTCTCGATCTTTTCTGAGCAACAGTTTTGTGTGAAAGGAATTAAAGGCCTGTCCCAAATACAGGCCTGACAATTTCAGTGGTTTAAGCAAATAATAGCCCGGGCTACTAATTGAAGTTTCACAGTATATTCATATTTGAAGTTCTGCTCCATCCTGACATTTGCTTTCCACGAGATTAAGAAATCTTAACATTAAATGAGGCGTAATGAGGTAAACAGATAACATACTTCCTGCTCTCATGTACAAAAACAGTTGGTCGACATCACCAGAGAAAAGAAATCTGAGTGGCGTCTCGGCTGCGACACGCTCCCCATCTGTACATCAGATTTATGAACTTGTCAGCGGGTTGTGATATTCATTTCTCTTCCTAACCCCCTTTTCTTTAGCTGATTAATCTCTCCCTTTGTAGCCGCGCTGGGCAAGTTTAGGAAAGTTATTTTTCCTCCTCCTTGATGGCAGCCATGAGGAATACGGTTTGATATTTCCACGCTTGTCACTCAGACAGTCAGAAAGGTGTGTGTGTGTGTGCATGTGCTTAGAACTGTGACAGATTAAATAGGCGTGAGTTTGCCATTTAGACAGCCATTGTGTGTATCTGTGCATGTCCCGTGTGTGTGTGCGTGTATGTGTGGTGTGTGTGTGTGTGTGTGTGTGTGTGTGTGCATCAGGTGGTGGCGTGCAGCAGAAGGGAGGAGGGTGACGCTACAGTATCTGTGACAGATGAAGTTGAAGAGTGGAAAGGAGGGAAGGTGTTTGCCTGGGGAGCTGCTGCACTTCCTTGGGTGGGTGGGACCGAGGGGAGCATGTAGGTAGTCATGACAGATGATATTAATTCACTTAGGTACCCGTGCATGGTGACAGTGGCGCACACTATGGCACGCTTTGACATGTACGCAGCGAGGGTGCTATACATTCAGGAAATTCAGCTGTTTCCTGTGAGTGTGTGTGTGTTTGTCTCCAGACATCAAATCGTTGGTGTTGATTTTATAGTGGGAATTTCAGATTTAAGAGTCCATATTAGTGTAAATACCAACATGGCTTCAGATTCATAGTGTGCTTATATTTATCTACAGTATTTCAATAAGTCATTTCACTGGTTGATGCTGTTCATAGAGACAAATATGGAAAATTCTGATTTTTGTTACCATTATTATGTCAATATTATCATGTGTATTTGTAATATATACTTAATTTTTAAATAATTTATTTGTATTTTGTACACTATTGTTTAAAACTGCCTTTCAATTATTTTAAATTTTTATTATTGTGTGTTTACTATGTTATTTGTGTTCTATTCTCATTTGCTTTTTTCTTGTTTTATTGCTTTGTCTTTTTTTTAATTGGATTTGTAAAGCATTTTGTCACTGTTTTGAAATGTGCTATATAAATAAAGTTTTTTTTAATCATTATTGTAAAGTATTGTAAAGGACATTGTATAGTGTTTTTCTCTATTGTAATATTCTGACATTGCAGCTGACATTTAACCCTTTTGTTTTGTTTAAATTGGCTTTAATTACTCATTGTTACGGGTTTCAAACGCCACGTTTTACTGTCCTCCAAAAAAGCATAAGCAACCTTTTTTTTCTTTTTTGTTATTATTATTTTTTATTATTATTATTTTTTAATTAAATTTCTGTATTTATGTATTTCTGACCTTTTTAAGCCACATATATTGAACGTTTCTAACTTGCTGCAAAATGAGCTCGCATTTTTTTCTGTATTTGATGAAGGTGACAAAACAGAAATCGTAAAGCGCTGTCGTTATACCAAGAGAGGGAATATTACATGTTTTATATGTTAAATGGCCAATGCCTGACCAAATTTCTCGCAAAACCAAACTGTCACTAAATTTGACAAAGACCAAAATAATGTTATTTGGAAATTCAAAAATTGATATACAAGTTCAAATGAAGATAGATAATGTTAATATAAAAAAAAGGGTGTGACAGTAAATTTCTGGGAGTGATACTGGACCACAAAATCAGCTGGAAACCTCAAATAAGTCACATTCAATCAAAGCTGGCGCGGAGCAGTGCAGTTATGAGAAAATCAAGACGCATATCAGACCATAAATCAATATATATCATCTACTGCTCACTCATTTTACTGCATCTTAACTACTGTGTGGAGGTCTGAGGTAGCACCTATAAAAGCAACTTACATACATGACACGTATTACAAAAAAGGCCATTAGGATTGTACATAGTGTTGGATACAGGAAGCACACAGACACACTGTGTTTAAAGTCACATGCTCTGAAATTCAAAGACTGATGTTGGTTTCATACTTGTGGTGACTACATGAACGCATCAAAAATCCTAAAGCGGTGGTCATTTGAATAGACTATCTTGCTGGACAAAACACTTGTTTAGCTTATTTCCTGCATCATCCCATGGAAAAGTCCCAATGGCTTTTTGTCGAGGGTACCATGATTCTAACTTCCTGGTTGGTCTGTTGTAGAGTAACAAGACTGAAAACACATAGGACTGGACATTTAAGTGTTAACTCACGAGAAAGCCAAATAATTAGTACATCATGACATTTTATAGTGTCTGACAAACAGGCAGTATCAGTTGACACATCTACAGCTTTCCAATACACATTAAAAGGTGTTTCCTGTCACTTAAGCTGCTGTTTCCCTGTTATTCAGACAACCAGCTCCGAGAGCAATTGCTTCTCCTCACGTAACCAAATTTGGCCTGAATCAACGCCACATCATTTAGGCTGAAGTTACATCAGGATAACAACAATCTATATCTAGTCACATACACCGTGTATTACACAATAAGAGTTTATGCCAGCTAATGACGTCATTTCAAGGGCAACAAAGTCTGCATAGGGAGATGGGGGTGGATGTATGGGTCAAACAAACACAGGGCTTTCACCCAGGAGACCACTGTTAGTATCTCATGTGAAACCAAAAATCCAAATTCATTCATTCATTCATTTTCCATAACCACTTATCCTGATAGGGGTCATGGGGGGGCTGAAACCTATCCCAGCTGACACTGGGTGAGAGGCAGGGTTCACCCTGGACAGGTCACCAGACTATCACAGGGCTGACACATAGAGACAGCCAACCATTCACACTCACATTCACACCTACGGACAATTTAGAGTCACCGATTAACCTGCATGTCTTTGGACTGTGGGAGGAAGCTGGAGTACCTGGAGAAAACCCACGCTGACATGGAGAGAACATGCAGACACTGCACAGAGTGGATCCCCCACCATGGGGTTCGAACCCTCCAGGTTGGGACCAGGAGTCCTCCTGCTGTGAGGCGACAAAGCTAACCACTTCACCCTGCCACCAAAAAAAAGGTCAGAATTGAGTCACTTCATGTAGCTTTACGTACTCAACCTTACGTTATGTGACAGTACCCTAAACCTAACCGGCAGTGGCGCTACTTAAGAGAACGCTCTCGTGGGTCATATTTTAGGGTAAGAACAAACAACATGTGGTTGTATGGGTTGGAGAACTTGTTGAAAATCCCACATGTATCAGGTTACCTTGATTTTTCTTTGATACCACCTCCTCCAGCTAACAGAAACACTAAATTTGGTGGTTTGCATAAAGCTGACAGAGGCTGCAAACTTTTCTATTGCTACCAGCAAAAGTCTCACTGTCAAACACAAATAAATTGCAGTGAACCCAAATGACTAAACCCGAGCTGGAGAATGTACATTCTGTCCTGCCTTTCAAGATGACAGTTAGAGCTGAATTGCGCACCTCTGAGCCTGAAAGCAGGTAATTTGCATTCGAGAAATGACAGCAACAATGTCTACAAGTGCTCATTAGGAACAAGGTGAATATTGGGCTGTGACATTGTGGAGATCTGTTCTGTGTAATTTGACACTTCACAGGTGTGAACAAAGTGGCTTTGTTTTAGCAATGTATATAACTTGGAGGAAATCTGTCTCTTTTTTTTTTTAACACTTATTATACCCAAGATGAAACAAATCAGTAAAACACGCTATTAAATGATTTCTGAGAAAGTTTCACCGACAATCATTCATCCCCTGTCATCAACAAAAACACAAACTGAGAATATTTTCTGCATTTATTCAGTATTATTTGGCTCAGATCTCGTCTTCCACCCTTTGTCTCGGCTGCTGTGTGCACTGTATCATCCGCCTGGTTCTGGTTGACGCCCACCGCCTCAGCAGCACCTCGATCTCAATCACTAACGAGAGGCCTTTCACCCGCGGTGCAACTGCGCATTGCTCGTTCATCCTAATGAACCAGGATACCAACACACTCTCGCTTAAAATGAGGCAAAAGCCTACTCAGTGGTCCATTTCTGAATCATCTATCCCCCCTTCCTGCATTACAGCCCATAAACACTGAAGCACCACACAATTCTCATTTTAGATTTGTGTTTTGTGTGTGTGTGGACGCAGGCCAGAAGACCAGACTTCAGAAAAAAATCTATTTTTATTTACGCACGTAATCACACACATTTATTTATTTTTTTCCAAAAACGTTACATGCTGGCATCAAATGTTTTGTGTTTTATCACTGATATTGAATAATTGATTTTCGGGGTGTCTGCTCTCCCAGACTGTACAGAGGAGGAAGAAAACAGGAAGGAAGAATTTAAGAAGTAAATCTATGATACTATGAGCACAATGTACATGTAGACTGTAAGGCATTTCAAAATATTGGACAGTGAACAGGTGTACAACTGGCCAGATGCAAGATATTTGAATTAAAGCTACGGTGGCCTTGAAGGTCAAAATAGTTGAAACAATTTCAGAAAACACAATCACATCTCATAAAAAAGAAGATCAGGGATGCAGCCTTTGCCAATTACGCCCCCAAACTATGGAACACACTACCTATAGATATCAGAGAAGCTAGCTCGCTAAATATTTTTAAAAGAAAGCTAAAAAAAAAACCCTGAAACGTTTCCTTTTACGCTTCACACTGCTGCAGCTCATTTAAAATCTTACCTAATTTTATGATTTATAGTTTAACAACTCTATGAATTTATGAATCAGTTAATCAGCATTTTAAACTGTTTTAAATGTCCTTGTATATTGAATTTATATGTTTTATGTCTGTATGTCTGTATTTCACAGAACACAAACTCATTTAAAAAAAAACAATCACATTTCACAAATCAAACAAAATGACATTTGACAAAACACAAATGTAATTTGCAAACACAACATTACACAAAAGACAACCACAGTTCACAAACCAAAACAACATTTCACAAAACAAAATGACACTTCACAAAACACAAACACATTTTACAAAACACAGCTACATGTCACAAAACAAAAGGACATTTCACAACATACGACCACATTTCACAAGACACAACGTTTTAAAAAAGAACATTTCACAACACTAATTTCAACACAACAGGATGTAGCGACTACTATCAATGAAGAAAGCCGCTTAGAGGCTGAGTAGGCTCGTAACTGTAACTTGTTCAAAGAAATCCATGCCGAGGTCCAAAGATGTGTCTTCCAATGACTCACTAAAGAAGCAATTTAGATAACTAAAGCCAAATGAGATGAAACAAAATATGCCATGTGATTTCGGTCAACAGAAAATACTGGAGCTAACACTTACCCTCTTTGTCTAAAAAACCGACACACCAGTGAATAAACAGGTACAGTAATGTGAAACCACATCCACCCCTGTGCCAATTATGACTACTGGAAGTGAAAGTGACCAAAAGAACGTCTGCGGCCAGAACAAATAATAAACAACAGAGGTTAAAGATATATATGCTCCTACACAGGATATTTCACAAGACACAACCAAATTTCACAAAACAAAATGAGACTCCACAAAACACAGCATTTTATAAAAGAACCATATTTCACTGAACTTGTTTTAGAAAACAAAATTACATTTCAGAAAACAAAACATTTCAGAAAACACAGTGACATTTCAAAAAATACAACCACATTTAAGAAAACAAGCCATGTCAAAAACGACATTTTACAAAACCCAATGATGTCACAGTGTTTTCTGAAATGTTGTTGTGTTTCGTGACGTGTCATTGTGTTTGACCCTCAGGGCCACCGTATAAATCAGTGCATATCATGGTCCAAAACCGCTGCCCAGCCGCTCGCCTCTGCAGTGACTCCACTCCGTGTGCTATCTTTGACAAAGAGACGACGGTTTTGCATCCCTGCGTCTCCTGAGCCTGACCTGTTTCTCTCTGACAAGCCAGTAGTCACAACGCCAGATCTCATAGCCGGGCTCGTCCTCTGATCACTGACCCGGTGCCGAACATGTCTATTTAAAGTCCCTCAAGACACTGGAGACGCAATCAAATATGATCCTCAGATTAAAAAGTGAGACATTCTGTGTGTCTGCAGCCTTCAGATGAGTCATGCCTTCCCCTTTTTGTGCATTTCCATTTACTCTGCCTTTGTGATCCTTGCCGACAAGGTCCCCGCATGCATATCTGCATATCTTTACATCCCCCCCCCCCATTTTTTTTTTCTCCTCCACGGCTGTGGGCGACGTGTCACAAGCAGTTAGTGTGAGGAATGAGCAGGGTGGCAACAAACAGATTGGCAAAATATGAAAATTGGGTGACAATTAATAGCTATGTGCTTTTAAGTGCAGGGGATAATGATTGTGTGCGCACCTAGGCCTCGCTCTGCGTGCCATTAATATTCAGTGTTTGAATAGACACTTGCCACCATATTCTCACCAGTCTGCCGGCTTTTTTATGTCCTCTGTGCACAAAATTGTTAAATAGAGAAGCTGATGAGGTGGAATGTCAGAGTAGATTGCATACGACAGGCCCCGACTTGAGGAGAGAAGAAATCATCATTTTCATTGCCTTTCTTTCCTCCGTTTTTTTCCCCTTGACCGGCAGAAACTGATGTGACAATCGGATTTGGAATTGCTGCACGTTTCCAAGGAACGAGGAGGAGGAGGAGGGGAGGAAGAGCTGCGCAGCAGAGAAAGAGAATCTATGTTCAAGTCAGTGTGTCTGTCAGTTTTCTGTTTCGGTGTCATTTGAGCGCATGTGGAATGATTGTTGCTGTGATTCATCTCCTGAGTAGCGGATAAAAGGAATGAAGAGATACAGTGCCTTGCAGCCGGGGTGGAGAAACAGGAGCGGAGATTGGAGCGTGACGGATGGCGTGAAGCACATCGGGCACAGCATCTTGAAATCATCTTCAAGGTTGCCGCCGCAACTGCCGCCACTGCTGCCGCCGCCTTCGAGATAGAAGTTGCTCGTGGATTTGTACACAGTTGTGTAAATTCCTCATGACAATGTTGCTGTGAGTCGTCAACAGAGTGTCACATTTCAGCCACTTATTTCCATATGTTGAAGAGCCGTGAAGGAGACGGATAAGGGTTTCAATTTAGTGCTGTTTTCTTCACACTGGGCCTCATTCAACAGCCGTCCTTAAAGAGAAATATCTTCTTAAAACGCACTTACACAACTTTCATGAAGATTCTCACTAATGTTTTATATTAGGGATTTTTTTCTTCGGTAAGAACAGAGTCTACGAACACTCAGGAACACTCTTACACACGTTTTATGTCAACATGTTCGTGCAAAATCATTGGTAATTAGGTTTCCTTCATTTCAAAAGGTGTGTTATTTTCATTATTTTACAAAAAGCTTTATGGTCTCCTAAAATAAACACTACAAGAACAGTCTAATTCACCTTCATTATGTTAATATGAAACACGCCATCTAATAATTAGTGGTTACTAATGCTAGAAAATATCGAGGGTGGTTCAGGGAGGACTGTCCATTGTTCCAACAGCCCACAATTCGGAAGCCACATTAGTCTGAAAAAAGTCCCACTGGACCGAAAGCCCATTTCTCCCACAGACCGTTATCCCAAAAATGAACGCCCATTACATTGGACTCCCGTTTTTCAAAACTACACACTCACAGCAGTTAGTTTTAGGCCCTGTTTCCACCAAGCACTTTCAGTATGGTACCTATTGAACCAACAGTAACCCTTCAGACATGGTACCTAGACCCTAGTGTTTCCACAGCAAACAGTTCTCTTAAATGTGGGCGGGGTTGTTGTCACTCACTGCTCCATCCAGCACTCACTGTATTTCCTCTTTTATCAGTCTGCACCTCGTTTATCGTCCACAGAACGAGGCTGCACGCCGACATTTTCAGAACAAAATAGAACAGGCTGCAGTGAGAGTCTCTCTCCATGGGATATTCAAAAATAGCAGCTTTGTGCATTTAGTCCTTCTCAGGCAAGCTCAGGGGTTTAGTGTTGCTGTAGCCCACAGGAACAACGCTCCACGACGCTTTTTTTTTTTTTCTCCGTTCACATAATATGACCAAAATTAATATGTATAAACGCTTGAAGATCCACTCATTGCTAAAAGTGTATGTCATATAAAAACTAAAGTAACGATCAGAGTTGTCACAGTGAAATTTAAGGTGTGCTGATTGATTCACGTCGTAAACAACAACGCAGTCAGGCCCAGTGAATGAAGTTATTTTTTCCTCAGACTCCAGCTGCTGTGAGAGGCAGCAAAACATCCTTTCATTTTATAGTTCCAGTTTACTAATAAAACTCTCCACAGTGTGAACAGTGGTTACATGAGCCTCAAAACCAGACACAACTCAGCCCTGAGCAGAAATTGACCATCTCTCTATGTCTTTCAAACACACATGCACAACTTGGAGATAGCTGGCTCGTTCTTGTTCCGAAGTCGTCAAATACTGCCTCTTTGTCAGTGATCTGGGTGTCAGACATCGATGTCAAAGGCCACCTTTCCAGGTGGTGTGATACACCACCGGGCTGCGTCAGTTTGTAACATGGCCAGACAGAACCTTTCGCAGTGTTATGATATGCTGCCAGTCAGCCGAATAGTGGCTGTTGCAGGCAGTATGATATGCCACAGGACAGTGTGACTTTGAAACGCTGCTGGTCACAATGCAATATAAGGAGCAGGAAAGTCTCATTAGAGTAGGCAGGAGGGGTGGTGGATGTGCTCAACAAACCCCAGACTTTTACTCGAGAGCCTGGTGATCGCTTCCAATACGAATGTAGAACAGAACCATGATGTTATTCTAAACCTAATCAAGTGCTTTTGTTGACGTCCCCGCATTGGTATCGGCATCCCAGAACCTCAACAGCAGACGCAGGATGATACCTAGCACGTAACATGCAGACGCAAATGTCCAAAAAAATCCAAAGATTTCCTGCCGGATCGTGGAAGGGATCATTTTGAGAAGGTGAAGGACCAACCCAAGGTGATATGTAAACTCATCTTCATTGGTCGACTACAAACATGACGTATCATGTGAAACATGGAAGTAGCTACATGCCCATTAGCCCACAGCGTCATTAACAGGCGGCTCACTCAGTGTGTGATGTGCACTTGGAGATAAAATATAGGCCTATATTAATGAAGGTTCATTAGTACGGTTTGTATTTCTCTGTAATGTAGCACAGTGTTAACAATGTTACTGATACTATTCTTTCTCACACCTTCAACTCAAACCACCAAAATATATCATTTCATCATTAAATTAATATCATAAACATGCAGGCGACTAGTCAACTGATGGCCCTAAATGACGCCTATTGATCAACTAGGAATATTCTCAGTCGGGGGCAGCCCTAGAGTCCACTGCTCCCCCTCTTTAGACTTGAATTTGGGCATGTTTTAATTGCTTGACTTTTCTTCTTCTTCAGTTTCTGTGCGTGCACGCAGCCCTGCACCCTCATGCTCTTTTGGGGACGGTGAGGCGTTTACCTTTGCTAATTAGGATCAACTGCAATGTGCTTTCAACAAGGGGATTCATCATTTTAAGAACACAGGTGTGAACAATTCTGCATTTCAAGAACAAGTCATGAATCTGATGGCGACTTTTTTAAGAACAAATATAATAAAAACCTTAAAATGATACTGGTTAATGAGGCCTAATATTATCCCCGTCTCTCCCTCCCTCCCTCCATCCCCTTCTTTAACTTCTTGAACATACACCATCATCCACTGTCTCCCCCCCTCCCCTCCCTGCATGGCCTTTAATATATCCTTGGAGAACTGAAACATATCTTTTCCCCCCTCTGATGACAGCGGCTCTGTGATGTGAGACTGTGTCCATATAGCTGAGCTAAGCCCCGTTCCCATTTGCTCCGCTTCCCTTTTCACCTTTCCCTTCTTAAATAATAGGTCTCTGGCCTTTATTGCCGGTCACGGACATTGTGAGGCCCATAAGACAAGACGGTAACCAAAATTAATGGGGCCCCCGGCCTGGACTTTCTCCTCGCTGACCGCTTAACGGTCCAGAGAGCATGGACACAGAGTAAAGGACTGCTAATGGGAATTGGACGAGGTAAAGCACACACCTAACCATTTAATTATAGACGGTAAGACGGTATTGGCAGATCATTGCGGGTAGATAACAGGAAGATATTTCCTTATAAAGCGTGTGAAATGCTTCATATTATAAACCTGGATTCCTTTATTAAAAACACATTTGCCTGATTGTTATAAACGTTTCTTGTGTTCGTGGCTTTTCTGCTTTCTCAACCTCAGGGCGAAGAGTGGCAAACTACTTTTTTTTTTTTTCCTCCGTCTTATCAGCAGCTAGCAATAAAGCTTTCTAGGGGGCACCTATATCAGATCCTTCACGCTTGTCATCATCAAGCCTCTCATCAAGCTTTGCACTCTGGCTTTTTCCCTTCTCTCCCGACAGCATTTTGTTTTCCTGACGAGAAACACAAAGAGGAACATATTGAGTAGAAGAGGGGGGGTTGGCGAGGGGAGACAGAGGCGTCTGAGACGTCGGTGTACACACATCTCCTGGCTAATAATCCGGCAGAGGAGACAACAGTCATTCATCTGCGTGCCGGTACTGGCAGGTTGACTTTTCTGACTGAAGAGGGGGAATAATTGCGAGGCTCTCGTAACTGATGAATGCAGACTGTAGTGCAGGAGAGCGTCCCGACTCCCCCCGCCCCTCCTCTTCTTTTTTTTTTTTTTTTTTAAGAGCGGAAGGAGATGAAAAGAGGAAATACACACAAAGGAGCATTTATGTAACAACACAAGGAGTATGTATCAAATAAGCTGTGTTCCACTTAGCATGGCTCCAAAGCCAGACAAGAGGAATCAATAGGCAGCGGCAATTTTGCCCTCTTGAGGAGAGGAAGCTACGAGCAAACAAATACGCCAGGTTTTCACTTGCTACGAATTCAAACATATTTTTTTTTCCTCGACAATATTTTCCATTCATCGGCGGATTATTTATTTAGTTTCTCCTTCGCGCACATGCAACTGAAGCTTAAGGATTAGCGGAACTAATCAAAAACTTGTACAGTACAAAGAGTCAAACTCCGGCATCAATATTCACAGTCTGCATGATTCCCCCGGTTTGATCATGCAGCTCCAGCAGAAGTTCTCTTCTCTATCTCTCCTGTCCCTAACGCCTCCTCTTCCTCTCTCCTCTCTCCTCTCGCAACCTTCACTCTCTTCCTCTCCTCTCATCATTCTCATTCACCCCCCCCCCCTCAAACTTGCGCCGGCGCTTCATTTGCAACACTATCCCCAGGTCAGCGGGGTGGGTGTGGTACAGAATGTGAAGTAATCTCACTTGCTTGATTCTATCAATCCTCTTTTTCACCCGGGTTTTGAACACCTCAATCAAACCTCCCCTCAAGGTCGCCTTTGTAGCATGCTCGGCAGATTAAGTCCCCGTCCGTGTGCAGTGTGTGCTTTGAACTGGAGACATCACCCAGAGAAAGATAAAGAAGAGAGGGAGAGGAGAGAAAGGCAGGCAGCTGCTGAGATGGGAGAGTTTTCTTTCTTTTTTTTTCATGCTTTATCCTTTGTGGGGATATTCGGCTTTTAGTTCGGCGCAAGAAAAGCAGCCACGATAAACACTCGAGCCATCAAGGTCACAACACATATAGACTTAATGTATGTTAGTTTTTAAACCTTCTCCACGCCGGCGCCTACTGTAAATGTTCTGCAGCCCGTTCAGACTCGTGCAACGTGGTTGTGCTCCAGCAGTGGCTTAACCCTCGCACTATTGTCAACACTTGAGCAAACTATTCCATTAAAGCCCAGCCTGTCAGCGGCGGGGCTGCGCCGTGTGATGTCGATGATAGCAGCGGGGAAGGGACGGCGTTATGAATGGTCTGCTGGACGCAATGTTCAATTTACAGCAATCTGAGATTTCCATCTATCATCTGGCACAATGACGGAGAGCCAGGGAAAGGCGGAGAGGAAGAAGGGGAGCAGGAAGAGAGAGGCGTCTTCCCCTCCTGTTCTTCCTCATGAACTGAATACCAACTGGAATGCGGGGTGGGTGGAGAGCGTGTACGAGAGCGTGTTCGAGACTGTGCGCATTGCTCACTCTGTTATCAGAGCCGTGAACATTTCCACATCTTTCTTTCATCACGGCGGTGTTACAATCCGATATTTCTCCCTGCTTCTCATCAATAGGGAGGTACAGTATCTCAAGCTTTCAACCGCACCCTTGTTTCCTTCCTTCCTCCCTTCTTCTTCTCCTGCTCTGTTCAACTTGCAAACATACATCATTGGGCATCATGCTGGAGGCCCGGCCGCATTCATCCTAATATCTGCATGCTATCCAATTTGCAGTGAAGAATGAAATAATCTCACCAAGACAAACCGATCATTTATCAAAACTGCTCGGCCACGCCAGAGTCATTCCAACCCCCCTCTACCTCCACCTCCACCTCCACCTCCATCCTCTCTGTTGTCACACAGAGGCATGACACTTCCTGTTTCCATTGTCTGTCATCACGGAAGATGAAGTTGTACCCACATACCGATACATTAATACAATCCACGTCTTTCAAGTCCCGTGGTGCCAGCTTAGTCCGTCCTTTAAATTTTATTCCATCTGCACGCTTAAATAAATCTTAATTTAGTGGTGCTAGCTTCTATTTGAACACACACACACATACACACACACACTTCTCCTACATACATCAGCAAGACACATCAGCAATGTATTAAATGAAAAATGCTGCCAAGACCCCCACCCCACCCTGTCTAATTACATGCACTGAAGATCTGTTGCCTAGAAAAGAGGTTGCCTTAAGCCACAATCCCCATGAGGTTGTCCCCCCACCTCCCATCTCCTCCTCCATCCATGTTCCTGCGACTCCTCCATTCTTCTCCACGAGGCCTAATTCGCTCCATCTGTAGCCTCTGGCTCTGCCCGTGTATCGCTATGATTCAATTAATTAGTATGAGGCTCGTCCGGAGATTTAACGCAAATGATACGTTAGCCCCCCCGCCACTGTGAATATCTTAAATTGGTCAAATCCCGACGGGCCGCCCGGGTACCCTCTTGGTTTCTCGCAGAAAAGGGTCACGTTATTAGAGAGTGGTAAGGTGTGTGAAGGGGAAGGAGGTGACGTGGAATACAGGTTGGACTTGTGGGACGGGGGGGGAATGTAAGAATCAATGAAAGCAATCACCATGTACAATTGAATTTGTTGTGAACTGCACAAAGGACGAAAAACAGATCTATGGATTGTGCAGAGGTCAGGTAATCATATACTCATTGTGAGTAATGAAAGGAAAAATCATACCTTGAGCAGAGTGGTACAATAAACCGAGATACAGAGCCAAACAGTATAGATTTCAGGCCAAGTGCAACATGAAAACCTGCTCTCTCTGAGCAGAGACATCAATGTCCAGTCTGTGGTTGTTTAAGAGTGTATGAATACTTTTGAATTCTGCACAGACCCTCGCTCTCAGCGTATTCTGAAGGATGACACAGTGTCTGATTTCATGGGGGGAATGCACAGTTAAAGGAGAAGACGAAAGCATAGATGTGACTACCTACAAATACCCAGAAAGCCACCACCATCATTAGACATTGACATGTCAGCCAATTTAGGTTCCATCCATCCATTTTCATCCACTTATCCGGGGCTGGGTCGCAGAGGCAGCAGGCCAAGCAAAGCACCTCAGACATCCCTCTCCCCATCAACGCTTTCCAGCTCCTCCTGGGGGACCCCAAGGCGTTCCCAGGCCAGATAAGATATATAATCCCTCCAGTGTGCTCTGGGTCTGCCCCGGGGCCTCCTACCAGTGGGACATGCCCAGAACACCTCTAATAGGAGGCGCCCAGGAGGATCCTGATCGGATGTCCGAACCACCTCAACTGCAACTCCCTTATCCGAGAATCGGCTCCTTAACGTGGTGGAGAGATTTGCGCGAATCTGGGAGCTGTGTTGTCTGGGGCCAACAGCTCCTGGTAGGGTCTCTCAAGGCAAAGTGGTCACAGGGGATGGGCCAGACTAAGAGCACTCCTGGAAACTTCCCTAAAGGTGCTTTCAGACCTAGAGTTGTCTCCTTTGGTCTGAATCAGGGACTCATTTTGTCACAAAGTTGTATAACTACCTAGAGTTGGTTCGTGTTCTCACGGCAGCATTTACAAGCGGACCAGATCAAATGCCTTGTGTGAGAAAGCTGCTCTTGATTGGTCAAAATTTCCATGTGGGAGAAATCCAGGAAATAAAGAAAACGTTGAAGAAGAGTACACTTGCAAGATAAATGTGACACTTTCTAATGTCACAATGGAGGGACAACTACGCAGGTTGATTTTAGCGCTGCTCATCGTGGACTATATTGCTGTCATTGTTCATTTGAGTCAAAGCATACAGTTTGAAAACGAGGCGCAGCTCCAACTAGAAAACAATGTTTTGATGCATTGGATGTGCTGAATGTGCATATTAAGGAACAGGAGACCGAGACCACCTCTTCAAGAAGGTCTCGGTCCGGTTGTTTTGGTGCGCACCTGAGTGTGATTGCTGTGTTCACACCTGCCCTAACGAACCGCACTTAGGGGGCAAACAAACTTGAGTTTGATTGAACGGAACCAAACAGGGCCTGTGTGAAAGCACCCTCAAAACTTCTACAGTGTTTAGGCCGTTCAGCTGTTAGTACAGACATGTCTAAACTAATTCTGATACAGAGATTTCTCATGAGAAATGAACAGCACTGCATCGAAGAATCTTGCTGCTCACAGTAAGAAGCTGATTGTGAAAATCTGTTTTCAAAGTCTTTAAAATCTGATCTTGCTCAGTGTAAAATTTGAAAACGAGAGCCAAAGGCCACGCCCTCAACAACACACTGTTGTCCTAACCTTACCTGAGTTTACTCTCTGAGAAATAACCATTGATCCGATTGTCCCATTCCAAGTCGTTTGCCTGTTACGGCACCACGAGCCTTTGTCTCTTGACATTCAAGTATCAGCTAACTGCCTGACCTGTCATGTTTTGTTCTTACGTCCCACACACCTCTGACACATCCGTCACACCATCCATCATTTAGTCAAAAGGAATGATTTGTCTAATGAATGGCCGAGGCTAATCAATCGATCACTCATCGTCGTCTCAATGGGAGCTCAAGGTTAATTCAGCACGTCTTACGAACACTTTGAGGAAATGATTGAGCACTTTGACACTCACGTCACCTCAGGAGGATACTTTTTACATGTTGACGGTGACGGTGAGTTTGTATATTTGGTGAACAGAGAATTTGGAAATAATTATATGCAACAGCAGCTGCTAAATCCGAGCATAACAAAAGACATTCCTGTAATGAATGCCATCATGAAAAACGAGTAAATTGTACCTTAAACAGCAATTTGCAGCCCCTGTTTGCAGGCTCCCCCTCCTCTGAGAGGCACAGCTATAAGCAGCCCATCTCAGGGCTGCTTGATGGCTTCTGCCAACAGAAGGTGGGGATCCCTTTTCCTGCGATTAGTTTCATTTACGCCGTTTTTCTTTGCGTGGTAAATTGTTGCCGGTGAATGTGGGCGGAAAGACGCACGGTTGGCGGAAGCTAATTTTCCACTTGAGGAAACTGTCTGCAAAATAATAATCTACGGTTTGTTATGTGAAAATGATGATCTCCCTCAACCCTGCCGGGAGCTGGGTAATGGCACAGCACCGGGGAGGCCTTCACGCCATAACTGCACTTTTCCACAACTGGCTTGTTAGCTGGAGAGCCAGAGTCTGTCAACACGCAGGCAGGCAGGCTGAGACTGCAGCATCTGCCACGGGCTGGCAGGGGGATGCTTTTGAGGGTGGCACTGCATGCCGAGCAACATATTTTATCAGGGGAGGAATGACGTCCGTTTGTGGACAGTGTCTTGGACATGTTATATCTGTCACTCTGCACATTAAAGTACTCTTCCTCTGTGTCTGAAGGTGGGATGTAAATAAGTACATTTACTACAGATCTGGAGTGTTTAATTTCATGCTGTGTTACAGCTCTACTCCAGTACAGGAAGAGGGAAATATTTCCACTTCACTATATTTTTTGACAGCTATAGTAATCAGCGACTTTACAAACTGACATTTTACATACAAATATATAAGTGTTCAGCTCAGCCGTATGGTAAAGCACATTTTGAGTCCTTATATCTTAATGAAAAATGTGTTGAACTCAACCTTATTGAGCTATCTCTACCATTCGGTTCAAACATGTTTTGCAAAAAAATTCCACTAGATGTCGCTGTGTCTTTAAATAGTTTGCCTTTTCAGTTCGCCTCCTACAGGAAGTTGGTAACAAAAGAAGACATTCCGGACATGACGGCTCTGTGTGGTGGGTTCTTCAAGGGTAGGCGTATATTTTTGATGTTATAGTTTTACAGATCTTACTGAAGAGATTTCGGCAACTTTACACACACACACACACACACACACACACACACACAAAATCTAGTAAAGCTCATTTTTTTTAAAAACATGCTGTGCCAAACAGCTCATTTGGTCTTTTACTGTAAAGGTAGAGAAGCTAAGCTAACCTAATTAAAACTGATGATTTGCCAAAATAAAAACTTCTGATCATTCACTGTTGTTAAACAATACATTTAACTTTATTTATTTTGTAAGTATGATGTTTTTTTTCAATAGTCTAAAGCTATGCTGAATCAAATGGTTAAATGGTCCTTTTATTGTAAAGGTAGAAAATGTACAATTTTTAACAAATTAAAAAGGGATGATGAATATCCACTGTTGTTAACACCATATATTTATTGTTATTCAATACATTTTATGAAAGAAAAAATACATTGGTGTGATTTTTACCATTTCTGAGATGTTTTAAAAGTACTGTAATAGTAATTATCTTTAATACATATATGGAAATAATACTACTACTGGTAATACCACTAATTCCATAGTAATAAATGGATATGTGTCAGTATACCAACATATTGGATTGTAATTCTGATTCTTTCTGTTTTAAAAGAACCACAAGATGACTTCTCAGCAGTTTGGTAGAGGCCTATATTTTAAAAACTATGGGGTCTGTTAGGAAAAACAAACATTGACTGTTAAAATATTGCCCTGATGATTACCCATGATGTATTGCTATTGACGAAACTACCCAACAGTATGTAAAGCAGCTAGATTTAGCTGTACCTTGACCAACTACAACAGTATAATAACTTCTACTTACACATTCAAGATAAACAATTCAGGATTTTCCTAAAAAAACAATAAGTGCTTCCTCTCAATCATCACTACTGACCCACTAGAAATTTGTGGCGGTGTGTTTATCCCAACAAGTCCTCCAACCTGTATGACCATGCAGCTGACATCCTGCCTTCTGAAAACATTCTTACCGGAGCATTTCCTAAGAAGAGTATCTACCAATGGACAACAGAATAGCTCGTTTATGACTGTTAAGTTTTGAACACGTGGGTAATGGAAATGGTCGCAGTCGCGCTTAAACTACGTGGTTGGATTAAGGCAACAGAACTCTTTGGTAACGTTTACAGGAAAAAAATCGTTTTAAAAAACCAACTTTGTTACTAAGGTTACATAAGGTGACGAGTCACAACATAGGTAGACATACTATGTTGCGTTTTTAAAATAACTTGACATTGGCTTGTGGTTTCACATGGGACATGAACGCCAAGTCTCTTGGATGAATGTCCAGTGTTTTTTTGACCTATTCGAGGACTTTCCTGCTCTTTAAACTACGTTGCCTGACTTCCTCCTCTGCTCTCGTAACAAAATAAGAGATATATAGGTCAAAATGACATGACGTGGAAAGCCGTGAGGCATTTCCACATTTGGGCGACAATAGCTCAACCGGCAAGTTGCCAGCTCAAGTCCCCATCTGGACCAAACATGGAACGTAGACTGCAGCGTGAAAATTTCCTCTCGAGGAAGAATAAAGTATATCCTCTTCCTCTTAATTTCTGCTTGTAAAAATGACCTATGGGGTCGTATTTTGGAGGACGATCCAATTGATCAAGATGTTCCTGGGGCAGCGCACAGGTAAGGTCAGGAGTTAAAAAGGTAGCTACCAGGTACAAGACTGTAAGCAGTATCATCCAAGAGAAAACTACGAAAATGGCGGACACAGCACTGAAAAGGCCAAGGACAAAGCTCGTTCCGAAATGAGAGTGAATGTAGGGTTGGCTTCCATGTTCCCTTTCATTAGCAACACAGTTTACGAACAGCAGTGAACAATTCTCGCGTAGTGGACCTTTGATGCATCGGTAATAATAATCACGATATAGTACTATATGTATTCGTACAACACTCACAGGGACCGTTTCTGAGATTTGTACTTTTAATATTTTCAGAAAAATTCCTCTATAATCATTAGAGTAAGTACCTTTATGTGGGTAGCAAGTTTTATTTACGTAAATCATCTGAATGCCACTGTCTGTCCAAACATAGATATATCTGAGGAGACTATTTAAACCCAAAACTTTAGAGCTGATGACAAACTCATGTTTGATTGCTGTAAGGGGGGGAGGGGGGTATTTGAAGGTGTCAGAACTGTAATACATTTCAAAAACAAGACAGACTCATGGTTTACTATAAATATCTGTGAGCTGTGAAACTGATTACAGTACTCAGTCTCTGGCTGTGACGCTGTGTGGTATCAGTAAAAAAATAAAAGGTCATTCTTCACTGAGGAGTTATGCAAGTGGCCTTTAGAGGAGCTTCGTTTGGTATGAGCTGTGTGTTCCTATAGGAGAGGTCTAGTAAAAACAGTACACGGGCTGCCCGGCGTAACCACGGCTTCTTGTATTCAGCTCGAGTGTGGCGAGGGCAACAATTGACTAATCCTCTTTCTTCCCCCTGAAGTTTGTCTGTTGATTCAAATCCTCCAAGCTGAACTTGAAGCATCCAAGAGGAGATAAGATGTCGAGATACGGCGGTGTAAGAATCAAAGTCGAGGAAGTTAGAAGATCTTGGCTCTGTTTAGTTCTTTATATTGTGCTATATTTCAACTTTTCTATCTCTGTGGGGCAAAAGACACGAAATATAGGTTTTAATCTTGATATTTTGATCTATATATGACATAAAGCACTCTATATAAAGCTTGATGCTGCTGCATATATAACCTATAAGGTGACATATTATCATCTCAGTGCAGATTATTTCTATAAAGTTACAATATGTAACTTAAATTTCACAATAAATTACATTATTATCACCTTAAAGGCCACAACTGTGATATGTAACTGTGAAATTCATGCAGGTAAATATAATAATTTTACAGAAGTATACTGCTAAATCACAGTAATCCAATGCACATAAACTGTGAAGTTACAGTTAAATACAGTAATTTTACAGGAGCATACTAAATCACAGTAATACGCAGGCATAACTTCTGTGAGATCACAATATACAGCTGTCATTTCACAGTAATTTACTGTAAAACTGACACAGTAACTCACAGGTGAAAGTAATGCAACTAGTAGCCAGTAATTTACTGTAAAAATAAAGCCAAATATTTTAGAGTACATTCACATATGTTATAAGCATATCAAGATATGTTTTTAACATATATGAAATACCCATAGTAAAATTTGTATGTGTACATGTTTGTACAGACATATATGTCACTACCATAGATGTTAACTATATATAATTATATATTTAAGTTTATGAAAACAACTTATATATTAAAATTCTGTATGCTCTGTATGCTTAATGATGTTTTTCTCAGAAATTTGACATACATGTTTTACCTTTTATATTTACATACATATCATCAACATATATTGATGAGCTTTGAGATGGAGAAATATATGCATGACATAAATGTCTAGAACATAAGTGCAAATAATAGACATACATACATTGAAAATATCTCCATGACAATTTGTAGACCTTCTATTTTATAATTTATATATGCAAGTTTATGAAAATAACATATATGATAGAATGTTGTATGCTTATATGTTTTTCTCATTACTTTTTGACATCTATTTTTTATTTTTTTCCATATATAATTTCTTTGGGGTGGATACATATGTACAAAATATTTGTCTACAAAATAAGCATATATATTTGTGTACATATTACCACCACATTATATGTTGCAGCCATACATGTTAATTATATATGTTGAATTTATATGTGTAAGTTTATGAAAAGCACATACTGTATGTACAAAAAAATCCGTATACCTATATTGTGTTTACTTTCATTTTTGACATACATGTCTATCTTTTATATTTGCATATATATATATGCAGTGCCTACATATATATCTCTTCTTAATTTTGACATATATATGTAGGCTAATGTTATGTAATATCAACATATATAGATTGGCTTTGGAATGGAAACACATGTACATAACATATATACAATATAAGCACATACTATGGCACATATCAGACATACATACATATATTAAAATATCTATCTATATATCTATTATATATATATATATATATATATAATGTATATACAGCAATGTGTATTAATGACTTATGATTAAATGTTTGAAATATATTCATTCAGTATCAATAAATATGTTTTATATATAAATAATTATATGTGTGACATATATGGCAATGAATGTATGGCACATACATTAACATACATGTTTTATGAGGTAGACATATATAGCAATATGTGAAACTGTTCCACTTTCTAACATGTTTCATATATGAAGTTTGTACAAATATGTTTTTACTTCATATGTTAATGTATTTCTTGTACATATAAGTTCACTATATGTACATATATAACATTTCCGTATGGGTCAGTCTGAGTATCAGCCTCTGTGCTGCCTCCTGCTTTATCTTCTCTCACGACTTTAAATCATCGTCAATAAATCCAGCAGCGAGCTGTAACAGTGTGTTAGTGTGCTGCCAGATAGACACCCAGATACACACAGACACCCAAAACCTGACACACAAGCCATCAAAAGGAGGAATTAATTAACCACAACATAAATTGTTTGATATGAGATCTATGTTTTCATCTTGACTGGGTTTATTCTTCCCCAGAAAAATACACCTTATTAGCCGGGGCATCTAGCTATTCATAAGGCCGCGCATTATCCGGCATATAATTTTTCCTCATTTAGTATTGAGTCCATGAGTGCCTCCCTTCTGCTGGAAATTAATTACTTGAGCTGACTTAATGTGGAGCTATTGAATAAGACAAAGAGCAGAGGTTTTTCCACTCACTCCGTTTTTGACACTTGATACGAGTCTATAAGTGAATTACAACAAAAACAGAGAGGAGAAAGAAACAGCAAACATTGTAATTTAATGTGATTATCCAATTGAGGATTTAATTACATCATATCAGAGTAATTTTTATTTCTCAGAGTATTGATGACCCACTTAAGAACCCCATTGATTTCGCTCTGTGTTTGGCTTTTACCAGCTTTGCTTTCGCGCGCCTGTTTAGCTATTTAAAAGCAGGTTAAAGGGTCGTGGCTTTTAAACCTCAGGCTATTAGGTTTGCCCCCATAAACACCCTGGTGCACTTTGGCACTCGGGCACACGCACACACAGACACACACACAAATGCACGTGCCGATCGACTCCGAGTGCCCTGCCTGGTTTTTATGGGAGCACGGGCCAACTTTATCATTTCCCTGTTCAATAATCCATCAACATTTACATTCCATTAATCATCCCGCTGTCTGAGTTGGAGTAGCGCTCCAGGAAGGGCCCCCTGGGCAGCGCACCGGCCCTCCCTCATTAGCCATAACCGGTGCTAGTGTGTGTGTGTGTGTGTGTGTGTGTGTGTGTGTGTGTGTGTGTGTGTACACCTCACACACTCCGGCACTCACGTGACTTACAGCTCAGGACAATATTGACTCCAACAACTGGATCAATGTGCTAAAATGCACCGAATGATGTGCAATAGTGTGTTTGTCAGCAACTCTAGGGTGAACGCGAGAACATGCACACGTGCACATTCACTGTTTTAACACAATGATGATGAAATGCAAAAAAAAAAAAAAAAGGAGAAGAAGAGAGAGGTGGCGGTGATGGTGGTGCCTTAAAGGCTTGAATTGAGAACTGTTTACATGCGACAACCAGCTCAGCAACCATGTCTGCACCACCGCAGGGTCTGGGGCTCCCATCTATCCACCTGGACCTCACACACACACACATCCACCTAACGTGCATCCACACAGGCCTAGAGAGCTGTGAAATCAGCCTGTCACTAGGCTGCAGTGGCACAGCAGTAGGGGGTGCTAGTGAGCTGGTGAGGCATAATACAAACCCCTGCTGGGCTCTGTGTGAGACTTTGGGAGGTTTTACTGGTGGCACACAAAACATACTGTATGCACCAAACACACTCACCCCTAGTCTCCCACACACACACATCACTTTTGTTAATCTCCTATGTATTAGTCCATAGAATAAGATTCCTGTGAGATTAATTCCCTGCTGTCCAACAGATGAGACGTAGCTCTAAAAGCGCCGTATGTGACAGAGCTTTATGTTAAAATAGATGACAGATCATAAATGCATGACTTTTGCTGTCACCACTGACTCCCTGGTGATGACTGTGTACCGTGAGTCACTTCATGCAAAATGTTCAGCAGCAAAAATAAACCCACTGGCAGATATCTGTTGTTCCACGAGGCTGTAATCTATTCTTTTGTGATATTTTTTACATGTAAATAGTCAAAAAATAGCATCCTTGTTTCTTCCAGGTGCTAACTTTAATGAACGGTGCCAGATTCCATACAGCTACCTTCAAATCAAAGCACGCAGCAACGACAATATAGCTTCTGCTGGAGCTCATTGTTCTGCACTTTTTATTTCTGCTTGTGTTTGTCGTCTTGATTTTTCCACAAAAAAAAACAAAAAAAAAAACAAGACATCTTTATGCTTTTTTATCTCATCAGCAAAGCCCATTTTTTGGAAGCAAATTTTTGTGGAAGTAAATAAAGACGACTGAACTGCCAGCATTTCTGAGGAAATGACACTTTAAAACGGACGCATTAAAGAAATCATGTTTCAAAGTCAGAGTAAAAGCCACATTATGGCAGAACGGCTATGCAAAGTATGCGTGATGAAATTATAGCGAGTAAAACTGTTTTATTTCCCCTCTCCAGCTTATTCACATTACATATAGGAGTATATGAAAATGTCCAGCATCTCCTTAAAGTGTTCACCAGCCATTATTATTTATAAACCGTCAAGCACTCTGAGTTTACCCGTGCCCCCTGTCCCCCCCTTTTCTATTAATAGTTAAGTGAATTAAAGTTTCAGCAGGTCACACCAGCTACAATTCCTGCAGAGGAATTCAGTAGGGCAGTCGTCTACATATCAAATATCCTGTCTACTAGATGACGAATGACAGACCTCCCAGCTGGCATATCTACACTTTGCACATTAAGGTAAAATATGCTAATATGTGCATGTGAATATCACATTGTGGAGATTCGATTCATTATGGTTTCACAGCCACCGCGCCTCGGACAGCTTTGAATATGGATTTTAAAAACTGTCGATGGCCTGTGACTCTCGGATATACAGAGCAGGAGTGAGTAAAATGGGCAGTGTGGCTGCAAACAAGCTGGAAATTTGTGATTCACTACCTTTTATGTGGACATCAAAACAGTGTTGATGGTAAATACAGTCAATTGAAGCGATAAATTCCTCAGTGCGTGCTACATTGGCCGAGAAAGCTGAGTTGTTGTGCAGTGCCTACCTGTTCCTATCATGTTTCAGGGTTCAAAGGAGGACTCGGGTGCAGTGCAGCAGGCAGGCAGGTCTAAAACAACAAAAGGCGAGATTTAATGACATGAAGATGATGACAAAAGGCAACAAAACTGAAGAGCAGGCTGACGTAAAACAACGTACCCATGAAAAACACAACACGAGGAACAGATCAGGAATCAAGGAACACAAAGGGAATCCAACAGGGAGCAGAGATCAACAAAGACTAAATACACAAGGACAGCAGGGGGATAACGAGGGACAGGTGACAACACAGCTGATGAGGAACAGGTGACACAAATCAGGGCGGGGCAGATAATAACTAAGGTGGGAAAACACACAAAGGCAGGAAGTAAAATCAGACATGACACAGGAGTGAGGAGTTGACCCAGGAGACAGACTAAACATGAATGAACACATGAAACAAGGATAGACACAAACAGAAAACAAAAACCCAGGATCATGACAGTACCAGGATGCTGTGCGTACGACTGTCTTAGCTATAGCTATTTCTTTATTGGCCAAAACATAGAAGACGAGGTTTATAGGCTGTGCCGAAAACAAAAACATGGAGGCTCCATTATGTCAACCAGCATGAACCAAGACAGCAACACTCTTATTTTTCTCACTGTAAATGGCAGTGAAATGCTCTTCCTGTTAAAACGTGAAAACTAGTTAGCAAACATGTTGAGAAAGATACACAGTTAACTAAAGGTAAAACATAAATTGTTGAAATATGTTGATGTAATAGATTAAAAGTTACCTACCTACCTACCAAAAAGTAACACATTTCAACACTGTTACAAGAAAGTATTGAACAAGCTGACCTAGCTAAAAGTAGGCTAATAGATAAATGGTTTAAAAGATTCAAAAACCAAATAGTATATGGTTAAAATAGCTAAAAGCAATGAATAAATGTTGAGAGAGTCAGATTAAAGTATTGAAGATACTGTTAAAATAGCTTAAGTTGTTATAATTAAACATGGTAGAAACAGTTAGCTAAAAAAGTAATGGATAAATGGTTGAAATAGTTAGCTAAAAGTAATGGATAAATAGTTGAAATAGCTTAACGCAATGTATAATTGGGTGATAAAGCGTTACATTAAAGTATTGGAGACATGGTTAAAATTACTGGATAAATGGTTAGCTAATAGCAATGGATAGATGGTTATTAAATATACAGTTAGCTAATAGTAATGGGTATATGGTTATTAGATAAACAGCTAATATCAATGGATAGATGGTTATTGGATAAACAGTTAGCAAACAGTATTGGATATATGGTTATTGGACAAATGGTTAGCTAATAGTAATGGATACAAGGGTATTTGATTAAAACATGTAATTTTGGTGCTTATGATGTTAATTTCACCCAGATTTTGGATCATATTCCTGCTGGAACACGTCCAGTTTCTTAAAAAGGTTTTATTGGTGACTTTTCAAAGGGAAAAAGTGCCGCTATACACAGTCATTCTGCCGGTTACAAGTATACTGCTACATGTAGCTGCATGCTAACGTCAGGGAAACATGTAACGTCAATTGCTGGTGTTGTTCATGTCTCTCCCAAATTCAGATCATATTTCTGCTGGAACGTGTCCGGTTGTGTTTTGAAGCTGCATTGATTGCTGAGACATCAAGATGCAGAAGACTCAGAAATGCTGATCAGAGAAGACTGAATTTTGTGGGAAGGGAGGCTTAAAAATGAAGATAAACAACACCTTAAATGGAGTCTTCTCATACTGAGGGCAAATAAGGTGTTCCAGCACAGACAGTGTGTTTAAATAAAGTGGATTTTGACCATTAACGCATCTAAACATGTTTTGGTAGAAACCCAAAAATACAAGCCTGAATCTGAAAATGAGCATAAACATCTAAAAATATGGCGTCAGAGAAACACTAAATCCATTTCAAGGCTATCTTTTCTATCATGTCATGTCAGGGCACAGCAAAGCAGTCTTTTTTTTTCTCTGACAGCGTTCTCCACACCGATAACAAAATTGATCTGTCTGCATCCTGCAGCACTTTCAGAGTAAATGCACACTTTATTCTTTTTTTTCCACTCAGGGAAATTAAACCAAAGAAGGCTGTGTAAGATTCTTGCTCCCACACATCTCAGAGCATCTCTTTTTAAAAAAAAGCTCTGATCTGAGGCAACCTGCTGGCTACATAAGCAGATCATGAATCTGGATTGAGACGTAGACAGCATGTGTTTAAAAACAGCAGGGCAGCTCGAGTGGATGTGTGTTAGTTTATGGAATCTGGAGATTTGTCATTGTTGTCATTCGCAATTCTCCTCTTTCTCCCCATCTGTCTGCCTCTCTCGCTGCTTTTTCCACCGTTTATCTCCCCTCCTTACCCTTAGATTAGATAATCATCTCGAACACCCCCTTCAAGACCTCCTAGACTTCTCTTTCTGAGCGCATAACTGGATCCGTGCCTCTATTTTCCAAATGAGACAAGACCACTCTGACTGGCTCGGGGGGTCAATCTCCAGGGGATCTGATTGGGCCGTAATTGAATTTGAGGGGTCAGATCAAACGCGCGGCTCTTCCCCCTCGACAGCTACCATAACCTCCCGAGAAAGGAGCGAGAGGAGTGCGGAGGCGAACTCCGTCGGGAGCAGGAAAGATTAAATCTAGCAGGTTTGGAGTGGGGGCCATTTACTGTACGTGTTTGGGTTGTATTTTGCTTTCACGGGGAGAAGATTATGTTAGATGCAATAGATAGTATGCATAATGGAGAAAAGAAAAGTCTTTACTTTGTGTAGAAGCTTCTGGCGAGATGGGAGAGCAGGATTGTTAATGGTGTTGCCGGGCGAAGCATGTCAAATCAATTTCTCTCCCTTCATTAAAGCAGAAGCCACCTGAGCCTATTACCAGACATGCCTACGTACTTATCTTATCCCTTTAAAGTCCAGGATGTGACCTCGCCGTTCACTTAGTGACCATCATCGCAGACCGGTTCAAAGGGGCACCGGGGTATATACCATTGCGGATCATCTTGGCCACAGGGTGGGCAGACGTCTCTTCATAACCCTGTGCTCTTTATAAACCCACTGAATTGGATTTTGGTGCGTTCCTGGAACACCCATTACCGATTCAAGTCAGTGCTGTACCTGTGGTGTCCTTGTTTTCAGGATGCATCAGTGAGTAACTCGATGTTTATCAAATGGAGTTTGTTTCAAGGTGTGTGAGCAGTCAGGTTTCCTAATCAAACATCCCCCCATTAGAAAATAAAATGTTTGCATTGCTGATTGGTATCAGCAGGCCTTTGAGTATCAGAATGTGGAGTTAATTCAGTTGGAGCTGGAATATATTCACTGGCTCTGTGGTTCGAAAAAAAAAAAAAAAAAAAAAAACCCGGGAACTGCTCCTACTTTTATAGTGAATGGCTTATGTATGGTACCATTGTCTTGTGCCTCTCAAAAGCCTCCCCTCCTGCATTAATGGACACGTGCAAGTTTAAAAGCATTTCAATCAATGAGACTGAGTCCTCTAATGGGGCCTCCTTTCAGGAAGGGGAGCTGGAATATACGTTTTCATTACAAGGACCAGATTGCGGCGTTCACTCAGCGCACTCAGCCCTGTATTGAAATGAGAGGTGTGCTGCGTGATTACCGGAGAGAGTAAAAAGCTTCTGAGATAGAAGATAGTGAAGATGGATACACAGGCTCTTTTCCTCCCTTCATCCTCGCTTCTTTGATTCACCTTTTAATAGTAAAGGGATAGAGGAAGTTGATGATGCTGATGACTTCCGTACCTGATAATGTGCTGATGATGTCAGTGCAGGTTTGGATTAAATTAATGATGATGATTCGATTCTGAAATGCAGAACACATAAATGCATTACTTAGGTTGTAAATTCCGACCTGGTAAAACAACAGAATACAACATTTGTCTTGTGTGTTTCACAATGTGTGAGTGATTGTGGTCACACCGGAAAGTGGTGCAGCAAAAGATAGATAGATAGATAGATAGATAGATGGATAGATAGATAAAATGTTCAGTCCTAGAAAGGCGGGGACTGGCAAGACTGGTTGGTGAACTGCTGTAACTAGCAGGCTAACCGCTAACTTGATGGCAAGTTGAAACAGGAACTGCCCAATCTTCTCCAAGCTAATGCTTCCAATGCCCTAATAGTCTGAAAATGCCATGTTAGACCAACTCTGATTGCCTACTTGTTGCCTTCGTTGGTTGGGTTCGTTAGGTTTAGGCATGAGAACTGAGATTGGTAAGGGTTTGGGCAAGAATATCAGGGTAAATAGTTAGCTAAAAGCCATAGTTTAATTGTTTAAACAACTAAAAAGTAAAAGATAAATGGTTGAAATAAGAGCAATACACATGCCACGTCTTTAACCACCTGGAAATCGCTCCTTTCAAGAGCATGGCGGCAGCTTGTGTCTAAGGTTCCTCAGCACCAGATAGGCAGATAGATAGATAGACAGATAGATAGATGGAGAGATAGGTAGGTTGGCAGATAGATAGATAAACATGTTGGGGACTAGTAAGACTGGCTGGTGAACTGCTGTAACTGGCAAGCTAAACACTAATACAATAGCAAGTTGGATGAGGAACTGCCCAATATTCTGCAAGCTCATGCTTCAGAGCCCCTTATAATCTGAAAATGTTACTTTGGACTCTGATTGCCTGCTCGTTGCCTTTGTTGGTTGGGTACAGATTGCAGAGTGCAGAGCTGATCTTCTTCCAGGATATAGTGTGTATTATAAGTGTGTAGGCCTATTGTCCGTGGGACAGATGTAAAGCTCTGGGTAGCCCTGAACTAACATGATCAACTTCTCCTCCATATTTATCACAGACTGATATTTATGGATTGAGGGAAAGATATCTGTTGGCTGTGATTGGTTGGTCCTTGTCACATGACATGGGGTGCACGCTGCTGCGTTCTAGAAATTGAACTGTTTATCTAACAGCTAATAACCCCTAAAATTTGGCGCTCAGGACGGCATGCGGGCTGCAGGGGTGTTGCTCTGGTGTTTGAGCGTGTCGCTGCGGGTCTACATTGAAAACGATAGTTAAAAGTAATGAATCAACAGTTGGAAAAGCTAAAATTAGTGGATACATCGTTGAAACAACTAAAAAGTAACAGATAAATTGTTGAAATATCTAATCGTAATGTCTAATTCTTGAAACCTAAGTAGTTTGTACTCCAACAAAGGAGGTTAAATAAAAATTGATGGTGACACAGAGCTACGTTAGCTTCCTTCATTTTAGCTTCCTCAGCTTTCCATTCAGAACGACTGGTTTGGTCAACACTGCACATTTACACTTCAACGTTCACCAAACTCATCATGAATCTGGTTGCATTTATTTCGCCTTTGCTTGAGATTCCACTAATAGCACTGTAACATCAACATAAATTGATTTGGCTGAAATTTCTCAATTTTAAACGGTGGTGTGATGAGTTTGTCTCTAAAAGCATGAGTACATAATGAAGGCACCTGGGGAAGGAAAATTAAACCGTACAGCTGTTACGTTCTTTGTCAAAACACGACTTTCCACTGCTCACAGATCACAAAGGCAGCATTTTAAGTACTGCCTTTAGATTCAAAGTCAGGGAAGCAATGCACGCCAAAAGCATTGCTCCGCAGGGGATCTTAAGCAGGGATGGCAGCCATCAGATATTTTGACGAGAATAGAACAGGTGTTGTTTAATTACCAGGGGTTTAAGGTGCTGAGAGAGCAGAGTGTAAACATAATATAAATAATTTTTGATAACAGCAAAATGTTGATGAGTGACAGCAGATTTCCTGCAGTCTGTGTTGTCTGATGAATACGTGGTGTATTCGTGTGTGTGTGTAGTGACTTCTCTCACTTTCATCTGCAGCTCTCTCTCCATCCTTTATTTCTAGTTTCTGTGGAGTGGCTTGCAAAGTGATTCAATACGTGTTAATGACCAAGACTTTTTTTCTCCCCCTTTTTTTTTAAACTTTGAAAATATCTCCATTAGGTATAATTATAAGTGGATGAAGTTTCAATTTCCCAACTTCCAGCAAATATAATTAATCAAACTAATTTGTGACACATTTAATAAACTTGATATTGCCTTTGGTAATGAATTGCACTTGAGCAAAAAATTAATTACTCTTCCCTATTGTGGCGTGCAAATACGGAAATAATTTAATTAGGTCTGGGGACCCGTTGCCAAGCCTATTGTTGCACAAGTCTGCAGGTTTGGTATAGGAGTTCTTTATGTAATGCAAATTTAGCCAATATAAGAAATATTTTGTTGACATGCTCGAGCAATTTGTAGGCAATTTCTGAATTAATAAAATAAACAAGCCACATGTGACGCAGTGATAGTGTTATCTTGATGTGTTAAATACGGGTTTAAAGCCCTACAGTCCTGCGTCTTTCACACATGTATGATTTAGGTTTTTAACACAGGCTCCTTGATATGCCAAAAATCAAGTTAACTAGATGGACATGTGTGCTTTCCTCCATTTCCAAACAAGCATGATCAAAATTTTGGTCAGATATAGAGATAAAGCAGTAATTGCACAGGACTTTCTGGAGGCTAACACCCCAGATTTGTGAGTCGTGACCTGTACTGATTAACAGTTAGTTCATCTTCCCTGTGGTCCCCATGTCTCCTACAAGCTGACTTTACTATTTTAAGCAGCCATATCAAGCGGAGCCTTGGTAACTGCAGACGCGAGAAGGATGACAATTTCTATAGTTTGCATTTGGCCTGGCAGAGATATAGAGTCATGTTCAGGATGCTCCCATGACTACTATAGACCCTTTCAGGGCCACAAGGACGTCCATAATTGACTGGAGGCAAAACCTGCCTCTCCACCACAGGGCTGTAGGCTACATAGGAGTCTGAAAATGTGGTCTTGTTGTGTTACTGGGAGCCAGAATAGAAGGAGTCATGGCTCAAAACTTACATTTTATGACATACCAGCCGCCACTGCCCGTCAACAAATGAAGACACCTATGTTTAAATGTGGTAAGACCAAAGGACTGGACGGAGGCGATCACCAAAAATGCTCTCATGTTCAGCGCACACTTAACCATGTTAAGTTGCACTGTCCCTATCAAATAAAAAATAAAATAAATACATAACAACATTAATAGGGTTTCCATCCACCTATTCTTGTTTGAATTTTCAAAAATAGTGAAAATAAATATGAATGGAAACGCTAGAAATTCGAAAAAAGGCCAAAAATTCGCAAAACAGTTTTTACGCTTGGAGGGGGTGGATTTCAATCAATCAATCAATTTTTATTTATAAAGCCCAATATCACAAATCACAATTTCCCTCTGTCCTTAGGACCCTCACAGCGGATAAGGAAAAACTCCCCCAAAAAAACCCTTTAACGGGGAGAAAAAAATTTGTCTGCGTATCGATAAAAGGAAAGTACGACTTTTTGCTATGGAAACAGGTTTTGTGGATAAACGATGACTGGACCGGAATATATATGTATAATTGAGTGTATGAAATACATTTAATCCTGTTAATCTGGGGTAATTGATTAGAGAACTGACACTTGAGAGCCGAATACTACGGGACAGGTGAGAGTAATTCACAATTTCCCATACACATGGAGAACGACGCGGTGGTCTCCTTCCAGCTATTTCCGACAGTACTCTTAACATTAAAATTCGTCTCTTCTTCAGGATGGCTCGGTACGTGGTGAATGCTGACAAAATGGTGACCAGAGTTCTTCCAAACGCCGACAGTTCGATCAGGAATCTGTCCATGATCAGTTGTTGACTGTCAGCCGAGTGTGTTGTTTGTTTTACAGAATACGTCATCCCCTCTGTCCTTTGGACCCTCACAGCAAATAAGGGAAAAACTCACCCCAAAAAACGAAATCTCAGGAAGAGCAACAGAGGAGGGATCCCTCTTCCAGGATGGACAGACATGCAATCGATGTCGTGTGTACAGAACAAATCAACATAATGAATTTACAATAATGCAACCGGTGCTTGGTCAGTGACTTCTGGCGTTAGACAAAGACGAAAAAAGCCGTCCTTCTACATCTGCATGATACAAGGCCAGTTGCTATTATTGTTTAATGGCGTCCGGCATTGTCGGGGAAACGCAGGCAGGACAACAATTAAAGTTAAGGCAGTGAAGTCTGAGGGAGGTGGATGGGTCCAACAACTACTGACCTTCGCGTGCAAGACGGGTGTTGGCTTCCTGTATGATTGTGAAGGTAAACCTTGTTCTTTTTTTCCTAAGCCCAACCATTTGTGCTTGTTGGATAAACATAACCAGGTACGTTTGTTGTATGCAAACTCTACATTTCCTGTGAAAACCAGAGTGTATTTTAAAAACAGACGATGCGTGTAGCAAGCTGAAACTAACACGACGTCCCAGAACATTGCACGTCGTATCTCAGCGTGGAAGGTTCATGAACAAACGTCTATATTTGACGAGGTCAGAGTGAGAATGTGTTGACAGCAGTGTGCTATGGAGCAGATGACCATATAAGAACTCTGACATCATCTCGTTGCCAAAGTATTTAGAATGGTCTTAAATATATATATAACAGAAAATAAGGAACAGCACAATAGGTCCCTTTAAGTTAATAGTTCCATATGGAAGAAGAACTGTAAATTTCCTGTTTTTGAAACGGTTGTTTTGCTTGAGGAATTTAACATTTTGACAGTACGCTGATCTGTGGACCCTCGACTTGACTGTCACCATTCACCCATGAATTATTCAGAAAACATTCCAAATATCACGCAATATCATTCTAGCAAACAGAGGAGAGAGATATTCATATTTTTCATTTGACTCCTGACCTTTTCACAGGCCTGTTTCTCATTCATTCCCATCGCATCAGTATAAACCAATAAAACCTGACGGACAAAGCCCTGATCAAATAGCAGCACCAGGGGAGGCAGCAAGAAAAGGAAAACTGGAGATGAGACTGTCTCGCAGTGGCAAGCACTTGGCAAGTAAAAATAGCTGTAATAGCCTCAGGTAAGTTAACTGCCTGAAACTCCCTAAACTGAATTTAGGTACAGCAGCAAGTGTGGGTGTGAAAATGGCCCCGAGAGTCGTTAAGCCGCTTTAAGAGAGGCAGCTGAGAGGATGCGGGTAAAAAAAATATGAAACAGCATGAAAGCTTAACCAAACATTCTCACCTATTAGCACAGGTTGTTGGATTTGTATGCTTTTATTTTGACATCCAACAAGATTACAAATTAGCTTTAATGGACTCTTAGGTAGAATACTTAAACAGCTAATGAAAATACAACAAAGGTGAATGGTACTTAAACTTAAAGTGATGATTGCATGAATTATAGATGAATCTGTGATGTACTATGGAAAAGTGCTGTAAAACAGTAGAGAATATACTCACTTTTACTGTTGTGTTTGTTCAAATTTATTTCCCAAATACTCAGGCCCAATATGCTTTAGAAGTTTCCATTAACATAATGAGTAAAACACAATGCCCCTTGAGTGCAGGATGGAACGGATGACACCTTTCCACTAATTAATTGGTCCTGTTGCGCTGACCATCTTGAACCCCTCGCGGCATGTTTCAAGTATTTGTTTTCCAAAGTCAAAATGATATTCAATTACAGAAATGAACAGGTCATATGCTAATGGATTATTCCCCTTGTAAAAAATACAATTATCAGTGACTGTCATGCTGCAGAAAATATGTATTTGTATCCAGGGGAGGAGGCGGGAGGTGGACTATGAGGCTCAAGCCCCAATATTTTCTCATAAAGCTGGATTTTTAGATAGGCGGCAGACCCTATGCCCTAGCCTACGCATGTCGCCTACGCCGTTGTGAGTATTTATACTTGTGTGGTGGTGTGTCTGTGTCACTCTGCAGTTACACCTCCAAAACACCAGTCGGTGGCAGATGTTTCTGTGAAGTGCTGTAAAGTTTAGCTGATTCAAAACACACATTAAACACACATTAAACACACATTAAACATGGCTTAATAGAGACACTTTCAAACACAAGTACACAAATCAGCTTCACTATAACTCGCAGCATTCACAGACAAACACTTGTCTTGATCTGGACACATTTTCCCCACAAATACAACATGCTAATGTTATTAGCACAAGCCTATGGCAGTTTACGTTGTATAAATTAGCCTAGCAGCTAGCAAACTTTTCCTCCACTCATATGAAGCCAGGGACAACAGCAACATTTAACAAAGGTAACATTTCAAAGTTCGGCTCCATTACAACTCACAAGGTTCACTGACAAAACAACTGTCTTATACTAAACACGTTTTCCAAACAAATACAACATGCTAATGTTATTAGCACAAGCCTGTGGCATTTTACATTGTATGAATTAGCCTAGCAGCTAGCAGAGATTTCCTCTGCTCATATGAAGCCAGGATAAATCACACACAAGACTTAAAATGCTATTTTTGTGGAGGCTTTATTGTCTTCACAATTTATTGTTTCTTATCTGTGAAATTAAAGTAAATAAAAGCTTTGTTTCCACTGAGGGAAATGGTTTCAGCTTACAGAAATAGACAGGAGGTCTGCGTCACCGTGACATGTAGTTACATTTCTGGGGAGGTGCACATGATTTATCCTGTATTCGTATGAGAAGAGAAAAATCTTCACTAGTCGCTAGGCTAATTTATACAATGTAAAATACCATAGGTTTGTGCTAATAAAGTTAGTATGTTGTACTTCTTTGGAAAACGTGTTTAGTATAAGACAGTTGTTTTGTCAGTGAACCTTGTGAGCTGTAATGGAGCCGGATTTTGTAACGTTACCTTTGTTAAATGTTGTTGTTGTCCCTGGCTTCATTTGAGAAGAGGAAAAGTCCACTAGCAGCTAGGCTAATTTATACAATGTAAAATGCCATAGGCTTGTGCTAAAAACATTAGCATGTTGTATTTGTGGGGAAATGTGTCCAGATAAAGACAAGTGTTTGTCTGTGAATGCTGCGAGTTATAGTGAAGCTGATTTGTGTCTCTATTAAGTCATGTTTAATGTGTGTTTAATGTGTGTTTTGACAACAGGGCAGGCTCTGCATAGAGCTGATGCACACATATACATCCTGCTTTAGGAGTGTGTCACTATCTGTATTCATGATGAAGGAAAATCCTCATTTGAGTAGCTGTGTTCAATCTCTTACTTACTTACAATCTCTTGTGATCTAAAATGATCTGAAGCTCAATCCTGAGGCTGTCCTGTAAATAATTTTCTAATGAATAATATATGTAGCGACTCACAATCAAGCCATATTGAGTTTAGGCTTAAAATAACTTCTGGTAAGGTACCAAATGTTTCCAATTTAAAGTCCGCCTATTCAGAGTACAAATACAGCATTCAGCTGGTTGAACAGATACAGGTGCAGATAATGGCGTACTTGCTCATCCCTTGTATACGTGCAGTTTTACATTTTCTAATTAGTTATTTTTAGCGTTTCTGTGAAAGTGCATGTCCGACTTTCTGCTGTACTTCGCCCACCTGGGCAGTGCCAGCGTCTCAGACTGCGATGGTCAGCCTCACTCAGCATTGTCTGGCTGGAGGCGCGGGGCACTGCCAGGCCCAAGCTCCTCACAGGGGGTCAGGATGTGTGAGGGCTTGCATGATGAGAGCAGCGGGAGCCTGCAATTTTCCTCAGCCCATCATAATCCTTACACACTGTGCCCCTACACTGCGTGTATTTATGTGTGGGTGGGTGGGTGACTGAGTGAGTGAGTGAGTGAATGAGTGAAAGGCTCTGTAATGGCTGTGTGGAAATGTTACCAAGTCAACCGTGAACCACATTTCCAGCAGCCACATAACCCGACAATAATCCCAAATGCCACGGAACAAGTTGGAAATGTGAGATTGCTGCAAAATACTCATCAAAAAGGATTGAGCCGGGCTATTTAGGCATATCCCATTTCCCATGATTAGAAACGAGAATAATTCTTGTGAATTTTCGCACTGATGTCACCACACAAAGGGAGAGACAGAAACGGAGAGAGACACAAGGACATAAATACTCAAGTTTGGACCTTTTTCCCTTCCTTTTATTGCTTCCCTCACCCCCTTTATCGGAGCCAGGGGATGCAGGATGAAAATAATTAGTCCAAAAATTATTGGGGGACTTAAATGCAATTACGTTGAGGAAATACACGGAAAGCCTCTTCTAAATCCCCACTTGCTACTGTGCACCTGGATATGACTGTCTGTGGGAAAATAAATAATAAATCAATAAAACACAATCAAGTAAGACACAGCCCTGAAGAAGAATGAGGGATATTACTGATATATATTATATTTCTACCCAAAATGCTTTGCAGTATCATGAGTCCATGCAGTTTTTTTACCCACCGGTGTTAGTGGGTAATGAACCCTGGCAGCGCTCTGGCCACATTCTACCAGCTGTGATAAACATCAGTCTTGCAGTCCAGACATGTCTCTTTCAGGTTGATCACACTGCAAAACACGTCTGGCACTTTTCACTGATAGCAGGCTGCGAATACTGTAAGTAGACAGTCCAGTCTTTTGGCTGATGGAGTACGGCTGCAAAGGTTGTATCAATGAAGCAATACATTGTCATTCCTACCACCTTTGGCTTGAATTTGATCTATAATTTCAATCTGTTCGCGGGGAAGGGAGACTGAGGGAGAGGCAGTTTCTTATTAAAAAAGATCTCTTGTAATTCAGTGAAACAAGACTCGGAAATATAGATTATATGGACACATTCTTACACCACCAGTAGCAGCACAGACTTTCACCTGTTCATCCAATTTAAAGGTAAAAGCAACAGTTTGACATTTTAGCTTACATGTATGTCTAGTAAATATATAGCTACAAAAGCTAGTTAGCTTAGCATAAACTCTAGAAGCAGGGGCAAACCATGGATGTACAAAGCGAACTGGATATAGTGGCGTTCAAAGCCAAACTTGACTTCCAAGGTATAAAATTACCCATAGTTGCAGTCGCAGTTTTGCGCTCAGCTAACATGAACAGAGAGAAAATTATTTAATCATGTGGCTCTTCTAAACTTTCGAAATGTTATCGGAACAAACTGTTCAAGTTCTTATCGTGGAACAAGTCATTTTGTGATCATGATCTTAAATTAGCTCCTAAGCCGAAGCTCCGAAAGTAACAAAGCCAACTGGTTTTCTGGCACCTCCAGTGACAACAAGACTACAAACCAAAGAGCCGTCCAGCACGTAACCCTGGCTAACTTGACTTCAGTTTTTGTACAGACAAAATGTTAGCTCGTAGGTTAGCTTGTTCCCCACGCCCAGTTTTTGAGCTAAGCTAAGCTAATCAGCTACTGTCTTTAGTCACATATCTGCAGCTTAGATATGAGAGTGGTATCAATCTTCTCATCTCACTCTTGGCAACAAAACTAATGAGCACATTCCCCCAAATGTCAAACTAAGGCCTACCTTTTCCTAAATCCACAGCAAACTGAAACTCATCCTCTGTCACGCTGTCTAAATTTAGACCACTATCTGTTTGTACCTGATTGAGCTACAGGCGACATTTTGCACAACAGCAGCGTCGTCTGATAACATTAGTACTGTGTTACAAGATCTCATCTGTGAAATGTAACTAAGAATCATATCACTCGCATGTAAAGTTCCCATTGCTTCCCCCTATCTCGTAACAATATTCATTACCAACCTCGGGCCATTCCAGAATCAGCGGGTCAGCACGGAGCTGCTTTATACCCCTCCGAGAAAAGGGCTCTACCTCGTAAAAGCTTTATGCCGCAGCACTGGCAGACATTTGGCATTTACATTTATCGCCAACTTGGGTTAATTAAACTCAACCCATCCACCATCTTGATTAAACAACGGTAAATAAAGACAATATATCTCTGCAGAAGAGAGCGGTGTCAGGACGGATGGCATGAGGGAGAACGCTAAACAGTTTGAACTGAGAGCTACGTGTAAACACACGTGTATAAGCATACACAAGTGTCAGGGATCCTTCCCCAGCAGCTAAGCAAACAGATGATAGAGACGTCTACAAGAGGCAGGCAGACTAAGGATGACAAACTATGAGCAAAGTCATTAGTTTAGCAATTAGATTGCTTGTCACATGCCCTTTGAGTCACATATTCAATACTCAGGTCCCAGCCAAGTCATGCATAGACAAATTAAAATAAAATTGGATATTTCTTTCTTTGTCTTACTGGACTTTGTTTTTTATCTGTGCATGAAACAGCAGTTTTGAAATCATCTTAATTTCCTAATCAATCCTCTTAACAGCCTATGAGCGAGGGAAGTGCAGGTAAACAAACCCTCCCGCGATCCCTCATCCTCACCCCACCTCTGTGCAAGTGCTCGGCCTTTAAAATTGATCCTAATGACTCATGGCTTGTGCTGGGGCTGTTTGTATGAATGTGGGAGTTACAGTAATTGCCGGGCCATTAGAATGCTCAAGATTGTTTTGTTTGATTATTCTGTGTGCTAATTCATAGAGTTCTCACTTCCAGCACATCTTGGAACAAGCTCATCATCTGAGTTGAATTTCAGGGCTCAGTGGTCAATTTTTGCTGTGATTCCTTGAAGTTATTTTTGTCCACCAGGGCACAAAGCAACTCCAAAACAGCCTCAGTAACAGGCTTGATATCGGCTAATCAGATGCTTATGTGTACATGTTAGCAAACGTTAAATGACATTCGCCTGGCAGGTAATTGAGAAAGTATCATAGATTGTAGGAATAATGGACGCAGCCACTGTGACTTCACCTATGTTTGTGAACTTCTGTTTTGAAGCCTCGTGTTTGGTGTTTTGGCCGTCGCCATCTTGGATTTTTGGAGCCAGAAATGACCATATTTGGACAAGAGGGTGGAGATAACCCTAACGCTGGCTGCTAACTTCATTAGCATGGTGCATTTACAGCCATAGTTAACTGTGATAATGCTAATACTTACTTTTGCTTGCGAAAACAGACTTAAAACCATTAAAACAAATCATACTTACTGGAAAAACTGAGTATCTGACTCCTAACACAGTCTTTTAAAAACAACCAAATGCTAACCAAGACTTTTTAGTGACCAAAATGTTAAAATTAACTTGAAATAATGACAGTTATGGCTATGCATATACCGTGAATCCGGCTGTAAAAGTGGACATTTGAACATGGTTTTCTGGGGGATTAGCTTGCTCTAGGAGCTAGCCTCAATTGGCCATTTGAGGTACTGTAGTTTTTTGGCACTTCCACATTTCCACTTAATTTTTCAGCTCCAGGGGTTGCTGCATCATGCCAAAACATTTAGTAATTTCAGTGTACCTACAATAAGCAACATCAATTTTGTCCATGCTTGTTGACTTGCTTGTTGTTTGCCATTCTCCTGTTGCTGTTTTACATTGACGTAGCTAAGGAGCTACCAGGTGATGTAGGTAACTAACGCTGACATTCCTAGTTTTACTTACAAAGCTTTGATTTGGCAATTGTCTCTCAAATTGGTGGAAAGAGCACCCTATGGGCTACAAACTGAGAGGGCAAGAAATTAAAATTATACAGGGAAAATATATGGATCCACTTGCTATGTTAAGACTGAGTATTGTAAAAATATCATACCCTGTGCCAGTTTTCTCCCGTTGGTATTGAAAATGGTCCTGAATATCAATCTTTTCAAGATATTGTATCAAAGTTAAAAAAAAATCCCACATTAATGGAAGCACATTAATGGAAGATCAAAGAAAAAAAGTGGACTGACCCCTTGAGGAACGCCACTATGCAATAACTAATTTAGAGTGGCTACCATTTAATACAGTCTCAAGTTATGAAACGATAAGTTAAGCAAACTGAGAGACCAACAAATTAAAGTTATACAAGGAAAATATGGATCGATTTGCTATAGAAAGACGACAAAATATTACAAAAATATCATGTCCTCAGTGTCAGTTTTTTCCCGGTGGTATTGAATATTAATATTTTCAAGATATTGTATCAAGGTTAAAGGGTCCAGTATCGTGACAACACTACTATACAGCACATTGATACAAGAAAACAAAAGTAGTCCCAAGACTGACCCTTGGGGAACACCTCTCTGTACAGTAACTCATTTGGAGTGGCTACCATTTAATACAACACACTCTGAAGTTATGAAATTACCAGTTGAGCCAAAGTAAAGAAAACTGAGAGACCAACAAATTAAAGTTATACAGGGGAAATATATGGATCCACCTGCTATATTAAGACTGAGAAATATTGCTCCAGTCAATCAAGCATGTTCATACAGAATGTTCAAAACATGTCATTAGTAGATTTAATGAGAGCAGGAGCTGTGCAGTAATTAACCCTTAAACAAGATTGAACTTCAGATGAAGATTTCTTATAATTGGTGTACTTTTTGTACTGCAATTTAAATTAGAGTTTCAACTGCAATGGCTGTAGCACAAATATGTATTTAAATATAGGTCTGTATTAATGTAGCTCTGTAATTACTGAGATGTGGGGTGTGCCTTCATTTATGGAGTTTTAAAGAAATGTGGAAGCAGTGAATGTGTAATCATCTTGTATAAATTATCACAGAATTCCCAGATATTGTTTGAACTTATAGGCGTACTGTTCAATAACATGCAAAAATAGAATAAGCAGTGAAATCTCCACCATGACGGGCAAACAGTATACGCCACGGCGCGTGACATAACAACCTCTCAAGTCTTGGCTCACCAACGCAGTAAAATCAACTCAGTGTTATTTGTGTTGCCTGCCACTTGTCGTTCTTTCACTCTCATTTACTCGCCTCGCTGTGTTTTTTTCCTCCCACCAACAACAAGCACAAAACATTGTCACTGGACCATCACTGTCTCGGCTCAAATGACTTCTGAAATTGCTTTGTTTCCCCTTCCTTGCACACACATGTCACAGATGTTGTTTGGCTGAGTATGGCTGCGTGCCAAAATCAAGCGTGACGTGCCATTAGCAATTGAGCTGACTGTGCGCAGTTTAGTCTTTCTTCCATTATTCATTTTTGTCTCAGAGCGCAGAGTAATGTGGACGGAGACGTAAGTGTGCTGTTGTAGCAGGCTGCATTTGCCCTGTTGTGATCCTGGATGGAGCATGATCTGTTGTAGTGATGAGTCATCTCTAGCTTGTGTTGTTGGACGCAAACAAAAAGAGCTTTTAGGGCTGTAATAAATTGGCGGGGTGCATTTATTTGAATTGTGTGTGATTTTGCAAAGGCATATAGCTTTGGTAAAGCAGCAACCAATCTAAACTGTCACATTAATTCTGCCCTCCAAATAATTTTGGTGAGTGTCCGTGAGATGACAGGTTAATTTCCAGAATTAAATGCAAGTCTGTCCGTGTTGTTTGGAGGAGGTCTGGCGGCGTAAAGAGTCTGTTGTCTCCCTTTCCCCCAAGTTGCTCTGAGGTCAACTTCAGATTAACTAACGTGATGTATCCCCGCTGCCACGATGCATTACCACTCACATTGTTCTCCGGGTCGACTCACGCGGCAGGCATTGCTTTCAATTACACCCTCAACTTTTCTTTTTAATTAAATGTACAGGCAGATTAATTACAGGACAACTTAAATGATGAAAAAATTAGAGGTGTCCTGAAACATTGTGTTTGGTGCGAATCTGCCAGGCTCCTCGCTGGCCCCTCCAGCCCTTAAGCTGTCACGCCCGCTGTTCAATAAGCAATCTGGTAGGGAGGCGTACAAACGAGGGGAGTCGTGCAGGGCAGTTTGTTTCTGTTTGCCAGACAGGTTCGATTCTTTGAGAGACACGGCCCACAAAACCAGACACCCAGGGCTGGAGGCTGGGTAAAAACTAATTATGGTGGTGTTAAAAGGCAAGCTCAATGAGGCACAGAAGAGACAGCCAGATTCTCAGCACCTTTGGACTTAAGCTCTGCAGGCCAACAGTGGGAGTTGGTTGGACTAAACAATGCTGTTTATACTTTGGTTTGAGGAACCTTACTCCCAAATGAACTATGTGGCAACCCGTCTTTGAGGACAGAGTGATGTAATTTTAAGAAAGCAGTAAAATGGGATTTTTGGACCGAGGACTGTGCTTTTTTCCAGATCAGGCTGTTCTCATGCACTGGTCTTACGTATACCTACAAAAAGTAATGCAACAAAATTTGTATATTATCCACGTAATCAGGAGACAGTAATGTACGTAATTGGAGGGACTGCATTCATGTGACCAATGCGCTGATGGGAGTGAAGAAAAAGGAGTATAAAGACGGAAAGTCCACATAAGGAGGCAGGTTAGAGTGGTGGATGGGTCAAACAAACACAGGACTTTCTCTCAGGAGACCAGTGATCATGTCTCGTGTGAAACAAAGTGGACTTTAAGATACATTGTAACAAGGTTTCTTTTCCTGAACCTACCTAACTTTACATGCCTGAACCTAACTTAAGCATCGTGAACTTGCCTAAACGTAATCAACAAAATTTTACTTGCCTAGGTTGCCTAGGTTTGGCTAAACCTAACCTACACATTGTTAACTTGCCTAAACATAAACTATATAACTTTATTTGCCTTAACCAAACCAATGTATTGTTAACTTGCCTAAACCTAACCTACGTAACTTCATTTGCTTAAACTTAAACTACCTAACTTAACTTGCGTAAACCCAATGTATATATCGTTAACTTGCCGAAACCTAATCAATGTAACTTTATTTGCGTGAACCTAACCTACATAATTTTATGTTAAGTATGTAACTTTATGTTAAATATATGGCATGATGACAGTCATCTGTGTTTTTGCCTAAACCTAACCTACATATTGTTAACTTGCCTAAACCTAACCAACGCAACTTAACTTGTTTAAACTTAATTTATATAACTTAACTTGCCTGAACCTAACCTACATAATTTTATGTCAAATACATAACTTGACATTAAGTTTGTAACTTTACGTCAAATATGTGACGTGATGATGATCAACAGTTTTTTCCTAAACCTGCCTAAACCCAAACTACGTGACTTTACTTTCCTAAACCTACTATACGTATCATTAAATTGCCTAAACCTAACTTACATATCTTTAACTTGCCTCATCCTAATCACAGTGATTAGCCTAAACTTAACCTACAAAATTTTATGTTTAGTACGTAACTTTGCCTTAAACATGTGACTTGATGATGATCAAATGTGTGTTTTTTCCTACACCTAGCCTATGTAACTTTGCATAAGTACTTGCCTAAACCTGACCTACGTATTGTTAACTTGTCTACACCCAACCTAAGTAACTTTACTTGCCTAAACTTAATCTACATTACTTAATTTGCCTAAACCTAACCTATGCAAGTTTATGTTAAGTATATAATCTGAACATGCTCAACCATGTTTCATATCTTAAACTGAACCTAATTAACCTTACTAGCCTAAACCCAACCTGCATAACTTTAAGTTAAACTACATAACTTTGTGTGAGAAGCATAACAGGACGATGCCATGTTTCTTTTCCTAAACCTAACCTATGTAGCTTTACTTTATATTAAGTATGCAACTTTGTGTCAAATATGTAACGTGACGATGGCTGACCATGTTTCTTTTCAGAAGCCTAACCTTTGTAACTGTACGATGCATGAAGAACATAACTTTACTTTAAGAAAATAACATGACACATGGGGCACTAATTTATTAGCTATCATCAATTGTGTGTGCATTTTTGTTGGATATCACACAAACTGCTGTAGAAGGACACATCACGTTAGATGCCATAAAATGGAGCAGCAGGTGGGAAATGTCAATGCAATCATTCTCTAATCAATTCCAATTGATTTCCATTGACGTAAAAGAGGAACGATGGTGCAGGACCTCACGGCTCTTTTCATTTTCAGACTCAGATGTCTGTGTGAGACCAAAGTAGACAGATATCCATCACAGCGTCCAGATGATCATTGTGATAGAGCTATAGCTATATCTGGAAGACACCAGAGGGCCTTTCAAGAGGGAGAACAACGGATATGTGGGTATCAAATGAAGGCATTAGGGAGAGAGCGTGAGTGACACAAACATGTTATGAGAGATGAGCAACATCTGGTGCAATGGATCTTATCCTCCGGTCGCTGGTCATTACTTCGAGTTCCGACGCAGACCCACTATTTGCTCTACTTGCCGTACTAATCTTGGCCCTAATTCCCATGTATCCCCTGGCTTAATGGGCTCTTTAGAGTATTAACATTTTTACTTTCCCTACTTGTTTCTAGTACACTTTAATGTTGGTGTTTCTCCTGTGCACGGTGCGGAGCAGGAGCTTTCCGATTGTTTGCATTGTTTAAGTAGCATTACGGGGGATTTTCAGGAACATCTTGTTTGAATTTAGGTATTAATTCTAAATTATCAAATCGAGAAAAACAAAGGAATTAAGTGAGATTTCAGCGTTATTGCACTTTAACGCTTTTACTTTCATGCAAATGATGAATGTCTTGCTGCTGGGGACTGTTTGCTATTCTGCGGGAGATCTCCAGGGACTTATAAAGTGCATTATTTTGCTCCCCTTTTCAAAACTGCTGGAATGTGAGGAAAGAAAGGCAGAGAGCAATACAAGGGGTTAGAGAGGTGGTTGAAACTGCCTCTGACAAAATGAGCGTGGCCCCTGAACTAAACCCAGGGGATTGAAAGTGGATTGAATGCATCTCGCCATATATAGACAGCCGCTGGCACAGCGGGGACAGCGATAGGGCGAGGAGGAGAGGGGGGACTTGGAGCGAGTCGACGAGTGGGACGAGGATGAAGAAAAGGAGCACTGGGGAGAGAGAAAAAGAGCAGTGGTGTGTTACCAGCTGACCACTGGAGCTTTTCAAAAACCCCCCTCCTCTCCCATTATGCCATTACTGAGACCGAGGGTCCTGTTTTCACCCAGCCATGCAGCATTCTGGTACAGTGCCAAGCCTGCTGGCTGCCCCCGCTGAGCGTCCCACCACCTCGCCGCGCCATCAACACCAGGAAACGGACACAATTGGAGGAGCCAGACTAATTCCTGGATGACAAGAGCAAGAGGGCATCGGGTTCCTAGGGGTTAAAATGCCTTAATCTTTTTATCCTGTGCTAGAGAGGACTATTCACAGATTTGATACACTCACTCTAAATCCCTAAGTGGCATGCGAGGGCAAAGCTGAGGGGAATTCCACACAAACAGATGAATCCTGGCAGCCGGCCGAGGATGGCGGAGCTATAAAACATCACATATATGCAGTTAGGTTTATAATGTACACCATTATGTTTCCCTTTTACCTTGAAGTCTATATGTTTTATGGTAAGTTGGTGATAAAACTGCTGTCAGAAAAGCAAACTCTGCTGTAATCTCACGGAAAACATCACATGGACCGTCCCTCTCCTCTGCAAGCATCTATATTCTCTTCTCCGCACTTTCTTGGTTCTCTCCAGCATACTCACGCACATCCTCAGCATCCCCAGTTCCCTAATGAGGCGTGATCACTGTGTTAAACTGCTAATTAAAATCAGATATTAAAGCCCACTACCCATAATCCCTCTTGGCTTGCGCTACAAACACCAGCCTGGCTGTCGCCTGGCATTATGCTCCAACGGATCCCAGGCAAGCGGGGCAACAAGTCGCTCGCCTCACCTTCACAGAGCAGCCAGTGCATCAATCAGCAGCTAATCTTTAAACTCCGTAATATGGGCCATGATGAAGCGAACTTTGATTTTTTTTTTTTTTCCCATCTTCTTTTTTCTCGCTGTGACCCAGTTGCGGCAGAGGCGTGAACAAGGATGTGTGCATAAGCAAACAGATTACAGAAAACATGGTTGAGACATATGGCGCATGTCATCATTGTACATATTTGAACAGAGAGGCTCTAATTCGAACAAAATGAGGGCGACATGTCAGCGAATACACTGATTCTGTCTGTGAGGGATCTGGCTTTCACAGAACAGCTGGCGGGCCATTATGGAGCATACACTAATGATCAGCCATGCAAAATTGATGAGTCATTGATCTCCGACATTTATTGGATTTTTTGAAGATGAAATGTGCTCTTAATACTCAATATGTTAAGAAGGATGAGGAAATAATTCCCTTCTTGGGTTGGAGACAAGGCCGGAAGAGTTGATGTTAATATCACGGTTTTGAGTTTTTATGTGTTTAGATTCATATAACCAGATCTCCACATTTTGTTTTAGCGCTGTGCCAATGTAGTCTTATGGAAATATGAAATTTGACAGTCGGTTATACACTCACCGGCCACTTTATTAGGTACATCTTGCTAGTGCCAGGTTGGACCCCTTTTGCCTTCAGAACTGTCCTTAATTATTGATGTCATAGACAAGGTGCTGGAAACATTCCTCAGAGATTTTGGTCCATATTGACATGATGACATCACACAGTTGCTGCAGATTTGTCGGCTGCACATCCATGATGTGAATCTCCCGTTCCACCACATCCCAAAGGTGCTCTATTGGACTGAGATCTGGTGACTGTGGAGGCCATTGGAGTACAGTGAACTCATTGTCATGTTCAAGAAACCAGTTTGAGATGATCTGAGCTTTGTGACATGGTGCGTTATCCTGCAGGAAGTAGCCATCAGAAGATGGGTACACTGTGGTCATAAAGGGATGGACACGGTCAGCAACAATACTCAGGTAGGCTGTGGTGTTTAAACCATGCTCAGTTGGTACTAAGAAAATCTCCCCCACACCATGACACCAGCAGCAGCAGCCTGAACCGTTGATACAAGGCAGGATGGATCCATGACGCCAAATTCTGTTTTTCCAATCTTCTATTGTCCAGTTTTGGTGAGCCTGTGTGAACTGTAGGCCTCAGTTTCCTGTTGTTAGCTGACAGGAGTGGCACCTGGTGTGGTCTTCTGCTGCTGTAGCCCATCTGCTTCAAGGTTAGACGTGTTGTTCGACGTGAACCCCCCCACCATAGGTTCAAACTAGGAACCCATTTGCTGTGAGGTAAGAATGTTAACCATTGCGCCATCGTGCTGCTGTTTGGATTTTGGATTATGGCAGAAAATATATCTGTTGCAAGCAAATTTTTCACGTTCTGTTTTTCAGCAAGATAATTCACAAAAGAACACCACTTTTTGGATTTCTGAAGCCTTAATTCAAACTCCAGAAGAAACAAGCTAACGTTAGGCTATAAAGGAACAACACTGCAGTTGCATGACTTAATGTCACCGCTATAAAAGAGCTATGAAGTCGTATTTGGCGTGATTCTGTAGTCTTATTTAGCCACATATGAGCAATCGACTATTTTTAAGATAGGTAGAAGCTTCAAAATTCACAAGTAGGGTATTTATTGAGATATTTTATGCAGTAGAACAAAGCATAGAACCCTTTTTGTTCACCTCAGACCTTATTTTAGGCAACTGAGCAAAAACCCATTCAAAACACCCATTTACTTCAAGACGATGGAAACTGAAGTGCTTATATACGAACTAATTTCCACGTTCTAAGACTCACTCCTGCAGCTCTCTGTGGCACGCTACATCCCCTGAGTCAGACTAATGTGTGTTTGACATATGTGATTTATGTATGTCTATAATTTCTAAGCATTTTCATCTCTTTACATTCCCCTCGTCTAACCTTTCGAATCCTTCACAGCTCCCGGAAAAAAAAAAAAAAAAATGTTTTTCCCCACCAATTTCCAATTAATATTCTCTGCTGTAGAATGGTCAAGACCTTAGTGATCTTCTGTCTCCTCTGCTCAGGGCGATACGGAGCTGAGGGCACGGCTCCAAACAAACGCAGGTCTCCACGGTGGAGACTATGGGCGAACTCTGAACCTTACTCTGCTACCTCATTAGCCTGCACACACACCGGCATCTGTTCGATCATGAACCCTAATATGACCGCATGAAACCGGAAAATAACTGCTCTCATTGGGCCGTGTGGGATTAGACCGGCGATGACCGGAGTTCACTGGCTGCATGGCACCGTTCAGCTTTTATTCATTTGGAGAAGAAACGCCTTTTTAATGGCAAAGAATAACCAAATGAACCTTTTTTTCAGGTGCGGTTCTTCTTGTGCTCGAAGAAAAGAGACGGAATAAGAGGAAGGCGAGCGGCCAGGAAGGAGGGAGAGGAAACCGACAGTCAGAATGAGAGGGGTCATTGAGCACAACAGGGACACGGGGCCCCGCTCAGCTGGAGGGGACTCTGGCGAGGACGAAGCCACCTATCTTATGGTGACAAGCGGCAAATGGGGGCCCATTACCGGGCGGAATGCTAATGCCAAACTTCGGGCCCCGGGGACTGGCCCCGTTCCCCAAACACAAGGAGAGGAGACCTGCCAGGGTGCATGCATGACAGCTTCCATTCACACCCACAAGTGCAAGAGATAATAACCGTATAAATCACAAGAGACTCTTCTTTCTCACTCCTTCGCTACTCTCAATCTGTGTCTTGACTGCTTCTAACACTTGCTGTTCCTAATTGTCCCCTCGTCTATTTTTTCCTCCTTCCCCTCCTACTCTCATTCTTTATTGTCTCTTAACAAATCCCTCCACTCACGCGCCGGTTCCCTTCGATGTGCTCTCTTTCATTGTCAGATTCCTCGAGAAAAAAAAAAAAAAAAAAAAGCCAAGGACAGCTGCTGAAAACCATTCATATTGATTAAACAATCTCTGCTCATCATATCCAAAAATAGTGCTGCCAACATAGATTGAAATGCACAGAAATGGGCTTTGGTAATAATTAAGCTAACGATGCAAACGATGGCGAATGCGGATCATGTCGCCGCACGTTGTGTCGAAGCTAACGGCAAAAAATAGAGTATGTAAACACCAATCAGAGGTGAGAAATGATTTAATTAAAAGTCTCTTTCTAGAGTCCTTTTGATCAATACATTCCCCTTTATGGAGGTTTCTCGCAGCAGGAAAAGGAATTTAATTTTTAAAGTAACTATTCAAAATGTGGATTTTTTTTTTCTCTTCGTTGTGTTCGAGAAAAGGAATAAAAAAAGTCAAGGGGAAAGATGAAGAGAAGAGACTGCAGAAAGGCAGACTTGTCTCTCCGTTCCCTCAGGCCTGTGGTGTGGGCACTGACTCTATTTGACATCAAGTTGCAGCGCTGAGAAAGACAGAGTGAGGCAGAGACAGAAACACAGAGAGGGAGACATCAGAGCTCTTGTGCCTTCAGGGGTTGTGTAAATGTGAGTCATGCCATGATGGGGCGACTTGTTCAGGGTAACATCACCCTTATAACTTTCATTTCGTTTGGGGAGTTCAGACAGTTTCGACTTCCTTGCTCCTACTCTTTCTCTGAGTGGCAAAAGAACTGAGATAAAAATACAAAAGTGGCAAACTGAGATTAGATATTAAAGGGGAACAAGGTGATGTCTCGCTGTGTCTGACCACAAAGTTCATGTGCCTCGGAAAAACATATGAAAGAGCCGAGACGAAGCAACAATTGTACAGTGCAGTGTATACTGTAAGTAAACTGCAAACAGCACAAATATAATCGCCAAACCACGACCGCAGAGCGGAAACAGACAATTTCTTTATTTGAGTAAGCAATAAATAATTTAAATTGGCAATCAAGGACAACATTTTTAGTCCAGCTTTTAAACGTGACGATGAGGGGTGTCAGTTTAGTTTAATTTTGCTTTCAACACCCATTAGCTAGTAACAAATGGTTTAATTTTGAAAGGCCTTTCCTTTTAGTCCGGCGCTCCATTGACTCTGAGGTTTAGCGGCGCATTTCAGAGTGCTATCCATTTTGAGGTGGTGAAATTTAAATATTTTGTGTTGTAAATATCTTGCCTTTTATTTGATTTTCCGCTGGCTTTGCTGACAGCTAGCTGTGTCAACATGGCAGAAAACCTGTAGTATCCATTGGTTCCTTTGCCACTCTGCAGCACTCAGTTCAGTTGGAAGCTAGCTAACGTCACCGCTCATTTGGTGATTACAACTGGTAATGCTGTCCCGGTTGTGGGACATGTTGCGGAAGCATGGAGGCCACCTTCCGGTCTCCCTTCAGGTCACTCCGGTGGGTAAGCAGCTTCATTTTGAGCCACAGAACCCTTTTAACATTCTTAGCTATGTTAGCACCACTAATTGTACTGACACTGCTAACTGAGCTAGCAGTAACGACGTAGTTAACCGTGCTAAAAGGGTTTTGCTCAAACTTGAGTGGCTCACCCACCGGAGCGACCTGGGGGGAGACCTTAGTTTGGACATGATGTTTCCACAGCAACGCTGTTGGGTTGGGACGGCGTCATTAGCGATAATCACCAAATGAGCGGTGTCACTAGCTAGCTAGCTCACGCAATGTGGTAAACTGAAGAGTTGTCAATAGACCCAAATGTGTAACCAGTCAAAAATACTTTTGGTGGTTAGCCAATTAATTGTTGAAGTTCCTAGTAAGGATTTATTTTGCAATGATTGTATAAAATGGTAAGAATATTTGGGTTTTAGTGTGTTGGTTAGACAAATCAAGCAACTTGGCCATTTTTCAGAGATTTAGCTAAACCAAATCAAACATTTACACAAGCTTTAATCAAAATATATTTATTTTTTAATGTAAAAATGGATCATAAGACTGCTAGTATTTGACAGGGGTCGCTCGTAGTGACAAACCTACACAATATTATCACCTGACTTAGCAGTTTCCCTCAGCTCTAGAGAGCATTGTAGTGACGTTAGCTCATTGTTTTGGTTGTCAGGTCTGCAAATGTACTGTTTTTGTTCACTCTCAACGTTCCATGGTGTTGTTGTCTGTGGAAAAAGCTCTTAAAACTTACTGTACACCACCTACCCAGCGCCAAACATCAGATAAAGAAAGCTAGCGACTAGCTGGTGAACACAGTGGAGCATTTAGCCATGAAAGAGCCAGATATTTTCCTCAGGGGTTGGTAGAGACCAAAAATAGAGCTAAAAGAGAGTTAATATTGGACTTAAATATATCAAGTGGTTGGAAATGTGTTTTCAAATGATCCACATCCTCTGAAATACAGTTATCTTTACCAGAAGAGTTTGTAGCCTGTCTTTGTTGACCAGAACACTTGTTAAACTGATTTTTTAAAAGTATTTTGAAGCCTGCATTGTTTACATTAATGTTTGCTAGCTAGCAGTCTTTTTCTCTCTTGCGTTTTATTGCCATTGATGCCTTTCTCACTATGTTACTACCGCCAACTGTTGATTAGTGGAATTGCCAGTAAGTGGAAGCAAGAAAAAACGCTGACGCTAGTGGTCACAAATTCCACAGCGTACCTTTAAAGGGGACTTATGAGGCTCACTTGTCTTGGTTTACACTTGTAATTTGCAGCAGCAACCCTCAGGGCTGAAAGATGAAGCCAACACAGAAGTGCCAAAAACTGCAGTTCCCCTAATGGCCACTTGAGGCTGGCTCCAGAAGTGAGTCAATCCTCATCAACCACCATGTCAAAATACCCAGCTTTACAGAAGGCTTTACGCTGATTGGTCAGCGTTACGGGCTATTCAGCATCTCTGCGCTGTCATTATAGCTTGGGGAATTACTAATGGAGAATAGTCGCACTTTTAAGTGTGAAAAATCAACAATGAAAGGTTGAAAACACAACCATACATGTTCCAGCAGGAATACGATCCAAAATTGTCGAGAAACATCAACAACCAAGATTACATGCAACTAAGATTACCCTGACGTTAGCAAGTAGCTATATGTAGCAGCGTACTTGCAGCCAGGGAATGACTGTATATTGCAACACTTTCTACCATGAATAATCACCAATAAAAACTTAGAGACACAACTGCGCAAGTTCTTGAAGGAACATGATACAAAACTGGGGAGAAATAAGCAACACTGACAACTAGGATTACCCTGACGTTAGTATGTAGCTACATGTAGGAGTGTAGGCGATGAAATGGAAATACTTGGAGTAGCATGCCTTGAACAGATGACTACATAAAGAAATCCATCACAAGCTGATGTCAGCTTGTCACTAAGTAGAAAAAAACAGAAACAGTGTTCAGAAGGATCTGTAGCCTGAGGTATTTGCTCGCAGTGATTACTTTTACCTCATAATTTGAGACTCTGGCCATGTGTCATATGAACGTCTGAGACTGTAACACTGACAGAAAATAAGGAAAAGTAAAGTAGGTCCCCTTTAAGGGTCCCTTTTTACTTGCTCAAGGTCAATTCAAAACCCAGCGACCAAAAAGAATTGTTCTAATACAAGAAACAAACCTACGTTAGCTTCTGCACATCATCTGTATTTGCTGATTGTTTCCTTAATCTGGGTAATGCTTTTGCAGCAGTTGATCACACCACCAAGAAAAGTTGGTCCCTGCCTGCATCATATTGTCACTGCAGGCCAACACAACTGTTACCATCTCAAGAAAATCTCTGCAAGGTGATTTTCACACTGCTTCTGAAACAAATGGAAACCAATAGTTGCCTGGCGGGTATGAAATCAGTCTGAAAGCTTGGTATGCTTTGAGAGACTGTTGGCAAAAACGTAGCATGCATAATTAGCAGTTAATGGGCTAAGACATGCAAAAGCTTCAGCATGGTCCTTTAATTAGTTTTTGGCCATGTGATTCATTTCGGTTTTGTGCCATTAATCATGCTGTTGAGCCATTTCACAGTGAAAAGGGAAAAGAATAAAACATGACTCTTCTCCTACAGTGTTCTGAAACACCCACTTCCAACATATAAAGCCTTCCCCGCGCCCTAACCCCATAATGCTTTTGACTGCAACAGTGAAAAGTGAGGCCAATATGAGACTAGCCACAAACCACTAGGGAGAGATGGGAGTAAAACCTTTGGGTAATGCACTCCACACAATGGCCGTATTTACTGAGGCACCTGAAAGAGAGCTGCAAAACAGCACATTACTGTGTAGGAGGACTGTGTAGGATTTCAGACCAATCACGCGGTATCCTTCACGCGGCTGACAATAAACACGCAGGAGGGAGAGTGGAGAGTGGCAATTGCAGGGTGTGCATGTATGTAGGTTTGTATGGATGACATGGATTCTGCTTTTTTACAGAGATCAAACATTGTGTGAGGAACTGTGTGTTCTGTATGTGTACATGTGTGTCTGTGTATGACACATCCTGCATCTCCCTGAGTATCCTCCTCTATATACCTGCTGCACTGTTACATACACTAAATAGAAAACAGCAAATGTACACCAAAAAATAAACATCACGTAAAGGAACATTGTGAATAATAATAAAGGATGTGTCACTTCAAGGAATACTTGATGAATAGAAAGCAAGTGATTTAAATATGAAAGGTTTTTTTTTAGCAAAGTCGGCAGTATTAAATGTTGGCACTGTACATCTAGCGCACATATGTTACATTTGTATGTTTTATACATTCAGATTTCATGTATATGAGTATCTCATCAGGAGGAGGAGGGGATGGAGGATGGTGAAAGGCTGAACAGAGACGGCTGCCCAGCAACAGACCACTGTCCAAGACCAGTGACATTTCCAGTTGTGTTTGTGGTGACCAAACTGGGTATTTTACAGCTAGAGGTCAGGACATTTCCGACCATGTTTTTAGGGATCAAACCAGGCATTTTTTAATGAGAGGCTGGGGCATGTCTAGCCGGTTTTGTAGCCACCAAAGACGGTATTTTTCAATGAGAGGACATTTGTAGACGTGTTTGCAGCAACCAAAGTGGGTGATTGTAAACGAGAGGTTGTAGCATTTCCAGCTTTGTTTGTAGCAACTTAACTGGGTATTTTTTAATGTGAGATAAGGATAATTCCAGCAATGTTTGCAGCGAGAAACACGGGTAATGTCAAATGAAAGTTCAGGACATTTCCTTGTAGCAACCAAAGAAAGTGTTAATGCGATGGTGTGACATGTCCAGATGTGTTTTCAGCGACAAAACCGGGTATTTTTAAGTGAGAAGCAGGGATATTTCCAGCTGTGTTTGTAGCAACAAAAACAGGTATTTTTTAACAAGAGGTCATGACATTTCCGGTCAAGTTTGTAACAATCAAACCGGGTATTTTTCAATGAGCGGTTGTGATATGTCTAGCTGTTTTTGTAGCGACTAAAGAAGGCCTTTTTCAATGAGGCAAAAAAAAATTCCATGTGTTTGTAGCGACCAAGCTAGGTATTTTTTTGTTTACAAAAGGTCGGAACATTTCTAGACGTGTTCGTAGCAACTGCACTGAGTATTTTTTAATGAGTGGTCAGAATAATTCCGGTAGTGTTTGCAGTATTTTTTGATTAGAGGTCAGGACATTTTCAAACATGTTTGTAGCAACCAAACTAGGTGTTTGCTAAAGAGAGGTCAGGACATTTCCAGCTGTGTTTTAAGTGTACAAACTGAATATTTTTTAATGAGATGTTGGGACGTTTTTGTAACAACCAAAGACAGTATTTTTTATTGAGAGGTCATGAAATTTCCAGATGTGTTTGTAGTGACCAAACTGGGTGCATTTTTACAAGAGGTCGGCACATTTTTTAGATGTGTTTGTACAACTTAGCCAGGTAATGAGTTTTTGAGATAATTCCAGCAATGTTTGCAGCGACAAAAGCAGGTTTTTTTTAACGAGTGGTTGGGACATTTCCAACTGTATGGGAATTTGTTAATAAGAAGTCGTGGCATTTCCAGCTGTGTTTATAGCGACTTAACTGTTTTTTTTTAACAGAGATGCGGACATTTCTGGATGTGTAGTAGTGACTTAATCGGGTATTCTTGAAGAGATGTCGGGATAACTGCAGCAATGTTTGCAGCGACAAAAGCGGGTATTTTTTGATGAGAGGCTGGGACATTTCCAGGTGTGTTTGTAGCAACCGGAGAAGGTATTTTTTAATGAGAAGTCAAGAAGTTTCCAGACATGTTTGTAGTGACCAAACTGGGAATTTTAATGAAACGTTGGAATAATTCCAGCACAAAAGTGGGTGTTTTTTAACGAGAGGTCAGGACATTTCCAGATGAGTTTGTAATGACCAAACATGGTATTTTAAAACGAGATATTGAGACATATTTAACTGTTTTTGTAGCAACCAAACCAGGTGTTTGTTAATGTCAAAACATTATGTTGTCTTAACCCTAAGCAAGTGATTTTTGTGCCTAAATCTAACCACATGTTAACCACAGTGTTGTCACACAATAAACTAACATATCCACTGTATATGAAAAATAGAAATAACAACATATCTGTGGTTTACTGAAACGTAAAATGCCAACATAAATTCTGGCAACTGGGTTTGGATTTTTATAAAATGTTGTTTTATAAAAGTTGAATGTAAGCCTGAAATACATTTTTTAAACTTGTTCACTTTCTCTGATCCACACTTTCACTTTTATTTGGTCATCCAACACGAAGTGAAATGAAACAGAACAATGCAATGCATTTTAAAGCGAGCTACCTCGCCCCCCCCGTATGCGTACAAGTGTGTGTCCATTTATTTGTCCGCATGCCTGTACACCTGCCTGCCCCTTCTGGTTCGTCGGCCATTGTTGTACTGTGGTCCATGTGGCCCCACACAGTAAGAAACGGAGTGGTTGGCGTTACAAATCCCATCGGCATTCCTCAGCGAAAGGGATTGAGTGCCCACCTTCTGACCGTGCATTCCAAAAAGCAGCAGGGTGCCCTCTTTGATATCTGCCCAAAGAACAAAACACAGCTCCGCAGCCTATAAGGTGGCATTTTCTATCAAAGCAAAAGGCCATAATCCAGACTTATACTCTAAATCCTATGTACACTGACATAATGCCCCCTAAGCTGCCTAATTCCTTCTAGAGCCCTCAATGTTTTCTCCACTGTCTCTCTTTTTTCTGTCTGTCTTGCTGTTTTTCTCTCTCGCACTCGCACAGTGTATCTCTCCTTCATGTCTCGTCTCCATCGCCTTTCACATGCCTGTCAGTTCACCCACTTCACAGTATTGTTATTGCCTTCTCTGTATTCATCTTCCTCTCTGGCCCTCTCTTTGTCTCCCAGCACATATTTATACACACTCACTTTCTTCTCTATTTATGTATATTTTTTATCCCCATCTGTGCTCCCATCACAACAACAACAACAACAATATTCTGTACTATGCCCAAACAACCATCCGAGCACTGCTGGTTGCTAAGATACCCCGCGGCCATTGTGATTGGTTCTCATTATAGCTGGGATTTGCCGTTTAATCCAGGCTATGTAATTGGCCTGCTCTCTAGTGTTCAGGCAGGCTTAACTCCTCAGACGAGCGCGCATTTAGCAGTGATGCGGCGCTATCATGTATCAACAAATGCAGCGGGCTAATACAGATAGAAATGCACTCAATTTCAGCCCTCTTGTTGGGCAACACAAGCGACGATGAAACAACGCACGCTTTGTTTGCCATCCGGCTCGACAACAGGCCCCCGCCGGTGCGCGTCACGTGACGCCGAAAAAGTCAAGTTATGTGTGACACACGGTCAAACTGTGCTCATGTGTCACTTTCTGTGTGTGGGTGTCGTGAGCGGTCACCAGGCCGACATCACACACACAAACACACACACAGAGGACTTCAAGGCAGGCGGTGTTGTCACATCGGAACGAGCTGCCGATTCCTGATGGAGGATGTGTCACACGTATGTAACCACAAGCAGGGGTGTCACATGTAAGATGACTGTCACTGAGTCAAAGCGGTGATGAGACGTTCAAACGCAGCAGTGTGTGTGTGTGTGTGTGTGTGTGTGTGTGTGTGTGTGTGTGTGTGTGTGTGACAGAGAAGCTGTATAGATTCCAACGTGTTCATAGATGGTGACCAACCTGACAGAGATAATTTTATTTTGTCACATGTAAAACTGACACGCAGCATGCATGTACATGTCACACACATCACACCCTCATGTGTTCACACAGTTACATGAAAGCTGAATTGCATGGCAACAATTTTTGGCCTGGTTCGCTCAAATCACAAGTATTTTAATTTTCATACCTGGCCATGAAGACAGATTTGGTTGTAAGCGCCTACATTTTTTTAATATCACCTCTAAAACTCCTGCTGCCTCCGACATAATGGAGGCGAATGGACTTTAGTTTGGGCTCCCCAAAGAATTAAAATTGGAATTCGAAAAACTCAAGATAGTCCACATACCTGGCTCTGAAAAGGTTTTAATGGACATATTTCTTCCCAAAAGAAACATGTTGAGAGTGAGGTCTGTGGATAAGCAATCAGAAAACACATAGTTAGATTTTCAAATTACATTTTACACTTAAAGATACAGTGAAATGAAAAAGAAACCCCTGTGCTGATGATTCATTCATGTCCTGCTACGTGCTAAATGTGTCAGAAAAACATATTTTTTGGTGTTTTCATATCAAAGTCCGCCTCAAAAATTATTCTGACACAAACTCAACAACTTGAAGGTTAGTCGTCTTTGCCAGTAAAACAAAATATGTATTTTTGAAGACTCACCTTGAAGTTATACAGATTTATCCAAGCTGTTTTCAATAAGCCGTGCCTGCAGCTAAACTGAAACCTCCGTTGTGTAGAGCGCTCCAGGGATGACGTTTTTCTGTAGCCAGGTGTGGAAGTTAGTGTCGCACTGGTTCACATGTCAAAAACAAACTGGGTATTTCCATTGAATTTTGGATTATTGCAGAAAATAAGCTCTGTGGCAAACAGACCTTCATGATACATACACATTTTGTTCAGCAAAATAGTCTTTACAAATCACCTCTTTATGATTTTTGAAGCCTAAGTGCAATCACCAGAATATGAAGCTAACGTTTGGATATAAACAAATTACACTACAGTCGCATGACTTATCGTTACCATCGCAACAAGGTTGTAAAGCTGTGGTGGGCGTGATGACGTTCTGTAGTCTCGCTTAGCCGCTTGTTAGCAACCGCCTTTTTAAGACACATAAAGACTTAAAAATTCCCGAATGGGGTATTTACTGACGTATTTTATGTTGTAGAATAAAACATGAAAGTCTCTTAAACTTGTCTTAACCACAGACATAATTTCAGGCTTCTAACTTCTAAAGCTAATATATGTAATATCAGAAACTTTGAATTGCTTAATTGCTTTTTTTTTTTTTTTTTTTGCAATAATCCAGAAGCTAATGTAAAAATCCTAACAATGCTAACTTCCGGGTCAGCCTACAAAAGAAGACGTTATCTCTGCATCACCACCTTATTTGATTAAACTGACCCTTAAGACACGTCTCTTGTTGTGTCGTACTGCTTTGATGCTTTTGAAAAATGTGACTAATGTGGTCACTGATTACGCTTTCATCTGCATCTTTAACGGGCGACCACTGTGACGGTGCACTCGCAGCTATTTGTGTTTGTGTGTGTTGCTGTCGAGCTTCTGTGTCCCACCCAAGTAAGTCTAGCAGACTGTTTACGTGCTAATGTCGTTATGGCTCCCATATGGCAGCCATCATGGTGCTGGAGAGAACAGATAAACACACGCACACGCACACACACACACACACACACACACACAAATATACAGCTGCAGGTTATGACAGACCCAGGTGTAGGAATCTTTATGGAGCCCACCCGTCAGTGTGAGATGAGTGTGCATCCCAACACACACATCTAAACTACTGAAAAGAGACGTAGCTTTCAACAGGCTGTTCTCATTCACTGTTTACACACTTGTTCATTACTTAACTTAAAAGTAATGCACTGTACCCATGAGCCAGGAGGCTGTGATCATGTGACCTATGAGCTGCAGGCTGTTGGAAGCAAAGGAAGAAGTAAGGAGGTGGTCAGGTTGGATGGGCGGGTCAAACAAACACAGGACTTTGACCCAGGAGATTAGGGTCCAGTGTTAAACCAAAAACCAACATTATTTTAAGCTATGTGTGTTTATACTGGCGTACTGACAGCCTAAGTTTGTCACTTCAGAGATACCGTTATGCCATCAAGTGTTTTGTGTCGTAACTGGTATGCTGTGGAACTGGTACACATAACCTAACTGGTGGGCGCACAAATTTGAAGATATCATATGTATGAGGATAAGTTTTTTTCAAATAATGTGTTGGATATGAATGAACGAACAGGTGCCAAGCTTTTGTTTCAATGGCCCAAAAGCCCCTTTAGTCAAAAAATTCCATTTGTCCAACAGCCTGTCAACCCCAAAAGAACCGCTCATTGCTCTGAAGTCCCATGTCTCTGAAAGTATGAGCCTAGTCTCACTCCAAAGTCGTCGAAATCCGGCGCTTGGGCAGTGACTTGTGACGTCAGACACCAACAAAAAAAGGCGTCCCTTAACGTCGGCATGATAGGCGGCCAGTTGCCATTATAGTTTAACGCTGCCTGGTGGTGTCAGGGGGAAACGCGGCGGGACAAGGACGAAAGTTAAGGCGGTGAAAGTCCCAGTGGGTGACGGGAGGGGTGGTGGATGGGATGGATGGATGGGTCCAACAAACACAGACCTTCACCCGAAAGGGCGGTGTTCACGTCCTTTAAGATTCTAAAGCCAAAATCCTGTTTTTTTTTCCTTAACCTAACCATGTGTTTTTCTTTTTGAAGGAAAAAAAAAAAAGGTCAATTCACAGTGTTGCACAGATGTAAATTTCCTGTGAAATGGAAGTGTAACTTAAAGGAGGCAATGCATGCAACAGGCAGAACTTGACAGAGTGTCCCAGGACGTCAACAACTAACGCGCCCAGGGTACCTTTCACATCATACCTGGACGTGGAAGTCCATCACCAAAACCTCAATATGTGACTTCCTGGTGGTGTTTGCGCTACCAATCCCGCATTTTTTTTTTATGACCCTTCATGACGACATTTGAGCCACTGTTCCTGGATGTTTTTACCGACCCTTCCTGGCATATCTCAGCCGCATTTTAGTCACCAATTCCAGATGTTTTTACCCATCAGTTGCTGCTTTTCCATCGACTTTTATGCCACCAAACCTGGGTGTTTTAATCCAAAACAGGATCTTTTCCCAAACTATAACCAAATTGTTGACGAAATTTACATGAAGTGTACAATTTTGTACATATTGCCTTTTGTTTTGTTTTGTTTTGTTTTTCTGGCATTTGTTATACCTTCATTAAAATTTAAACTTTCTAACATTAGTCTTCCACAGCAGACGAATTATTTGGTGCAAGGTCCAGCATGAGTCTAAATATAAAAAGGACGAGTATAAAGCATACGTATCTGTGTATATATTACACATTTACACTGGTTATCATAATTCTATGAGTTATAAAAAGCTCTAATAAAATAACAACAAACCAACAAACCAAAAGAACCTTTGAATTTCAAATTTAAGAAATAAAACTCCTAGGTCTCCTGGAAAAAAATAAATCGGCTTTTTCCAAAGTAAATTCATTTAACTTTGATATTTTTGTTACCTTGAACTCACCCTTGTGCTCGGCAAATTGCTTGACAGTAAAAAAAAAACCCAACCGAAGACTGAATGAATTTGTAAGAATGCATAAATACCCTGTTATTTACCGGTTGTGCACGTTAAAAAGCATGTATTGTATGCTAATGATGGGTACACAACGCACTGTGTGTACACGTCTCCACTTGTGCGTGATAGATGCTCCCCGCTCGACCTTGATTAATGGCTCTGAGAATGTATGTGATGATGGCGGTGATGACGGTTCCTAAATAAGGATTAGCCCATGGCCATATTAAACCTGCTAGTCAGGCGGAGGAGCACCGGGGTCACGGCGTTGACAGCGCCTGCCATTCATCTTCATTCGGCTGTTTTCACTCCATCACTGCTGAAGGTCAAGCCGAGAGATACATGTGAATGAAACGCTCCCCTTTTTGCAGTCAATTATATGTTCATGTGTCAAGGACATGATGGAGAGGATGTGGGAATGTTGGATTGTGGAGACCTATGGCATTTTTCAATTTTAAGGCTGGGGCATCACAGCGCTTGATACGGAGGTATATCATGTGAGGTGTGCCAGTGGGGAGATAGGGAGACGTACAGGCCCATAAAAAAGGGACTTATCCTGCTTTCTCTCTGTCTTCTTGGTTTTTGTGGACACGATAATAAGACATAAGAGGATACTGCTTGGTGTGCGGGGGCGCGACTGACGAACACATATTTTATCCTTAAATTATGGTGGTGTTTGAGATCATAGCTAAGTGAACCTGATCATGCTGGCTAATAAATTATCATTTAAATGGGCAGTTTGGCCAAATTACATCAACATCAAACATCAAAGTCTTTGCTGGATAATCCACAGAACACTCAATGAACAACCTCCCCAGGGACTTTAAGAAAGTAGTCCTTGTAGCATTTGTCCACAGCAAGGTGTGTCTGCTTGTTCCTGGAAAGATGAGCACAACAAACAGAATTCCATTCACCTCCATTGTATTTGAGTATCACCATCTGAGGCTGACTCATGCGCTGCGTGGGAGACAGTCCCGGATGTCTCCCATTTAAAAACCACCGTTTGAAATCTCTTCCAGTAACGGATAAATCTCCCCCCATGCGGTGGACAAGACAGTGGCTTAGGGGTTAAGGCATGGACCTTATACAGCACTGTTACGTCTGTGGTTTGAGTCCGGCTGAGACCTTTGATGCGTGACATTCCCTATATCTCTCATCTTATTTCTAGTCATCTGAAGCTGACAAAATCTGTCATAAAATAAGATATAAAAATGGCCCAAAAAGAAAAAATAAGAGATCTCAGAACCTGTGGAAGTGACCTCAAAGCTACCTGCATTTTTATTTTATGACTATGTATTTATATTGATGGTTGGTTCAATTAATAGGGACACTGCGCTGAATCTATGCTACAAGGACACCTAAGACTCAGGCGAAAAAAGTGTAGCCCACGCCGTAGCATGATGTGCAGACCTCCTGTTTGTTTTTGTAAACTTTTTAAAATTATAAGCTTTTATTTGCTCTTATTTCCTAAATGGGAAACAGTACATTTGGAAGACAATACAGTTTTGCGTGTGATTTATTCTGGCTTCATATGACTAGTGAAAAAGTTTGCTAGCTGCTAGGCTAATGTGCGCAATGTAAGATGCCATTGGCTTAAGCTAATAATGTTAGCATATTAACGGGGGAATGTTGGCAAAGGACAGTTGATTTGTCAGTGAACCTTGTGAGTTGTAATGGAGCCAAATTCTGTAGCATTACCTTTGTTAAATGTTGCTGTTGTCCCTGTCTTCATATGAGTAGAAGAAAAGTCCACTAGCAGATAGGCTAATTTCTTTTATGTAAGATGCCATAAGCTTATACTAATGATGTTAGCATGTTGCGCATGTGGGTAGATGGTGTCTATTATAAGACACTTGTGAGCTGTAATGGAACTGAATTTTGTAAAGTTACCTTTGTTAAATGTTGCTGTTGTCCCTGGCTTCATATGAGTAGAGGAAAAGTCTGCTAGCCACTAGGCTAATTTATGCAATATTAGATGCAGTTGGCTAACATTAGCATGTTGTATATGTGGGGTAAATGTGTTCAGCAGAGGAAAGTTGTTTTGTTTGTAAACCTTGTGAGGTATAATGCAGCTGAATTTGTACTTTGAGTGAGTATATGGGTAAGAAAAAAGTCCGCTAGCCACCAGGCCAATTTATGCAATGTAAGATGCTGTAATCTTATGCTAATAATCTAAGCATGTTGCACATAGGAAGGAAACATGTCTAGCAAAGGACAGTTGTTTTTTCTATGAACCAGGTGAATTATAATGAAGCTAAATTTTGTAACGTTACCTTTGTTAAATGTTGGTGCACATCAGGCTACGGTGTAGATTACAGTACAAATGGACACAACTTTCACATACAAACAACCACAATGGATTTTTGTATATTTGTACCACTCGCAATAACTGGAAAAATATGTGTTTGTTTTTGTTTGTCTGTTATAATTTAGATGAGCTGACCCTTTACATATGGTTGAATGCTATACGGCAGAGAGGATGGAAAGCTGTTACTTCATCAAATATCATGTGACACCCTTTGACAACAGCGTTCCCTCATGGGAACACTTCAAAGTTCAGGTTTTGACCTCATGAAACATAAGTGCACTTCACTCCGTCTGCTTGTTTGAGGTGGTACAAGGCAACACCCAGATTCAAACTCGTGTTGCTGTGCAAGTATGGAGCACAACAGCAGTGGAGGAGGAAGAAAAAAAAAGCTTGTGTTCTCAGCTGACCCTCCCAGAATGTATAAAGGTTACATCAACCAGTGCTGCTGTCCATCCAACTCCCCCACCGCAGTCTCTGCTCACCACAGCCCGGTCGAGTTGGCGTTTTCATGTGTCTGACTTGTGTTGTTGTTGTTTTCTCCTGTGGGCTGAGTTTTACACAGTCTGTCAATCTCCTGAGCGTCACACATTAGAAGGACCAGTGGAGTGAGACACCAAGAGTGATCCCTCTGGGGAACAACTCTTCTCCCACCTCCCACCCCCACCCCTCTCTGTTTGTCTCTCTTTATCTCCCAGCCTTCCTCTCCCTCTCTCCTCTGTTTTTTTCTCTCTCTGCATACCCTTCTCTCTTTCCTCGTCCTCCGGCTCCATCAACAACTCCCCAGACTCCTGGCCAAGTTTGAGCGAGTCAGATCCCCTCTGTTTGGAGAGGCTACGCTACATCTGCTGGCGCGCTCAGCGCTCGAGTGGTCGGCCAAGCCCAGCCAACATCCCCCAGCATGCATCACAGCGAGCGTGCAACTAATGAACACGACTGAAGGAATGTGCCAGTGCCCGTCCCTTGCCTTTTTGTTTGATAAGTTTCACTCTCAATAGGGGCACTGTTTACAATGACTCAGTCCGGAACAAGGAGCGGAAACATCAAGTCAGATGACCGTGAAATGTTTGGTGGAAACCTCTGAAATGAAACCCCGAACTCTGCTCTGACTTTTTGAGGGAGAAAGTCAGTGAATCACATGAAAATCCCGAGTGAGTGTCTTCACAAAGAAGCAGGAGTTTGTGAAACTTCAAAACAGTGGGAGCATCCTGACCCAGTAAAGAACCGTGGATGGATTACTGAACAGGCCCAACAGGCACAGGCTCAGGGGCCCAAAGTATCAGAGACCTCCAGCCTTCATCTGCAAAATGTCACTCAAATTAACATATATTGACTAGAAAGAGACTCAAAATGGTCACAAAAAGATGCCAATGAGCTGCACAGAGACACAGAATAACCACAACAATGGGCAAAACAACCACAAAAAGACACAAAATGACCACAATGCTAAGCAAAGGAACTGCAAAGAGACATAAAGTAACTACGAAAACAAACAAATCTATTAAAAAGAGACAAATCAACAATTAGGAGACATAAAACAACCACAAAGAAATGCAAAGGAACTCCAAGAAGACACAAAACAACTACAAAACACACATGACTGCAAAAAGACACATGAAGACCCCATAGAGATGCAAAGAAACTGCAAAGAGACACAAAATAACTACAAAAACAGACACAAAAAGACACAAACATCTACAAAGAGACACCGAACAAGCACAAGATGACACAAAATGATTACAAGAGACACAAAACAACCACAAAGAGACACAAAGTAACTAAATGGGCAAAACAACCACAAAGAGATGCAAAACAACCACAAAAAATGCAATGGAACTGCAAAGAGACATAAAATAACTACAAACATGGGTAAAACTATAAAAAAGAGACACAATGGTGACAAAGAGACATAAAACACCCACAAAGAGATGTAAAGAAACTCTAAGAAGACACAAAACAACTACAAAAACAGGCAAAACAACCACAAAGAGACAAAAAACATACACAAAGACCACAAAGAAGTGCAAGGGAACTGCAAAGAGACACAAAATAACTGCACAAATGAGCAAAACTATCAAAAAGAGACAAAAGGTGAAAAAGAGACTCAAAACACCCACAAAGAGATGTAAAGAAACTCTAAGAAGACATAAAACAACTTCAAAAATGGCTAAAACAACCACAAAAACACAAAAAAAACATCTACATAAAGACATCGAACATGCACAGGGAGACACAAAATGATTGCAAGAGACACATAAAGACCTCAGAGAGATGGAAGCGATTAAAAAAACACACAAAATTACCACAAAAATGGGCAAAACAACCACAAAAAGACATCACACATCTACCAAGAGACATAAAACAACCACAAATGGACAAAAAGTCCAAAGGAGATGCAAAGGAACTGCAAAGTGACACAAAGACTACAAAGACTGGCAAAACAACCACAAAAAGACGCAAAACAACCACAAAAAGAAACAATTCAACTACAAAGAGATGCAAATGAACTACAAAATCAGACAAAACAACCACAAAGAAACATTAAAACAACAACCAAGAGACATAGAACAGACGCAAAGTGACTATAAGAGACACAAAAAGACCACAAAGAGATAAAAAGGAACTGTTAAGAGACACAACATAACTACAACAGGCAAAAAAACCCAAAGAGACACAAAATGACTACAAAGACACACAAGCCAACAACAAAGATATGTGAGGGAACTACAAAGACACAACAACAAAGACACCAAGGTGATACAAATGAACTACAAAGATCGACGAAATAACTACAAAAATGGGCAAAACAACCACAAAGAGACTCAAGCAACTACAAACATACATAAAATAACCACAAAGTCTGTTTCTCTCCTGCTACGTAGAAGGGGTGGTGGGGCCCTTTGCATATCTGAGCCCCGGGCCCTCATTGTCTCATATCCGCCCCTGCAGCCCAACACTGGAAAAGTCAAATGAAAAACAGTCAAGAGTCAAACGTGAAATTCAACTTTCTTTGCTCTTACAAGTGACTTTAGTTGAAGGACTGTGTCTTTGAGTATGGAGATGGGGATACGTGGGGCCGGAGGTGGGTGGGGGTGGGGGTGGGGGGGGTCTGAATGTTAAGGAAATATAAAAATGCAGAGCTTTTAACTGGAGCCTCTGTGTGAATAGCCCCGGCATTCTTCTGGATTTAATGAAAGCTTCCAAAGTGAGTGAAAGCCTGAAATAGCATTAGTTGGCACACAATAGTAGCCTTAACTGTAGGTATTAAACCTTAACAGCCACGACCTAATTGGCTGACCAGTGAATAGGCCAATGGGTGGCTGACTCTTAGGCTGCGGTGTCAGAATGCCTGACCGTCCAACGGCTCGCCCTTGTCTCCTTCTTTCTCCCGCAAATGAGAAAAAGCTCGGGCGTCCCTCTTGATTAAACAGCCGTATCGACCTCACATCTCCCCTCATGCCCGTTCTTTTGTTTGGGGGCTTTTCTTCAGCGAATCGCTTCTTGAATTCTTTATTGAACGTCGGGGGTTTTAGCTTCAATTTTTTTTTTTTTCCAAATGTGACCACTATCAGTTCTTTCATCTGTGTATACGGTTAGATCTATTCCGCTCCTCGGGTTGCACATTGCTGCCTTCATGTGACAAAACCAACACAAAAACACTCAGTCAAGTGAAGAAAGCATCACAGTCTTGGATCTCTTACCACAGAGGGTGGTGTGTGTGTGTGTGTGTGTGTGTGTGTGTGTGTATGTGTGTGTGCACGAGGGGGGGTCCAGGGTGCATCCAATCACCGACTCCAATGAAGTGAAGTGCTCCCCGGCCAATAGAGGAACGAGACAGTGGAATGGCGGAGAACAATCATGCAGTGAAGCCCCCTGTTATCCAGCCAAGTGTGCTAATCAAAACCTTGTGTGGCTGATCAATACCAGTGGACAGCAGATTGCACTCCTGGGGAAGTGGCGGAGGCTAGAGGGGTGTATCAAAGGCCAGGGGAGAGGGGACAGATAAGAGACAGTGTGAGGGCTGCGGGGGTAATGCGGTAACCGGGGGACGAGTTGAGTGATTTGAGCGGGTATAAAGTGAGACAGTGCCTGGCTCAAGGAGGGAGAAAGATCACACACAAATACACACTGGGAAGTCATTTAAAAGGGCAAAGCCTGGGGTTTCTCCAGCGGTAAATTCTGAAGGCGCAATCAGTCTCACAAAGGCCTCGTCCTCTGTGACGCAGACAGAACACGTGCTTCCACCATTTTAGCCTCATGTTAACGTTAGTATTTTTGACCACTATAGGTGATGACACAATATAGATGTTGCCACTGATGTACAGTATGTTTTTAATTTGCCTAAAGGTATACTAGTTCGTGACGCCAGGGATCAGCACGCCTCTCCACAGGGCAAAGGCTCCATGTAATTTTTTCAGGCTGAGCCCAACCGGACCCCATAGCCCAAGGCCCGGCCACCAGATGCTTGCTGGCGAGCTCGCCCCCAAGGTCTGGCTCTAATGGGGGGGCCCCGGTGTCCCCGAGGTGCTCAAAGTCTGAAAAATCAGTTTCATCAAGGTCTTCTTGAATCATTCTTAGTCTGGCCCCTCCCCTGGGATCACTTTGTCTTGGTAGACCCTACCAGGGGCTATTAGCCCCAGACAACACAGGGACACGGAAATCGCTCCACCAAGTTAAGGTGGCGATTCTCTGAGGCTTTATCACACTGTGACCTCCAGCATGCACTGGGGCGGTTTGAAGCCAAGTGTGAAGCGGCCGGGATAAGGGTCAGCACCTCCAAATCTGAGGCCACGGTTCTCTGCCGGAGAACGGTGGATTGCCCTCTCAGGGTTGGAAGAGAGTTACTGCCCTAAGCGATGGAGTTCAAGTATCTCGGGGTCTTGTTCACGAGTGAGGGTAGAGTGAAGGGTGAGATGGATCGCCGGTTTGGTGCGGCATCTGCGCAGGACCATCATGGTGAAGTGGGAGCTGAGCCGGAAGGAGAAGCTTTGATTTACTGGTCCATCTACATCCCAACCCTCATCTATGGTCATGAGCTCTGGGTAGTGACCAAAAGAATAAGATCATGGATACAAGCGGCCGAAATGAGTTTCCTCCGTGGGGTGTCTGGGCTCAGCCTTAGAGATAGAGTAAGGAGCTTGAAAATCCGGAGGGAGCTTCGTGTCGAAAGGGGTCAACTGAGGTGGTTTGGGCATCTGATCAGGATCCTCCTGGGCGCCTCCCGTTAGAGGTGTTCAGGGCACCTCCCACCGGTAGGAGGCCCCGGGGCAGACCCAGAACATGCTGGAGGGATTCTATATATCATCGCAACCTGGTTTCGACGAAGTGGATGAAAATGGATGGATGGTATGCTATACAGGAACTGTCAGTAGAAGCGAAAGCTGACCACAGATTGACTCTTGTTTTGGAAAAAGGTTTGTCCACTTAGTGTTATTCCTCACTATCAGGCCTGTCGTCAGGGGTGTCAAAGGTTACAGATAACCCCAGCTCAAAGCCAAGGGGGGGCCATGAAAAGGTCTATGGTTGACCTTTAAATGTGATCAAGCACAACGATTTACTTACTGACTTAAATCACTGACAAGTTATATGTATTTACTTGATAAATGAATGTAATTGTGTCATTAAAACATATTTCAGTGCGGCGTCTGATACTCCGCCCCCCTACAGGCAATTAAATGGTGCAGTCTATCTGACATAAGTCGGGTACGCAATGCTCAGAACTCACAAGTGGCGCTAATGTAAACATATGAGGCAGAGTACAGCCTGATTAGCTAAGTCAGAATGCCTCACCAAGAATCGGACTCCTAAAGGAAAAGTCAGGGTACAGAGAGAACAAGAAAATGAAAGGAGACGAGAGGCAGTGGACAAACGTCTGGTAAAATAATGTGAAGACGCAGCAGAGATGAGAAGTGAGGCAGAGTAATTTTTATCAAATAAAACCTGCTGTATTGGGCTCAGATTTAAAGCTACTGTGAAGATACAGATGTCATATTAAACTAGAGGGCATAAGGCATCCATTGGTACCTACCATGTTATGCTATCTTATCGAAGAGGGGGGCCAAATAATGCTCCAAAGTTACGCTAAATGTTGGCGAGGGACAGAGGAATATTGGCACTTTTTAAAAAATGATAGCTGACAGCCGAATGCTCTTTGCACTACTTCAGTTTTTACACACAATTTGACCAATATTTAATTAAAGTAGTCTCAAGATTGAATGAAAAAATGATGAAAAAAAATATGCTCACTCATGATTTGATCTTGTGATTTATTACCTTGCAGTAATTTCCTCAATCAATGTTTGATTTTGATTTGACTCTTCTTTAATCATTTATTCTTTAATCAGGCCTTTTTTTCAGCCTGGGACACATGTGACTACATGTGCTTTCCAAAATAACAAAACAAGATCTTAACAGTAAAAACAAAGAGATAAAAAATACATATGGAAATCTGATATATTGGATTATATTTGCAGGAAGTATAAAAATGGATAGGGGCTACTAAATTTGGACACAATGTAAAAAAGAGCGACTTTGTCACCCATGGCAGTTCAGAGGATGATATCAGTAGCTGTTGCTTGCATACACAGATTTCTGAAGAGGCCAGCGGTACTAAGAAATGCCTTTACATTTCGACATGCTGACTGCATGCTGATGTTTGTGTTAAAAATCTGCTTCTATGTTTTGGTACGGTTAGTTTTCACACCTGATGTGAACCATTAAACCCCCGTTTCCACCAAACACTTTCAATATGGTACCTTTGGAACCAACAGTAACCCTTCAGACATGGTACCTAGACCCTAGAGTTTCCTCCTCAAACAGTGCTCTTAAATGTGGGCGGGGTTGTTGTCACTCACTGTATTTCCTCATTATCAGTCTGCGGCTCGTCTATCGTCCACAGAACGCGGCTGCACGCTGACATTTTCAGAACAAAATAAAACAGGCTGCAGTGAGAGTCTCTCTCCATGGGATATTTAAAAATAGCAGCTTTGTGCATTTAGTCCTTCTTAGGCAAGCTCAGGGGTTTAGTGTTGCTGTAGCCCACAGTAACTACACTCTACGACACTTCCTTTTCTCTGAATGAGGATTAGAATATATGCAGTTCACATTACCCAGTCGAAACTAATGTATAGAAACTCATTACTAAAAGTGTCTGTCATATAAAAACTAAAGTGATGGTCAAAGTTGTCACAGTGAAATTTAAGGTGTGTTGGATTCACGTCATCAACTCATGCATTGAGTAACATTACAAGTTAACGTTCCACCTTAAAAGTTGCCGGCAGTCGGCCCAGTGAATGAAGTGATTTTTTCTCCGACTCCAGCTGCTGTGAGAGGCAGCAAAACATCCTTTCATTTTATAGTTCCAGTTTACTAATAAAACTCTCCACAGTGTGAACAGTGGTTACATGAGCCTCAAAACCAGACACAACTCAGCCCTGAGCAGAGTGACCGTCCTCTACTGACCAATCAGACTGCAGTGTTCACAGCTCCACCTTTTAGTACCAGATCTGTGTGCTAGGTACCCCAACAGAGGGGGGACCAAACATGGGGACGGTATGGGACGGTTCCATTGGTACCATCCACAACTTTTCACAGTGGAAACCGTACTTATCCATACTCTACTCTAGACCACATTAGGTGGACCGTGCCCAGGTACGGTAGACAGTGTTCGCACTAATCAAATGAACTGGACTTTGGGGTCAAGTGTACCCAGATCTGGTGTTAAAGCCTCTTTAGGCTCCCAGTAAAATCAATATGCTCAGTTTGTGCACTTGTCTGTCCAACTACAACAGGAAGTCACTACATATTCCACTGAAAGACAAAATAAAAGCTCATAAAACAGGCGACAGCACAGATTGTTTATCTGGAAAACCATACTGATTATCTACTATTTGGGATTAAAACATCCACGCAGCCAACAGTGATGCATAAAACTAATGATGTAATAACTTCACTCATTTCTTTGACAACTGGACAAACCTCCTCAGCTGATAAAGACTCTGTGATTTGATTGAAAGCTCCAGCTGCTAAACTGGCCTCGAGGTTAGATTTTTTTTTTCATGGACGTCTGTTTCCGAGCTCAGGAGTGAATTTTCAAACTCACCATTTTATTATTGGCCAATAGGTATTAGAATAAAAGCATTTTTCTATAGATTTGATGCTTCAGCGTGGGCGGCGAACTTTTAGAGAGTGATCTGCGGAGACAGAAAAGTGTCGACACCGTTGGGATGCGGCCTCACACTCCCCCACACTGCCCATTATAAAGTTTACATTGGAGAACAGTAAGTGGCTCCGCAGAGATTCGAGGGAAGGCCGACCAGGTGGAAGAATAAAAATGTTGGACACAGTAACGCACTTTGTTACAAAATAATTACCCCGCACATAAAATGTTTTTACACTAATTGATTAAAACCCAGCTCACTGAGTCGGACTGCATGCCTCAGCTTCGAGCGTGAATTACATGGATGCCAATTTCCATAAGTGCACACAGGATCAGATTTTTAAATTCTGCCTGCCAAACACTGAAGAGAGCAGATTTGCCGTTTTCATCATCTGCTGAATACTTTCTCTTATGAATGTATGAATACTAAACGGTATAAAAGTAGCCCCGGCTGTAATTGATGCACACACATCTACAAAAAAATTAACAACGTTCTTTAATCCGTCTGTCATCTCTGCGTGCTTTGAAACAAAAGAGATCATGGAGGGGATTTAAAGCATTATACTTTTTAATTCTAATCAGTAAAGCCGGAGCCTTTTATCCCTAAAAACATTCCTGTTGCTATTTTCAAAGACCTCGTATCACGCAGCCTCTCTGTGATGTGGACCGAGTACTGTACGCCAGGTTAGATAAACAGGTGAGAGGTGTGAAGGTTTGAGGCTGATGCATACGACTCCAGAAAAGTGCAGCTGATAAACTTTACAATGGACCTGGGCTCTGGACTGAAACATTAATCCAAGATAATCTATTGATCAATCCTGATGATCACATTAATCCTGGCAAATCACTGTCATTGATACAGCCACATAATGGATTACTGTCCGCAGAGCTGAATGTATGAGTGTGGGTTTTACTGGTACCGTACAGGGGATTTAAAGGGACAGTTCACCCCTGAATGACACACGTTTTCCCCCTTACCTGTAGTGCTATTTATCAGTCCAGATTGTTTTGGTGTGAGTCGCTGAGTGTCTGTGTAATGGGACTAGATGGCACTCGGCTTGTGGTGCTCAAAGCGCCAAAAAAATACACTGGGAAAAACAGAATGATTCTCAGCAGCAACATTCTCTTAAAATTCTAATGTTTTCTCTTAAATTTCTGCTAAAGAAAACATACTAAACACTCTATCCAAATCTGTTGTTATACCCAGGTGTGCTCAATGAAGAATCTCCCCCATAAACACTATACGTTGTGCCATATGGAAATACCAACCCACTGTCACTCCGAAGTCGTCGAATACCAGCACTTGGTCAGTGACTTCCGGCATCAGACACTGACAAAAAATAACAGCACCCGGCGGCGTCAGGGGAAAACGCAACGGGACAACAACGGAAGTTAAGGGTGTGAAAGTCTGAATTGGGTGGCTGGGAGGGTTGGTGGATGGATCCAACAACCACCGCCACTGTGGATGTTTCCTGCAAGATTGTTAAGTCAAACTCTGGTCTATTGTCAAAGAGAATGTATATAAAAGGTAAATTTCTTGTGAAAACTGAAGTGTATTTTGAAAGAAGACAATGCATGTAAGAGGCTGAACTTGACAGTGTCCCAGAAAGTCAACAACCAACACACCCAGGGTACCTTGAACATCATATCTTGACAAAGTCCATGACCAACTGTCGATATGTGACGAGGTCGGATTGAGAATGTGTTGCAAATACACATGCCTAAGATTCGGAGAGATGCCACCAAGGAAAGGCTGTATGAAACTGAAGTACTGTTGAATTAACTTGAACTAAACGTGATTTCCGTTCAATACCAGGTTTCGTACCCATCCCTACCGAACTATGTGGAGGAAGTGGTCATCATTGGTTCTGGTGACTGCTGTTGCAACAGTTCTGCTGGCTCTGGCCATTGCTGTCCCATTACTGCTGCGTTTGACTTACTTCTAGTTAATGCCAAAAGTCACAGAGTTACTGTAACACTGCCCCACGAAATACAGGATGTAGCATCCACCAACTTCTCAGTAGTCTTAATTTTAAAAAATATTTTGAAAATAGTTCCTGCATGAAACTGCTTACAACAAGGTCTGTGGATTATCTTGAGTAACCAGGCCTTGATTTCTGTAAAGAGACATTGATGTTGAGTTTTTCAAATGTATTTTTTAAGCACTTTGAGCACCACAAGCTGAGTGTCATCTAGTTCCATTATACTGAAGAGAAGGCGGACATCTCTATGGCCGATATCTCCAACACTCGGCAACTCACAGACTGATAAACAGCACTACAGGTAAAAGGAAACATGTAGTTTTGATTTTGGGGTGAAATGTCCCTTTACAGTAGGGTACGTTAAAGTATACACTGATCAGCGAAAACATTAAAACCATTGGTGGGTGAAGTGAATAACATTGATCATCTTGTTACAATACAATGTTCTGATGGGAAAACTTCAATCCTGGCATTCCTGTGGATGCTACTTGACGTGCTCCACCCACCCAAACACTGTTGCAGACAAAATAAACCCCCTCATGGCAACAGCACTCCTCAGTAACAGTGCCCCCCCAGCAGGACAATGCACCATGCCACACCACAAAAACTGCTCAGGACTGGCCCGAGGAGAGGGACAAAGAGCTCAAGGCGCTGACCTGGCCTTCAAATACCCCCGATCCCAATCAGATCTAACATTTGAGGGACGTGCTGGAACACCAGGGGTAACCCAGATCCATGGTGGGTGCTCCTTGGACTGGACTCGGCGCTGATCTGTCAAGGCTTGGACACATGACATCTGGAGGGTGGCAATTTGTGTCTGGCACCTGGGTGTTAGCTTCAGATCTTTTGAGTCCCGTGGGATGTGAGTTGGGGTACCAGCATGTCCCACAGATGTTTGATCAGATTGGGATCTGGGGAATCTGGAGGCCAGGTCGACGCTTTGAGCTCTTTGTCTCGATCTTCGCACCATTCCTGAGCAGTTTTTGTGGTGTGGCATGGTGCATTGTCCTGCTGGGGGAGTGCTGTTGCCATGAGGGGATTGCCTGGTCTGCACTAGTGTTTAAGTGTGTGGAGTGTGTCAGGTGGCATCCACACGAACGTCAGAACCCAAGGTTTCCAAACAGAACATTGCATTGTCACGTCACCTGTCAGAGGTTTTAATGTTTTGGCTGATCGGTGTATGCATAGAAATCAAATTATATATGTTTTAGTTGTGTCACTAGAAGATGAATCGCTCCACTATCATCAGCTGAGTTGGATAAAAAGCCTGCTTTTGCTGTTCTGCATGTTTGTGCCAGTGCGAACGACACAAACAGGTTGTTGACTACTCTGTGAATATGAATGCCAAATAAATATTCAACCTTTCCAGAATTTAATTTCCAACCAGATCTTTGTTGTTGACAGCTGTGTCTTCGGCAAAAACACACCAACAACAATAACAGCGAATATGCATGGCAATTATTATCTGTCAGTTTGAGCCTCTCTAACGCAACGAGGACTTATCTCCTAATTAGTTGTAATAACAGCAACTAGTTTGGATGGTGACTCGCACACGGCTGCTTTATCACGCCTGGAGCGGATGCATGAGGCTTGCCTCTTCGAGGGGGGAGAGGGCACACTATTTTTTTACTTTACCGGCAATCTGAGGCTGCATGCTGGTTTGGGGTGTTATTCATTGAAAATCAATATTTTCCATTTCTGAGGATGCAGAATGAATTATTACTGAGATGAGCATTGTGGAGAGATTGAAGGCTTAGTCCGAGGCATCACTCATCTGAAGACTTTCACAAGGACATTTACTTCGTCTCCCTCGGAGTTAACTCAGCGAACATGGATCTGCCTTTTTCTCACCGCTGTCAGGGCACATATCACCCTCCGTCCTGAAGACTATATCTCACAAGATGTGCAGATATTTAAATAAATGCTGCTTGAATTCGTCAGGTCCTTTGACATTAATATTCCCTCTGTGGTTTAGTCCTCGGGGTTGGGGGTTATCAGATCCTCTAAGGATCCCGTGTTAGGATGGTTAGGCGAAACTGCCATATTTTAATGAACGTGTCCAAAGAATGCCAACCGTGTAATTCGACAATGACCTCGAATCCTTTTTTGGGAATGATGAGCTAAGCACAGACACACTCTAATTAACGAGCCACTCACAATAGAGACGAACAAATTATGGAGCCAGTTTGAAATGTCAAGATAACCAATTATCAAATGAAAATGGCCATTAGGTGGTTCCTTCTGGCCACAGGTGATGAAGCCACCTGAAATAATGGGAGAAGCAGCAGAATGGGGTTTTTAAACATGCTCATAGGAGAGGAATTAGATTAACCGTAAATGTAAGATGCCTCGGAGACAAAATTTCAGTGGAGAGATTTCTCAAGTATCCATAGCATAAAATGATTGATGATTGGCTTCTGAAAGGAGACCTGTTATGTTCGTATTCAGGTTTATACTTGTATTTTGGGTTTCTACTAAAACTTGTTTACATGATTTAATGGTCAGGAAACAATTAATTTTCCTCACACTGTCTGTGTGGGGACACCTGTGTTCACCCTCTGTCTGAGCCTGTCTCTTCTAATAACACCTACTGAAATAGTCGGGTATTTTTTAAAGAGAAGTTGGGACATTTCCACTCGTGTCTGTGGCAACGTTTGGCCTTTTTCAGTTGTGTTTGTGGTGACACATCCGGGTACTTTTATTAGGATGTTGGGGCATTTCCAGCCGTGTTTATGGCAACAAACACAGGGTAATTATAATAAGTGTTGGGGCATTTCTAGCTCTGTCCAGCACTGTTTAAGGTGACAAAACCGGGTATTCTTAACGAGGTGTTGGGACATTTCCAGCTGTCTTTGTGGCAACCAAACTTGGTATTATTTCAACTAGAAAGAGGAACATTTTCGGTCCTGTTTAGGGTGACAAATCCGGGTATTTTTAACAAGATGTTGAGATATTTCCAGCTGTGTTTGTGGTGACAAAAACAGGTAACCAGGTAATGACATGTTGGGATATTTTCAGCTGTGTTTGTGGTGACATAAGCGTGCTATTTTTACAAGTCCTTGGGACATTGTCAGCTGTGTTTATGGCTATAAACCATGTATTTTTAACAATATGTTGGGATATTTCTGGCTGTGTTTGTGGTGACAAAACCAGGTAGTTTTGACGAGTACTGGGACATTACCAGCCATGTTTATGGCAACAAAACTGGGCACTTTTTATGAAATATCAGGACATTTACAGCTGTGTTTTAGCTACAAAACCAGGTATCTTTAATGAGACATTTGGATATTTCCAGATGTGTTTTTAGTGACAAATCAGGATATTTTTAACGAGACATTGTAATATTTTCAGCCAATTACTGGTGACCAGACTAGTTTGTTTTAAGCCAAAACATTATGTTTTCTTCACTCTAATCAAGTGGGTTTTGTGCCTTCATATAACCACAAGTTAACCACTGCACTGTCTGAATAAAATTGAAAATTAAAACATAAAGACATGGAAAATATGTTACATGTGAAACGTCCTTAGTTTGCAGAAACGTACAATAACATTTACTCTGGTGACTGGGGTTATTAATAAGATGCTGTGCAAATACATACAGGTAAATGTTTGGATGTCCACATACTTTTGGTCACAAAGTCAGTCTTAAAAAAAAAAAAAATCTCAATTTCAAATCTCAGTTTTCAAACGTCCCCTGTTAATTGACCCTGACTGATTAAATTTATTCACATGGTTTTTGTTTGCGATTCTGTCGGCTACACACAGATCATAATCGCTCCTGACAAAAGGTACCAAGACCTGCACTGTTCTACAGACAGGACCCAGGAGATAGACATCATGTTTTAGTGAAGAATGGACTTCTGAGTGACTGGCAGATACCTCACCGAGACAGAGAGCTCTGGCGGGGCTCCAGCGAGAGGGAGAGAGGAGGAGGAGAGGAGGAGAGAGTATTTTTCTCAGAGCAAAGGCAGCATTCAATGAGAGCTTCACTGGAGAGGATGAGATGCCCTTTTCTGTGTGCGATGAAGGATGGACAGAAGGGGGGGAGGAAGAGAGAATGAGGGAGCGCGAGAGAAAAACAATGAGGAAGAGAGAGAGAAAGGAGGAAACTTTTCAGCCTGTATTTTCCATTCAAAGACGTTTTGACAGGGCAGAGCCCACTCTGTGGCGGGGAGTGGAGCCATTTTGAAGTCTCCTACCGGCAGCTTGAGGGAAGCGGGGAGCCAGAATAGATATATCTCGGGGCTGCCTGAGTTTTTTTTTTCTCCTCTACCACCACTTTCTTTCCTGTTTTTGACAGCCAGCTCCGAATCGCCGAGCAGGTGTCTTCTTATTTTCCTGCCGAAACAGTGGGACAGTGCACACAAACACTCCAACGCTGTTCATAAACAGATAAACACACCAGCAGACCAGACAGACAGGCAAACACACACACACACATATACACACACTCACTCACACATGCATATAAACATAGCAGTCAAGAAGTAACTATGCATTGGAAATGACTACCCTTCACACGTAATGTTTTCCACACGTCTGCTGGAGTTGAGGGAGGGCGCGCGAGAGAGGGGGACAATCTGGGACTATCCGCACTGACACAAAATGAGTGTCACAAAACAGAGCCGCTATTTTCACTTTAATGCATGCAAATAACAGGCAGCCATTGACACCAGGGCAAGATTTAGTATGCTCTGCGATTTTTAGGTCACAGCAACGGGAGGGGTAATTCATCCTTATTATTCCCTCAACAGATCCTAATAATGCAGCTAGTGTTGCGTGCTCCGGCTGGGGGGTGAGGGTGGGCAGGGGGCGAGGAATTAGCAGGGTTATTGTGCCAAACTTCCCTTTTAAGTGTCAGATTTTCGAGGCTCTTTCCCCCGCGACAAGAGCCGAGCTCATTGAGGATCAGCGGGCGGAGGGGAGGAGTACAGAGTGTTGACACTGGAATTATCACAATACAAGTTGCCTCCGACCACATTTGCTCCAAATCAATCCATTCATGGCGGACACAGCGACTCTCATCCCGTTGAAGAAAGGAGCCTCTGAATGGCCGCTTTGAGAGGCCCCCGTTTGAAGTTTGAGGGGCTTTTGAAAAGCAGGGTGTCCCTTGTGTCACTGGTGTCAGTGATTAAGTTGTGACTGGCTGTGTGTGTGTGTGTGGGGGTTAATGCCTACAATGTATATGGCCCTTGTACTGATGGAGGCGATATGGGGTCAGTACTTGTAAGTACTTGCTTCTATTGAAACCCATCAAATACAAGAAGAAAATTAATTATAATTTGGAAAAAAATGCAATAAAATTTAACTATGACTTTAAAAAAGTGAGAAAATAAAAAAATTAACTAATATGAAAGAACACCTGTGATGCTCATTTTCAAGTTTATACTCATATTTTAGATTTTTATAAAGACATACTTACATGATTTAATGTCTAAAAAAACTCTATTTTCCTCAAACTGTTCTGGAACACCTGTGTTCAACCCGGTCTCACTCTGAGGTCGTCGAAATCTGGCGCTTGGTCATGACTTCCAGTGTCAGACACAAAAAAAAAAAAAGCTGTCTTTTCACGTTGTCATGATACGTGTCTGGTCACTGTTATTGTTTAATGGCGCCCGGTGGTGTCGGGGAATTGCAGTGGGACAACAATGAAAGTTAAGGTGGCGCAAGTCCAAGTAGGGGTGGTGGAAAGTGTCCAGCAATTGGCAACTTTAATCTAGGAGGCTGGTGTTCACTTCCCGTGAGATTGTCAAGCCAAACCCTGTTCTTTTTTCCTAAACCTAACCACATGCGTTTGTTGTTGAAGGAAGAAAAAAGTCAATTTGCAGTGTTGTTCCGACATAGTGTATTTATTTTGAAAGAGACTGTATGTAAAAGTTAAATTTCCTGAGAAAACAGAAGTGTATTTTGAAAGAAGACAATGCATGTAACAGGCAGAACTTGACACAGTGTCCCAGAACATCAACAACCAACACACCTAGGGTAGCTTGCACGTCATATCTCAACACGGAAGGTCCATGGCCAAACACCGATATGTGACGAGGTCGGAGTGAGAGTGTGTTGGTCTGAGGAAAACTTCAATTTAGTCTCTGGAAGCTCCCTCCCACAAAAAAGTCTGCGTTGGTCAGCGTTTCCGGGTTTTCAGCATTTAGACATCTCTGCACCGTCAGTACAGCCAAAAGATGATTGTAGTCAAGTGTAGCAGCACTTTTAATCATGAAAAATCTTGCATGCAGCCAGTGATTTGACTGAGATTGGTTACTTTTACCAGCCTGTCCATTGTTGCCTTAAGTATTCTCTGATGAAGGTCAAATAGACCGGAAGCTCAACAATAAAGTGAAACACAACATAGATGTGGGGAAATCTTTTTCTACCAATCCTGAGAAATCACCAATAAAAGCCAAAAGAAGTCTTCACAACTGGACGTTGAGTCTTTAAAAGGAAGACTTTTTACACAAACGTCCATTAAATAATGGTTTCAAGTTTCAGTTAGAGTGATAAAACATTTGTTCAACCTTCCATTTTCAATCCTTTAAGGGTCACTCTGACTGATGATAATATAAACTCTGTAATACTGTGACACTGTGATACCTTGAAACGGCAATATTTTCTGAAATGGTTATTGTAACACTAAAATTTCATACTATTGCAACCCTACAACGCATATAACCAGATACAGAAATTCGTCATGGTCTGACTGTCATATTCAGAGTGGTCTGAAACCTGAAGTTTTTGCTCACAGGGATTACTTTTACAAATGTTCACCTCATCATTTGAAACTTTGGTCACGTCTAATATGAACATCTGATATTGTAACGTTATATATGACAGAAAATAAGGAAAAGCACCTTTATATAATTAATGCACAACAGTAATTTGCTGTTAAATGATTAAATGGCTGTTGCCCCTTTAAGGCAATCCAGAACGCTGTATAAGCAGTAACAACTTGACCTGTATACTTCAGTCTCTACCGCGTATCAATCGGTACGTATACATGCATAGTTAAGTTGATATATGGTTATACCTTGACAAGAGCTCTTAATTGGACCGCTGTCCTGGTCCCTGTAAACAAGCACGAGAGGGGAAACGATTTATGGACCGAAGTTTGTTGGACTACGCTACGATAGGTGGTGATATGCCCCATTTCAGCTTGTTAGCATTGGACCTTTTTCCGGTTGACCTATTCTACATCACAGACAAAACAATCGACCGGCTACTAGCTACGGTTAGCTGGCAGCAAATTGGTACTAGCATTAATGTTTCTCCTCTTCTGTCCATCTGTTACATGTTTAATGCCATTCGACTTCTGGGTCAAAACCCAGGATGGAAACAGAAGCATGCACAGAGCGCCTCGGCCAATTTGGGTCCAACTGACTTTAAACATGAAGGAGTTATTCGACTCCCAATCGCATTATTTGGGTTTGTTAGTAGACTTGGAAAACTTGATTTAGCATGATTTCAGCTGGACTAACACAAAAGTTCTGTTTTAGTCGGACTTACACAATAAATCTATTTCTTTAAAGTCATATAAACATACTAACCGAGTCCTTGAGTAAGACACTAAACTCCCATTTCTCCAAGTGGTTAATTAAGTGCCTTACTTGCTGGCCCTGCCACCATCAGTGTGTATGTGTTTGGGTGGATGAACACTGTAAAGCCCTTTGGATGCAGTCTGTGACACATAGACACCCTCCAGATTCACAGCACACCCATGGATATGCTAATCAATAGTGCAAACCAACAAGCTATATTACTCACGGTGTCAAATCAAGGTCAATATGACTCATAAAACTTAAGCAATAATCCCACAGGGTTTCTACTTCCACTGAACAAGAACAAGACACACTACTTCCTTTTCATATTCAAAGCATGGCACCATCCATTTTACCCCCTGTGACTACCTGAATGATCTGGGCGGTATTGAAACTTTCTGAACCAATTCTATTGTGCATTGTGATCTCTTCAACAGTTCTCGCAAAGCCCAAGGGGGGGAGAAGGCAGAACAAGGCGTCGGAAGTCCCAAAATAGCAACTCGCCAGAGGGAGTTGGAGAGAAAGAGGCTTTGCCGAGCTACACCGCCACAGTGCTGGACGCTTCTTGTCTGCGCTGTTGAGTCACTCCTTGTTGATGTTTCTCTCTGGCTGCTCAAAGTGGAGGATGCCGTGACATATTACTGCTAGGGCAGCACTACAAAGAGTCGCCTAAGAGTGGCCTGGCTGGCTGCCCGCCATCGGCCGACTTTTTACACACTGTTGACGGATGGTTGTATTTCTCTCCTGAGGGCGTGCGGTCAGAGAATACACAGCGACAGGCTCCACACAGGCTCAACTGGGGACAGCGACTGACACATCCACACAGCATACAGGGGAAAACCTACACATATGCATCGGAGGAGGGAATCAATGCTTGCACCCACACATGCAAAGATAGCGTACGGATGCGCACAGGAAGGCAGGAAGGAAGATAAGGACACACATATACATACATAGATGTAGTGTTAAGGGTTAGACTCATCCCTCGAACATCAGGGGGTGTTGGCAGATAAGAGTGTGTGCAGCTTCTGTAGGAGCACAGCTCTGATAGGAGAGGCTGTAGTCCACCAAGAGGCATTGTCCAAAGCTTTTTAATCACATCTTCCTGCCTCCATTTCACACTCGCAGACACACACAGGAGACAGGAATAACTAAATTATCTTCACTTTGCAAATAGCTACAAGAGCGAAGCGTTAATTACAGTCCAATAAGGAAACACGTGCTGATGAACTCAACAAAACCCCTGGTTTGCTGTTAATGGAAATTAACACCCAACCTCTGCTACGTTTTAAAAATACACAAACGTGATTATTTCTTGACTCTTTTTTTTTTTCTTAAATGTAGTCTTGCTCCTGCTGCAAAGTGCAATGTCATAATTAATTGAGTACATTCGCCCCCAAGTCCCAAACACCTGGTGGCTCAGCACCGACGAAAAAACACACAGCAATGTGATCCGTCAAGCACCCACTTCAAAGCGACAGAGTCTATTTGCTGTGTTATTAACAGTCCGAGCAGCTCTACCAATACAGAGACAAACGCGCCAGGTTTCTTTGTAAATGTTTAGGGAGTGAAGGATAAAGAGGTCCAGCTATAGATGACAATTAATGCACATACAGGAAGTTGAAAAATGGAATTGAATAAAGGAGTTTTATACACTCTGGATATGTATCGTGATATGTATATGAGCAGGCTTTCTCGTCTTGAGGTGGAGGGAATGGTGGATCAGGTGACACCTAAGAGAGACATTTTTAGCAAGTCATTGGTGGCATTTCCAGCAGCGAGTGTGCCACCAAAAGCGGGTGCTCTTTAGTGAGACTTGGGCTGCTTTTGCAGTGGCAAATGTGTCACTAAATGCAGGTATTTTTATTGAGCTATTGGTGGCATTACTAGCTGTGATTGTACCACCAAAAGTGGGCGTATTTGACTGAGACATCAGCAGTATTTCTAGCCATAATTGTGCCACCAAAAGCGGATATTTTTTGCAAGATATCAACTGCATTTCCAGCGGTGAATGTGCAACCAAAAGCATTTGTTTTTTAGCGAGGCATCATCAGCATTTCCAGCGGAAAAATTTACCACCAAATGCAGGTATTTTACTGAGACATTGGCGGCATTTTCAGCCGTGACTGTGCCACCAAAGGCCAGTGTTTTTAACGGAGACATCAGCAGTATTTCCAGCTGTGAATGTGCCACCAATGGCAGGTCTTTTGGCAATACATTTGCATCATTTCTGCCCGTGGTTTGGCCCAAAAAGTGGACATTTTATAGCAAGACATCAACGGCATTTCCAACGGTAAATGTGCCACAAAAAGCAGGTATTTTTGGCAAGACATTTGCTTCATTTCTGGCCATGATTGTGCCACCAAGGGCGAATGTTTTTCAGAAAGACATCAATGGCATTTCCAGCGGTAAATGTGTCACCAAAAGCAGGCGTTTTATAGCAAGACATTGACATTCCAGCTGTAACTGTACCACTAAATGTGGGTGTTCAACGGCATTTCCACCCATGACTTCGTCATCAAAAGTGGGTGTTTTTAGTGAGACATCAGCAGCATTTCTAGCGAAAAATGTGCCACCAAATGCAGGCATTTTTATCGAGACATTGGTAGCATTTTCAGTTGTGATTGTGCCATCAAAAGCGGATGTTTTTAACTGAGACATGAGCAGTATTTCTAGCAAAGAATGTGCCACCAATAACAGGCATTTTTTAGCAAGACATGGGCAGTGTTTCCAGTAGTGAATGTGCCACCAAGAGCAGGTAATTATTAGTGGAAAAAGTGGCGCATTTTCAGCTGCAATTGTACCACCAAAAGTGGGTGTTTTTGAGCAAGATATCAACAGCATTTTCAGGAGAAATGTGCCACCAAAAGCTGGTATTTTAAGCCCAAACATATGTTCCTGACCATAACCAAGTGGTTTTTGTTCCAAACATAACCATGCATTAACCACAGTATTGTTGAAACATGAAGAAACATAAAGTTTCAACATATCCGCTACATAATGATGAACAAATGTTTGTATGGTTTGCAGAAAAGTACAACGCCAACATGTACTCAGGGTTGCTTTTTTTCCCAACTTTTGTGCCGAGCTGAAAATAAAAACTAGATGGAAGATGATACAAAAATGAACCTGTGTTGGAGTCACAGCTTCCTGTGGATTGTGGACCTGTTATAACAGTTACACTTTTCTCACGTTTCTCAAAACTAACTTTCACACCTTCAAAGCTGTAAACACAGCAAACAAAACCAAATCAGTCCAAATACATTGGACAATCTTCTCCTCCTTTCTCTTCAGATCCTCTATGTAAATCAACATAATCTCCTGGTATGCCAATAGTAAAGTGTGTTTATCATAAAATATCTGCTTTTAAGCAGTTGTATCCGTAATTTCTTGTTTGTTTCTGTTCAATGTGCGAAATGTCTGTTTTCAATGTGGAAATACTTGAACGTGCTGTAGTTTAGAGTAGCTTTCAGTTTTGGTCATGTCGTCTGGAATCTCTTCACTAAACTAGACCAAAAAAAAAAAAAAAAAAAACCTGATGGCTTGCTGGAAATTGCTAACATTGTGGTAACCCCATCACAGCTGAATGCCAATTAGCAGGATTTTTCTGTCACAAAGGAGGACTTTGCAATCACACAGTTTGAGTTTTCAAAGCAACACGGGACATGTAAAAAGAGATAGTGGCCAAATCACCTGCATTCAGATTTCAAGAGCAGCATCAGTCAAAAAAAGCAAAGGAAAATTCTCACTCCTCTCGTTGCTCTTAGACACACCTCGCCTCTCATCCATTCATATATTTTCCAACATTTTAAGAGGCGACTACGTCCTGGTTAACATCCCAATCAAGTTAGGCTAATATCCCCCCTCACCTAAAGCCAATCACTAATCACCAACCCTTTTATCAATCCACTTAGCTGCACCTGCAGCGTGCAGCTTCCAGCTCCTCGTGCCAACATCCAACCACCAGCTCCTCCATCACCGCCAGCATCCAGAATCCACGCAGAGACAGAATGACGGCGGCCAAGCGAGGGGTGGTAGATTGCTCATCTCTGAGTTCATCCCCATAATTAGGTATTTAAGAACAATGTTGCACTATATTCAAAAATTAGTCACTCTTTTCACAGTAACATGAGCAATCATTGAAGTCGTGTTTGAGACGGTGGTTATTCCAAAGCCAATATAAAGCATCTGAACTATTTTGACCAAGTTCTTGCACACCGTGACGTCTTATTGACAGGTAAATCGGATCACACATGGAGGTTCTATCACTAGTAGTGCTAAAGGGCAATGGGTCATGCCCTGCACAAGTTCACTTTTGCAAACCCACCTTGACCCACAAAGCTCAGTACTAGAACTGACCTGTTGCCAGCAGTTATCTCCAAGTCAAATACAGGCTTGCCCCGACCTATTAATACAAGTCCCGTGACCTGACCCAGGATTAAGCACAGTTTTGCCATTATGCCATTTTTTGCAATGTACTGTCTCATTCAGACGTGCAAAACACTCTGCACAGTGACGCAAAGATAACCAATTTTGCGGTAATCATCTGTGCACACATCCAAAGTAACTGCCCCGTTGCTATCAGTCGGCTGCATCCTCAGCTCTGAAATGATGTTTCGTCAAACGTCCTGCATATTTTGCCATTCTTCTGGATACTCAGGCAGAAACTGATGAACGTCCGCACGGCAGCTACTTTTACAAAAGATTTTTTTTTTTTTTCCCCTGCACCTTTGCATTGCTTATTGATGCAGTTAGGTAACGCTAAGGTGAGCGTTTACATCATCACTGCGGAATTTCTTGTGAAAAGTCAACATCGTGCTCCTCATGTTTTGTGCTCGTTAGCTGGCTGGACGAAAAACCCATGGTGATGGTAAACATTCACGCACATTAGGTCTCCTTCATGAAATGTTAGTAAATCTGTGAGTAGATTAAAGTAAAACCCGCGGTCCCGGAGAGTGAGTGACCTGACATGGTGCGTACATAAATTCAGTCTGAAACTCTACACTAAAATGAGAGCCCTGCTGGTCGAAGAAACGGAGCGTTATATTTCTATATGAATAAGAACTCTTTAAGTCAATCCCACATTGACTCCGCTTGGTGCTCTGCTGCTCCATCTCCCCAGACAGAGTGCGGTGCTCTGGATAACCAAACTACGGTGGCGCTGAAGTGCAAATCACGACAACAAATCACAAAACACAACAACAAGTTGCAAATCTAATTAACAAAAGAGAAAACACGACAACAAATCGGAAAACACGACGACTTTAACTTCTACCGGAAAAGGTAGGTACCTTGCTATCGGCAAGGATCGTCACTGATTGGACGGATGCATTGTCCGTCTTTCTAACAAGAAGGAAATTAATCGGATATCCGATATCAAGTTGTGTTTTCCTATTTGTTGTTGTGATTTGCACTTCAGGGCCACCGTACCGAACACATTCTGACAATACTTTGAGTTTACGAATGGTCCAGTTTGTTCATAATGAGTATTTCTGAATGGTCCACTCACATCTTCCTCCATTGTCTAAAACAAGCCAACAGAACTTGCTAGCTAGTGCTAGCTAATGTCTGTGGAGAATTGTTTTGCCTCCAGCTAAGCCCCGCCAACCCAAAAACATCATACTGTTTACCAACAGTAAAAGGGTCGATACGAATCACCAGCTTTCAATTACATAGGATGTGCACAAATGTACAAACAGTGCATGAGAACTCCCCACAGGTCACCTTTAAGTACTCTCATCAGTTTTACCTTTTAAGCTTCCAGGAAAAAAACTGTATATTCCTTGTATGTGTGAATAACATGGTGCCAGTAGAATGTTGTCAAAGCCTCCATCTTAGGTGTGAAATGTGTTTTCTAACAGGTAAATATACTCTCACATTAAGGCTGTTTCTTCATCTCGTCTTCGTCTATGTGTCTATGTTGTTCTCTGCTCACATTCACAGGAGTCAGAGCTTTGGCTCTGGTTTGAAATCTACTGATTTAGCAACTTTACCTGCGACTACAGTCACTTAGAGCGCTCAGGTAATTATTCTGAACTGCAACATCCGTCACAGCAACATTTTCCTGTTGGAGAGTGTGTGATAAATGTAAAGATTGTGCGCAGTTTGACTGGGAAGCAGAAAATATTAGACAAAATAAGATATTTGTCAAGTTTTTAATGTTATCTTTCATCATATCATATCTTTCATTAATACTTATAGACTGTGTATGGGGCGTAAGCAAAAATAAAGACAGAGGAAGACATTTTAAGATACTCTGAAGCTTTAGCTGTTGAGTCATTTGCAAAAGATTCAGTCATAAAATCACTTTTGGGGCCAAAAAAAAAGTCAAAATATTGTATCTCTTTTCAGGACTTGTTTTAATTGTGTACTATCAGTCATCGTGTGGGAGTATAAGCCACTTTTTTGAACATCTCGTTTTCCAAAACCACCTCGTTTTCGCCGACAAGGTCTTTGTAACGCGGCCGAGTGCTTTCCCCTAACATCATTTTAGACCACTCATCCACTCCACAGCAGGATCGATGCTACACAAAGCTATGGTAATGATTTTCACTGATGAATTTGTAGCCTTGATCTTCGCGGTTCTGATAGTAAACACCGCCTCGGAATCGCCTACGAGCTCAGTGCAACATTTTGTGCGGTCGCTCCGAAGGTCTCGGCCCACAGAGCAGATGCTGTTGCTTCATGTGAGGCCTGTTTGAAGCCGTGGGTTCATGCTGGCTGTTTGCATGTGAGGCCGGAGATAAAGAACCGTGTGTTCAATGTGAGTGTTTGGATGTTTCGATTTTTTAAATTGCCTTTAGGATTAATTCTGAATTTCCAATAAAAGCAGACCATCAATGTGTTTCAGTTACTTTTTGGACATTAACACAGTAAAAATCACTGAGTGAAGATCGAGCAGATTTCGGTCAATAATGGGTTTACTTTGCAGAGAACGCATGAATAAAGAGCCACTTGAGACAATGAGGTGTTTTGGCCCATTGTTAGTGTTATTGTTTTTTACTGTTGTTACCTGGTGTAGTAAAATATGGTTTGGTTTCACACTGTTATATCTACTCTTATAAACATACGCATCACTATGTGTCACTGATTGTTTTTCAGTATGCACACGATTCAGGTTCTCATGGTATAACTACAAAAAGTAACACACCAGAACTCTTATATAACCCACGTAATCAGGAAGGCTGTGATCACATGACCAATGTGCTGACGGAAGTAAAGAAGGAAGTGGTATAAAGAGCGAAAGTCAGTGCAAGGAGGCAGGTTGAAGTGGGGCATGGGTCAAACAAACACAGGACTTCCCCCTGGAGACCAGTCATCACATCCCAAGTGAAACCAAGTGAACTATGACGTATTATAAGGCGTGTTGTCACCATGTTTCTTTGCCTTAATCTAACCTATGTAACTTTACTTGCATAAATGTAACCTTCATAATTTTATATTAGGTGTGTAACTGTAAATTAAGTACGTAACTTTACGTTAATTACGTATCACGACAACACCCAACCATGTTTCTTTTCTCAATCCTATGCAACTTCTCTTGCTGAAATCTGACCCACGTAACTTTATGTAAAGTATGTAACTTTCCTAAACTTTACTTACTTAACTTTACTTGCCTGAAACTAACCTATATAACTTTACGTGGAGTACAGAACTTTATGTTAAGTACATCACATGACGATGCCCAACTATGTTTCTTTTCCTTAACGGGACTTACATAACTTTTCTTACCCAAACTAACCCATGTTACTTTACATTAAATACGTAACTTTACATTAAGTACATGACATGACGATGCCCAACCATATTTCTTTTCCTAAACTTGACTTAAGTAACTTTACTTGCCAAAAACGAACCTACATATGTAACTTTATGTTAAGTATGTAACTCTATGTTAAGTACGCGGCATGACAAAGCCCAACCATGTTTCTAACTGTAACTTTACGTTCAGTATGTAACTTTACATTAAGTATGTAACTTTACGTTGAATATGTGACTTTACATTGAATATGTAACTTTACGTTGAATATGTGACTTTACGTGCAGAATGTAACTTTACGTTGAATATGTAACTTTACATTGAATATGTAACTTTACATTAAGTATGTAACTTTACATTGAATATGTAACTTTACATTAAGTATGTAACTTCACATTGAATATGTAACTTTACATTAAGAATGTAACTTTACATTAAATATGTAACTTTACGTTGAATATGTGACTTTACATTGAATATGTAACTTTACGTTGAATATGTGACTTTACATTGAATATGTAACTTTACATTGAATATGTAACTTTACGTTGAATATGTAACTTTACGTGCAGAATGTAACTTTACGTTGAATATGTAACTTTACATTGAATATGTAACTTTACATTGAATATGTAACTTTACATTAAGTATGTAACTTTACATTAAATATGTAACTTTACATTCAGTATGTAACTTTACATTAAGTATGTAACTTTACATTAAATATGTAACTTTACATTAAGCATGTAACTTTACATTGAATATGTAACTTTACATTAAGTATGTAACTTTACATGAAATATGTAACTTTACATTCAGTATGTAACTTTACATTAAGTATGTTACTTTACGTTGAATATGTAACTTTACATTAAGTATGTAACTTTACATTAAATATGTAACTTTACATTCAGTATGTAACTTTACGTTGAATATGTAACTTTACATTCAGTATGTAACTTTACATTGAATATGTAACTTTACGTGCAGAATGTAACTTTACGTTGAATATGTAACTTTACATTGAATATGTAACTTTACATTGAATATGTAACTTTACGTTGAATATGTAACTTTACATTGAATATGTAACTTTACGTTGAATATGTAACTTTACATTAAGTATGTAACTTCACATTGAATATGTAACTTTACGTTGAATATGTAACTTTACGTGCAGAATGTAACTTTACGTTGAATATGTAACTTTACGTTAAGTATGTAACTTTACATTGAATATGTAACTTTACGTGCAGAATGTAACTTTACGTTGAATATGTAACTTTACATTAAGTATGTAACTTTACATTGACTATGTAACTTTACGTGCAGAATGTAACTTTACGTTGAATATGTAACTTTACATTGAATATGTAACTTTACATTAAGTATGTAACTTTACATTCAGTATGTAACTTTACGTTGAATATGTCACTTTACATTGAATATGTAACTTCACATTCAGTATGTAACTTTACATTGAATCTGTAACTTTACATTAAGTATGTAACTTTACATTCAGTATGTAACTTTACATTGAATATGTAACTTTACATTGAATATGTAACTTTACATTAAGTATGTAACTTTACATTCAGTATGTAACTTTACATTGAATATGTAACTTTACATTAAGTATGTAACTTTACATTCAGTATGTAACTTTACATTGAATATGTAACTTTACATTGAATATGTAACTTTACATTAAGTATGTAACTTTACATTGACTATGTAACTTTACATTGAATATGTAACTTTACATTAAGTATGTAACTTTACATTAAGTATGTAACTTTACATTGAATATGTAACTTTACATTAAGTATGTAACTTCACATTGAATATGTAACTTTACATTAAGAATGTAACTTTACGTTGAATGTATAACTTTACGTTAATTACGTAATGTTAAGATGTCCAACCATACTTCTTTTACTAAACCTGACTTACATTACTTTACTTGCCTAAAACTAACCTATGTTACTTCTGGTTAAGTATGTGACTTTACGTTAAGTACGTAACCTGAAGATGTCCAACCACGTTTCTGTTCCTAAACTTGACTTACGTAACTTTACTTGCCAAAAACAAACATAAGTCACTTTACGTTAAGTATGTAACTTTACGTTGAATATATAACTTTATGTTAAGTACACAATGTGAAGATGTCCAACCATGTTTCTTTTCCTAAACCTGACTTGCGTAACTTTTTTTGCCCAAAACCTAACCTACCTTACTGTACGTAAAGTATGTATATTTACATTAAATACGTAACTTTATGGTAATTGCGTAAAGTGACAACACCCCACAATGTTTCTTTTCGTAAACCTAACCTACATAACTTTAGACTAAGTACATAACTTCCAAACTTCATTTGGAATTTATTTAATTAAAGAGGAAAACATTGACAATAAAACTATATAAATACAAATGTTTTCAGTACTTGTGTATAACGTTTGTGCAGCAGCAGCCCTGTTATTGAGCGAGTCTGTGTCACATGACTGTGGAAACCCATGTGACATCAGAGCAGCTGAACAGTCTCACGCGTCTATATCTAACATGTGAAAGAATGGCAGAGAGGAAACGTAGCGTGGTGTGGTGAGACATTTCACCCTGTAGATAAAAATATAGCGAGACGTACTATATGTGACGAGAAACTACCACACAGCAGCAACATGAGGAAGCTCTAACATTTAGAAACACACACACCTGTTGCCTTATAAGGAGGCTGAACAATAACAAGACGGCCGAAATAAATCTGTGATATATCTGTTATTAATGGTCGGTATGTGCCATGTGATTTTACTTTAAGTGTGATCATCTTTTATCATTATTGTGTATATTGTGTACATTTGTTTGTGTGTTTTTTGTCTCATTGGGGTTATTTTTGTGTCTCTGTATTAGTTTTCCCTTTTTGCAGTTATTATGTGTCTGTTTGTAGTCGTTTTGAGTCCCTTTAAGGCCATTTTGTGTCTCTGTAAGGTAATTTTTGTCTCTTTTTGGTTGTTTTCCCCTTTTGTTGCAGTTATTTTGTGTGTTCTTGGGGTCGTTTTATGTCCCATCAAGATTATTTGTGTCTCTTTGTTGTTGTTTTCTCCTTTTTCGTAGTTATATTGTGTCTCTGTAGTCTTTTTGTCTCCCTTTAAGGTCATTATTTGTCTCTTTAAGATAATGTTGTGTATTTTTTTGGTTATTTTGTGTCTTCTTGTGGTTGTTTTGTGTCCCTTTCAGTTCATTAGTGTCTTTTTGAGGCCATTTTGTGTCTTTTTGTGGTTGCTGTCCCTTTTTTGTGGTTGTTTTGTGTCTCTTTGCAGTTGTTTTAGGTCCCTTTGAGATAACTGTGCGTCTCTTTGAGGTAATTTTGCGTGTATATAGTCGTTTCGTGTCTGTCTTTTAGTCATATTCCCCTTTTTATGGTTATTTTGTCTCTTTGTAGGTGTTTTGGCCCTTTATTGTCATTTTGAGTCTCTTTGTGGGTTTTTTTGGTCCCTTTAAGATAACTTTGTGTCTCTTTGATGTGATTTTGTGTATTTTTTTTGTTGTTTTGTATATATATTTGATAGTTTTCCCATTTTTGTAGTTATTTGGTGTCCTATTGTTGTTGTTTTGTGTCCCATCAAGGTCATTTGTATTTCTTTGTGATAATTTTGCCCTTTTTGAAGTTAATTTTGTGTATTTTTGGGTTGTTTTGTGTCTCTTGTTGGCTGTTTCCTCCTTTTTGTATTTATTGTGTGTGTCCTTGTGGTTGTTTTGTGGTCTTTAAAGGTCATTTTGTGTCTTTTTCTTGCTATTTTCCCCTTTCTGTAGTTATTTTGCGTCTCTTTGTAGGTCTTTTTTGGTGATTTTGTCTCTGTGTGGTCATTTAGAGTCTCTTCCTGGTCAGCACATGTTAGTTTGAGTATCATCTTGCAGGTGAAGGCCTCAGGGCCTTAACACTTAGGACCCCTGGGCCTGTCCCCAGTAGGCCTGTTCAAAAAATTAACCACAGTCATATAATTTAAAAAAAAAAATGGCATCAACCATACCTACTATATTGTCTCAAACTGGATCATCTTTTAAAACAGCCATTCTTAGTGTGTGCATTTTATGAATCACACTATCATTCTACATTTCTGAACAAAACATCCTCGTATTTATAATTCTGAGTGAAGTTCCCTATGATACAATATTCTATTTTAATGTGTGATGATTAAAACTGCCTCACTTCACTCACACACATCCTCTGAGTCATCTTTAAAAACACACCCTCCCTCTGATCAAACATTTCTGTGTATGCTTCTATTATTTTACACCACAAAGCTTCTTTTGAGCGAAACTAAGCAACTAAAGGATGAAAATAACACATCCACGGTGTCTGCACAACACGAGTGGATTTACTGTGTGCTGTATTTCCACTTCAGCCTTTACAGGCAGGCTTGAGTTCAATCTGACGATAGAGGGCGCTAGTAAGCAAGGATAAAGCCACTGCTGGAATTCAGACAGCCGTCTGAGAAAGATGCAGCTGCTGAGACTGGCTGCCTCTTTTCCTCTCCCCCCTCCTCCTCCTCCTCCTCCTCCTCCTCTCTATCCCACTCTGCCCCTCACTCCTTCACTCACTCATTCACTGTATAATCTCCGCGCCGCACTGTCCCTATGTTCAAAGCACGAGAGCATCCCCACATCCAAGTTAGAGGAGGAGATCCTCACGCACGCGCATTAAAGCACAAGTTGATTTTTTTGCGCTTAACGCAGCAAATGTAGCTGATATGAATCCACGCAATCATGCGCGCACATTTACGCACCAAACACGGTGCGCCCACGGGGGAGGATTGTGACCACAGTGACCGCCTGCATGACATGAATGTTTGCGCATCACTTGGATGTGGCAGGACACACACCGCGCACACTCATCTGTGCACAGGGAGTTGGGTTTGCGCAGTGGCCGAGTAAGAAACCCGCCGCGCACTGTGTGTGTGTGTGTGTGTGTGTGTGTGTGTGTGTGTGTGTGTGTGTGTGTGTGTGTGAGTTATTCCGTTTTTACGCAAATGCATTCAAATGGCTGCTGTCTCACATTCCTGGATGCTGAGTGGACTGAACAGGCGAAAGACAGACAGACAGACAGACAGACAGACAGACAGACACCGAGCCCGCCGCGCCGGAGAGCCACCGGCGACCACACGCATTCATATTAGTAACCACAGGGAAACCACGGCACTGCGCACACAGCCAGCCCCGTCCCGTCCCGTCCTGTCTCGCCTGTGTCAGAGATTTTGGAACTGTCTCATGTCATATTTAAAAGCACAACTTGTGTGCGTAAAAGTTCGGCTTTGGGCGGCATCTCTCGCGGCAACATCCTCGCGTCACACCACAGAATGAAATGATTCTTACTATCATGTCAGAGACATTAAAATTGTGGGTTTATTTTTTTTAAATCGCCACATCGCCCACAGGAGCGTTACATGTGAAGCATCCGAAATGTGCTCACAAAGTGCGGAGCCACGTCTCCAGAAAACACCGCTTCACCAAAACCACCATTATTGAGGCATCTCCCTTCTTTTCGTCAAATATTGTCTGCTGGCGTCTGGACCCGGCGATCAAGACCAAGTCCGACCCTGTTTACGTGCGCGCTGCTGCCGCTGCTGCTGCTTGGAGGAGGAGGAGGAGGAGGGTGGATGGTGGTGGTGGAGGGAGGGGGGGGAGAAACCGGAGGGAGGTGGAGAGAGAAGGAGAGAGAGGGAGAGACTGCAATATCATTTGTGAATCCCTCTCACAGTGCTGCAGATAGGGGCTGCCAACACATGCGGCGCGTCTGCAGGTGAGGGAACAGGCTGAATGTGCTGGACACACACTGAGGAATTCAACCGACGTTTCCTGATTCAAGAGAGAGAATAAAAAAAAACCTGCGGATATACATTTTGATTTGTCTTCTTTTGCTGTGCGTTGTGGAGTTGCACAGAAATAAAAGGAGAGAGGAGAGAAGTGTGCGTGCTGGCTGCAAGTGACTTGGAGGAAGAGCAGCCGGACAGGTAATTTGCTTCATATTCACAAAGATCGGAGAGTTGACAGGCTCCGCGCAGTCACCACTCCGCCGAGTTTGGAGGGGGGCGAAAAACTGCGCGGGTATTTAAATGATCCTCTGTGGACGTTGGGATTTTGCAGCCTCACCCCTAAAAAAAGAGAGGAGATTGTAGCCACAAACTGTGAGTAAAACGGCGGGATATGGACTGAATTCACTTTCTGGTGATGTGATGCTCGGACTATAACATTTTTTTGGCTTTTACGCGCACGATATTGAAATATCTGCGGGAGCGCACGGAGCCTCTCTCTGGTGAGTTTTTTTTTTTTAATATTGCGGTGTTTTTATTTTGTATAATAAAAGAAGGAAAGAGCAACTAACATCCAGTGCTGGAGGAGGAAAAGCACAGAGCAGACAGAAGCCCGTGCACTTGCTGCTTTGCACTGCAGCAGGAGCGATGTAGGAAGTCGTCCGGAGGATGAAGTCTCACGCATCCCGCAGCAGAGGGCTTTGCTCTTTATGAAAATATTTTTTTTACCTCCACACCCGGACTCTCTATTGGTGATTATTTTTTTTTATTTCCCTGGACATTTTTTTCACACCTAAGTGGACATTTTTTTTCCAATTGGAGAACAATGAGGACTACTGGTGCAGTGGACTATTTGTACTATTGCATGCTCATCCTGCAGCTTGTGCATCAGCCCGCTGCCAAGCAAGTGCTCCGGTACCGTTTGGCCGAGGAGGGACCCGCCGATGTCAGAGTCGGGAACGTAGCCGGCGACCTGGGCATCGTCGCCGGCTCCGGCGAGGTGACATTCACGCTGGAGTCGGGCTCTGATTTTTTCAAAATAGACAACATCACAGGTGAGCTCACCACCAACGAGAGGCGCATAGACCGTGAAAAATTACAGCAGTGCCAAATGATCTTTGATGAAAACGAGTGCTTTATAGATTTCGAAGTGTCAGTGATTGGACCGGCCCAGAGCTGGGTCGACCTCTTTGAGGGGAAAGTCATCATATTAGATATAAATGATAACACCCCGTCTTTCCCTTCCCCTGTCCTGACACTGTCTGTGGAGGAAAACAGACCCATTGGAACCCTTTATCTGCTGCCCACAGCCACAGACAGAGATTTTGGCAGAAATGGAATAGAGAGATACGAGCTTATCCAGGACAATGGGGAGAACTCAAGGCGCTTGGGCTCTTCTGGGGATTCATTCTCTGGGAAGAGGAGATTTGAGGAAGGCGCGAGCAGGAGCAGCGTCTTTGAACTGCAAGTTGCTGACACTACTGATGGAGAGAAGCAGCCTCAACTCATCATTAAAGGGGCCCTTGATAGGGAACAGAGAGACTCCTATGAGCTCACGCTGCGTGTCAGGGATGGAGGAGATCCCCCTCGCTCCTCGCAGGCCATTCTGAGGGTGATGATCACCGACGTGAATGACAACAACCCTCGGTTTGAGAAGAGCGTGTACGAGGCTGACCTGCCGGAAAACAGCTCCCCCGGTGCCCCCATACTGCAGCTCAAAGCGGCTGACGCAGACGTGGGGGTTAACGGTCAAATAGAGTATGTGTTCGGGGCAGCCACGGAGTCAGTGAGGAGGCTGCTGAGGTTGGATGAGAACACAGGGTGGCTGAGTGTGTTGCATCGCATCGACCGTGAAGAAGTGAGCCAACTGAGGTTCACGGTAATGGCCCGTGACCGAGGCCAGCCGCCCAAAATGGACAAGGCCACTGTGGTGCTGAACATCAAGGATGAGAACGACAACGTCCCTGCGATAGAGATACGGAAAATCGGGCGCATTTTCTTGAAAGATGGCATCGCCAACGTGGCTGAGGACGTGGTGGTGGACACACCCATCGCCTTGGTTCAGGTGTCAGACCGAGACCAGGGGGAGAACGGCATTGTGACCTGCACAGTGGTCGGGGATGTTCCCTTTCAGCTCAAACCAGCCAGTGAGATGGAGGGTGAGCAGAATAAAAAGAAATACTTCCTGCACACATCTGCACCGCTGGACTACGAGGCCACACAGGAATACAATGTGGTCATAGTGGCTGTGGACTCAGGGAGCCCCAGCCTGGCAAGTAATAACTCTCTTATCGTCAAAGTGGGCGACACTAACGACAACCCTCCTATCTTCAGCCAGAATGTAGTAGAGGTGTCGTTCCCTGAAAACAATGCCCCTGGCGAGAGGGTGACAACAGTGGCGGCCATCGACGCAGATAGTGGGAAGAATGCTGAAATCGCCTACTCCCTGGACTCGTCTGTAAATGGGATTTTCTCTATCGATGCAGACAGTGGAGACATCCGAGTAAACACCATTCTGGATAGAGAGCAAACGGAGCGCTACGAATTCAAAGTGATAGCCAAAGATAAGGGCATAAACACTCTTCAGGGCTCTGCAACAGTGGTCGTCCTCGTGGCTGACAAGAATGACAACGAGCCAAAGTTCATGCAGGATGTGTTCACCTTCTACGTCAAAGAGAACCTCGAACCGAACAGCCCGGTCGGCATGGTCACGGTCATAGACGCAGATAAGGGCCAGAATGCAGAGATGAGCCTTTTTATAGAGGAAGAGGAGGATATCTTTTCTATTGAGAACGACACTGGGACTATTTTCTCCACCCTGTCCTTTGACAGAGAGCAAAAAACCACCTACACCTTCCGTGTCAAAGCTGTGGATGGTGGCGACCCCCCCAGATCCGCCACCGCCACAGTGTCACTCTTTGTCATGGATGAGAATGACAACGCACCCACTGTCACTTTCCCAATAAACAGCTCCTACACCCTCCTTCCTCCCTCCAGCAACATCAGAACAGTAGTCAGGACTGTCATAGCAACTGATACAGACACCGGCATCAACGCCGACTTGAACTACAGCATCATTGGGGGGAACCCCTTCAAGCTGTTTGAGATTGACGGGGGCACTGGGGTCATTTCGCTGGTGGGGAAGCTGGAGCAGAAGCACTATGGCCTCCACAGGCTGGTCGTCCAGGTGAACGACAGCGGCCAGCCTTCTCAGAGCACCACCACGCTCGTGCACGTGTACGTCAACGAGACTCTGTCCAACTCTACAGTTGTGGAGGCCCAGGTGGCGAAGAGCCTGAGCACGTCCCTGAACACCAACATCGCCGGCGACCCCAACTATGATCTGAGCAAACAGCGGCTGAGCATCGTCATCGGAGTCGTTTCAGGCATCATGACGGTCATTCTCATTATTCTAGTCGTGGTCATGGCCCGCTACTGCCGCCCCAAGAATAAGAACGGCTACGAGGCTGGCAAGAAGGACCATGAGGACTTCTTCACGCCACAGCAGCACGACAAGTCCAAGAAGCCCAAGAAGGACAAGAAGAAGCAGAAGTCCAAACAGCCGCTCTACAGCAGCATCGTCACCGTGGAGGCCTCCAAACCCAACGGGCAGCGCTACGACGGCGTCAACGAGAAGCTCTCGGACAGCCCCGGTATGGGCCGCTACCGTTCGGTCAACGGAGGGCCGGGGAGCCCAGATCTGGCCCGGCACTACAAGTCCAGCTCCCCGCTCCCTACGGTCCAGCTTCACCCACAATCGCCGACGGCTGGGAAAAAGCACCAGGCGGTTCAGGACCTGCCCCCTGCCAACACCTTTGTTGGCACCGGAGATAACATTTCCCTTGGATCTGACCACTGCTCCGAATACAGCAGTCAAACTATCAACAAGTACAACAAACAGGTAAGAAGACACGTCTCCATGTTCTTTTTTTTTTCCTTCCTTCCCTCCACCACTCTTAAATGTCTTCTGTTTCTTCCTCTTAGTGTTCTCTCCACCATAATGCTTTCTGACAGGGCTAGTCTCAGTAGTCTTGTTGCCTTTATGGTGCTAATGTGTGTCAAGTTAGCGGTATTGATCTGTTTTGGTTTGGAGTGCCATTCACATGTAATATTGAAAAGGAAGAGAAAGGTTTAGATTAGCCTACGAACGAGGTTTTGCTACCCCTCCAACAAACGCGTCCAACTTTCCCCCTTTTATCACGGCATGTGTTGCCTTTTACCGTCTGCCGTGTCACGTCTGCTAACCTGCGCTGGAGTGTTGCAGACAGCTCACATAAGGGTTTGGTTTGCAGTTATTTTATCCCAGAGGGGAGCCTGCCAGGGGCCGGGGCACACTCCCCCTTGTCAAGCCCTGCCCTGCCCCTTCAAGTCTGTGACAAGGCTGCCTTGTCTTCAAGAGGATAAGACAGAGAAAGGTAGATGTCGGCAGCACAAACATGGCTTTGTGAGTCAGTTTTACAGTCTCGGCTTGACTAGGAACATCTGGCCAGGAGGTCATATTAACATTCTCCCGCACTCCGGGGTCCACATCAATTCATTGACCTCGCTGTGAAATTGGACGTTTTTATATCACCTTCCATATTGTGCCTCGGCTTCTCCTTTTTACTCCCTTTATCTGTTCCCCTCGTATATATAAATGTCTGCCGTCTTCTACCTGCTTTTCTCCCACTTCTCCATCGACCCTCCAGCTACCTCCCTTCTTGTTTCTGCTTCTTTTTTTTTTCCCCCCTCCCCTCCTCTCTCCTCTCCTCTCCCTCCCAGTAACTCTTCTCTTCCATTTGCAGAGCCGGAGAAAAAAAAAAGGGTGTAGGTGGCATGATGTGATATTCAAATGTGGGCTTTTATCAGTTCAGTCTTTATATTTTTTTGGCTGTTTTTCCGCTGTGATGTGCAACAACAGCGAGAAACAAAGACATAATGAAGTCAGCTGATTTGCAGGAAAAAAGAACACTATTGTTTTATGTGTTTTCTATGGCAGTCTAATGAATTATTGATCTTTCTTTTACTTGGTGTCAGCACTACTACTTTAGAATTCTGGAGTGCTGTTTTCTCTCAGCTGGATTGTTGCCTTTTTTTCGCCCAATTTTTGTCTCTTCTCCTCCAGATATCTCTTTGTTCACCTTTATTTATTCTATACCAGCCGGCCCTGCATCCTCCAACGCCTTCCCCTCTCTGTGCTCCGGTTTTTCAGCCACATCATACCCCCCCCTTTACAATGCTCTCTCCGCCTTGCCTTTTTTCTCGCAGTGGTTTCTTTTTTAAATCTCCACTCTCATCTCTCTATATCCCCTCTTCCCCTCCCTCTCGCTATTACTCCTCTCAAATCATTTCACTCCCCCCTTTTACTTCTATCCCTTCTCTTCCCCCTGCTCTGTCTCTAACAGCTTCTAATATGGTGTGTTCACTGAGCTGCTTCCCAGAGTGTGAGGAGTGCTGTTGCTTTCGGATGTCTCCTGCATAATTAAAAGGGCACTCTATTTGCTGCTGCGGCAGCAGCATGTATTGTGTGTCACTATGCTCCACTTATATAATTATTTATTTACTCTCTACATTAATGCTGCGGTAACTTTTATGGACTGTGCGTTTGTTAGAAGGTGGTGTCATGGAGGGGGGAAAAGAAACCCATAATGCACAAAGAGCATTTTCTTGTGATTCCTGGATATTTAAATTGTAACAGTGAAGAAAGTGTTTACTGGTCTGCTGGGCAATATCCTGCGTGTTTATTGTGTGGTGCAGCCTGTTAGGTATTTAATATACAATAGCTAGCAGGTATTCAAATTGCCTTTTATATCCCACGGGCTCGGTAAATACTCACTGTTGATACGTTCTGTTGGGGTGAATGGAGTGTAATTTAATGGCTGCACAAGAGAGCTAATTGAAGAGAAGGTGTGTGTTCATGTGCTCCAATTATGGCATTAAACGGCCACCTCTGTATTAGATTAAGTAGCGGAGCGGTCATGCTCTCGCTTTTAGGGATCTAGAAATATTCCGTAAGTGCCACTACAGCTTAAAGACATAATAAAACACTCAAGGGCACTCGTGTTTCTCAGTTAAGGGAACAATTTGTGCAAGATTTGGATTAGTGGTGGAAAATGGAGTCGTCAATGAATACTATTAAGGTTATATTTTTATTATGTTTTCTTAGTTTTACTTCCTCGAGATGGGCTCGTATTGTAGAGGTTGTATTTAGATTTTATCTTCTTGTGGCACATTTGGCCACAAACAGGGACGCACTCAGGATATTTGGTGCCTCGGGCATGCCCCCCATGAAATATTTTATATTTACAGTGTTTATCACAAACAAAAATAAGAGATAAACATTTCATTTTTACCCCTTCGTTTCTCTTGTGTGTAAATGTTTTAATGTTCAGTTTTGGTGCCCCCCCCAGAAGCTGCCCACGTCACCTCCAAAAAGCTCCGCCACTGGCCCCCAAACAACGTTGAACCTGCTTGGTTAAGATTTATTACAAGTGATGATATGTGCGAGCACTCCCTCGCCCACAAACCCCTTCTCTTCTACCACTCCCCCCTCTTTTTGTCCGTCTGTGGGAAGAGATAGAGACAGGCACAAGAAAGACGGCCCTGTTAGCCGCACGGAGAATGGCCCCCACTGTTTCACAAGGGACTCGGGGTGGAAAGATAGAGAGAAAAGACGGGGAGGAGGGGGGGAGAGGGAGAATAGTGCTGACCATTGACTGTAATCCCCGAGGTATCGGGTTCCGTCTTTCTCTCTCCTCGCCTACCTAATCTTACAATAACTGCACAGGCAACCTGCTCGGGCAGGTAACCAGGCAACTGAGGGAGTTTATCGGCGAGGCGAGGCTTTCTTTTTAGCCCGTCAGACATTTAAACAGTCATTAAGCTGATCTAACTGTGAGGGAGAAGCCAGCGTGTCACCCAGCATCTGCTGAGGGCTCGAGCAGGAGGGGCAACAGACTTGACATTTCATCTCTTCCTGTTACTCCTCTGATTGCAACTTATTTTAGGCCTAATTTTTTTGCTGTTTTTTTGGCTACATGTAGCTCAGTCTTTCTGCTCCTTGCATACCCGTGTCTGATCCTTATATGTGAAGGCTGGTGAGTAGTGCGTGCACTTAACAGAACACTTAACTTTATTACTTTTGGCAGTAGCTTCTGTTCTGTCCAGTGCCAGAAAATAATGCTGTCCAGCCGTAATGTAGTGAGGAATGAAATCACTTAGCCATCGAATTAGCACAAGCCATCAGCCTTTGTTTTATCATTGCACTTCAAAGCGCCACTCGTGCCCAGGTGGATCACTTTTAATCAGTGGTGAGCCACAGCAGCTTGTATTCTGTGCTCTCTCAGCGCAGCCCCTCAGGGCAGGCAAAGCCCCCGCTCCACACACTTATACCGGGTTATTCTGCCTCGGGGCCGATGCAGCAAGCATAACTGGACACTGTCCTTAACCCAGCCCCCGGTGTTCACCCCCCGCGCTCTGGCCAGCTGTTCCTCCTGTGCCTTATTGTAGCTGCAAACTCTCCAGCGTGAGCCGCATACAGCCGAGCGAGGAGGATCTGATTTGCATAGGGCAAATCCTCACCCCCCCCTCCGCATAGGACAAACAACATAACCATGCAAATGGAGGTCACCTGGATGGTGTTTGTAGCCAAAACATAGGATGTGATTGTCCTTCAGGCTGCAGGCAGATCAGGAAACCAATATGGAAATGCGGTACTTTGCCTCTGGCCTCATTTGTTTTAACCTACAAAATGTAGCTGCCTAAACACCTACGAAAAGCCACAACTGACCTAATTGAAACTTGCAAAGCCCCGGTGACGCAGCATTACAGGTGTCTTCGGTTTTATAGGAACAGCTGTACGCAGGATCATGGGTGTAGATTCTGGGGGGGGACATGGGGACATGTGCCCCCTAATGAGACATTAAAGGTCCAGTGTGTGAGATTTTGGGGCATTTATTGGCAGAAATAGATTCATGACTGTGTTTTTATTCACGTACAATCACTTGAAACGAAGAATCATTGTGTTTTCGTCACCTTAGAACGAGCCGGTACAGAGCAGGTCCTCTCCCACTGACCAACCAAACACTGGCTTAAGAGGGCTGTTAGTTTTCGTGTTTGCCACCATACTTCCCCTAAATGTTGGCATACATGTCACTAAATCCCACACACTACACCTTTAACGTAGTGATGGACTTTTATTTTGAGAGACTGATACAGTGGGACTCATGGATGGAACAGTACCTCCAGTTACGTAGGTCGTGTCAGTATGCAACCGAAGCAATGGTGCAGTCTGCTATGAGTCTGAGAGAAGATGAAGCAGCTATGTGCAGTTAAAGCAGGGAGTATCATTACATTTCAAACACAAATTGGTGCATAAAAAAATCACCAGAAATCAGAAAGTCAAGAGTTTGAGGCTCAGAATTTCATAGGTGAGGCCTCCTAATTCCCCAGAATGTTGGCGTACAGGAGAGGTTTCGGTTGGTTGCAATCTGCAACCTCACTGCTTGATGCCAATAAATCCTTCACACTACACCTTTAACGTAGCAGAGGACTTTTATTTTGACAAACTGCTAAAATGTGAGTCATAGACACAACAATTCCTGTGGTAAAGTAGATGGTGGCAGTATACAACCCTTGCAGCCTGCTAGATGATTAAGCAACTATGTATGATTGAATTAGGAAGACATTTCCACCATAAATTGGTGCATAAAAATTCACCATAATACAGAAAATCAAAGGTGTTTGGTGGTCAGAATTTCTTAGGGTAGGGCCTCTAGTTTCCCCTGAATGTTGGGACAGGGAAGAAGTTTCAGTTCACCTGCCACTAAATCCTTCACACTAGACCAGTTATTTTCAAATTTTTGTGCTCAAGGCAGACCAAAGGCGAGCCAAATTCTCGCACACGTGTATTTATATCTGTGCACAATAGCTCCTATAATGTGTGTTATAACTCTTATCATGACGTAAGACAATAAAAACAAAGAAAAAATAGGACAGGTAGATTTCGTGATACTGTCTCTTTTCTTTCGGTGGTAGGTCGTCTTCGCTGGTGCTTTGTTGTAATTTGCTCTGTACAATAAACTTACTGCTGTCTTCTTTTAAATGTTATCATCCCTCACACTGGCTGCCAATCAGGGCTTTTGATGTGTCACACACTTACAATTCCCACACGCAAACGGCGATAAATAGATTCCCTGTGAACGTTTTTAAAATTAAATTAAATTAAATTACATTTTTGCCTATTTATTGGGAAATGGGTGCACACAACATACTGGTACAGTGAATTATAAATTCATTCATAATTTTAAGGCCCAGTTGAATAATGCAGTAATAACTTGTGGTTATCACAAAATCCCACGGCACACCTGAATTGGCATCATGGCACACCATTTCAGAAACATTGCTCTAGACTTTTAAAAGCAGCAGAGGACTTCTAATTTGACAAACTACTACAACATGACTCAAAGACATCAATGCCTCTAGTTAAGTAGTTCGTAGCAGTATTGAACCTCAAAAGCAACGTTACAATCTGCTATAAACTGGAAGGAAGATTAAGCAACCAAGCACACTTGAATCATGAAGTACCGTAACATCTCCAACAAATACTGATGTAGAAAAGGCACAAAATGGTGTAAAAAAATCAATAGAGTTGTTCCGATACTGATACGAGTATCGGAAATGCCTTTGATATTGCCTAAAATAATGGATTGGGTATCGGCGAGTACATGAGTATGCACCTGTCTGGTACCACGTTATATCTGAAGTAGTTTCACAACCAAATAAAACAGCTGCTGTCACGGGAATCAGATCTTTTTTGCTTTAAAACAGCAGCCTACAGAGTAAGTTGTGCCACTGTTTTAGAGCGGCAAAGACAAGTTGATGTCCAGTAAGTAGTGTAACGTTAGCAACGGGAGCAAATGGGAGTTTTCAGGGCTTCTGCCAGAAAAGTGAAAGCATCGAACACTTAATTTCCTGCATTCTTGTGAATTTTTATGCGCAAATTTGTGTCTTTTCTGCGTCAATTAATGGTGTAAGTGTCTTTAATTCTGTCAAAGTGAAAGTCTTCTGCTATTTTAATGGTTTTGGTGTCGTGGTAGTCGATAAGGTGAACGTACTACTAGGCAGAGAAAGCGGGTATACTCTCCTATATTCAGATATTCTAGTGGCTTTTTGGCTGATAGATGCGTACACTGATAACATCCAGTAAAAGATGTTTGACAAAATGATGGAAAAAAAAAAAAAATCTTTGCCTTTGCACAGGATTAAGCAATCATGCCACCATTGTCCGAACCTTTGTGTGTTTCTCTGTGGCAGTCATCACCACTTAACTCCCCTGATGGCGTGATTTTATCTGTGGAGCTGTTGTGGCAGTCAGTCACTCATTGAGCTCAATTAGGTAATTACTTGATAAGAGGTTCCACAGGAGCTTTAACAATGTTTGGTCATCCCCCACCCTCCAGGGTCGCCGATACAGGTCAGCTTATTTTCTGGAGGAAGCAGAGAAAGCAGAAACTTTTCTCTTCGTTATCATTAAATCTGACTTTCCAGGGGCAAAGTCATGTAAAGCAATCTGCTGATTACCACGTTAGAGGAACAAAATATGTGAACAGTTTTTATAGCAACTTCACTGGATACCAGGAAGAGGAGCCAAAGGTGAAAAAAACACAATCTGGAAATCTTGCATTTAGTAAGAAATGAGATTACGTGCAATGAGCTGGTTTGTTTATTACCACATTATTATTAGTGCTTGCCCTTTTGTGAGGCGCTGCGTACCGCCGACTGTGGCTAATTTTATCAAAATTGTTTTGGATCTATTACGGCTTAATTCAATCTATGGCTGCTCGGGCTTTTGTTGTTTATGTTCTGAAAGGAAAATGGAAGGAGTAAGAGTGCACAGTAATACTCATGAAATTGCAGCGGGCAGCATTTTCTGGTATAATTTGGTTTGGTGATTTGAATGCATTCGCTCTAAGGCAATTACTAATCTAAGGATTAGACTTACCTGATACGCCAGCAGGAACGGTGGCGACTGAGGGAGGAAGTCAGGGGGGAGAGATTGCTATAGCTGCTTGCTGCTATATTACTCTGCATAATGTGTTAATACTGAGGTTCTCACATCCTGTTTCTATAGGGGGAAACCATGAAAGGTGTTTCTTGGCTTCTCTGCATACAATGAATGAGCTCAGTTGTCTTCACATTTAAAAAGAAATACTAGTGATTGAAGGTGCCCCGACTCATTCGCAACATTTGTCATGATAAGATGCCAAAACACAGAGAAAAAAGGTGTTGGGGGGGGAACAGACAAAAAATTTAAGCCGCATGCCACCTTGATTGCTCTCCACGCCGCTGATTGTAAGTGGCAGTGTCGGGGATGCCACCTTCTTCTTCGCCGCTTCTTTCAATTTGACGTCGTCGAAAATGGAATTTCATTTCATACTCGGCAGCGATCGCATTAGATAGGGCTCACCAGGATAAAGCCGATTCATTTTTTGCAGATTTGCCTTTCCTGTGGCACTATCAATCATTGCGCACTCACCATATTGCAGACTTGTTTTTCACGGCGATTGTTAGGAGGAGTTTGTACAGCAAATTGACTTTTACAAGGCTCCCAAGGTCTATGATATGCCACGCTAGCCTTGTTGTTTTCTCCATAGCTGTCCTCTCGTATCGACTGCAGATGCTAGAACCGACTAAATGAGAACATCGCTTAGCCCCTCTGCCGTGCAGCCCTGGGGAATAGTTCTGTGTCGACGCGCCGGATCACAACATGGATCAGACGTGAGGCTTGTTGTTTGTGAGACTAATAGGCAAAACAATAGAGTTTTGTTTACTGTGACACTGTACCTCATCAAAATTGCAAAAAAAATGTCCGGCAGAGTCAGTCCAGTAATGATGTGATTTTTTTGGTTGTTGTTTTGCAGAAAAGGTCATCGGCCATTTGTTCTCTTGATGTTGATTCAAACAGGTGCCAGAGAGGTCGTTGTATTTTTTTTTCCTCTGATGAGCAAAGTTTCTGTTTTTGTGTGCCTCCCTCCTCCTCTTCCCCTCCGTCTCTCTCCGTTCCTCCCTCACTGTGGAGGGAACATGGTGATGAATCAGATGAATCACTGCCTGTCAGTGTTGCTCACACGGGTCCAGGGTGTCAAGGGAACTGCCAGCAGGGTCCGTGGCCCCCCACGTCAGGGGGCGGCGATTTAAACCCCATCCAGCATCCGGCCGTGTCGTCACACGTGGCCTTCGTGAAAATGAGAATAAGAGCCATGAAAGCCAGACATGTTGATCCATGATTTACCCCCCTAGGTGCCACCTTTGGCTCCGACCTGCCAACTGTAAAGCTGCTTAGCGCAACGGGTACTTGTTTATTAAGAGGTGACAGGTGAAGAAAAAAGATGCTTCAACTGACATGGTATCCCAAGGGTCAGGTACTCTCCACATTTGAACAAACACTGGTACCGATTCCAGTACCTGGACATTTGTACCGATACCCAATAGTACCTTTTTCTTGTACTTAAACGAAACGTAAGTTTTTGATCAAGCTTTAGAGGGGACGTAGTCTACTAAATTCTGCTCCTCTGCTCTTTTTAATCACACATAGAGCTTATCTTCTGTCTCAGTCTGTCTGCTGCTGTGTATGTATGTGTGTATTGGGGTTAGGGATTTTCATGCTATGATTACTATCTCAGAAAATATCACAGTTTCTTGGTATATGGTGCAACACACTTATTATTATCAGTTACAGTGAACTTTAAAGGAATGAAAACAGAAGGTTTTATTAATGAGGTTCAACAGATGTTTTATCACAATCAAACTTTTACTCTATTTTAATGGGAGTGTGTTTTTGAAATTAAATAGAATAAAGGTGAGACTCTCTATCCTGTTGCTCAGTATGATAACCCTCAACTTCTGTAATAGGAAACAGGCCAGATGCCAAAACCATCATCAGAGCTCTGTGGCTGGCTTCCTGGCTTCAGGGCGTGTCTGGTTCCCGTCTGAGGCTGGACCTGGCGGCTCTACAAAGCTCTGTGGCAGGTTTTCAGCGTGCTTTGCGGCACTTTTATCTCTTGTTTTCTCTCATCTGGCATCAGTAGTTTAAAACGTGAATTTCTTGTTTGCAATTATACAACTATTACGACGCCCAAATTTAGATAGAGGGCAGGGCGTGATAAATACACACACTGGATTGGCAGGTATCGTCAGAAAATTGAAGCTCATGTTGGATGTGATCCATACAAGACAAAGAAATGAGAATTTGCTCGGTGTGGACATGATCGCCGTTACTCTTTACCTCGTCCTCCAGACCTCCTAACATTACTACTGTTACATACCAGCCAATGAAAGCGTCTCCTACTTCAGTGTCTGCAGTTTAAAGTCTCCCAGAAACTATGGTTTTAGGTCAGGACCGGTTGAACAGCCGATGGCGGGTTGATTCTGAGAGTGAAATTGTTGCTGATGAGAAGTGGAAGGAAAACTTCTGCATGTCAAGAGCATTACTTGCATCTTGAGGGAGCTTAGTGGATTATATCTGTTTGTGTACGGTTTTGACCACGACTGAAACGACTGCCGCGTTGTTTTCGGCCGGATGAGTGAATGTGCTCAAGTGTAACTATCTTTTATATGTCAACTCTGTACATGGAAGCACCGCTGTTAAGCTAACGTTACTAGCTAACATCAGCCAACTGAGTGCACCTACTGACTCATAACTAGCGAACGTTAGCTAACTTTAGATACTATTTTTTACCTAGTAGGTCAACTGTTTTCAGAGGTCAGGTGAAACACCTGAGAGAATTTTGGAGAATTTTCACAGCCTTAAGCAGCAATTACTACAGAAACATGTTAAAGCATGAACACCCCAAACCGGTAAGCTGTCACTGAGAGAGCTAACACTATCCATGGTATTGGGGGGAAAAAAAAAAAAAGCGACTGTACGGAGAATCTCACCTTTTTTTTTCCAAAAGGGAGATTTTTACACATACTCCCATAAAAAAGGTTTCATGTTTCAAAATTCCTTTAAAGGTCATTGTAACTCTTTCATTTTCCGTAACTGCTTTTCCTGTTAGGGGTCGCGGGGGTGCTGGAGCCTAACCCAGCTGACACCCTGGACAGGTCACCAGACTATCACAGGGCTGACACATAGAGACAGACAACCATTCACACTCACATTCACACCTACGGACAATTTAGAGTCACCAGTTAACCTGCATGTCTTTGGACTGTGGGAGGAAGCTGGAGTACCTGGAGAAAACCCACGTTGACATGGTGCGAACATGCAACTATTTGTGTCGTACTGTATACCGTGAAACTGTGATGTTTCTGAGACGGCAACTGCACCATAAAAACCTTGTACCGTTGCAACCTGAGTTGACTCCCAGACGGACGAAGGAAAGACGTGTTGACAGGGAAAGAGTTCGCAACATTTAATAGGTACAACCTTCACCCTGGGTTCAGGTTCACATTGATTTTTTTTAAGGCTCTGACAGACATGCACCTGTTCTGCCTCTCTTCCCACAAACTTCCACCCTTTTGACTTTGACCTTCCTCTTTTGTATTAAGAAAGTGCTGAAATATTAAGATGCGCTGAGATCTCCCAACTGCATAAGACACATTAAGAATTGTCCGGGTTAAATAATGCATCCCAAAGCTTTTTTTTTTTCTTTTGGTACAAAGGGTATAGCTTTTTTATTAACTGACTGCAGTCATACATATTTGCTAAGCAGAGGAGTATAATGGATATGACTCGAGTCGGGAAGGGGAGGGATAGGACAGCTTGACTGCTTCTATTAGCCCTGTTTTGGTGCGGCTCCCACCATGTGGCCCCCAAATGAGATTATATGTGTATGAAACAGGAGGTAGAGCACTCACCGACCATCCATCAAAGCCTGGGGGGACCTGTGTGAAAGTTTGTGCATGTGTACTCAGCGGGTACGCTCACTGTGCGGACGCGAGTGTGTGTGAGGGTGTGATAAAGCGTGTGGGTGTACAGTATGAACGCATGTGTGTGTGTGTTGTGTTTGTGTATCCTGTGAGGGCTGGAGAGAGGAGAGCAAACGGGGCCTCCACAGTTCAGCCTCTCCATCATCCTGCACGCCAGGCACACGCGCGGCGACATGCCTGAGAGGGTTTCAATATCCTGTGTGTGTGTGTTTGTGTGCCTGCGCCGCTGTGTTTACCCAAGGAATGCAGTTCATTATATTTGTATGTGTGTCTGGTTATTACATATACACACACACATGGCGTACGGAGGCAGATGGAGCCCGAAGGCTAGAGCAATACTTTATCTTCAACTGTTAAAAAACCCCCACGACAAGCTCGAGTAGTCTGCGCGGATGATGTGACTCGCGGTAACCGTGACTGCCCTCGAGCAAGGCACTCCTTCGCCCCGACTGAGTTATTTATTGGACGCAGCTGTGACTGATAATGTGTGTTTCAACCACCTGTATTAAGCTGTGCAGATGTGGGCAAAGAAAAAAAAAAAAAAGTGGAGACGTTCATTAGCAGGAGGAGCGCCTGTATCGATGAGGCCTTACCTGGCAGAGAGCAGCCTATTAGCCGGGCCCGATAACTCTTGTCAGAGAGCGGAGGAGTCTGCCTGCCTCGCTGAAGAATGAAGGTCACAGGGCAGCTGGAGTTACGAGCGTCCTCGCTAGGTAGCTGCTATCAAATCATATGAAATATGAAGTCCAGACAATTTTTTTTTTTTCCTCAAAATGCTAATTTTTCCAAGTTGCCTCTGTCTTGGTGTGCACTTCCTCCTGCTCGTCCTTTTAGTATGTTGATGGCAGACGTTCTACATGACATTAATATACTGGATATATCTATACTGATACTGATATATATGAATACATTTGATGATCATACATGTAAAACATCTTTAATTTAATGTCATACAAAAAGGGAGTCCTCAAGATAACCTTAAAGACCCAGACACACCACCGTGATATCAAACAACTAGCGGCATTGAAGGCCGACTGTTGTTTTGCCTCATGTTGCCTGTGTCTTGGCCACAAAGACTACAGCCGATGGCGAACTAACACGTACGTTCTGTGCCTGCATGAGAGGAAATAACTGTCCACAGCAGCAGGCGACAGTAGTCTGTATTTGTCCTGAAAGAGGGGACATAGGAAGACCAACAGGATGCTAGTTGATGCTAGTTAGCCAGTTAGCATATTAACAACCCAATGTTGAAAGAACAAAGCATATATACTGCGCGCTAACGAAGAACAGCACAAACAATTACGAACCCAAGCTAAATAAAAAAGTCGTACCTACTATAAATCTTTGTTTGGCTCGTACACCCTTGAGTTTTAACCGTTTGTTTGCTTCTCTCAATCCATTTTCTCTTCTTGTGTGCTGAGCTGAACTGTCAATCAGCTCACTGGCGGACTCCGCCATCTCTAATGCCGATTCAACATGCTGAATCAGACGTAGAAAAAGCTGATAAGGGCCAACTAGTGTCAACGGTGCGGGACACGCTGCAAGAACTAGGGTGACAGACACTCACCAACGACCGATGGCCGACTCTTTGCCTTATCCTGACTCTTGAGTGCACAGTAATCCTGTTTTAATGTGTTAATGTATCAACACATGTTGGGCTCCTTTTCTTACAAAGACAATATACAGCTTTAATTTGAAGGAGTAAATTGATTGTAAGGAGCAGTTACTGGGAACAAGCACCATACAGAGGCCAGCAATTGTATCAGGGTGGCCATGGCCCCCCCTGGCCACCCTTTGGGAGCGCCACTGCTTCCAGGTCCTTTTCACTAGATTAACTGACAATGAAAATAATCAACACAATCTAGTGTTGGAAGAACAAAGGATTTTTACCATGTGCCAGTGAACAATAAAACAAATAAAAACCCTTTCTGCTAAAGAGCTCAATCTCAATCTCACTCCCTCCTGTCTTAAGTTGTTAGCTTTCCATGCTTCTATTTCTGTTCTCGTACACTGAGCTGAACTTCCAATCAGAATGATTCCATTCACAAAATGGGCTCTGCCGTTTCAGATGCTGCTTCAACATGCTGGATCAGCCGAAGAAAAAGCCGCCAAGGGCCGAGCAGCGCCAACGGTGTGGGACACACCGCAAAAACAAGGGCAATCGACGCTCACTAATGGTCCAACATTGACTAACGGACAACTTTTTGCTTTACCGGACTTTAAAAGTTCAAGCTCACAACAATCCAGTTTAATGTGATATGTGTCTGCAAATGGGCTGGTTGTGTTTTTCTTAAAAAGACAAATATACAGCTTTAATTTGAAGGAGTACATTTACTTGGAGTGAGTCTGCTCAAGCTTAAAAACACCACGCAGGTTGGATCAGGGTGGACATGGCCCCCCTGGCCACCCTTTGGGAGCGCCACTGCCTTTATTTTCTTAATTATAAAGATTGTCATATATGAGAGTAAACTGAATATTTAGGACTGTTGGTGGACCCAAACCTTTGTAATGGACATATTTTCTCACGATTCACTCAATTTATTCACAATGAAAATAATCATTAGTTGCATCCGTTAATGTCGGCGCAATTGTGTCCAAAAGCAGAGTAAAACCGCGATACAAACACAGCGTCATACCTTGCTTGATACATCAGTGGTGAATTTTTCAAGGAGAAAATATGGATTTAAGACTAAATTAAAACTTGTTTATAGGGCTGTGTATTGTCAAGAATCTGGCGATACAATGTGTATCACGATACAGGGGTTACGATTCAATATATTGTGATATGTTGCCATTTTTAAAATCAAATTTGAGGAAAACTGTCAGTACATGCATCAAATCTGAGAAGAAGAAGTTAATTTTTATGCAATCAGAACAGTCAGAGCTGCATTTTTATTTATAGCACGCTAGCAATATGCTACGTTGAAGTGGAAGATAAGACGGCAACACTGCTATGACGTAGTAGCAACACAAAATTAACCACTGTCACAAATGTCTGCATGTAAACTGTTCATTAAAAAGCAATAATGACATAAGAGATCATATCGTGATGCTGAAGTGTATCGATATTTTCCCGACTGCCAAGCCGAAAAGTTTTGTTTCATAGTGGAGGTTTATAAATGTCTGCCAGGATAAACTGTATATAGTCGGACACAGTTCCTCATATCCACTGTATATTCCCACAGGCCCGCCCTGTTGGAAACTGCAAAATAAAGTGGAGATGACTGTAATGCTGGCTTTAGTCAGACAAATTCTACTGTGGATTGAGGAGCTCCAGACATTTAATATGGTTTCAGGTATTGATTTGCGGCACCTTGCCCTATAGCCAGTTTATTATCCAGCTTTGGTTTCACCTTTTACTCCTTTTCTTCACAGTATCTCAGGAGATGGAGTCCTCCTCCTCCTCATTTCTCCCTCTCTCCTCCCCAGCAACAATGTTCTTAGTAACAACTACAAATAGTCAATCAAACCAGCCACTGGCAAAGAACGGCCATTTTGGTTTTCGTGAATGAGTGCGTGGGTGAACTCAGGTGCTCGCATAATAGCACGCTCGGAGTCGCTGCGGCTTTTGCTCAGTTTGCCGCAATTATGAAGGGGAGAAACAGGGGGGACGTAATCAAGACTGAAAGGCTGGTCTTTGACACGGTTCATTTACTCGGAGTTGGTCCAATGCAACACTTGGGACACAATAGCCAATTGTAAATTACAGAGTGGATTCAGTGGTGAGGAGTGCCTTGAGGGGGGGAGCCGGTCCACAGAGGCGTGGGGAAATAGGGAATGTTGTTACATTTGTTGCCGTTCTTTTGCAGGTTGATGAGGTCTGGGATCGAGGGGGGGAAAAGGCGAGGACATCAATCACATTGACGTGTCCGGAGGCGGTAAAATGATTAGAATAATAGTAAACAAAGCCGCTTAAACACGAGGTTTTCCTTATATTCTACCTCAACTTTATTTCAAACCCAGCCTCTGCTTATTAAGCTTCACTTAACGTCAGATTCATCACATTTAATCCGTCCGTGATGATATATTAATAACAGACTTTGGCGGAAGGAGGCAAACTGCTGGGAACATAAGTGCATAAAGGAAGCCTATCACACAGTGAAGAGCTCTTATGAGCCCGGTGACGTGAGGGGAGCTCACAGCGACTTTGACAAGCAGCTAAGTGGCTGCACGGGTGACATTTACGAGTGTGTCGTGGAGATCCCCCAGCCGGACTTCGAGGGAAGACTTGCTACTTTTCTGTGTTTAATCACCATCAGGATTCTGCGGGCGCTGCGGCAAATGTTTGAGCAGCGCAGATTACTTTCCCCCCGTGAAGCCCAATTGCGGGGCGATCGTTTGATGTCGACGCAAATGTGCTTAACATGCAAACCGCTCTCGCCTCCCCTTTCCTTCCTCGGCACATTTGAAAGATTTACGTCAGGGTGTGTGTGTGTGTGTGTGTGTCTGCTCTTTTGAATCTCTTTGAATAAGCTTTTCTTTGCAGAGGCAGCCTCTTCTCTCCGTGAATTGGGGACACGACATGACAATCGGAGACCTTGTAATTTATGTTTAAAATGCCAGCGTTATCTGTGCCAGCGTGATTTCTGTTTGAACAAGGAGGCACACTGGCGGAGGGTCCTCAGTCGCTGTTTAAACCGTATGCCTGTGTTTGCTCAGGAATCCTTGGTGGGCTATCCATTGTTACTATGGCAATATACCTCCGCCGCTCTCGCCCCCACCCACTCGCAACTTCTCCCATGGCCATATGCCTGGAGTTTTTTTTTTTTAAAGGTTTTCACTGCTCTCTCATCCTGCTTGTACCCGGTAATTCAGACACATCACTGCCAAAATCAGAGCTCGGGGGCGACGTCCTCTCGTTAAAAAAAAAAGTCACGGTATTCTAACAGCGTTGGCCTGGAGTTGGGTGAGGCGTGGGAACGTCATGTTCCACTAAACTCTTTTGATAAAGCCACCTGGGCAAGCGGGGAGCGTTTCAAAGATGAAGGTCCCCGAACACTAAATTGGCAGCAGTTGCTTCACCACAATGGGCTCATCTCTTCTCGGTGTCACAGCTCCTCAGGGACCCGTAATTTACTGCCCTCCCCACTTTGAGTTCTTGATTCATGAGATCAAATTAGACAGTGAGGGGAACATCAGTGGCTGCACAACACTTTGCTCTTCAGCTCAAGCCTGCTATTTCAACTATACCTGCCAACACTTGCGTTTTTTTTCCCAGGAGACTCCTGGTTTTCTTTGCCCTCTCCTGGTTCTCTCCCAGGGTCACTACTCTCCCGTATTCCTCCAGATTTATGACAAACTTTTTTCTGTTTAGTTATCACAACCTGTTTCTGGCACTGTACAGCATGTATCAGCCCTGCAACTCTAAAAGTGTACTGTTTCCTCCCTCCTTTTATGACCCTCTCGGCGTGGTGGGGCAATGCCACACCATTGTTCCAACAGACCCAAATTCTGAAGCCCCATTTGTCTGAAAAATGTACCATTGGACAGACCTTTCTCCCAAAAACATGCCCCCTTGCCCCAAAGTCCCGTTTCCCTGAAAACCCTCACTCCCTATAGTCTATTTCAGTTTCCCAGCAGCATTTGAGCCATCAAACGTGGGTGTTTTCGGCCAAGACATGATCTTTTCCGAACCAAAACCATGTGGTTTCTGTGCCTAAACCTATCCACACATTAACCACAGTGCTGTTGACGAATGTAACGCATCTCTGGTGTATACATGCAGAAGATTTTTCCTGTAGTTTGGTTGTCAAACCGCAGGGAATGTGTATTTTTCGAAGAAACAGGGACCTTGTAGTAATGGCCATTTGTTTTTGGGATAACAGGCTGTCAGAGAAATGGGCTTTCAGTCCAAATGGACATCTTTTGGACAAACAGGGCTTTGGAATTTGGGCCATTGGAGCAATGGGCAGTCCTTGACTGTCGGTCCACCAGCGGGCCTTGTCTCCGTAATGACAGCTGTATGTATGCGTAAAATTGATGGTACACTCTAACAGGTGGTTTGATGGGTGCCTCGAGGGTTTGCTTGAACTACAGAGCTGTCTTCTAGAGACCCTGAGCAGGGGTGCACCCTCAGGAGAGGCCAACCAGGCAAATGTTTGGGGTCTCCCAAGAAAATTAGGAAAAGGGTCTTCCAATTGGCACATTCTGCAATGACAACTTTAAACCCCTTAAACCCTTAGCCCCAAAACCCCCCAGGTGTGGCCCCTCCAAGCTACTGTTTAACAGCAGGACACTGTTAGTCAGATACCTATTTGTATCTGTCATACATACAATGTTAGGCGTAACCATCAATGCTATGAACTCCTTTTTTGTACTAACGGGGCTTTGGAATTTTGGGCAAATGGAGCAATGGGCAGTGCCCAACTGTCAGGCCCATGTGAGTCAGGCATGGCTGCTTGTGCGTGCCTCATCTCTGTGCTGACAGCAGTATGTGAGCACAAGTTTGACGGGACACTCTAGTACAGAGTTTGATGTTTGCCTCGGGGGTTGGCAGGGACCCAGTTGTCTTCTAGAAACTGTAAGCAGGGGTGAAGCATCAGGAGAGGCAAACCAGGCAAATGTTTGGGGCCTACATGTTGCAATGACTCTCTGAGCCCCAAAAACCCCCTAAATGTGGCTCCTCCTAGCTACTGTGTAACAGCTGCCTATCCGTATCTGTCATACAACGTTAGGTGTAACAGTCAGTGCTATGAAACAGGGCCTTGCTGGGCTTCTTTGCCTTGGGCCCCCCAGAGTTTAGGTTCACCACTGACCAGGAGCCTCTGGTTCCGCCTTGCTTAGGCATCCAGGTCCTCTGGGAGTGTGGGCCAGGGAGGACAGCCAGCTGTGGTGCCCTACAGCCTGGCCTCCCTCCTCCTGATGGTGTACCAGAGTCATGAATCAAAAACTGAACCAAATTAAATGTACTTAACATCAAAATGCTGACACACTGCATTATTTCAGGGGCAGGAACCCCCTCAATCCTCCCTATTTGAGGTCTCAAGGTTGCCAAGTATGATTTCGACACCACCTCAAGTTGCTGGTTAACCATTTCCTACATGTCTTCCTCCCTACGAAATGTGCTGAGCGTGTGAATTTCAAACACAATATGTCCACCATATATATTTTTTCTTTACAGCAGGTAGAGAAGAATGAGTTTGATGCGGCTAAACAAAAGCATTTAAAAGGATCCGAGTCACACGTCAAACCCTTTTGAGGGAAAAAACATCCCTCGCAAGGTCAAGTCTATTATTGATGTTCTGCGCCGTTTTCAAACATTCCAGTAGTATCAAATAGCCATGAATCTTAAAGAAGGATGAAACAAGTCCTCTATATTTCATCCCATATCTGAGCAGCGTGACGGCTGAATAGCAATGAATTCATTCAGACAGATTAAAGGAACTGGTGTCAGGGATCAAACAGGAGGAGTGTCGAATAAATACTGTATGTATTCCTTACGCATTGAAACCAAATGACCAAGCCGTGTGTGTAGATTGGAAGGCGCCGTATCGTATTCGGAGGTATGCAGGCCGGCTCATCAGTCAAAAGCTTAAGAACCAGAAGCCAGAAGGACAGGAATGAGAAGTGTGTGTTTGTGTGGGAATCTAGCTCGAGGTGCGTCTCTCTGCTGTTATGACTCTTGAAGTGTGACGACGTGACGACATGAATGTGTGTACGTTGTTGTAAAGTCTCCCTCTGGGACGGCCTGCGGTGTTTTAACATGTCTGCTCTGTGTATTTACACGGCCTAACTATTAACACTCACCTTTTTTAACCCTTGCCTTTCACGCTGCTGTTGCAATGAGCTCACACCCTCATCCAGTTTGAACAGGTCATATTTTTACTGTGTCTCTTAGAGATATCAATTTTTTAACAAACGCAAATGTTAATCAAACATGAAATATGAACTTACGTGAGCTCCATAAGGCATTTCCTCATTAAAGGAACATAGCATGTTCTTTAAAGGTCCCATATTATATTCTGCTCATTTTCAGGTTCATATTTGTATTTTTGGTTTCTATTAGAACATGTTTACATGCTTTAATGTCCAAAAAACACTTTATTTTTCTCACACAGTCTGCCTGAGTACACCTGTATTCACCCTCTGTCTAAAACGCTCCGTTTTAGCGCCTGTCACTTTAAGAACCCCTCCTGAAAAAGCCCAGTCTGTTCTGATTGGCCAGCATTTCCGGGTCTTCCATATGTTGGCATGTTTGTATCGTCATTGCAGCTGGGGTATGACTTTAAAGGCACTGTAAAAGCAACTTTCTATCTTTACGGACTGTTTCACTGGAGTTGAATTGTGAGGCAACAGCTTGGGTTTGTGTTTACTTCCTGTTAGCTCATGTCATTTACATATGCTACAAAAACACTTAAACAGGAAACAAAGAAAATATTTGTTTAGTTTAAAAAAGTAAGTGTCAAAGCTGCCTTAAAATTTTAAGTTGACTGAATTTGAGAAGACACGTTGAGGTAATTTTGTGATGATTGAACTTGTCTTTTCAAATTCAGTCAACTTAAAATTTGAAGGCAGCCAAGACACTGGCATTTTTTAAGTTAAAACAAATAGTTTCTTTTTACAATTAAGGAATACAAAGGGACGTAATTAGAAAGCTCACATTTCATTTTGAAACGGTCTATATCCACAAAATCACCATATTTATTTGCAATAACTTTAGGGTAGAAAACCTCAGAATGATGTACAAAAAAACAGCGCTGAGCAAATGCCGCTTTAATTGGTTAGTTTTTTGCCACCTAAAAAAACAAACAAACAAAAACCTATCAGCTGTTATCTTAAAGCCACCGGACTCCATTGACAAAAATTGCAGACAATGGGAGTTGCCCCAAGGCCCAGTTCAAGCCAAAGATTTGTGATGAGACAAGTTGAAACAGGCACTACTTGCAATGCATTGTTCTGCAATCTTCTACTAGATGAGATGGTGTATCATCGCTATGCAACAACTCTCTGTACTTCTGCTCTGATTTCCAGATTTTCAGACTTATTTTGTGGCTGAATATAATTTGTAGCTTCTTAAAATATGAATGAGGACAGTGATAGTGAGATACTGGATACAGCTGCATTAGTAGAGGTGATGAAACGGTGAAAAACAGAAACAAAACAAGTAGAAATGTCAGGTATGTTGGACCCCTGTGTTATTCACTTAAATGTTACAGTTGTGACTGAAAACGACAACAGAACAAATTTGCCAATTTAACATCAATTAAAAAATAAATGCCAGTCGCCTGCGTTTGGTCTACAGTGTAGTTGTGACATCACAACTTAACAGAAGTTCTTACGGCATGTTTAAAGTCACAGTTTCTGAATACAGACTGTGAGCATTTCACAATGGGCCAAGCGTTTTGACAGTATTTATGTATCACCTGTACCTGTTTTATATTAAACAGGACATGGAAATCTGTCTTTTTCCAATATGGGACCTTTAAACACAGGGACACGCTGCCTTCAGGAGCACACCGCGGCTCCTGTTTGATTACCAGCCTCAGCCTCGCTGTAGGCTCTCTGTCAAAGCTCATAAAGAACACTGTGAGCAGTGAATGGCGCTCACCTCTGTGCGTGATAACACGCGGCAGAACAAAGGTGTGTCTTTGCATGTGGGAAACATGTTCCTCAGGCGTCAGCCACACCAACACTCGCCGCCGACTAAATTTCACCTGCCCGCCCGCAGTGGCCTGGTCTGTTTTTCACGGCTTAGCGTGCAGCTCACCGTAGGCGAGACGGTGTCTGAGGCTCAGCTGTTTTTATTAAACAGCCAGGAGGTGTAAAAAGGTTGAGACAGAGGTAAAGAAAAAATGATGCGGATTACCAAGCAGGCACTTCTAGCTGCCACTGTTGAACTGACAGGGCAATGTGTACGACTCCCGCTTATTTACACAAGTCGTATTTCCAGGCGTTCATGTGATTTTCCAACACCTACTGAAATATGCTACATGGACAGTGTGCGCTGTCAAAAAGTCCCTCCCACAGTCATGTTACAGTGTGATCTGGGGGGGGGGGGGGGGGGGGTCGACACTGCCTCACGTGTTTACCTCGCGTCGGCACAATGACAACAACAATAGCGACAGCACTACGAGGAGGCCCCTTTGTGCAGCACACGAGCTGATACACCGAAAGGGAGTGACAGGTTTGAAAAATTGGCAAACAGTGTTTGCTGGAAGGCTTCCTTGGGGCTTGGGTACCTTTGGAATCATGTGCGAATGCAGAGGAGTGTGAATGAAAAATAGCTGTGTGATCCTGCCATGTTGCTTCTGTCAAGAATGCGTGATTTTTTTCTCTCTGCCTCCCTCCCCTCCTCCCTCCCTCCCTCCCTCCCTCCCTCCCACTGCTTGCTGTCATCCTCATCATCTGCCCCTCAAAGCTCGCTTTTTCTCTCGCCGCTTCTCATCGTCTCTGTTTTAACACTCCATTCTCTCACCAACATACCCTCCTCCATCTCTCTTCATTCTCACACTGCCATCCTCCCCCTCCTCTGTTCCTTCCAGCTTAGCGGACGTGGTTATTTGAGGCTTAGAATCCATAAAACCCGCCTTAGGTGTGTTTGCTTTTGTTACTTTCCCAAAATGGTGCTTTGACTGCCACATTGTTAGCTGTTGATCCTCGTTCAGCCACTGCCCGTCAGAGGAGAGTTTCATGTGGTTTAGCAGTGACTTAAGCCGAGGTGGAGCCCTGCGATCCCATCAGCAGGCTTTAAGTGGTGCAGCTGCCACTTAGCGGGGAAGTCAGGAAGACATTTTCGGGATACCTGTCCCTGCTTTCCTTTCCACCCTGAAGGAAAACTGTCAGAGACCCACCCTGCCGGGCCGCGGACATAAGCTCTTTACTGCTCGGATACAGATTTATAGCAACACGGTGTAGTTTGGAGAGGTGACATTTGGGCACCTGTTTTCTAAAACTGCTCTGTGTTGGAACTTCAGCCTCGGTGCCAAACATAAATGTTGGTCTTGTACATTTCTGCAAACCACGAATATGTTACATTAGCATGTTTCATACGTATCATATCAATGTTTTTAAAGTGATGTAACATATTAGCTGACTGGAGGAGGGGATGGTGGGTGCCGTGTCACCTAGGAGACAGGCCTGCACACCTGCAACCATCATTTAAGACCTAAAAACAACAAAGCAGTAGTGTTTTAGCGAGTCATTTTTAGGCTTGAAAAGCGGGTGTTTTATAGCAACTCATCAAGGGGACAGTGCCACAAATAGTTGCTGCTTTTCCTGCGAGGACTGTGCCCCCCAAAACCATATATTTTAAGTCAAAACACAATCTTTTCCTAGCCTTAACTAAGTGGTTTTTGTGCCTAAACACAACAATTAAGTTTCTATATCTTTATCTACTGCTAATAACATGCTAATGTAACATATCGGTGGGTTGCAGAAATGTTAAATGTCAACATTTAGAGATAATAGATTTGGTTAATTTTGCTTTTGATAGCCTGACACCCAATAACTGGTAACTAACTCTTTAATTTTTGAAAACGTGAATTACAAGAGGCCTTTTCCTTAGTCTGGTGCTTAATTGACTCAGTTAGCTTTAGCGTCGCATTTCAAAGCGCTATCCATGTAGAGGTGGTGACAATGTAATGTTTTGTGATGAAAATGTCTGACAGACAGATGGCTAGCGGTGTTAACACGCCTCTTTTCTCCACTGGTTAGCTAACGGTAGCCCTGGCTGCTCTGCATTGCGCACCAAGCTAGCTAGCTAGTGGCGCCACTCGACCCGGTGTCGGAGCAGTGTTGCTGTAAAAACTGCTCCTAGTCTTCCTCAGGTCACCCCAGTGAGTAAGCAGCTATATTTTGAGCCGCAAAACCCCTTTAGCATCGTTAACTGTGTTAGCACCGATAGCCGTGCCGACACTGCTAACGGTGCTAACACAGCTAATAGTAGTTAACGATACTAAAAGGGGTTTGGGGCTAAAAATATAGCTCCTTACTCATTGTGGTGATTTAAGTGGAGACAGGAGCGTAGGACAGCTAGCTAACATTAGCTCCCACCAAAGCCAGGTGGTGTGCAGTGCAGTAAACTGATGAAAAGCTAAATTAGCATGTAGACCAACATGTGTTACCCGCCATAAACATACTTTTGACATTCCTGCCAACATTTTTTTAGTTGGATTATCATGCGTAAACATAGTACCCACTGCCCACCCTCTGGTCTCCACTGTTTAGCTAATGTTAGCCTTGGCTGCTCTGCACTGTGTACCAAGCTAGCTAGTTAGTGGCGTCGATCATTTGGCGATTATTTTTAACACAGTTTTGCTGGTGTAATGATGTGAAAACATGGTGGGCAATCCCCATTTTCCCCCAGATAACCTTGTTCATTTTGAGACGCTAAACCTCTTTAGCATTGTTTACTATGTTAGCAACACTAGCTGTGCTGACACTGCTAATGGAGCTGACGCAGCTAATAGTGGTTAACAATGCTAAAGGAGGTTTGTGGCTAAAATATAGCCCCTCACTGACCTGGGAGGAGACAGTAGGGTGGGAGGAAAGCTTTCACAGCAACGTTTTGATCACTGAATGAGTGGCACAGCTAGCTAACATTAGCTCCCACCACAGCCAGTTGGTTTGCAGTGCAGTAAACTGAAGAACAGCTAAATTAGCATGTAGACTAACATGCTTAACCGGCCATAAATCTACAGTTGACGTCCCAACAACATATTTTCTGGTAATTGTGCTGGGTATTTCTTGTCCTTTTGTTTTCACGGGTGCAGTTGTGCAACATTTTTCAACATAAGCTCCCTAACAACACAAGACCGTGCTCGCAGCTCCAGACAGGTCATGCATGCATGTGTGAGAGTGTGTGTGAGTGTGCACAGGAAGTTGTCTGAAACAATTAGTTATTTTTGTCTCTCTGGAACAACAAGTTTTTTTTTTTTTTTAACAGCGGCACAAACCAAAAACAGTCACAGTGTGATCCCTCCTGCACAACATCTGTCCCAGATTGCTCTACCCCTCCTAATTAAACCCTGTTTACCTCGCCATTCTTAAAGCAGTCTACTGACTAATTATAAGGCATAAGCTCCTCAAAGCCCTGTTTAAAATCTCGCACACTGATGAGAGCGCTGGTGTCGTGGCTGGTGAGCGCGCGGTAGAAAATAGTCGGGAAAACCTAACAAGAGTGTTTCCCCCCTCGAGCGTAGCCCCGCTTTGTGTCCATGTCTGGCCTTGATGATGCCAAGTCTCTACAAAAACGTATTGGACTTTCACACTAGGAAAAAAAACTTTAATTAATGCCCACGAAGGCTCTGAACAGTGCTTAAACATTGTTTTTGTATATTCAACGGAAGGCGATATAAAAGGAGAGGGGGGGAAAAAGGGAATCTAGAACTTGCGGCAATTTCCAATCATACATTTTTAATGTTTATTCCGCTGTTTCTTAATTAAATCCATGCATCTGAATATAGTAAAAAGAGCCTGGTATCAGGAGCAGGCCGGGGCGAGGGGGGGAGGGGAGTAGACAAATTTATAATGCATAATTTCCCTGGGAATGTCCATGAGGGATTTTAATAGATATTTTCAGAAAGAGATTCTCATGACTTTGTAGTGGAGTTATATATTTGCCCTCTGGGTCTCGGGGAGGAACGGGCATGAGGCCCGGCGGTGTGTGTGTGTGTGTGTGTGTGTGTGTGTGCACAATATTCCCATCCCCGTTCCCGTGTGAAATATATTGGATGGTTATCTGAAGCGAGGGGTCAGCTCTGAAAGACACATTTTAACGATTTTAAACCTGGTTTAACAGACTCCTTGCAAACACACACCTCCACACGCTCTCCCACACACACACACACACACACACATGCTGAATTATCCTGGGCAGCAGCCTGATTCAATTAGTAGGAGGTGAGGAGCAGAGAGATGAGGGTCACACTTGCCATTCCAGCCCAAATGGAGATGCTTCCTGGGAGACCTAGCTTGTCTCTAAATTTGGCAGCTCCTGGGTCATTGTTTCATCGCAGCCCAGAACGGCTCCCGGGCTCGCTTTGACTCCATAAGTCTGCCTATCTATACATCTATAATGTACATTTCAATTTAAAAGCCGCCCGCTCCCTCGGTGATGTTGTTTTGCCTCGCTTCGCTGCAGCCACAACCCGGGACCCCTGCAGCTACTAAAGGATGTTTCTTTGCACTGGCATATCAATGAGGCTGAAATTCACAATTTACAGAAGTTATGCATATATGTAGGCTCGCATATTACAACTCGGAGATACTGCCTGCACCCTGAGACTCTGACTGAAGGGGGTGGTTTCTTTCCTTTTTCTTTAAAGATGGAGGATGAAAATAATATAAACAACAGAGTAAAACGCAGCAACCTCTATGAAATCACTTATCCTCACCTTCCCCTGAAGGAATAATGATAGCTGCCCACGCTGCGGCTCCTCTGTTATTGAAGTTTTAAAATGAGCATTCATAATAAGAAGGGTATTAGGTATAGATTTCCTGTAATGGTAGTTACTGACAATGGCCGGTTCCTCCCACTGAGGTGTAATGGACAGGAGGAGGGGGGATCAATGGCGGGTAAACACCAGGCCTTCGTATTTGAAAGTTATTCAAACAAGCGCCACTTCCAATCTCTAATGGGAGTGTTTATAGAGAGCACCTGGCTCTGCGGCGTCTCCCTGCTGCACCCCCGCCCCCACCCTGTCTAGACGGACGTTGCTGTCAGCCTCGCCTGTTGCTCATGACGGAGAAACCTCCCGGGTCTGATAGGACAGAAAGAATAACATTTCTGTTGCAAGTATTCCGCAGCGTTCAGCCCTCTTTGAGATTGATGGAAGTGCTTCCTCCTACGTGGCCCTGCTGTCCACCAGATGTGTCGAAGCACGAGTTATGTGGTGTGCTCTAGCTGTTTGCTGTCAAACATACGGCCCGGGGGCCAGAGCTGGGCCGCCAAAGGGTCCGATCCGGCCCTCGAGATGACTTTGCACACCTAATATTGATGCACATGTGACGGCTAAGAGGTGCCAGGTTTAAACAGTGATCATGTAAAGTGCTGCCTCAGAGTCTTTTCCACCCTGATCAGAATACAGCTGTCTGAAATAACAATGAATACTTTCTATGGTCATATTTAAAGATATTGAACACTGTGCAAAATATTGTCAACCAGGAGCTTCAGTACAAAACAATCTGTATCAGACTTTTGTCTTAAAACTATACTGCTGCTTAGTTTTTAATGTTTGTTGTTTTTAATGAGAATTAAGCTTTTTGCTCGGGTTTTTGCGTTGCGATGCACCTCATGTTTCTGCGCTCTAAGTGCCTGGCGTTTTTGCTGGAGCGCTCTGAACTCCTCGAGTTAAAAAAATTCCAACCAGAGCAGAAAAACACCCCATGTCATCTGTTTTCCCATTGTCCAATCAGATGATTTGAGAGGCAGCGGGCCTTCTGTGGTGGTCATGACAACAAGTTTACAAACCGGTGGTAGTGGTTGCTGGATACCCAGAGCTATACGGCCCAACGACAAACAGCAGGTTGTCAAACTGCCCCAAGTCATCCTAAATTATGCCTTTAAACAGCCATTATCAAGGAGAAGCTCCTGGACCAACTGGTGATACTCCCCTTGACCCACCCTCTTTTTTAGGGTCTCATGTACCCACACACATCTCTGTTTCTTTGTGCTCGACAAACTATTAACTGACAGCCTCCCCCCCTCAACCAGAACTACAGCAAGTACCCTCTGCCTCAACATTTTAGGAACCAGATACTTATTACTGTCAAACAGATAAAAGAAATAAATAAACATTAGATTGATTACACGGGAAGATTAGTGTAAGGAAAAACTGAGACATACTGTTGAATTTGTATTGGATCATCATCTGTTTTGACAATGGATAAATGTTCTCAGAGGGAACATCTTTAAACTACAAAAAAGGAAAAATCTGAAGGGGTTGTTATTTATAGGTCATTATGTAATGGTTTTACTGGTACGGCACACTAGAGATCAAACTGTGCCTGAACTAAAATGAGTCTGACACCCCTGATGTAGAGGATGTTATGGACATGTTTTGGAAAGCAGTATAGCACCCCTCCACTTTTTACAGTCCGAAAAATAACACTATATTAAAAAAGAAACTGTAAGCACCCCTACTTTATTTATCATCCGTACTGTTTATTGTATATATTGTTTACACTGGGTCGCACCTTATTTGCATCTTGCTGTTAGCTACAGTTTCATATTTTGCCCCCTTACTGTTATCTAGTTTTTATATTTGCTTTTTCTGCTATATATTTCTTTTTCAGTCCTTGCACATTGCGTTCTTTGTATCTCCACTCCTCCAACTTTGTATTGCAGCCCCTGCACAGCAGTTTCCCTTGGGATGAATAAAGTTCTATCTTTTCTTTTCTTATCTCGCGCAGCCATGCAGGGATACTCAGCTTGCTTTGCCTGGGGGCCACTTTTGCAAAATGACAGGAGGCCAGGAGCCAGTTAATAAATAAACATTAATAATATTGATTAGTATATGTATAAAATAAATTGCTTGTTTTCAACCTTTCCACATTTGCTGTCCTTACTTATCTTTGCCAAGAGGCAAATCCAGCCGAGGCAGACCTGTGCAGGTCAGGTGGAAGCAGGGGTGGCACTAAGAGTTGAGGACATTCGGGGCTTAGTCCGCCCTTCTGCCGGGGGGTCCAGGGGATTCACCCCGTCACTTTTTATACAAGAAAAAGGAAAAGAAACGCTTTATATTGATGCTTTTTTAAAATGTACATTCAAAGAAAAAAAGTCATCGTGACTCTTTTTTTTTTGTTGTGAAATAGAAAATATGGCGGCCCACCTGGCGCCATATTGCGGACCAGATTTGCCCCTTGGGCTGTCAGTTAAATATCATTGCATAAGTGTGTGTTATTCTGAAGGTATGGAAGATGAGATGGTGTTTATATCTTATAAGTTGAAGGAAATGATATAGTGAATGAACGGAGAGTGTGGAAATGAGAAAAACTTAAAAAACGTCACTCATTTTCCGTAACTGCTTATCCTGTTGGGGGTCGAGGGGGGCTGGAGCCTATATGAGCTGACACTGGGCAAAAGGCAGGGTACACCCTGGACAGGTCGCCAGACTATCACAGGACTGACACATAGAGACAGACAACCATTCACACCTACGGACAATTTAGAGTCACCAATTAACCTGCATGTCTTTGGACTGTGGGAGGAAACCGGAGCACCTGGAGAAAACCCACACTGACACGGGGCGAACATGCAGACTCCACAAAGAGGGGCTCCTCCACCTTAGGTTTGAATCAGGAACCCTCTTGCTGTGAGGTGACAGTGCTTTCAAGAAAAGGATATTTCAGCCTTTTCAAGGATTTGTACCTCTGCCCTCTCCTCTTGACCTTTGAAATCTAAATTCCACCCCTGCCTTCAGATCGCTCTTCTTCTTGGTTAAAAACCCTCACTGTATCTTTAAGGGCTTTCTTGTTTGCCTCACTTTGTTAGTACTGAAGCATTCCTGACCTTTTAGAGTACCAAAAAATCCCTTTTTGTAGCCTTGTTTTCTTTATGTTTCTGAGAAGATCTGGATTTAATAAACAGTAACTCAGGCCAGAAACATGTCCCGGAGGAGCCAGCTGTCTGTGTTACAGTAGTTTAGCTCAACTCCTACAAGACGGAGAGCGGGGAGGAACACACAGCGGAGAGAGCAGCAGGGTGCCTACATCTACACGGTGATGGACAAATAAAAAGAAAAAAAGATTTATAACATTTTGAAAGAGTTTTACTTTACCAGTAGAGGTGCAACATATTTCAGGTTTTTTAAAACATTTGTTCCCTGTTTTATCTGACATCAAGTATTCGATATAGGAAAGAAAATAATAAAATAAAAACTAGTTGTATGCCCTGAAGCGCAGCTTTTTTCTAAGCATCTTCAAGACTCCGGCCCTACGCTGGTGTCACCTCTGTAGAGAGCGACATGTATCAAAGCGGCACAAGACAAAGGCCTGTTTGAACGCTCATGGAAGCCGCCCAGGTCTTCGCTCTGTTCAGGATGAAAAAGAAAGCACTAAGACATCAACGACACCCGCAGGATTCAGTGTCTCATCCTTTCCGCGGACACGTCTGCTTTCATTAACAGCAACTCTCACAGGTTGTAAACATACAGAGGTGGGCGGTGGTGGAGAGGGGCGGCAGGCGTGAGTCTCCGAGAGGTAACGTTGTCTGAAGTCAAGTGAGTTTGGATTCGGCACTCGGCTGTGAATCAAATTGCGTGTGAGGCGTCTTCCCCCTCGGGGGAGAAAGGGAAGACGGAGAGAAGCAAGCAGCTCAACAAAAACAAGTTTGTCTTGTTTTTTGATTCCTCTCAGTGATCACTAATTACACACTGACAATGCTCTAAAAAAAAGTACAAAAGAAAAAAAACCCATGAAAAAAACATTAAATACCCAGTGTAATTACATTTATTGTGATAAGTTGGAACAAACACACTCCTCTCATCCTCCAGGGACTTTGTGTGTGTGTGTGTGTGTGTGTGTGTGTGTGTGTGTGTGTGTGTGTGTGTGTGTGTGTGTGTGTGTGTGTGTGTGTGTGCGTGGATGGAAATGAATCCCTTTTATTTTATTAAACAAACACTGATATCTGAGTAATATGCAATAGGTCTTTGAAGTAATGAATTATGTCAAAGTTAAGAGCGTAGCTGGGAGTTTGCAGTGATTTCCGAACCCCACTAGAAGACGCATTAGCATGCAATTTGGGAATGGCGTGCTGTTAAGTGTGATGGGAATAAACAAGGATGCTTTCATGTTGACAGAAGGTGCTGATGAAGGGGGCGACGGTGCCATAACTAGGCCAAGCTCACTGCCAGGTTGGAGCGTGGCAACCGCTAACCCCCTCGCAAGCTCCACTCCCAGAACGCACGCCTCAGCACACCTAGCTTAACTGGAAAGGAAGAAGGATGACTCAAATCTTTGTCTGTGTTTCCTCTGTGGCTCTAGGCAGGTTATTATTGCAACGGTTGTAGTGAACTTTGGATTAAGTTCATAATGATTTTGTGGAAAAATATTTGGGTGTGAAGTTACACATGCAAACTTTGTTTCTTAAAGGGACAGTTCACCCCAAAAATACAAACCTGTGGTGCTGTTTATCAAGCTAGAATGTTTTGGTGTGAGCTGCCAAGTTTTGGAGACATGTCTGCCTTTCCTCCAATATAACTGGAACTAAATGGCAATCAAGCTCCAAAACATACATTTAAAAAACTCAACAGCAATGTCTCTGGTTATTCAAGATAATCCACAGACCTTGTTGTGAGCAGTTTCATGTGGGAACTATTTTCTTTCGACCAAACTACACCCACCAACCATACAGAAGGAAGTATGCATGTACTGTGCTTGTGACAACAGAGCCTATTCTCATTCCCGCCCCTCTGCCTGTGATATTCATGCCAAAGGCACCCTTTAGCGTCTTTACGAGATGTGTCGAGGTTTCAACTAGTTAATGTTCAGCTGAGGAGGACACCATAAATGTTTAAATCCTCTGCTGCTCACCTGTTCTCAATCCCAGGTTGTCAAATACAGAGACTTTGTAATGCCCCTATGCGTCTGATAGCGACACATAGGGCACCCTTTAGCGAATTTACGAGATGTATGCAGAAGAAAGCAGGCCTCTACTCATGGACGAGAGGTTTGTGACAGCGGGGCCTGTTCCCATTTCCAGGTCATCAAATACCGACAGTCTCAGCATCAAATATTGCGTTAAGTGGGCCCACACTGGAGTTAGCATAATGTGCGGTGTGTCTCATTCAGACGCTAAAGAGTGTCTTTTGTGATAATATTACATGCAGAGGGGCGTTACAGTGTGTCGGTATTTGACGACCTGGAAATGAAAACAGGCTCTGCTGTGACAAAGACTTTATAAGGCCCCTCTGTGTCTGACAGTGACACATAGGCGCCCTTTATGTTCTTTAAATGATGGACAGCTCAAAACACATTATAACACGTGGTTAATGTTGTGAAACAGTCACTGTTAGGTTGGGCACAAAACTAATTGGTTAGGTTTAAAAAAAAAAAGATCATGTTTGGCTTAAAATAACGTAACATGAGGTAAATATGTCAGGTCTGTCATGTCAGTGTGGGACAACTACATATAAATTTTCATACATCTTTAATGATGTATTGTGCAATGTGTTTTTTTAATACCTTTGCTGTTTTAAAGGAAGCCAAAGACAGATTCCCATGGAGGTTGACAATAAAGTCTATCTATCTACCATTATGTCAAAACAGTGACTTGTGGTTTTACACGGGACAAAGGTACACAAGTTACGTAATGTTACATCAAAACAACACTGACATTTGCTTTGACACAAACTGTGGTATCCTTGGTGAAACTTCACTTCTAGTTGACCCAAGACCTTAAAGGGTGCCTTTGGCATCAATATCAGAAGCAGAGGGGCGTGACACAGCGTCAGTATTTGACGACCAGGGAGTGAGAATGGGCTCCGTTGTCACAAGCACAAGTCTTTTGTCAGTGAGTGGATGCACGCTTCTTTTGGGCAGTGATACGGTTGGCAAGTGTAGTTCGGTAGAGAGAAAATAGTTCCTACATGAAACTGCTCACAACAAGGTCTGTGGATCATCTTGAGTAACCAGGTCATGATTTCTGAAATGTATGTTTTGGTGCTTTGGGCACCACAAGCCAAGTATCATCCAGTTCCATTATATTCAAGAGAAGGCAGACATCTCTACGGCTGATACCTAAAACAATCTAGACTGATAAACAGCACCACAGGTAGGAGATAAAATATGGATATTTAAATTTGAGGTGAACTGTCCCTTTAAATGAACTTTCTAGGAGTTGAAAAGGTGAAACTGTGGCATTCACTGCTGCTTCCGTGTTGTTTTTGTCTTCGAGAGGGTGTGTCCATCCTGTCGGTGTGTGTTGGCATCACCAATGACATGCTGTCAAAGAAGAATTTAACAATGGTTTGTGTTCTTGTGGTGTGGTCTGGAGGTATGTACACGCAGCTATTCAGTCATCCTTCCGCTTATCTTCCCGTTCAACTTCTCTCCTGCAAAAGTAGGTGTGTGTGAATGTGCGTGCATGTGTGTGTGTGTGTGTGTGCGTCTCTTTGGTATGCCTCGCTGTCTGTAGCTGTTGCGTGCAATTCTAAGAGCGCTCCTTTTCATGAGTGCAACAAAGTCACAGCACTCGGCAAAGTTATTCCACTTCAGAGCTACAGTATTTCTAGTAACAAGAATCAGCGAGGAGTTGAAAGCCGAGGAGACGGAACGGGCGGGCTGCTCATATCACAGTGTTTTTTAATTCCAGACATTTCCTTCGCCTTTGTGAAGGTTTTAAAAAAAAAAAGGTACAGTCACAGAAGAAGTATGAGTCACCTATAAATTTTGGTGCTGCATATTTTAGACGGAGGCACATAATAGCATGAAATAAAGACATTCAGCTGCTCAAATGAAACCTAGAGGAAATTATATCTACTCTTACAAAACACTTTTTCTGATTTAAAGGCGTTTTCATAGCAAACACTTTTCTGCGAAATCCTTGGGTGCGACTTGATTATGTTCTTTATTCAAATTGTTACATTTAGAGTAATGGTGGCCTTGCATTTAATGCTACTGCACGACTGGAGCCATTTCTCCAACAATGCTTTTTCAGGTTGACTCCAGAGAAATGTCGCCTCTGAACTCGTGCTGAACTCCTCCACAGAAGACGAATCCTGCCTTCTTCCTCGGCTCATATCCTCACATCTTTGAGGCCGCGGTGACACTCGGCTACCTGTCTTTTTTTTTTTTTTTTCCTCTGTTAGATTTATGCGATGCTACGAGGAGATGTTGGCTTCTGTACACAGTAATAATTCAGTTCATGTCTGGGGCTCAGAGGAGCCCCGTCTGTTGCTCACGTTTCTAGACCCCTGGATCATTAAAATGCCTCTGGCAATGCACTCCTCATGTAAGCTGTTTCTTGTCTTACACTTAGCTCCGACATCTCATTTTGGCAGAGCACGGTCGGATCAGCTCAGAAAAAGTCCAAATAAGGTGTTTTCTGCACAAACACCTTTTTTTTTCTTCCTCTCTGCACTCCTGCCCCTCATTTTTCTAAATCAGCATGCTCTATTAAAAACAAAGCCAAACAAGGAGCTGTAAGCGAGGAAACAAACTTAGGAAATTCATTAGTCAGGGCGTTGTTTTCACAAATTAAACATTAACTTTTCTTTCTTCTCCTCTTTTTTTTCTTTTCCCCTCTGCGACTCGCATGAGACACGGTTGCCCGGGTGTTGTTTGTAGCGGTTTCATTCGCCTGGGATAATGAGAATATTCTGCATATCAATATTAGGCGAAGAAATCTCATATCCATACCAGGATGAGGTTGGTTAATTTGAAATTATACTGTGGATGCTTTTCAAACAAGGCAAGGCAAAAAAGAAAGGATTTGGTTACCAAACTTTATCAATGGCGTCCACATTTTCGACACCCCCCCTTTTCATGGCTCTTTGCTTTTCAGTCTGCCCTGTGTAGGTTTGGTTAAATGAATTATATGAAGCTTGTTGGTCGGGGAGGGAGGGAGCTGGAGTGTGCCCAGTCAGGATGTGCTAAAGCGAGCTGAAAGAGGAGGACAGAACCTCGGTCTTTGTCGTGAGGTGGGTTTCAGAGGGAGGAAGCAGATGCCACGGCTTTGTAGCTGGTCTCAGGTCAGTCAGTATTGGGGCCACCAGTCTAAAGACAGGTAGCTATAATTCAGCTGGTTTTCTAGTTAAACACACAATATGTCTGCCACCATCAAACAATAACACACGACGGATGTCATGAAGTAGTGTGGGATCATGGCAGTTTTTGTCTTTATTTAAGTTACATTTATGTCATGTCATTGTAATGAAATAGCCGAAACCAAGGCCACAGTCAAACCAAATCTTTTGGGGGGTCTAGGGCCAGAATTTGAAAACTCATTTCCTACTATATTATATATCATGACCAAGTACAGCTTTACAGTATACAATACAAACATGCAATGAATGAACACTACAGTCTACATAACTTCCATATGCAGTGCAACATAAGTGATTATTATTTTACTCCTTCATCTGACAAATACAAGGAAATAAAGACATTAACATTAGCTAATTACACCTGTGTTCTGCTGGGGTACGCCAAAATCACCCGGACAATCTACATGCAGAACTGCAGTACACATAATACTAGTACTGGTAGTAATAATGATGGCAATTTTTTGTGTGTATTTATGATTATGATTATATTTGCTAATGATAAATATTTCAGACAGCAGCATGCGGTTGCCTGTTTTAGCATAGCAATTTTTTGTTGATCTTTTTTTGCCAATATCTGAGGGAGACACTTTTAGTACATTTAAAAATTAGAGGGTGAAATTCCCCCCCAGATATGTACAATAATTACTGCCTTGGCTGAAACTAACGCAACATTAACTTCCTAACTTACCTTTAGCATTAGACGAGTTGACCACCCATACAGCTACTGTAGCTAATGTTATGTGGCTAACTCAATTGTGGGGTAACGTTAGCTCAGCATTGTTATCTGTGGTCAAAACAGTCCTACTAAAAATAACTTCATGAGCATGTCGCACGGTGTTTCCCACTAAAAACACTACCCATACTGCTACTGTAGCTAACGTTATGTGGCTAATTAAATTGTGGGGTAATGTTAGCCCAGTGCTGTTATCTGTGGTCGAAACAATTCTACAAAAAATAACTTAATGAGCATGAATACTGATTCCTACAGAAAACACACTGGGGTCTGTGCTGGCTTAATTCAAGTTGCTACAGCCACGAGTGAAGCCTCCTTTTCCCCCGGCAAAGTTGTCTCCTTGCCAGCTACTTAAGCGTCTCTCATAGCTTGTTTCATTCGTGTTTTGATAAACAAAGTGGGAGTGGTGTAAGGCATAGCTAAGTGAATTCGTTGCTCTACAATAAGATAAGATTCTAGCCATTTTAAACATTAAACAAAATAAATAAAAACATATATGTGGCAGTCCGTATGGATTAGCTAACCATACAGCTCGCATTAGCCACTTGTCATTGTAGCACATTGTAGTTAACTATATTAATATTGAAATATATCAATAAATTAGATCTTTACTAGATTACTGTTTTGCAAAATGACATCCAGTTAATAACATATATGTGCTGTGTAACAGGAAATTAAACTATATTCCTGTTATTGAGTAAAATTATGTAACTTAGAGCTAGGGTTGCAGGGACATACTGGTTTTAAGGTATTCCTTTATATAAAAGTCGGCAATTATCAGACTGTGTAGATTTGCTCATCTATGATATTGAAAAAAAAAATGCAACTGGACGGAGAACCTGACCTTCATTTTTGTTATTTTCAAAGGGGAGATTTTTTTTTACACATACTTCCACTAACAAAATGGTTTCAAGTCTCAATTATAGTAATAAAATGTTTGTTCAACCAAAAATAGTCCTTCAATTTTAATTTCTACCAGGGTCATTCTGACTGATAATCATATAAATTCTGTAATACTGTGATACCATGACACTGTGATATTTCCTGATACAGTTATCATACTGTGATAATCTCATACTGTTGAAACCTTACTTAGAGCTACTAGTGGGGGTAAAGGGATACGACACCTTTGACAGGTGACCAAATGATGTGCTTTCTCTGGGTTTGAACACTAAAATGTAAGGGCACAACTCAACATAATACACAACATAGCTATACTTGTTTTTGGACATTTAAATGTGGAGATGTGACATATTACACTGTTAGATATGCTGTTCTTGTGTTTGTTTTTCCAGCAGTGGTGCTGTGGTTGAGATCCAGGGGTGATGTAATGTGAATTTAAATTAAGATGTCATTTTAACACTAATGGTGGGTGACTGGAAGAACCGAGATCCTGCTCCCCAGCTGAATGGAGATCAAAAATAAGTAAGCAAGTAAATAAACAAAATAAATAAACAGAAATATGCATTAATTTCTGCTTGGACATGTTCTGTAATATGTGGACAAATTAGGGGAATTAAAACATGTCGATCTTTAATTATTAATGGAACATGTTTGCCATACAGTACTAAAACTAACAGATACTGTGCTGTAGCTGTACTGTAAAACTAATGTTGATTCTTTACAGTGCTATTGAGGCCGGCGGACATCACCTTGGGATGCGCTGGATTGGCTGCAGTACGGATACTGTGAGCATGATTTATTGATCAGATTAATATTTCTTTAAACATAAATATAGATTCAGCTTGGAGGTATATTTGAAAGGTCACGGGATGAGCAGCTTAGAAAGTAATCATACGCATGAAGCCCAGTGACGAACGCACACAGGTACACATGAGCCTGAATCATTCAGCACAGCCCTTAAACCACGTACCGTGAGGTCAAAGCGTGCCATCGGCACTCGTCTCAAGCAAAAACATAAAATCGGAGCACATCGGTCAACTCTCACTTTCACTTCATTACTGGAGGTAACCGAATACATTAACTTACCTCTGCATGCGGAAAATGTGTTCGCCTCAGCATTTTAATCCATAGAAGGCCCCTTTAATGAGGGGGATTTTATACTACAGTGCATTATTCAATTAGAAGGAAGGAGTAAAGGAGGTTCGGCTGTAAAAGTCTCCACCTGTGGGACACTTGCCAGGTGGCTGCAGGATCAGAGAAGAAGAAAGAAAGGAGTGGAGAGAAAAAGGGACGATGGTGTGACGGAGGAAGGAAAGGCGAGAGATAGACGGGGAGCAAGTGAATGAGCAACGCAATACACGATGCAGGTTGCGTGAATACATTCAGTCCCGGCCAGCTTAATAATGTGGGCCCACCTACACACACAGGCATCCATAGCCTTGCCAGTGGCAGCAGCACCAACCTGCATACGAAAGCAGAATGATAATATAATATTTGGCTGGATTGGCGTAGCATGCATTACCGCTGATGACAGTCGTTGAATTGCAAATGTCCTCGACGGCATGTTCTTGCTTCGGTGGATTATTAACCCAGTTATTTTGCATTTTACTCATTTCTCGGAGTAAAAAGCAAAATAACATGTTTTCTGCGTTTGTCAGAAAGCTCAAGACCATTTCTTTTTTGGCTGCTGTTTGAGCTTGAGTGATGAGCAGAATTGAAGTCTGGAACATTGTCGCTTTATGTTTCAACGCGTGCCAAGCCGTATTTGTGTTCGGCGCTGGCAGAAGCACATTAAAAAGCAGGCAGGTGCACAAACATACTGTAGCTGCATAGAACAACACTTGTCAATGGTTCCTTCCCACTCTGTCACTATGTGAGGCAATGAGCTCAGTTTCTCAGGGTCCCTGAACAAATGAGCACTGATTGAGCCTGATGTTTTCAAAATGCTCCAGTGCTTTCTCTTTCTTTCTCTCTCTGTACACACACACACACACACACACACACACACACAGACACACAACAAGGTACACACATACAGCCAGAGCTCTGTTAGATTACCAGATTGACCCCCGACCTCACACAGTTTGAAACAGAGTGGGGAAAAAAAAATAGCGAAAAATGAGCGAGATTTGCCTCAAAATAGGAGCTGCCGGTCGGTGTCTGCTCAGCGAGATTTGGTGCGATTTCTCTTCCAAACAATAACCTGGAATCAGAGAGGCAGAAGCTGGGACACAATCTCGCTCAGCGGCCAAAGCGGGATAAGAATACAAATGCCCGTTTTGTATGTGGGAGAGAAAGCGAGGCAGGCTAGGATTGCACACAAAGTCCTGAAAATCCTCTGAGGCGCTAGGGGCCATCATGTGCCGAGCGGTAAATTGATCATGACACAGCACCGTGGAAAAAAAGAACCCAGAACGTACAAGCGTGTCAAAGGCACAAAAGATGAGGCAGTGGATGCAGGGCCTGAGAGAAAGGGAACACACACAGACCGCATCATTTTAACATCTTCGCTGAAAAGCGGCGGCGGAGCTTATCTGTTGGTGTCTTTATATTGACACACACATACACACACATGTGTGTGCATTCACATAAGCAAAGATGCTGCTATTCACTTTTGGAAGTTAAGATGCTTACTAGAACCATGTGGCGTTCTTTGGCCTGTCCCCATTGCTTTAAATTCCCTCTAGAACCTTTTACAAAGGTTCTACCTGAGGCTCTTTCAGACGGTTCTACCTAGAGCCCAACATAAAGGGTTATACCCACAACCATCTGTGAAAGGTTCCACCCAGAACTCCCATTAGCACTTCTCCACTAGCACAAAACAGGTTCTTTTCCGGTTCTCGTTCCTCATTTTGAACCGTTGAGAGCATTTCGACCAACAATAAATTGGTTCAGAACAAAAAAATAGCAGGTTTGTCTTAACCGCAAGTGCAAATCGTGATGACATTGGTTGGTGTGTCATGTTCTACAGATTGGAAAGAGAGGATGGAAAAGGCAACAATGGAGAAGTCAAGTGAGAAATCGTCAGGTGGCCTCAGTAATGGTTGCTCCATGCTCGTTTTTTTGGATTGAAAAACAAGTATCTGTCATAACAGAACAAAAGTTTCCAGGTAATACATGTGATTTGCCATTTTAGTACTGTTTCTTTCCATTGTTCATCGTGCTAGGCCCTCACATCCTTGATTACAATAGTTTCATGGCTCAAAACTGAACTGGTGGAAATGTGGCCTAGTTTGCTAGATAGCACCGCGGTTCTAAGAATCCCGAACAGAATTCATTCAAAAACAGAAAAGGGGAGAGGTTGATTACGGCCTGAACCCTCCCTGGGGGTTGTATCCAGAACTTCTCCACCTTCTAAGGAAGTGTTTCTCAAATGCTATTCAACAGGGCCTATACAAAAGGTTGTGACTGAATTTTTAATTGACTGTATCAGTATGATGTGCTCACCCATTTCCTAATAAAGACGCAGGAGGGATTATAAGAATTAAAAGGAGAAAGCCATGAGTGGGACAATGGATCGATTTACAACAAAGCACCAACAAAGACAACACTGAAAGAAAAGAGAGAAAAATAAAACTGTAAGTAGACAGTATCACAAAAGCAATAACAGACATTACAGAAGCTATTGTGCACAGATACAGGTGTGCCTTGAGATTTTGGCTTGCTCTTTGGTGTGCCTTGGGCACAAAAAGTTTGAAAACCATTGTTCTAAGGGCGCTACAGGAACCCACCATACTCGAGAGTCTCATCTGGAAACCACCAAAGGGGGACCCTTGAAACAGAAATAACCATAATACACTTCAATCTCTCGTTGTCTAACCATGGTTTTAGTTTAAAAGGGTAGCCTGGGGCCAAGGGAACCACATCTAGTAGCTTTTGGGCTTCACGAGGCTCCTAAAGGGCTGATGTAGTCCAGCACAACCCTCAACAATCATGGTTCACAATCAAGGGGGTGGAGATTTCGTAAAATCACTACTACTACAGCCTTAACTATTTCAGAGATGCAGTAAGGTTGGTCACTAAAACTCCAAACCAAATACAAACAGCCAAGCACTGGGTACCTGTAAAAAACAAAAAGGATTTCTGAGCATGTGTTATCGTATGGCATGGGAAGTGATGGTAAAGATATCAACTATGGAAGAATACCCTTAAAATATGGGTAAACATTTGGATGTCTGAGGGTGAGGATCTTTCAACTCATTCTATCATAAAAGGTTCTTTGGATTAAAAGGGTTCTTAATGAAACCCCTTAGTCACACAAAGAGCCTTTTCTTGAAAAGAGATTCCTCAGGAGCAAATAGTTCTGGGTCGAACCTCTGCCCTTCAAGAGGGACCCTTTGAAACTCTTATTTCTAAGTGTGTTTCCCTACATAGGGCGACAAATCAACCGTCTTTGATGGCTTTGCCGTCATGTGCTCACCTTGCCTCCTCACACGATTAGGAGTTGAATCTGGGTTCATAGCCAAACCCTAGGCTGTGCACACAGTATCAGATACACACACTTTGAAACCATCCATTTTACTGAATTGCTATATTTTCTAGGTTAAACACACCCTTCCTTTGAAGTGAATTTCTCTGTCCCAGAGCATGCAAGTATTATGCTCACAACCTTGAAATATTAAAGGCAGAGTGCTGCAAAGATATCTGGGTGAATCCTTTCTTCGCCTTTTATTGCATTTTTTGGACTGTCACAAACTGGATGGCGACCATCTGGATAAACCTTGTAGGATTTAGTAATATATCCAAATGGCCAAAGAAAGTAAATCTACCAGTGAAGTATTAGGTGGGGGGTCAGAGGAGCGACTGGCTTAACCCAAACAATCTGGCGTTGGGAGAGCAAAGACACTGGAGCAATGTGGCTTTCAACCTGCCTGCGTTTAATGCTAAAATATTCATCATGACATGTTTTATTTGACAAGCAGCTTTGTTTTGGTTGAGTGAGAGCTAAGGCCTTGGCTCCACGACAACAGGCTTTTATGTCAACACTCCATTTTACACGTAGATTTTAATAGTTAATCAGGGGCCTTGTCGCTGAGCTTTGTTTGGACTGGAATGTCAAAGCGATGCCGATGATCACCAAATGCGAAGCTCTTGGAGTTTAGTTAGTTTTTTGTGTGTGAAGAACTGCGTCCTTGTTTCCATTGAGATGTGTTTTTTTTTTTTTGCTTGTGTCGCTACATAACTCTGGATTGATTGAGATTCCGGTCAAAATGTTTTCAAGTGAAATGCACTTCAGCTTTTTAGTCAAAGCTTCCGTTATCTTCCTGGAGTGTGTTGCAAGTCTAGTTAAGTGTCCTCTTTGCTTAGCCATTGTCCGACTCGCTTCCATAGAACCGGGCTGCCTCTTTGAAGTGACGCTTGCCCTCAGTCTGCCCTTTGATCTGCTCTGCCTTGGCCTCCCTTGAACTCTTAACTCAAAGCATTTCTATACTCCCCACAACACGCAACATGGGAATTAAAGAACAGGTTGAATGAACAGGGATAAATAGAGGCCATCACCCCGCCATTGTAAATCCAGGGGGTGCGATGACGCAGATTTTTTTAAGGGGTTCTGGTGCGTTCCCTCATAGGCAAAATTCTTGTCTTGCACAAGAGCCTCCTGCTGAGGTTTAGACGGATTCCCCCCAAACAGGTGTCCTTTCGAATGAAAAAAAAGGTGCCATTGTGTTGCAAAGAGTAAGTGCCTCTTTCCTGGCACATTTTGCCCACAGAATAATGTTGGAATATTTCTGTCTCTATTCATAAGACACCCTCCCCCTGTTCCCAGCAAGTGATTTGGTTAACCATTGAGCACCTAGCCGTGATTCTTTATGACTCACGCCAACATCTTTTTCCCTCGTCGCGGTGGGGGGGCTACCATTTTGTCTTTTATACACCCAACAACAATAGGAAGTGCCGTTGAGTTTTATTCCCCTTTTGACATCAATACCGTTTTAGAACTATGCTGTTGAGAAGCAGCCGAGCTGGCCTCTCTCTGCCTGGGGCTACAGAGGACGCGTGCAGCATACCTCAACAGCGTTACACAGCTGAAGAACCTTCGTCCCGGTCCCTTCTTGTCTCCCTTCTCCCCTGCTCTCCCGGCCAATTACCAATTCCCTTTTGAGATCCAATGACATTGAGTTTTGACAGCTGAGGGTGTTTTTGTTGTCATTGAACTTTTTTCTCTCCCCCCCTTTCCTCTTCCTCTTTCTATTTCACCCCTCTTTTTTCCTTTCTCTCTGTCTATTTTTGAAGGTCTTTAATCTCGGCTCAAAGACAGGTGGGGTGGTTGAGCTGAGCGCTAAATGAAAGCCTGTGGAATTGTAGTTGCCTCTTTGACCTCAGGTTCTCCTTGCTCGAGAGCGGGCCTCGTTACTGGCAGCGGGATGTCACCTCGGCGCGAGCCAGATCAAACGCCGTGCCGCCGCGCACGCGCACATCTGTGTGCACCAGCCAGAATCCTATTAGAACACCTGATAATGTCAAAAACTGACGGGGAAAGGGATAAAAAACCTCGACACGGACACATTTTAACAAACTTTTCGGGGTTCAAACTTCTTTGACAGACCCAAAGTTTTAGCTGAGGGATCAAATCCACCCTCGGTTGTCATTTTATTTCTGCTTGTCTCCTGATAACCATCTGCAAGTTACAACCCAAAGGTCAAAGTCTGCGTGAGAAAGAGTGAAGCTAATCCATCCGCTGAGGATAACTCTTTTTTGATGACACTTTGTGATGAGTATGGCGACATCCTGGGTTTGGAGAAGATCTAATATTTGCAACCCGCTGTGTTATTGAAAATGAGATTTTCCATCGTGGATAGAAAAAGCCTCGGTAGACAATAAAACAAAACTATTTATAATATTCCTCGCCTGTAGTTGTCTTGTACTTTTGATGCCTGAAGCAGCATCTTTCTCGCCCTCCCTCTTTCTCCTGTTTATTTAGTTTTCTCTCCCGTCCCCCTCATTCAATCTTTTCTCAATCTGGTGTTTCTGTCTACTGGTGCGGGAACAGGTCAAGGGCAGGAAAATGATAACATTCGCTCATTCTCTGGTCAAATTAGGGGAGCGGCAACCTGCGCGCGCACAAACACGCGGCGATGATGGATGAAAGGTCTCACGCCAAGGGTGTAAACATGATTCATGGCTCCTTTGTGGGTATTAGTCCGACACACATACACGTGAATGCTCACACACGCTCTCGACTGTGCTTGTATTTCAAAAATGCACTCTTTTGTCAACATATTTCTTTATAATGCCAGATGGATTCCACCTCTGGCACTTCACTAGCAACAAAACCTACTACACTGTTTGAATGTCAACAACAAGAAAGAAGAAGAGAGCATTCAACACACTGCCTCCAGTCAGTCACGGCAGGTGGAAGCAGGTTCAAGGAGGTGTGTTTATACCCAGACACACCAACACACATGCACACACACACACACACACTCAGACACAGATGTCGGATGCCTCTGATAGTATTAGCTTTGTTTACGCGCGCAGTCACACACACTTCAAGCGAAATGACGAGGCAACTCTTTGTTGATTAATGTTCTTTTTCCGTCTCTTAAACAGGCATACATCAGTCTTCACACAGTCGCAAAAACGACTCGAGTGGGAGGAAGAGAGAGAGGGTGGCAGGCGGAGAGATGTACAAAGTAGGGATGAAATGGAGAAGAAGGAGGGTGACAAAGAGGAGAGAAATGGAGGTAAAGAGACAGACAGAGGTAGAGAAAGACAGATGAAGGAGGAAAGAAACGGAGATGCCTTTGGGGCAAATTTGCCGGCATGTTCCATCAGTTTTGTTTATATAGGGGTCCCCCCCCGCTGCCCTTTGCAAAAATGTATGCAAGACACACTGGATGCAATCGATTAGCACTGCAACATAAACAAGCTCTGTGAGGCTGGCACAGCAGTGCTTTGAGCCAAATGCTAACATCAGCACGCTCACAGTGCCAACGCTAACATGCTGATGTGTAGCAGGTATGTTTATCCTTTTAATTAAGCTTATTAGCATGCTAACTAGGGATGTCAGTTCAGTTAAATATGCTTTTGACAGCCCGACACTCATTAACCATTAACTAACTGATGAATTAAAAAATAAATAAATAAAAAAAATCTCAAAATAACATCAAGTAGAAGAGGCCTTTACCTTTAGACCGGCGCTCCATTGACTCAATTAGCTTTAGCATCGCATTTTAAAGTGCTGTTCATTTAGAGGTGTTGAAATTTAAATGTTTGAACATGTTCTTACGTGTCTTGTGTTTTATATTCTGTTGGCTGAGCTAACACGTGTTAACATGCAGAAACATAGTGTACACTGAGCACCCTCCACTGGTTAGCTCACGTTAGCCTTGGCTGCTCTGTAAAGTGTACCACCAGGGTCAGGTGGGAGCAAGCTAGCAGTGCTGTTCATTTGTGATTACCACTGGTAGCCCCTGTGAGTGAGTAAGAAGCTTCATTTTGAGCCACAAAACCCCTTTAGCATCGTTAACTGCGTTAGCACCACTAGCCGTGCTGACACTGCTAATGGTGCTAACACAGCTAATAGTAGTTAACGATGCTAAAGAGCGTTTGCGGCTAAAAATATAGCCCCTTACTCATTGGGATGACTTGGAACGAGACAGGAGCGTGGACATAAAGTTTACACAGCAATGTTTTAATCGCTGAATGAGTGGCACAGCTAGCTAACTCTCATGCTAACGCTTGCTAATTGGACCTAAAGACCCACTGCTTCTCTTACATATGTCTCAATTGATTATTTTACTGTTTTTATCATGTAATGTCAGCAGTTTGTATTCTTCAATTTTGTATTACTCTAATTGTTTGATTTGCTGTACCTCGGTGCAATTTACGGGCAATTAGTTGCCAACTTTGCTGATAAGCTTCAGTATTTTATTCTTTGTACTTTCGTAAATTTGCCTTACTTCATTTGCTTAAATTCCGCATTGTTTTAAATCCGGGATCAACCATGTAAAACACTTTGTAATGTTGTTTTGAAATGCATTTCATAAATAAAGTTTATTATTGATATAAAGACATTGTATAGCTGGTTGATGGGCTAATGTCATTAGCTTTGTAAAGCTGGAAAATTGGACCCTATGGTGGCGCTAGGTAAAAGGTCAGGGGACCACTTTGGACCTTAAATATCTGTAGGAAATTCACGGCAATCCATCCAACAGTCTGCAAGACATTTCACCCAAAATCGAAAGTGGCAGCATCATAGTAGCACCACAGGAAAAATTAGGTATCACCAAAGTCATCAGGGTTCACTATCTCAAGACCACGCATGTCCAAAGTTTCATGGCGATCCATTAAACAGTTGCTGAGATATTTTAGTGACCACACACACTCACAAGGCGCACATCAGTCTGTAAGCTCCTTTGTGCGCCTGTATTTCCATATCCCCCTCTTCATCTACTCTCCATGTCTTCTATCTCATTCTTTTCACCTACTTTCTTCTTTTCTGTATCACTTTTTAAAGTCACCCCTCCATCTCTCCCTCACGCACACAAAGTGTTTTTTCTCCTCATTCTTCTCTGTTCTTCTGCGAGGCTTTTTGTTGACACAGTACAGAAGACGTCTGTTTTGTCCCTGTGCTGGATGCGAAAATATGACCTATTTTTGCTGAAAGACTCGGAGGCAGTTTCTTTTTTTTTTCTTTTACTGAGGCCAGTCTAGCAAAGCAAATTGTATAAAATCCTCACCGCATCATCTATTGTGAATCCCTCTGCGAGCATCATTTGAGATACCTCACCAAGGTAATATGGATAAATGTTCCCGTCATTGCTAAGTGAAACCCAGCGCTCGTCCGTGATTTGAGGCGACATTGACAACGCAGACAGCTATCTCTCATACTAAATTTAATTCAGCTCTTTTATACTTTTTCATCATTTGTCGCAACACACACTGAACTCCCTACACCTACTAATTCTCTCAAGCTTCTTTCTCCCAATTACTGTCGTCTGTGACCATGGGAAGGCTCATGGCTCACCCATTGGGTGCTGTCCAACGGATTTGATCCCCTGCTCTGGCCGCGGCCATCTGTGTCTGTTGGCGTTGTAATGAGGGAAAAACGCCCGCTGGTCTCTCCTCCAATCCCCGGCCTTCAGTTCTTGTGCATGTGCACGAGCTCTGGACAACAGTAATTTTCCAGCCTTTCATACGTTCGACCTCGTAGCCCCGTCTCTGCTCATGCTTGCATAACCTTGCAGATGATGAAAACCGGATAAAAGGATAAATATATATTTGGAAATAGAAAATGAGCCAGGCACAAACAAGTACTATTTTGCTGTCTCTCTGCTCAGTTAGGCTAAAGAGATATGGGAAACATTCTGCTTATCCCCTGAGCTAATCCCTTTAGACAAACGTCCAATCCCTCAAAGCATGGTGCTCATTGCAACACTAGCCAATGTACTGCATTGTCAAATCATGATTGTTTACAGTCCTATATTTAAAATGTTTGAGTCCAAATCTTTTTTTATTTTTTATTATTGACTTTCTTTTCTTGCCGCAGGGTTTTAGTTTGGGAAATACAAAATGTCAGATGCTATGTTCGATTGGTACAAAAGGTCACAGCCTGTACAGGTTTAAAGCATTTGTGGAGCTACATCCAATCCACTCTGAATCCTAAAATCTTCCAAACAGTACAAATAATTTCACCTTAGCAAAGTATGAGTACAGCAACGGTAATTCCTAAGCTAATGAATTAGCTTTTTTTTCATTAGCCTACATAAAGTTAAATGATATTGTTATAAATAATAAGTTAGGTGAGTAAATCAATAGCCTACAACACTTATTTTGCTCAGCTGTGAATTAGGCTACAGCCAGTTAGCTTAGCTTAGCCTGATGACTGGAAGCAGGGGGAAACAGCTAGCCTACCTCTGTCCAAAGCTCGCAAAGACCAGCTACTAGAACTTAAAGCTCTCTAATACAATACACAGTTATGTACCTGACTATTTTGTGGCTGGAAGCAGGAGCTAACTCCCAGGCTAACTTAGCTGTTTATCTGTTTCCCCACTCTTTATGCTAAGCTAAGCTAACCAACTGCTGGCTGTAGCCTTATTTACCAAGAAACAAGAGTGTTATCTATGTTTTTATTCAATTCAACATGAAACAGAAAAAAAAGCCTGAAGTGTAAGGCTACAGCAAGTTAGCTTAGCTTAGTGTAAAGACTAGGGGCAGGGGAAAAAGAAAGTCTATGTCTATCAGAAGCTAACAAAATCTAGCTACCAAACCTGAAGCTCACGAATTAGCACATTACATATTGTTTGTTTAACCTGTACACAACAGCAAAGGGTTGTGTATTTGATTATCTTGTAGCCAGAAGCGGCTAACTTCCAGGCTAACATAGCTATTTACTTCTGTTTCCCACTCTTTACGCTAAGATAAGCTAAGCTAACTAGCTGCCTCAAACGACACAATAGACACAAGACAGACATGTTTTTTTTGTTTGTTTTTTTTTTCAGACTAAGTGACATAAATTAAGGTACTTTCCAAAATATTAGTCCACAGCCAGTTAGGTTAGCTTAGCTTAGCCTGAAGAATGGAGGCTTGGGGAAACAGCTAGCCTAGCTTTGTCCGAAGCCAACAAAAACCAGCGACCAGAAAGTGATGGTAACAAATTATATCAACTTATACTCAAATTGTAAAAACATCAGAGGGTTATGTATCTAACTATTTTGTGGCTGGAAGCAGTAGCTAACCTCTAGGCTAACTTAGCTATTTACTTAGCTATTAATCTCTGATTCCCCACTCTTTATGCTAAGCTAAGTTAGCCAGCTGCTGACTGTGGTCTTATATAGAGTGAGACAGACACCATGTTTTTATCTAACTTGGCAAGTAACAGAAATTATGGTATTTCCTATAGCCAATTAGCTTAGCTTAGCCTGAATACTGGAGGCTGTGGGAAACAGCTACTCTGGCCTTGTCGGAAGTGAACAAATCTATCTGACTATTTTGTGTCCAGGTACGGCTAACCTAGCCATTTACCTGTGATTCCTCACTCTTTATGCTAAGCTAAGCTAACCAGCTGCTTGTTGTAGCCTCATTTACTTGACACACAGTACAGTGGTTTTCCTAAATATCACAGAGTTTCAACTGTTAACTCATTCAGTGTGACGTTTGTGAGAAAATACCTGAACACCAGGCCACTCGCCATAACTGATGAATGGCCTCGGTGATACGTAGCGTCGGGTGAACAAGTCTTTAAACTGACCTGTGTGTGTATATGAGTGTGTGTGTGTTTGGCTGTAAATCCCATAGTGGGTGCCTCCCCATAATAATGATGCTATTAAACCCGGCGCTTAAGCTGACTTTGCTTTCCTTTTCCCTCCTCCGTTATCCCCCCCTCCCCTCCTGCATCTCTGTCTCTCTTTACACCCAGTGCCCCCCCACCCCACCCTTACACATACACAGTCTGAATACTCAGTTGACCCCCACCCTCAGCACCACCAACCTCTCCACCCCACACGCCCAATCCCTCCGTTTCTTCCCCCGCTGCATTATTAGTGCGTATAGCTCTCTCCTGGCTCTGCAGAAGCCATTAGCTGAGATTAGCAGCGGAGGAGCCAGGCTACTCTCCCTCCCTCCCTCCATCTCTCCCTTCTCTCACTCACTCACTTTATTTCTTTTTTTTTTTTTTTTTTTCTTTCAGGCTAGCCGTAGCTGCCACGCTCGCTGAATGATTACCATCCATTATAGGGCCTTATTGTGCTGACAGAGGCAACTTCTGGCCCTGGCCCCGGTCGTAAAGGAAAAAAAAAAAAAAATAAGAAAAGAGAGAGACTCATAATCTTAGACACACTCCCCGTGAGTGTAATGTGTGTGTGTCAGAGGGAAAGAGAGGGATGATGTGACTGTAGAGAAAGGATGGAGGCTGAAAGGATGAGGAGGAGGAGATAAGGGCGAAAGGGAACTGGGGTGTTAGCATAAGGGGAAGCAGGAAGTGCCGCCATGAATGCGAAACGAGGGAGAAATTTGGTCCTGATCGCCGCCGTTATTACGTATTTGTTGAGGTTTGATGGATGCTACAGCAATGCACCACAGGGGAGTGATGTTAACCTTCTCGGCGACTTATGGGGCACACGCAAAGCACTACCCCCCCTTCGTCTATGATCCCTCAGTCGGAGGCACCGGCGCTCTCACAGGTTGCACCTTTAGCTGCAGGAGCCACACACAAGCACACGCCGGCGCGCACACACTGAAAATACCGCAGAGAGGGTGACAAATCAACTGTCATTTTTTATTTAGAATATAAAAAAGAAAGAAATAAAAAACTTCCAACAAAACAAAACAGGCTCATTTCCTGGCTGCTGGCTCAGGTTGTTAGAGAGACAGAGACAGAGATAGAAAAACAGTGAGAGGAATTTTGTCACTTGACTGGAACAAGACGGGGACGGAATATCAATCATTTCTCTCATTTTCTACCCCATTCTCCCTTTTTCGTCGCGACTTCCCTCCATGTATAAACGCAGAGGATGCTCCCTGTCGACTGCTGTTTCGGGCCACCGGGCCTGCGGTGAATAAACCCCCATCATAAAACATATTTTGCGATGTGTTCTGGGGGGGTAACCTACTTTAAAAAGGTTGTACCGGTGGTTGGAGGGGGGTTAAACAGTACAAATCTGTGTGATTTTATATAACGCGCAGAGGGATTTCGTTCAAGCATTAACAACTCTCAGCACCCCTACCCCTCCCTTTCTCTATCTATCCTCTCCGCGTCTCTTCTTCTTCTTCGGTGGTTCGCCGAGCTGCATTTCAATGAGCCTGTCCCAAATTGCCCCGTCAATATTCTTGACAGAACTTTAAAGCACGATACTGTAAAACTGCAGGAGGAAGGGGAGAAAAAAAAAAGACAAGCGGCGGTAGACTTTCACCTGAGTTTTAAATCTGTATTTATGATTTGTAGTTTTTTGGAGGAAAAAGAAGATAGCGAGAGCGCGTGTAGGCATTCTGCCTCCGCCATCCATCAGCTCACGGTCATGACCATGTCTGCCGCCCAACCCTGGCCCTCTTTACAAGGTCTGGATTAGCATACCGTCACTCCTTACCTCTCTCACACTTTACTGGTGATCACAGAAAACCTCTGCTTTAACACTTTCCCCTCCAGAGAGTTATTTTTAAGTTGCCAGCCAACGCTATGTTCACTAATCTTTAAAGACCCAATGAATGATTTGTTCTATGACTATGTGAACAGTAAATACATTAAACTAAAGAAGAGACCTTTTATCAAAATTTGAATTTCATAAAGGAAAATCAACATTTCGTGGGATGGTGTGGGCACTGGGATGACCTACATTTAGTACCACTTCCTGTTTCCACTATATGGAAGTGTCTGAAAACACGTACTTCCTGTTGCCAGAAAGGTGGCGCAATTGCCATGACACCTAATTTGCATGTTGATGGCTTCAGGCCTTGAGCCTACGAAGTATGTGAAGTTTGGGGCAGACACTAACACTAACACTTGACACCTCGCCATGGTCACACGGATTGACGAAAACTCAAGCTAGTAATAACTTTTCATCGTTAAGGTCTTTCAATGTGACACACCACATTTGAAGTCAATCGGATCAAAACTGTAGAATACGTTTTTTAAAGCACAACCCCTGGAAATGGCCAAAAATGCACAAAAATTAACAATTGACTAAAAATGGCCGACTTCCTGTTGGGTTTAGGGTATGGCTCCAAGAGACTTTTTCGTACGTCTTGGGGTGTTACATGTAACGCTGTCACCATCATGGAGATCCTGTTTTGTCCCACCAAAGTTGATTGCCTCTTCGTCCACATCAGATTCAGGAAGTTGATCAAAACAGGAATTATCATGGTCTGAGTCCATCAACATCTCCACGGCTTGTGCAACCGTAAACTTTTCTGTTGGCGCCGGCATTTTCGTGCAGTTTACAAGCTGCTACATTTCAGTAAACACCTTCTTCTGGTTTCTTCATTTGTTTTTGGACATGGCAGTGCTGTTCTATTTCACATGATGTGTACCAGCGCCCCCTATCTTGTAACAGTGAAAACATGGATCCACGGAATATCTCGTCAAAGGCGGGGAAGCGTTTTGTCATAAGAGCTTGGATTCACTCTGGCGCTTGAGCAGAAACCAACGAAAAAAGACGTCCTTTAACATCGGCATGAAACGCGACCAGTTGCCGTTGGCGTCAGGGGAAAACGAGGACAAGGACGAAAGTGAAGCCGGCAAAAGTCTGAGTTGCGTGGGCAGGAGGGTTGATAGATGAGTCTAACAAACACCGACCTTCACCAGGGAGAGTGGTGTTCATGTTCTGTAAGATTCTAAAGCCAAATCTTGTTCTTTTTTCCTAAACCTAACCACGTGCGTTACTTGTTCAAGGCAAAAAAATTCGTGGGGTTGTACTGACGTAGTGCTTTTATTTTGAAACAGACTGTATGTAAACGTTAAATTTCCGGTGAAAACAGAAAAGTATCTTGAAAGAAGACAATGCATGTAACAGGCTGAAGTTGACACGGTGTCCCAGAACGTCAACAACCAATGCACCCAGGGTACCTTTCACGTCGTACGTGGAAACCAAAAGTCAACATGTGACAAGGTCAGAGCGAGAATGCATTGATCATAAATGACGGAAAATCTCATCTCTGGCGGGGAGAGAGTTATAAGAGTGTGTTCATATATAAAGGTGACACTTGCGTACACGCCACCTCAGGCATAGGTATACACGAACACTCTCTATATGTCTGCCCATACATTAGCACCTCCTATGATTGCATCCCCCTTCATCTCCACTCTCCGTCTCACCTCCACCCACCCTCCCTCCCTCACTCCTCCAGACGCATCACTCTCAATCACATCCATGTCTCTGCGGCTCTCCTCCCACCTCCCCCTGTCTTGAGCCCCTTCTTTATTTGTAATCTATTTTCTCTCCTTTACTCAACCTTTTTTTTCCTCCTTCTCGCCCTGCTATCTCTTCCACTTCTCCCTTCTTTACTACTTTCAATCTCTCCCCCGCTCAGCCATGCTATTCTCTTTTTGTTTTCCATCTCGTCTCGCTTACCCTCCCCTCCTCCCTCCTTCTCTGTCTCTCTTTCTCTGCCTGTGTTTCTCACCAGTCAATAATGAAAATTGCTTGCTACCTTGAATGGATTATGGGTGTGCGCAGGGGCCCTAGGTAGTTTGTTTGAAGGCGCAGCGGTGTCAAATGAAAAGGCCCGGGCCATTTTCTACCTGCCACAGGCCCTCTGCCTCCATCACACCATGCACACAAACAAACACACAGGTGCAAAGACACACCGATAGCCTGCGTGATGGAAGCAAACAGAAATACTCGCCGCACACGGTACACACATCTGATCAATGACGGCGGATCAAGCATTACCCCTCCTGCCTACAAACTCAAATGCTCTCCTCTACCTTTCTTCTCTCCCTCTTTCTTCGCTTCCCCTCCCTACCCTTCCCTTCCCTTCCTTCCTTCCCTCTCTCCCTCCGGTCATGTATTATGAATGTTGCCTAATTACGCAGCCCAGAATTCTTCATACGGGCTGGCACATTTATTTGTTTGCTTTGTATCTCTTTGCCTTTCTCTTGTATGCAAAATCCTTCTGTGATAGAGTTGTTTATTCTTTGGCTCTGCCTCGCTGAGATCAAACAATGAGCAGATTGAACGGGGACGGTGCGCGATTGATGGTCAATCCTCGGGTTGATACACGCCGAGAGGCGGGGAGGAAGTGGTGAAACATGCTAGCGGGGGTACGCGCCTCTCCGCTTCTTGTGGAATCCGATCCAAAGCACATAGACTGTGAAACAAATCTAAAAATATGTTTTGTTTTTTCCCTTAGCTTGCCATCTCAATCGTGTTGCCCAGGAGTGTTGTAGTATTTGAGTTCGGAGGTTTTTTTTTTTTTTTTTTGAAGGTCTCGTCTCGGAATCAACCACGTTTTCACTCAGTCTTGTCTCTATTACAGACAATGAGGATTTTATTTCAAGACCAGTCAAAACTGCCTGAATGAAGATAGTTAAGTTGATTTTAACTCCCTAGAGTTTGTATTTGTTTGCTCGCAGAAAACAAAGGGAAATTCCTTTACATAAGTTTCACCTTTGCATTGCCTTTTTTTAATATTTAATGAAGACATTTTTCATGATACACTCATACATACACATAGATACAGCAGGTAATTTCGGACATCAATTTAAATGGGCTAAGGTTTTACATCTCGGCTCTTTGTATATTAGCAGCCAGTCACTAAACATGTTATTAAATGGTTGCAACTAATGTGCTTTACATGACACAATCTTTTTTTTTTTTAGTCTAAGGACCCAAAACTTGCAAAGAAACCTATGTGGCATGTTTATTTTCTCTTATTAGAAATAAGAATACCGTTGCTAAAACAAGAAGGGTATGACCACAAAAAATGGCTATGGTATGACACATTTCAGGAACAGTTCGACTTAAAATCAAGATATTTCCATCATTTACTTTTACATGTTATGGGAAAGGCATTTGAGTAAGTAAATGATTAATTCAGGTCAAAAATGGGGGAAAAATTAAGCTAAAAAGTGAAGTGAAAGCAGCATGTTTTATGCTACCAGGTGCCATATTTATTTATTTAACCTTTATTCAACCAGGAAGTCCCATTGAGATTGAATATCTCTTTTACGAGAGAGACCTGGCCGAGGTAGCAGCCAATCAAAACACACTAAATATCCAACAAATACAACATATAATGCAAAAATCCACAATAAAACAGCAACTATTCAAACATAGTGGCCTCTCAAGAAAAACAAGCACATGTCTGTCACCACATTCTGTATGATGATTTTAGGAATGCAGTTTTCCCCAGATTTGTTAAACCAGTGTACATTGAAAAGCAACCACTTAGAGGAGCGTAGCTGGTAACTACCAGAGCTGACACACAGTGGGGTGCAGGAAGAAGAGGAAGTTTGCCAATACTGTATTTCATAGATGAAAATATACCAGTCCCGTTGTCTGCGAGTGGTCAACGATGTCCAACCCACCAAATCATAAAGAATGCAGTGATGAGTAAGCAATTTTGCATTCGTAATAAAGCGTCAAAGAAATCCCTGGTCCTAGAACTTGCAAGGAAAACTGTGTGGCATACTGATTTTCTCTTTTGGGTAATTAGAGAACTAAAGCGAAAACAATAAGGGTATGACAACAAAAAATGGTTGAAGGATGATGCATTACCGACTAACCAGCTACCATCTCCTGCTCTCCAGCAGGTGATTCAGAGTCCATCTATTAAACACAACAGGCTTAAATTTTCTTTACACATCAGTCTGTCTTGTTGCTAAAGCGAAACCAGTGTGCTGCTAATGAAGATCCTGAATCTGAGGATACGATGTGATGTGCTCCATGGTCATGACTGTCTGGTGTGCTTTTATGGGGGTGTGCTGTTTGTGTAATTTGTGTGTGAACGTCTTGAGCAAAGCTGTGTGAGGAGGCTAAATGAATTTAAGTGTAAAGTGACAATGAAGTTGTATCGTATCATATCGTATTGTATCGTTGTTACACGACATCTGTTGCACGTCTGTCCGTCCTGGAGGAGGGATCCCTCCTCAGTTGCTCTTCCTGAGGTTTCTACCTTTTATTTTCCCCGTTAAAGAGTTTTTTTGGGGGGAGTTTTTCCCTTATCAGCTGTGAGGGTCCAAAGGACAGAGGGATGTTGTATGCTGTAAAGCCCTCTGAGGCTAATTGTGATTTGTGATATTGGGCTTTATAGATATAAAAAACGTACCGCATTGCTTTGTAGTGTATCGTACTGTCGTCACATGATATCTATGGCACATCTGTTCGACCTGGAAGACGGATCCCCCCTCTTCCTGAGGTTTCTACCATTTTCCCCCCCCCGTTAAAGGGGTTTTTGGGGAATGTTTCCTCATCTTAGCTTTAGAAGTAAAACTGAATTGAACTGAATTGAATCGTATCGTATCATGTTGTGTCGTGTCATTTTTCTTTACAGAAATACAGCAGAGCAACATCACAAGCTCTAAAAGTAATACTTAGGGTCGACGCCAGAATTTTAGGTGTTCTTTTTTTGGCAATCCATCATAAAGTGTCCAAAATTACCTTCTTTTAAACTTTTGTTTTTAAAGTTAAATTTTTATAACACTACAAAGACCAAATACAAACACCACACAAACACAACACAGAGACAGTTCGCCAGAGATTACAGACTAAAATACATCAATAATAATATACTTGCAGAGTAGATCATTACATCACCACTCCAAATTACCCAAATGACCTGACCTCACCCTGTGGCGATAAAAAAGAGGTGGTTAAAGAGGAATATTTATGTTTTCTGTGGGTGTTTTAATGAGATGTGGAGCTCTCAGATCACACTGAGGAGTGTGTATGGTTGGTGTGTTGCACATTGGTGTGTCATGCAGTGTGGGACTCGCACTGCTCTGGTGTTGGTCTTGACTCGGCCTAAAGGCCTAAATGTCTTGGTCTTGATACACTCTGGTTTAGGTGGTCTTGATGATGCTGCTGCAACAACCTGATGTGTGTGTGTGTGTGTGTGTGTACACCTGTTTGATCTCATGTATGATTTAATGCTCTTCACTCATTTGTATTTCATCTCTATTCTTGCACTAATTGCTTGTGGCTGTGACTCACGACAACTATTGAGCGGAACTGGCGAGTGGGAGTGTGTGTTTTGAAATCCGGTCAAGCTCTGAGTGACAGCTGCCGTGTATCGCCGTCGAAAACAGCATCCACATAAAGCCCTGCATATTGCATCTTCCTCCAGCAAGTGTAAAGTAGCTGCATCTGTTTGACAAATATGTTAAGACATCGTTATTTCAACATTGATGCGGCGAGCGAGAGGCAGAGACACTGAGGGAGTGTGATTCTGAACCAGCCGCAATCCGAACGGGGCTGCCTGTTTTAATGTCACATCCATTTAAACGCCACGTCCGTCGGGCTCGCGAGCGGCGCAGATGTGAGCCGGAGTTGTATTTTCGTGTACGGGGGCGTGCGTGGTCGTACGCTTTTATTAATGTATGAATGTTTTCGGGCATGTGTGTGCGCGTGTGGGCTCCCTCTAAAGATCTGAATCCTTTTGCTGGTGTTTGCGAGCTGTCCAAGCAATTTTTGAGGATAGCGAAGGATCAAATTGAGATTGTGTTTCCACCTTGTGGGGGTTGAACTTGTACAATTTCCATTCACTGTCTCTAACTGTGAATTTAAATGTACAGCAAATGTTCTCAGTCGATGGCCAAAGTCTGCGCAGCCAATCAGCATTCCTCCAGTGCGCTGAGTAAATTTGCGTGGGATAAAGAGAAGCCTCCTAATCTCTGGGAACATACTATATTAAACTGCTTCTTTTCTTGTGCTTACAGTAACAGTGTGAGTTAGTGGGAGATATCCATGTGCTTACAACATCAGGTTTTTGGACATAATAGTCTGCTTCGTCCCCTCCTGCTTTCACTCTTGTGCAAAAAAAAAAAAAAAAATCCTCTTAAAGAAAAGCAATGGCGCTCTCTGACTGAAGCCCTGTGAATGCAAGAGAAGCTTTGGGGCTAAGATTTCACAGCCACTAATAAGCATTCAGCCTCATCTCCTCCTCTGCCTTGTGGTGACTTGGCTGCTAATGTGTGACTGACAAGCCTCGGCTTCTGTGTTGATTGGGGCAGTTTTTTTTTTTTTCAGGTTGGCTAAACACATGGCTGATGGACAGATCTGGGCTGCGTGTGGGATGGGTGTGTCTGGCGCGCGCCTCGGATCATACGCGCTCGAATCAGAGTTTCATCTGGTGTTGGAGGTTTGCGCGTTCTCTTGGTGTCATGGCTCGCTTTGCAAGGTGTTGTTGAGGAGGAAGACTTCACTGGACTTTAGCCATTTTTCTACTTGATGACCTTAGTTGGCTGGCTGGCGGAAATGTCTTGATATTCACCAAAATAAAAGACCTCTGCAACTTTCATGTTTTTATTAGGGGGGGATATGTTCTCATGGAAATGTCACCTGTGTCCTGTCAGAAAATTTTGAGTATTAAACACTTCATTTTCTGCATTTTAGTGAATTTCAAGCACCAATTTTTGGTTGAAATGTCATTATATTTTTCAAAATAAAAGCCCTCTGCTACTTTTATGTTTTCTTTTGTTCTCATGGACGTGTCCCGTGTCCTGGCAGAAAATTCTGAGCATGAAACACTTAATTTTCTGCATTCTAGTGATTTTTATGCACCGATTTATGGTTGAAATGTCATTATATTTACCAAAATAAAAGCCTTCTGCTACTTTTATGTTTTTTTTGTTCTCATGGACGTGTCCCCTGTGTCCTGGCAGAATATTCTGAGCATCAAATAATTGATTTCCTGCATTCTCGTGAATTTTTATGCACCAATTTCTGCATTTTCTGCATGAATTCATGGTGGAATTGTCTTTATTTTTACCAAAATAAAAGCCCTCCGCCAGTTTTTATGTTTTTACTGGGGGTGACATGTTCTCATGGACGTGTCCCCTGTGTCCCGTCAAACAATTTTGCACATTTAACACTTAATTTTCTGCATTCTTGTTCATTTTTAAGTACCGATTTTTGGTGGCATTGTCATTATATTTACCAAAATAAACATCCTTTGCTACTTTCATACTTTTATTTGGGCGGGATATGTTGTATATATTTAGGGGGATGGTGTCCTGCCAGAAAATTTTGAGCATCAAACACTAACTTTCCTGCATTCTAGTGAATTTTATGCACCAACTTCTGCATTTTTTGCATCAGTTTATGATGGAAGTGCCTTTTTTCACCAAAATAAAAGCCCTATGCTACTTTAATGCTTTTATTTGGACGGAATATGTTGTAAATATTTAGGGAGATGTGTCCCCTGTGTCCTGACAGAAAATTTTGAGCATCAAATTCTTACTTCCCTGCACACCAGTAAATTTTATGCACCCATTTATGGTGGCAATGTCATTATATCTACCAAAATAAAAGCTCTCTGCTACTTTTATGTTTTTATTAAAGGGGGGACATGTTGTAAGTAATTAGGGGGATGTGTCCCCTGTGTCCTGTTAGGAAATGTTGAGTGTCACATACTTGATTTCATGAATTTTAGTGATGTTTTTATGCACTGATTTGTGTCTTTTCTGCATCTATGTATGGGTGGGCTCGTCTTTATTTTCACCAAAATAAAAGCCCTCTGCTACTTTCATGTTTTTATTTGGGATTGAATCAAAGTTTTGTCTCGCGCGTTCTCTGGGTTTTGTTGAGCCCAACTCTGAAGGAAGATTTCAGTGGATTTTAGCCATCTCTCTACGTGCTGACCTTGCTTGGCCGGCTGCAGCGAGGAGCATCGGTTTTTATTTTGCCAGATTGCCGGGCTGCCTCTCTCGTTCGCCTGCTTAAATGAGCCCAGCAGGGACCTGTAGTTGCCAGTGATTTTTATTTGGTCGAATTTTAACATTAATTCTGTCCATATCTCCTTCCACACACACTCCCTTCCCCAACAACAGATCAATACGTATTAGCTCTAAGCAAGCTGGCAAACAGGAAGGTCAAGAGGTCGCGCATTAGAGTGCACTGCGGGTCAGAGCTCCGAGTGGCCACTGCTAATAATCACCGGTCCCACGTCGGCGGCGCGGACGCACTCCTGACCCATGTCAGCGCCCGTCAAAGGCATTAAACAGGCCTTAAATGAGAGCATTGTTTATGGTTTAGTGCTCTATAAAAGCACGATGAGCCCGTCTGTGTGTGTTCATAAACTCTACTCAGCATCTTAAGCAGATAAAGGCCCAGTGATCTTTTTAAATCCATCCCAGAGCCGCTGTGTCGACTTCCTGCTGGAAATAACAGCAAATGGCTCATTGATCACATCTCTTATCGCGTCCTGTGTGTGTAACACAACAATGCAGAGCGGCGAGGATCCCCCCCTTTACGTTTCATCACCATCTTGTTTCAGTGTTATCATGAACACGCTAAGGCCGGGCGTCCCGTTGTTAAGCCTCCTGATGCTGCGAGGTATAGGCAGGGTTAATCAAAGATCTTGCAGCGAATCAGGCATTGTTAATCCAGTTCGGATACTGTATCTAGGGTAAACCCAGACTCCGGCGTGCTCTTAAGACCCACACGACACTTAATGCGTCTGCACAGATGTCCTTTAGCGAGCGCACATGTAATTACACACACACACACACACACACACACACACACACACACAGAAGAAGAAGAAAAGGCACAAGCTTGAAAAATTCATCATTAAAACGAACAAATGCACAATGAAATGTTTAATTCTCCAAATCTCACACACCCAGTTTGTGTATGAATGCCACTGTAATTAGCCACGGTTTGTGTCCCCAGCAGCCACGGCGATATCATGTCCTCGGACTGCTAAACGAAGAGACTGTCAGAGACCAAAGAGAATCTGTAGTCGCCAAATGTCTTCTGCATTCTGGTGAATTTTTATACAACAACTTTTGTGTTTTCTGCATCAGTTTATGCTGGAAGTGTCTTTTTTTTCACCAAAATAAAAGCCCTATGCTACTTTCATGTCTTTATTGGGGGGGACATGTTTTCATGGATGTGTCCCCTGTGTCCTGTCAAAAAATTTGAGTGTGAAATAATTGATTTCCTGCATTTTTGTGAAATTTTATGCACCAACTTCTACATTTTCTGCGTCTAATGTATGGTGGAATTGTCTTTCTTTTTACCAAAATAAAAGCCCTCTGCAACTTTCATGTTTTTATTGGGGGGCACACGTTCTCATGGACATGTCCCCTGTGTCCTGTCAAAAAATTTTGAGCATCGGACATGTAATTTCCGCATTCTGGAAAATTTTTGCACACAAATTCTGCATCAATTTATGGTGGAAATGTCTATTTTCACGAAAATAAAAGCCCTCTACAACTTTCATGTTTTTATTGGGGGGGGGACATGTTCTCATTGACATGTCCCCTGTGTCCTGTCAGAAAAAAATTGAGCATCAAACACTAAATTTTCTGCACTCTAGTGAAATTTTATGCACCAACGTCTGCACTTTCTGCATCAATTTATGGAGGAAGTGTCTTATTTTTCACCAAAATAAAAGCTCTCTGCTACTTTTATGTTTTTATTGGGGGGCACACGTTCTCATGGATATGTCCCAAAATTTCTGAGCATTGAACATTTCATTTTCTGCATTCTAGTGCCGTTTTATGCACCAAATTCTGCATTTTTTTGTATGAATTTATGGAGGAAGTGTCTTTTTTTCCACCAAAATAAAAGCCCTCTGCTACTTTCATCTTTTTATTTGGGAAAGATATGTCATAAATATTTAGGGGGATGTGTCCCCTGTGTCCTGTTAGGAAATGTTGAGTGTCAAATACTTGATCTCCTGAATTCTAGTTAATTTTCATGCACCGGCTTCTGCAACTTTTCTGCATCAATTTATGATGGATGTGTCATTATATCTACCAAAATAAAAGCCCTCTGCCACTTATATGTTTTTACTGGGGGGGACATGTTCTAGGTGGACATGTCCCCTGTTTCCTGTCAAAAAAGTGTGAGCATCAAACACTTAATTTCTTGTGTTCTAGTGAATTTTTAGGCGCCGATTTATGGTGGAAGTGTCTTTTTTTCACCAAAATAAAAGCCTCTGCTACTTTTATGTTTTTAATAAAGGGGGGGGCATGTTGTAAATATTTGGGGGGTCGTGTCCCCTGCGTCCTGTTTCCATTTCATTGTGTCCCCAGCAGCCATAGCGATATCATGTCCTCGGTTTGCTAAACGAAGAGATTTGTCCAAGACCAAAGAGAATGTGTAGCCACCAAATGTCTGCGGTCGCTTCTCATTTAGCCGCGCAACACTTTAAAAACCCGAGTTGTTATTTTATTCATGTGGACTGGGGTGGTCTCTCCATCTCTCTCATCAACCACCCTCCCTCCCTCCCTCCCTCCGCCTGCTCTCATCCACTCGTGGCGACTGCGCTGTAAGGACTTCAGCTGGGGCTCAAATTAATTTCAACTTGTTAATTCCCTTTGAAAAAAAAAAGGGTGCGCGGAAGGGTGAGGAGAAGAAGAAGAAGGAGAATTAAAGAAGCAAGCCAGGTCGCTGTTTGAGTTTCTAATTGCCACGGCCCAGAATGTGACCTACAGATGTGAAATTCCCCACTTGATGAAATATTAACTAGATTGCGGGGCTCGACGGAGATCAGCTGCACTGTATGGAGAGACAGAGAGCGAGGAGGAGGAGGAGGAGGAGAGACGGTGGCATTGCAACTCAACACGGCTGAGGTTGATAGGGTCGTGTGAAGGAATGTGGGACTGAAATGGAACTCATTAGTGCAGAGGGAAGGATGACAGGGACCTTTATTCATGTGTGTGCTTAGGCATGTGAGTGTGAAGAAAGTTCCTGCGAGGTAGAACGCCAAATGTGAAACACGCCGCACACGTTATCTGCGGATTTACGACCCAACAAGCCATTCGTCTTTCTCCCTCCACCTTGTTAGTATTACGCCTCGGCTCCAAAAAAAAAAAAAAAAAGGTATGGAGATAAGCGGAGCGAGAGACGCGAGAATTAGGGAGTGGATTGAGTGTGATGGATGAGTCGGCGGGTAATATTCCTGACAGATGGATGAGAAATGAAAAGTTGTCGGTGCTGAAAAAACAAACCCCGCTAATGGTGATGATCACATCTGGATGGGCTGGTACCTGGCACATGTCATGGTTACGGGGGAAAAACAAAACACCGTCAGACTCAAGGGCGCAGGTTTTGTTTTAATATCGGAGGGGAGACGTATGAAAGGAGAAAACTTTGAACACCTCATTTCTTCATTTTAGGGAATGTTTGTGCACCAATTTGTAACTTTGCTGCATCAATTTATAGTGGATATGTCTTTAGTTTCACCAAAATAAAAGCCCTCTACTACTTTCAGGTTTTTATTGAGGGAACATGTTCTCATGGACATGTCCCCTGCGTCCTGTCCGAAAATTTTTAGCATCCAATACTCGATTTGTGACATTCTAGTGAATTTTATACACCAATTTATGGTGGACGTGTCTTTATTTTTACCAAAATAAAAGCCCTCTACTACTTTAGTGCTTTTATATTTGGAGGGACAAATGTCCATGTTCTAAATATTGAGGGGTGGTGGAGTTTGGGGGTCCTCCGCCAGGAAGTTCTGTCATAAAACAGTTAACTTCCTGCATTCTAGTGAAATTTTATGCACCAATTTATGATGGAAGTGTCATTTATTCACCAAAATAAAAGCCCTGCTATTTTCATATTTTTAATGGGGGCAGGGGGAGGCGGACAGGACTTGTTGTAAATATTTAGGGGGACGTGTCCCCTGTGTCCTGTTAGAAAATTTTGAGTGTCACATACTTGATTTCCTGTATTTTAGTGAGTTTTATGCATCAATTTATGGTGGAAATGTCATTTTATTCACCAAAATAAAAGCCCTCTGCTACTTTTCATGTTTTTATTGGGGGGGACATGTTCTTAATATGTTGGTGGACATGTCCCCTGTGTCCTGTCAGAAAATTTTGAGTGTCAAACACTTAATTTCCTGCATTCTAGCGTCTTTTTTATGCACCATTTTTTGCCTTTCCTGCATCAGTTTATGGTGGAAATGTCTTAATTTTCACCAAAATAAAATCCCTCTGCTAATTTCATGTTTTTATTGGGGAGGACATGTTCTCATGGACATGTCCCCTGTGTCCTCCTACATTTTAATTTGGTTGGAGACACACACATGTCCTAAATATGGAGGGGCCCCTGCCCCCTGCCCCCCAGCTCTTACTCTACGCCCCTGTTGAGCACTGTCATGTAGGACCATGTAGTGAAGCCAGAAATAGAGGCCATTTGCTGTGTGTGTGTGTGTGTGTGTGTGTGTGTGTGTGTGTGTGTGTGTGAGCTGCTCCAGTGTCTTCAGACGTTACAGCGCCATTACAATGCCACTGAAGTACCAAAAAGACTGTGCAGATGCATCTTGGGAAGAAGGACACCTCTTCAAACCGCCTCCCTCGGGAGAACATGTCAGCGCTTAGAGTGCTACAAAGGCACATTTCTAGCTCCTGAATAACACTCACACACACTCTGCTCTCTGTGCTGCTGGGTGCATGCTAACAGCAGTGGACTCCAGGGGCGTAGAGACTGGGGGGGGGGATACAGGGCAGACATGTCCCCCACCCCATAAAACATGACAGTAGTTGTAGTGCAGATTTTATTTTGGTGAAAATAAAGAGATTTTTACTATATGTTGATACAGGAAGTGCACAGATTGGTGCATAAAAATTCACCATGACGACAAAACATCCTGTCAAGACCCCCAGACCTTCTGTTTTACATGTCCCACCCCCGCCCCCCCCTCAATATTTGGAACATGTTCATTTGCCCGCCCCAAAATTCAAAAGTGACAGTAACAAAAGGCTTTTATTTTGGAGAATATTGACATTTCCACCATAAATTGATGCAGAATTTGTGTGCAAAACTTCACCAGAATGCGGAAATTCAGTGTTTGATGATCAGAATTTTCTGACAGGCCACAGGGGACATGTCCACGAGAACATGTCCCCCCACAATAAAAACATGAAAGTAGCAGAGGGCTTTTATTTTGGTGAAAATAAAGACAATTCCGCCATAAATCAGTAAAGAAAAATCACAAGAATGCATGAAATTAAGCGTTTTAGGACAGAACTTTCTGGCGGAGGACCCCCAAACTCCCCATTTCATATGTCCGCCCCTGTCCCCCTCCATATTTAGAACATGGACATTTGTCCCCCACCATGACAGTAGCAGAGAGCTTTTATTTTGGTGAGAATTAAGACTTTTTTTTACTATAGCATGAAACAGAAAATGCACAAAAAAATCATTAGAATGTATGAAATCAAGTGTCTCACCCTCAAACTCCCCATTTCAAATGTCCGCCCCAGTCCCCCTCCATATTTAGAACATATGTATTTGCGCCCCCCTCCTCCAAAATAAAACCGTGACAATAGCAGAGGGCTCTTATTTTGGTGTAAACAGACATTTCCACTATAAACTGATGCAGAATTGGTGTTTAAAAATGTACCAGAATACAAAGTTAAGTGTCTGATGCTCAATTTTTTCCACTGGCGGACCCCCCAAACCCGCCCTCTCATATGTGCCCCCCCCCCCCCCCCCCAGTCTTGAAACAAAACCTCCACCCTCGATGGCCTCAGCTCCATTTTTTGGTGTATTATACTTAGCTTATTGAGTTGTCATTTACGCCTGACCTGCTTTTCTTTCTGGCCGAAGAAGAGGACCAGAGGCACAGTGACGGGGTGGAGGGGTGGAGGGGGGGCAAAGTAAATACATGGGGGGATAACAGAAACTGTAGCCTCCTAAATAACTGCTCCTCCAATGCCCCAAATTCATAATAATGTGGTCTGCACTGCAGATAAATAAAACACACTCAATTTTCTTGTTAGCATAAAAATGTGGGCCAAGCGGCTGCTTTTCTTTTTTTTCTTCTTCTTCGTCTTTCAGAGATCTGATTATTGTTTTAAGCAGGAGCTGCTTCAGCTTTATTGCACCCCCCCACCCTCCACTCCGCCCGCCACGACCTCCACCTCTCAATTTACACAGGGGGTTAAATTAGCCAGCCTGATGAGGGCCATCATTAGTGCGGCGGGGTGCTGCGCTACGCTGCTAGCGGTTTGCTCTGTGGGGCGGTGAACGGGGAGAAAAACCTGTTCGGCAGAAACTCGGTTTGGAGACAGTCCGAGGCGAATCCTGGGCATTGTTCTCAGATCAAAGGGAGAGAAAATGGCAATGTAATACGAGCTCAAATTAAATGGATGTTTTGTCTTTTTATGTGACAGCCTCAATTCTGGCCTTGAGTTTTGATGTTGTTGGTTTTTTTTTGTTGTTGGTTTTGTTGTGGCGGGGCGACGCAGGGAGGGAGGGAGGGAGGGGAGGCGAAGGGGAAGGTGGGAGACAAGTCAGAGAACCGCATCCCTCTTCTGTTCCTCCCCTGAAAAATCCACAAGGACGCAGGAAAAGCCGATTGGTGGCAAACACACATATCGCTAACCCCACTTTCATGCCTCCGCATCGATCCGGGCATCATGGATCCTTGATGATGCTGCGTGTGATGCACTGCGCCCGTTCTTACCACTCGTCACTATTATCTGTCACGCCGATGTCACTTTGAATCAATAACCATCTCGGAGTCATTGACCCCCACCACCCCCCACCCCCCACCCCCATCCCCCTCCTCCTCCTCCTTTCTCACCACACACACCAGCTCCTTCATGGAGTCACTGAGCAGAACGGGTTGCTGTCACAGCCCAGACTCTGTGTATGTGTGTGTGTGTGTGTGTGTGTGTGTGTGCGTGTGTGTGTGTGTGTGTGAGCGCCGTCTGATGTGGCTATCTTTCCCCGCTAGCTTAGGTTACTTCAATAACAGCCATTCTTTCCTCTGTTCCCCCTCAAAGCTCGCCGTCCTCTCATTTCTGTCCTTCTCTTGATTAGAAGTACAGAGCGGAGGAGGAGGAGGAGGAAGGGAAGGAGGGAGGGAGGGAGGGAGGTCATGCATACAGTTAGGTGCTTTCACCTGCACCGTGAGGAGAGGAGGGGGCGAAGGGGAGGCGGGGGGGGTTTCAGCGAGACACAGGATCCGTTCCATCTGCTAACCCCGCGCACCGCCGCCGCCGCTGCTATCCCCCCTTCATCTTGTGCCTCTGCTGGCCATCTCTCTGACGATTCTTTTATTCCTAGGATACCAGCTGCCGGTAAGGTGATAGGTGAACCACACACACACACACACACACACACACACACACACACACACACACACACACGGGCACATTCACACGCAGTTTCAGGTGGGGATTGATGGCACAGGGGCATCGGTACACTGGTACAGAGCTCACCAGAGAGCAGGCACAGGTGTCCGGTAATCATGCCTGTTTGACCTCTCCGCAACCTTTGATTACGGCGGCGGCGGCGGGGGAGGAAAAAAAAAAAAAGAATATTTTCAGCATTCTGCCTGTTTACTTAACGTCTTAACAAAGAGCGCCATTGTTGGCAATCTCCCGTGTAACCTGACCATTTTTCCCCCTCCTTCTTATTCAATAAGGGGGAACAGCTTGCAGCTTAGAGGAGGACAAAAACACGGCCAAATTGCACTGCGCGTGAGCTTCTTTTGTACTCCTCCTCCTCCTCCTCCTTCGTCTTCTTCTTCTCCTTCCAAATGTTTTTCTGCATTATTTTTGACTTATCAGGCAGGAAATACCAGAGGGAGCAAACAGGCCGCACTGTTAATTGTGTTTTTTCGACACTCCTGTGCCCCCTTAACAAAGTGCTGGAGAGCTCGTGACAGCGGGGACCAAAACAACCTGACGCCATTATCAAATTTCCCATTAGCTGCCCCAAAATGGCTGCCCAGTCAACAACTGAGTAATGAGATCTAATAGGGCTGGAGCCGAAAATGAGACCTTAAGAGCACGTCGTGGATCTTTGCTCGCCGGGAACAGTGTCAGAGAGAATGAGCGAGGGAACAGGATCGGAGACGAGAGACGTTGTTCGCTAAGTGCACTCCAAGAAGTGCCTCGGAGGAGAGGACTATTTTACATGCGGATTAGTGTTCATATCGCCGTCATCAGACAGTGATACGGCGCCGTGATAGGCCGTCTGTCTTTGATGCCTCGCCGAGGCACGGGGGCCCTTATCCCTTTCGCCTATCTGCTGCAGCACGCTCCTCGAACACACGTACACTGATCCAGCCCTTCAGAACTGCTGAGATGGGGAAGATTGGATCGTGAGATGTTCGTGCCTCTGTGTGCGTGTGTGTCACTTCTTTGCAAAGTGTGTCAAAGTCAATGCAAATGTCTCAATAGGCACGTGTCAGTATGCAAACACGCCTCACCTCCTGTGCTCCACCTCGCCCTACCACAGAGCCATTTCTGTCTTACTTTAGAGGGGATGGAGGATCTTTAGGGGCAGATCAGCGGTCAACATAGACGTGGTATACATCATCTGAAAGCTTGGAACCTGAAGATTAATTTGAGATGCACCTTATCTCTGTGTGTATATAAGTATATGACGGCCATTCCCATGCTCAAGTGTTTCTCATGCGTTTTTGAAGCAGTTTTTTCAATCAATGACACCATTTCCTCGACAATTTGGGTGCCAAACTGAAGCATTTTTACCACCCAAGAATTCATAAAATGGCCAAAAATCCATCCAAACTACCACTCCAAGACACCAAGACCTTGAAAAACCCCAGACAAAAATCCATGCTGTGATTTAGTCTCAAAAATTTTGACGTTTCTGTAAGCATTGCAGTTTTCAGCGCATGGATTTTGGCAATCACGTCTGTTCTAGAAACTGCTGAGAAACCCCCTTATTGTCAATACACCTATGAAAGCCAGACATCGCCTGAATGCCTGTGGTCTCTGGTTTGTGCTTATAAAGTTTCATGAGGCTGTGATTATCCTACAGGTCACAATAGTTCATTTTACACAGAGATAGTCGTTTAAAAGAAGCGGGCGCACTACAATAAAATGGCTACTATATCACACATGAATCAAACTGGGCTCAGTGAATTCACAAGAGTCTCAGCTTTCCAGTCAGACCCAGTTTTTGTGTTTCCAAGACTGTTTAAGGACCCCAGTGTGCAGAAACATCCACATACACTCAGTGGTGCCCCCAAGGGGGGACTTGGGAGGCTATGGCCCCCTGGTAGTTGATTGTTGGCTTCCTCTACTGACCACTACTTATTTAAGAAGCTGTGGTTTTCTCATTTTCTAGGCTAGAATGAAGGATATTTTATGAAACTAGACAACCTAAGGCATCCATTGGTACCAACCATGTCACACTGGCTTGTCAGGAAAGGGCTTTAACAATGCCCCAAAGTTAGGCTACATTTTGGCGAGGGAAAAGATGTAATGGCTGCTTTCAAAGGGTTCCTATGAATTCTTACTTCAATATGTCTGAATAAAAAAATGGGTTCTGTGGGTTGCCTACACCGAACTGTCCCGATATTAGATAACAAGCATCACATGAGATAATTAGTGGTATTAACTGTGAACAAAAGAATACTTCACACATCTATTTCCAAACAGGTGCGTAGGAGAGGGATGAGCAGGACACAACTTGTAGAAAAAAGTCCTGCACGCTGTCCAACTTGCAGTTTATATTAGAAAGGTACGTTCTCAAGAATAAATGCTTAAGTCTTTATTGCTAAACTGTGCTCTCTAAAAAAATAAATACATATCCAAATCTTGCAAATATAGGTTTCCAAATCTCGCAGGTACGTCTGCATGGAGAGTGGGCATCAGTACACAAATAGGAAACTAACCTCCAAATTGTCACAGGGTAAAAATTAGTAACCTGACATGTATCCACATCAATATGGATCGAATATGATATCTTGTGAAACTAGACAATCTGAGGCATCTATTGGCCTCAAAGGGCTTTAACAATGCTCCGAAGTTAGGCTAAATTTAAAAACTGGCATGGTCATTTCAAGGGTTTCTCAATTCTTACTGTGGGTACCCATACCCAACTGTACTGGTATTAGTCCATGCACATCAGATAACTGGTAATATTAGCTGTAAAATTAAAAACCAAAGGATGTCAGTATGAGATTCCTTAACTCTCAACCAGCTTGTATGCTACAACGGCATAATAGAATCCCAGAAATTCAGGTAGGGTTTTTGGTTTTGGTGCCACCCCAAGACTTTCCCCAAGACTTTCGGTGCCCACCCATATGAAAAAATTCTGGCTACTTCTACTACTGCATAACTAAAACTGCACGGGACTACACGTTTTGGTTCACCAGGTCTGGGTGGCTGGGCTTAGCCTTCAAGGGAAGGAATTCGGAGTAGAGTCGCTGCTCCTTCACATCGAAAGGGGTCAGTTGGGGTGATTTGGGCATCTCATCAGGACTCTTCTGGGCGCCTCGCGTTAGAGGTTTTTCGGGTACGTCCCACTGGTAGGAGGCCCCGGGGCAGACCCAGAACACACTGGAGGGAGGGATTACGTATCTCGTCTGACATGGCCTTTCCAGGAGGAGCTGGGAAGCGTTGCGACCTGGCCCTGGATTAGTGGATGAAAATGGATGGATGCGTAGGAGTAGAAAAAAGTTGGCATGTTTATAAAGGGGAGACTGGTGGCAACCAAAAGAAACCATTTTCATTAGATATCTTTAGAAGAGAGGTTCTTGTGTTTCAAATACAAGGGCCAGACGTGGCCGTAAAAGGGGCTGGGGGGTCTTGCACCGTGTAGTTCCTAGAGCACCTCCTCTTTTTGCAGTCTTGGTATGGGATGGAAATAAAGTAACGTTGGTTGAGCACGTCGACCAAAGGTCCGTAGATGTAAAGCAGAAAGCCCTCCACAATAAGGATGTGAGTCTCCTCCTCCTTATGGTCAGACTTTGGGACGATCTCAGTGTCCAGGGTGTTGTTGACGCCATGAGACTTCTCGAACTTCACTGGGTTGTCCAACCATGCATAGATCGTACTCATCATGGCGTCCATGTCCATCATACTGCTTAAAGCCATCTTCACAAACTTCAATCTGATCTTGGGGCTTCAAGAAGTAATCCTGATGTTGAATATGGCCATGCCAGTTTGCCCTCAGCAAAATTTAGCCTAACTTTGGAGTGTTATTTCGGACGTTGGCGAAGGGTGCAAGAGGTTAACCAATGCACACTCTCAACTGCCTTCAAACACAACACACAAAGTCGAGATGTTTAATTTCTGAGCGCCGAACACAAAGCCCCACAGGTGTGCATGTTTAACGCTCCCAACACAATCCCTCCTCTCCTCCTGAATGGCTGCATTGTGCACTTCAGCTACTTCATTTTGCATTCCAACATCAGACAAAATGAACACTGTCAGCTGCAAAAAAAAGAAAAAAAAAAGAAAAATGGCACCGCCTTTCCACTCTCTACCCCCCCTCGAACGCTATTAAATTTTTTGTTATGTTTTCCACTTTGGCCCCCTGGTGAAAATAACACATGGGGATTGTCTGGGCCTGAGCCAAACACACATAAATTTCAATATTAATTTGGTCGGCACCTCAGCAGCCTCCCCAGCTTCCTAATCTCCCGCCGCATATCTTCATTATCTGAAAGTGTGCTTTCATCTTAATTCCATTTTCATCCATCAAACGTCGGGGAGGGTTGACCTTGCGTGATCTCGACAAAGATAGCAAGGTAGGGAGGGAGCGGGCGAGAGTGACAGAGACTGGAGATAGAGGAGTTTGGGGTGGGGGTGGGGAGGGGAGTTGGGAGATAAGGGGGCCGAGTTGAGATGATGAACGAGGGGATGGAGGGATGGAGGGATGGGGAACATGACAGGAAGAAATGTGGGGATGTGTGGAGGGGGGGGGAACATCTCCAATGCCAAGTTTCGAGGTCTGTTAAATGTGCGAGTAAGTGTGTGAAGCCATTCCATTTCTCATAATCCTCATGTCGCAGCAGCAGAGTGTGGTACGTTAGCGACTGCACACTTCCTCTCCCATCCTGCCGCTCCTCACTCACTCCTTCCCTCACTCGCCTTGGGCTTTTTTTTTTTTTCCTCCCCCCCTCCATCCTCCATCCTCCTTCCTCAGCTCCCTCCTCACCGTCAGTTTATTTACCCTGACATTAGGGTTTAATTACTCATTTGTAATAATTGTTTTCATAATTGTTCGGATCGTAATTGTCTCCTGCTTCTGTCGTCGTCGGAGAACAGGTGGCGGATGGGACCTGTAAGGGAAGTGTGTGTGTGTGTGTGTGAGTGATATGATCAGGACGTGGCGTTGGCTGCATCGAGACGCGCCACCTGGTGGTGCCGTCCTGGGGTGATTGTGAAGATGACACGGACATGCGCTACACACACACACACACACAAGGACACACACTACTTACCCCACTTGAATGATACATGCCCGCATGATCATACTCAAATAGAACGGCTCATTAGCGGATAAGCTGGATATGCTCTCTAACCTCCACCAATCTATCTCGCCGCTCGCTCTTTTGCCTGTTTGGATGGCAGCCCTGATCCCCTAAATGCAGGTTATCTGTCATCAGTGACTCAGGATGGTAAATAAAGAATCATTTATCTTTCCCCCTCCCTTATCTCCTGCTTTTTCTTTCTTTATCCTTCTCTCCACAAATCTGTCTATCCCCGTAGATGCTATCTATCGCCGCCCCCCCCCTTGTCTCTGCGTTGACATTCATTTCTTTAGATATAGCGTTTGAAGGCTTCTAAATCTCCCATCTGTGCTTGCATGGGACAGGTAGCAAAACAAGCGAGCTGCTGTTTCTCATATCCGTAGCTCTGTGGCATTTGGCCGCTTTGGCTCGGTTGATGCCGTGTCATGCTTTCTGCTGACATCCAGACCTGTGTCACAACAAGCTAACGTTAGCGCCAGCCCCCCACCCCAAGGCTCGTCACAGACTGACAGTAGTGGGCCGTTGGTCAGATGCAGCGCTGCTGCCACTGCTGTGATGGATCCCCACATGCGACACCTAACTCCCCTCCCTCCACCACCACCTCCACCCACCTCCACCTCCCCTCTACTGCCATGCCAGAACTGGGAACCTGAGCTGATGGCAGGGTGACATGTGAAATGACATGACAATGCCAAAGACATGACACACACACATACACTTTCACTCAGAGATAGACAAGAGGCACTTGCACGCCTGGGTGCGCAGGGAGCAATTTCACTTGCACGTATGCACGCGCCCAGTCAGCGGCGCGCCGTTCAGATGTCACCGTACAAACAGGAGCTGAATTCAAAATAAAACTAGAATTATTATCGCCTCGTGATCGTGTGACTCCGCGCACCAGTCAGGTTGGACTCATAGTTTATATCCATGTCTGTGGAAACACTGATGCTTCACACACATCTTCCCCCCGACAGCACAGGAAATCTAAACAATCAGCACAGTTTCAAGGTGGACACCCAAGATTAGTGTCACCAATTCAGTATCTGACATTATGATGTCACAGTGAAGCTGACCTTTGACCTTTTGGATATAAAACATCATCATTTCATCATTTTTCCTGAGTTTTTGTGTGACTTTTGTCATAATTAGGACATGAATTCTTCTTTATGAGTTATGGCCAAAAACATGTTTGTAAGGTCACAGTGACCTTGAGCTTTGACCACCAAATTCTAATCAGTTTATTGTTAAGTCCAAGTGGATGTTTGTGACAAATATGAGGACATTCCTTCAGGGTGTTTTTAAGATATCTGGTTCATGACAATGAAATGGAGGCAAAGTCATGTTGACCTTGACTTCTGACCTCTGATCACCAAATTGTAATCAGTTCATTGTTTACTCTAAGTGGATGTTTTTGCCAAATTTGAAAAAAAAAAAAAAATCTCAAGGTGTTCTTGAGATATCACATTCAAGAGTATGAATTAAACGCAAGGTCACATTGTCCAAGTTGATATTTTTGCCAAATATTCCTTCAAGTTGTTCTTACAATGTCACATTCACAAGAGTGAAACAGACGCAAGGTCACACTGACCTTAACCTTTGACCACCAAAATCGAATAGTTCCTCCTTGTGTCCAAGTGAACATTTATGCCAAACTTGAAAAAAAAAAAAAAAAAAAAAAACTCCCTCAAGACATTCATGAGATATCACGTGCACGAGAATGAAATGGACGCAAGGTCACATTTACCTTGACCTCTGCCCTATGATCATTGAATTCTCATCATAGTCCAAGTGGACGTTTTCGCCAAATTTAAGGAAATTTCCTAAACATGTTATTAAGATACTGTGTTCATGAGAATGAAACAAAAGCAGGGTCCCATAGACTTTGACCTTTGACCACCAAATTCTAATCAGTTCATTGCTGAGTCCAGGTGGATGTTTGTGCCAGATTTGAAGAATGTTCCTCAAGGTGTTCTTGAGATAACCAGTTTATGAGAATGAAACAGACGCAGGGCGACACTAACCTTGACCTCTGACCTATGATCATCAAATATTAATCAGTTCATCGCTCAGTCCAAGTTGACATTTTTTGCCAAATTAAAAAAAAAATCCTCAAGGTGTTCACGAGAATGAAACAAACACAAGGTCACCCTGATCTTGACCTTAAACAACTGTATTCCAATCAGTTCATTGCTCAGTCCAAGTGGACATTAGTGCCAAATTTGAAAAAAAACAACCTCTTAAGACATGAGACAGACGGACAACCCCAAATCGCCAGCGCAGAGGCATAAAAGTAGGGAACGCGATCTCAAGATTTTGCCGGCAGACTCTATGTAAGCAACACCGGGGTCGGGGTTTTGGTTGACACTCGTTCTCGGTGTCTGCCAGCACTTGTGTCAGCAGCACTGGCTCTAACATGGCGACACAGGAGAAGTCCCCATCCATTCATAATGAGAGGATGTAACATAATTCGCCTCTGACAGACGCGGATGTTGCTGTGGAAATCCGGCACAAAAAAAAAAAAAAAATCTACCACCACAGCATAAACGCAAACACAACGACAAGCCTCCCTTTATGAATTATGAAGCCTTCATGTCCCCTTTTCTTGTGTCCTTTTTAGCCTCATGCTATCAGCTACATGACACCAGGCTCCGGCTGCGATGGTGCTTCTGCAGCCCGGCAGAAAAGCAGCAGAATCCAACAAAGGGTGTTATTTGTCAGCTTGAAGCTAATCCACTGCCACTCAACACCCCCACCCCTAACCCATCACCACCCCGAACCCATCAACCCCCCCCCCAAAAAACCACACTTCTCCTTTGCCATTCAGAGCAGGTCAGGGGTTGGGCTAAGCTTCTGAAGATGTTCAAACGCATCCCCCCTGAATAGTATCTCTGTTACACCAATGGCCTAATCCGCCACTTGAAGAGCAATTAAAAGTTTAGCCCAGACTTTAAGAAAGTAACCATGTGTGATCTTTTTTTCTCTCCATTTTTTTTTTTTTTCTTCCTGCGGGTCTGTCTCTCCGGCTGCGCGCATGGGGTGCATGCTAATAGGAAAGTGCTAGCTGTGGCACTTTTCCAAAGGCATTCCAAACACACTGGGAAAAGACTAAAGTGTGGTGGGGGGATGTGATGTGGATGAAGGAGGAAAATGAAGCTAGGGATGCAAGGATCACCCACTTTCTCATTTCCTTATCATCCTTTCCCTTCCTTTCTTCCTTTCTTAGACTCTCTCCAACTTTTTTCTCCCCCCTCGCCTCCCCTCTTCTCTTCAATTCCCACTTCCTTTTTCTCAATCCAAAGTGGTTCCCAAGGCGCAAGCTCTGCGACTAAGAATGCGTCCCTGCGGAGTTCTTTCGGAGGACTTTTTGTGCCTGGCAACCACTTTTCATGGCACAACCCCAACCACACAACAGTTGGAGGCATCAGGGAGTTCGTGTTTTGGGTCCCTTGCTTGTGTTTATCGAACAGTCAACCGGAGCACATATATTTATACAGCTGCCAAAAGAGCGCCGTAAAGGGTCAGTAAAGACTCAGTGGACAGGCGCTGAAGGACATTCGATTGATCGGAGCGCGGTCAGATCATAAAAAGACCACATGGTAAAAAAGAAAATGCACACGGTTTGAAAGATCGACAAGAGAGTGCTAATAGCATCATCAAGTCTTAACGAGGCTGTGTGCTGTGTTGCCCGTAATGTCTGCACCTCCTGTAATAAAAGTATTTTTAAAGGTGTTTAAAAAAAAATGTTATTATCAAGCTCCGGGCCCCGTGCGGATTGGATGACCTCACAGCTCCCTGACATGATTTTAAATGAAAGATTGCCATCCAAATCTAATCTCTTATTATTTTCCAATCCATTATTGTGGGCACAGTGAAGGCGGCTGGATGCCCTTGTGAGGGTGGTTGTCTAAAAGCATGTGAAAGAGCTTCTTCATTTCAAACTCAGCAGACGAGAAGAAAAAGACGAGGAAAAAACACTTTGCATCTCTGTTGACTCAGAAGATGATGTTGGAAAAAATCAGACAGTGAACTCGCAGGAGCCTCTTTTATCTCGGCTTTGTTTTTCTTTTCTCCGGGAGTCTTGGGTGTTCTTTGGAAACGTTACCCCGAGTTTCTCCTCTTCATCCCGAGTGACCTGGGAGGAATGTGTGCGGAGGAGTGAAGAAGATGGGGATGGGGAAGAAGGAGGGAGAGGGGGGGTGCGAGGAAGTGAAGAGGAGCGCTGGAGCTTGACAGGGCCAAAGCTATCAGTCAGGCTAGAACATGATACCTGAGACTCTGCAGGCGGCTGCGCTAACAAAGCCCCAGCCAAACGACTCCGCCAGAATTCCCACAACTTACTCGGCCCTGACAGAAACCCTTTTTGAAATTCCCCTCGTCACCAGCACACCTGAGAGATCATCCACATTCAGCTCTTGTTTTTGACGAGGCGGCGGCGTGCTGGGCTTAGCTTAGCCTAGCATAGTAATTAAGTGCAACTGAGGAGCACCCAAACAGAACCTGAATCCACCCCTGATCAGATTCCAATTGATTTCCAGTCAGACATTCACCTTGAGGGCGTTTGTCTCATTTATCGCTTCAGCATCGCTGTATCTCGTGATCTTTTTAATTCACCAGTACTGGAATTACAGCAAGCTTAACCTGCGTTTGAGCTTTGCAAAGCCGGGCGGCCGCGGTTGGGTTAAGGCAATTTAAGATCCCAGCAAGTATGTTGTTTGGTGTACCGTGGCTATTTGGCACTTTGTGCACGTCTCAGGTGGCGTATCACAGGTCGCTGTCTGGTTGCCCATTAAAAATGAAACATGGCTTCTTAATTACCGACTGGCACTTTTGGCAATCGTGGCCGTACTCATGTGTCGCTGCCTTCTCTCACTCTCTCCGAGTCTCTTCCCCCCGACCAGTCCGACTGGCCTCTTTATCCGTCTCTCCATCTCACTTACTCATACTCTCTCCTCTCTCTGTATCCCTCCATCTCTCTTGGTTGACTGCAATAAGACACTAGGCCTGCAGTTTATGTTTGCTCCCCTTGCCCCAAGTCCTGCCCAGCCACAATTACTTCCTGTGGTTCACGGTAGTGGGTCACTGCCATCCGTCAAAGGTATTTACAGCTGAAATTACACACACAGTGTTTTCCAAGCAGGCCTACCTACACCGTTCCATTATCCCTCGCTCCGTCCGGAGGCTCTGGTGAAGGTGGGCTTAATTATAAATCCAGACATCCAGAGAGAACGGGTTCAGAAGGCTTCCTCAGTGGATGTGGAGTGGCAGCAGAGCATAAACACAGTCACCATTGTGTTTCAAACTCAATCCAGAATAAATGGCAGCGTTGTACGCTCCTGCAGCCACAGATATGTTGACTTAATACACTCAAACTTTACGTTTCAATTTTCAATTTGATGCTGTGACAACACTGTGGTTAATGTGTGGTTGGGTTAAGGCACAAAAACCACTTGGTTAGGGTTAGGAAAACATATTCTTTTGTCTTAAAATTCCCAGTTTGGTTGCTACAAAAGCAGCTGGAAATGTCCCAACTCTTTTTAATAAATAACAGTTGTTCTTTGCTACAAACACTGTTGCAAATGTCTCAACATTTAGTTAAAAAATACCCTCTTTTGTTGCTGAAAACAAAGCTGAAAATGCCCTGATGCTTAGTTAAAAAATACCAGCTGAAAATATTCCGACCTCTCATTTAAAGACACCCTCCTGTTGCTACAAACACAACTGAAAATGTCCCAACCTCTAGTTAAGAAATACAAGCTGTTCTTTGCTACAAATACAGTTGAAAATGTCTCAACATTTAGTCAAAAACTAGCCACTTTTTTCACCACAAACATGGCTGGAAATGTCCCAACCTCTCGTTAAAAACACCAGCTTTTGTTGCTACAAACAAAGCTAAAGATGTCTCAACCTCTTGTCAAAAAATACCCCCTTTTGCCGCTGCAAACACATGTCCTGACCTCTAGTTAAAAAAATACAAGCTTTTGTTGCTACAAACAAAGCTGGAAATGTCTCAACTTCTAGTTACAAAATACCAGCTTTTGTGGCTGCAAGCACAGCTGAAAATGTCCTGATCTCTAGTTAAGAAATACTAGCCGTTCTTTGCTACAAATACAGCTGAAAATGTCCCAACTTCTGGTTCAAAAATAGCCACTTTTGTCGCTACAAACACACCTGGAAATATCCCAAATTGTAGTAAAAAATACCTGCTTTTGTCATTACAAACAACGCTGGAAATGTTCCAACCTTTACTTAAAAAATACCTGCTTTTTGTTGCTACAAACACAGCTGAAAATGTTATGGCCACTACATAAAAACGATCCACTTTTGTTGCTACAAAGAGAAACTCAGCTCATATACATGTAATCTGAACCTTGTCACTTTCAAAACATGAATGTATGTGTGTACAAATGTATGAAATGTACAAATGTTACAAATCTGTGGTTTACAGAAATGTACAACATGTGCATTGCTGACTTTCTTCTGGTGACTGGGCTGCGTGTGTTATCTCCTGCATAAGGCATCTGATAATGAATACTTTTTGAAAACACTTGACATTAGAGCTACTGCACAGCCTTAAGCAACGCGCCTTTACGAGTGTCATTGATCTTCACAACTCTGAGGTTTCATGCAAAGGCAGAGCGCTCTACCTCGAAACAATATTTGCTGGGAGATGAAAGAAGCGAGGCTAGAACAGATTGCTGCTGACAGCAGCTCAACGTTTAGTTTAGTTGTGGGGGGGGCGGTCAAATCCAAGAGGCCACACATTATTGACACCAGTGGCATGGTCCTGTTTTTATTGGCTCCAGCTCTGCTCGAGTCAGGCAAGCCCCCATGTGTTTCCCCTTTAGCATCCAGGAAATAGGCCGGGCCAAGCCTCGGCCAGAGCTCCCAGTAAACCTGTGGCTTGTTTGCATTGTTCATTTTTTGGGATGACGGATTTGCTCAATCACCCGTGGCTGTCGCAGCTGGCTTTCAATCACAGGCGCACCCCTAAAGAGGCCCTCCGAAAGAGGGGTCCCAGCATCTGGTAAAGATAAAGTGCTAACTTTAAATGAAAGCCATACAATGGAAGCTTGGGCACGCTGACAGGACACAGGATGGCGGTCAGCGACTTCATGCACTGGTATATGTGTGGTTTTCTTATGATCTCTGAATCCAGGACTTTAAAATGACCCATCAGTCAATAAAATGCTGTTTCTTTTAAAAGTAATGCGGCTCCCCTTTAAAATTAAATGGGACCGGGGTCGTGACACTTGAGTGTGTTTGTGTGTGTGAGTGCGCGCTGCGAGATTGATTGGCAGCTGAGTGGAGCACGAGGCCAGGGAGGTCAGGGTAGGAGGCACAGGGACCGGCATCAAAGGGCATGTACTCAGCGAGGCTGAACAAACTCACCGGGTCTGAAAATGACCAGTATCTGGTGCGAGGGGGTCAGCGCGGTGCCATGTGACAGCGTGGGCCAGCTTTCACTGTAACACCCACAGCCTGCTTTTATTCCCCCACAATGTAAAATGTCCCCTCACCATCACCATCGCTCATGCTGTACCATGGCAGAGAATTGTTCATTTTTCCCTGTGGTTCGGCCCCCAAAAAAAGACTCACTATGACGACTGGAAAGACACAGAAAAGGTAGCGACAAGCAGAAAGCCATACGTGATTTCACATGGCATGTTGGACTATTTCGTTCCCGGCTACTTGTGAGACACACACCTAGGCACGCACGCACAAATATAACGGAAAAATGACTAAGGAAGAATCGCTTTTTATTTTATTCATTTATTTAAAAGACACAGAATGAAGGGAGCGAAGGTCGCTGTGCAGACGGTGGTTGCTGCAGATTCTAATCCAAAGCCTCCGGCGATCTCCGCATGAACTCCATTTCTGGTCTGCAAACAAATTAGCTTTTTTTTTTCTCTCTTCCTCCTCCTCCTCCTCCTCCTCTCTCTTCTATCTCGCTCTCCCTCCAGTGAAAATAAGGGGAAATTCAGGTGAATAAAATCTATTTGTTCATTTAACTTTTTTTCTTCCCCTTCCCCCGTCAGCTTCTTTTCTCTCTCCCAAACTCAATTTTCCCTCGGCGCGCGCCTGCTCGAGTGTTTCTTTTCTTCGCGACGGTCTCGCCAGCAATTCATTAGGCAACAGTCGTTTAATTTGTATCATTAGAAAACCGTGTTTCCCAAGGAGTGTGGCACTCCACTAAATCTGATCCAGACAAAGTACTTCTTTTTTTTTTTCTCTTTCTTTTCCCTTCGACCACACACAAGCTGTGGGACTTGTTAACACACACCTCACACCAAACAAGTGTTTTTCGGAGAGTAAAAGCAAACAAACAAACAAACAAAACGAAACAAAAAAACAACATGGTTTAATATCTTAGCATCTCTTCAAGTGTTATTACACTTATAGAGAGCAGCTCTCCTTCTGGGCCCCCGGTTTTAATTATGCAACAAATGTTTGACTATCCAAGTGAAATTTGCATGAATATTTATACCAATTCATTTGTTGAGTGTTGATTGTAATTACATGGAAACATGATTTATTGCCAAGATTGCTGTGCTAGCCAGCCAGCCAGAGAGAAAAAGAACCGGGGCGGAAATATATAAATAAATGCAAATTTCCACACTAGGCACACACACACACACACACACACACACACACACACACACACACACACACACACAGCTAAAAAGGAAGCACATTTTTTTCTCCCAGTGGCTTGTGGGAAATTTCATTATCAAAAAAAGAGTATCTTTCACGGTATGTGCCTGGCAGAGATTCAGAGGTGCTTACAGTAAGTGGCTGAGGATGACAAAATAACAAAGAGGCTCACCTTCGTATGGTGACCTGTCAACACCTGCTGAGAGCGCACGTTATACATCTGTGTGTGTGTGTTTTCGTTGTCAGCCTTCTTCTAAAGACGCACTTTCACGCTAAGATAAGAGCTCGACATGTTGCGGAATCTGCGTCTCAGATGGGGGACGGATAGATGTACAAATTAAAGACGCAGTAACTTATCACAGAGGCTGATAACAGATTTTGCTTCATCAGGTGAGACAATCAGGGGAGATGGAGATGGAGGGAGGAAACGATTGAGTAATGGGCCTCTGCCCTGTTTAATATTCTCGTGATGGAAGGATAGAAGGAGGGAGGGGGAAGCAGAGGAGCCGGAGAACAAGCGGTGAGGTCCAGCAAGAGGCTGGAGGAGAAGCAACACAGGCGAGCTCTCACTGTGTTTGTATCTAATTAATGAATGGCATTAGCCATTTGTAATGCCATTTATTCTCCTAATGACCAAGCCTGATCTTTCATTCCTCGCCTCATGCTCATTCTCCCTCTTTCATCCTCCTCTCCCTCTCTCTTTGCCATTACCTTTGTGCGACACTCAGACAGGGATTGAGAGGTGTAGGAGGGAGGAAGGGAAACGGACGTGCTCTGTTACTGCTTAACTCAAGACACTGTTCAATAGTGTGTCGGAGGCAGGCTCCATTTATTGGCAGCGTGAACCTGCGAGCAATGACTTTGTGTGCTCACATGGTGTTTGTATGTACTCGTCTTCGAAGCAGACACTTTTTACTTTGTTTTGTTTTTAGTGGGCAAATACACGAGTGAATGAGGCGGGTGCATTCTCCTCTCCTTAACTGTATTTAAAGGACAATATATCAGTTAATCATCCTGCGTTGTGTTGAATTTATGAGGAAAAATTAGTTTTTGTCTCATGTCTTTACAGTGAACGAAGAATCCAAAAACTGAGAAAATTCTTCATGAATTGAAGTCATTGGGGTCCACGTAAAAAAAACAGCAGAACTACATCAAAAGATGTGTTTACAAACTCTCACACAACCCCTGAAGTATGATCCAGTCCAACAGAACTCTAAAGTCTCTTCAAAGCCAGACTCCATTTACAAAAAGTAATTTTACTGAGGGCTGCCCACGACTAAGAATTTTCCTAGTCGACCAATAGTCATCATTTAGCTCCATTAGTCGACTAGTCACCCGCATGTTTATGATATTAATGTAATGATGAAATGATATATTTTGGTGGTTTGAGTTGAAGGTGTGAGAAAGAATAGTCTCAGTAACTTTGTTAACACTGTGCTACATTACAGAGAAATACAAACCGTACTAATGAACCTTCATTAATATAGGCCTATATTTTATCTACAAGTGCACGTCACACACTGAGCGAGCCGCCTGTTAATGACGCTGTCGGCTAATGGGCATGTAGCTACTTCCATGTTTCACATGATACGTCATGTTTGTAGTGGACCAATGAAGATGAGTTTACATATCACCTTGGGTTGGTCCTTCACCTTCTCAAAATGATCCCACACTTTGGATTTCCTGCCCCACATGTTATTAACTAGCCTGTGGAATAACTGCAGGTACCAGCCCTGGAAATTAACCTGACTCCTGTCTGACTGCTAAGCGTGGACACTTCCTGTGTCTGTCCTTTCAAATAAAAGCCCCACATGGTCCAGTCATATAGGTTTTGATTTATTTTGACAAGGTGCAGCTCCTAATAGAGTCTCATGTTTGTTTGTTTTTGTTTTTTTGTGACTAAGCGACCAATAAAGTCTTGCTGACTAATGGGGACAGCCCTAATTTTACCTCACTGAACATGGGAGTTGTCGGTCTATGGCTACCTTGATGAGTTAGGTTGTTTGTGGTATTGTGTAACTTTGGTGAAGCTGAACTAAACTTTTAAAGCAATGGTTCTCAATTAGGGGTACAGGGACCTTCAGGGGTCCTTAAGGGAGTTCCAGGGGGTACCCAGAAAACACGGGAATATATTTATTTTCTTGTACTATTAAATTAACTATAGTAATGAGCCCAATGAGTGAGCGAGAGCCATACTAGTGACCTTTCTGATCATAGGTTTCTCTTCCTCCACAGTTATCTCTTAAACTTTAGTTGAGAACTACAGAATTTTGGTCTTAATCATATCTAACAGCCAAAATCTTTTCAGATGGAGGTCCTTTAAGCAAAATCTTAAAGTAGGGTCCTAATTTGCATCACTGTAGGGGTTCTTGACATAAAAAAGGTTGGGAACCACAACATCAAAACTTTTAAGTTGCACAATGACAAAACAAACCAACTGATCAAGGCAGCGGTACACCATCAGCTGTGTTCAACGAGGTAAGATGAAGTCTGGCCTTGAAGAGAGCAGAGATAAGTTTCATGTTTAGTTTGCCATCAGAAAGGGCAGCCTGTGTGGGAAGTACTGAGCATACGACTGGATAAATAGGACTTAGATTATACGGCATGAGTTGGTCATTTTGTTGTTGTTGCTAAATGTGGACCCCTATGATTTCAATTTATCAGGAATTTTCTCTGTTTTTGGATTCTTCGTCCAAAGTTTTCTTCATGAATTCAATGTAACACAGGTTGAGTAACTGATATACACATGGCCGTTTGGGGAGCGAAGTATCCTTTTAACATACAGGTACAGCCAGTTGCCATGTCGTCTTGGTCCCCTGGGCCTCGAGCGAGCTTGTGAAAGACTTCCTTTATGCAGCTTCCTCCATGTCCCAATTGAAATGTCTTCCTATTGATAGTTCTCAGGGTGAGAGAAAGGTATGACCTTGTTTGTGGTGACAAAAGGTTTTTGTGTGCTATTGTGATCGAGCAGATTGAGCAGTGTGTCTTTATTTTTGGGGTCAGTAAACTGATGTCACAGGTGTACTGTCCTTAAAATCTAGCAAGCACTCTTGTACGCCTCCTCCAATTAAAGCACAGTGTCCTTATCCCTGCCCCCTTTTTTCCCAACCTATTTCTCCACCATCCTGACCCAAAATCCCTTTCCAAAATTCCAGAGGATCCAGCTCCCTAGCTGTCGTCAAACAATAAAAAAGAGAAAAGTTAAAGCAGTCCCTTTTATAGTGACCCCCGGCCGTTTGGTTTCTCTTGTAGCCGTTTCGCCGAGTGACCTTCTCTGTGGTGAGCCAGCCCCAGGACCCTCACCAGCAGGGATCGCTGCAGAGCTGCTACGACAGCGGCCTGGACGAGTCGGAGACGCCCAGCAGCAAGAGTTCGTCGGGCCCCCGGCTGGGCGCCCTTCCCCTGCCCGAGGACAGCTACGAGAGGACAACGCCGGATGGCAGTGTCGGTGAGGCAGAGCACATGGAAAATGGTAGGGGCAAACACTAAAGGAGATTAAGCAAGCGTTAAGATACAGGAAACACACACGCACATAACTGCCCAGAGCATTCACGTACAGTACAGTAGCACGCCCGACGGTAGGCAGAAACATACAAAAAACATGTGAGTAAAATTTGCAGTCGAATTCTTTTTGGGGTTTTGGTTCGTTTTGTAGCGTGCCAGGTGTGATGTGGTGTCGAGGCTGTGATGCAGAAATTGTTGCAACTTTCATTAAAGCTAAAGCCCTTCCATAACACACGTGGAGACGAGTCTAAAACCTACGGTTGTGTTCCAGAAACAGCGGGCTTATTTGATCAAAGGCGCGACAGCAGGGAATATATGTACAGACATATGCTTTAAGATCAACACCTCTCAGGCCGTCTTTCTCCTTTCAGTTTGCAGCTCTTTTTCTTTACAATTCCTGTTGAATTTCATTCGTCATCTGGGTTTCAACTTGACTCAGAATAGATTTTTTTTGCATTAGATGTCTTTGAGGTGAAGTAAAGGAGGAGTAACAACGGGGGGTTAATACCCAACTTGAGTTGTTTGGAAGCCATACAGATATCTGCTCTGCTGATTTGCAACGTGCGCTGGCTTGGGGCCCTTACGAAGGAGTTTATTTTTCCACAATTGGGAGATAGAGACGATGTTCTGTAGGTTGTAATGTAAAAAGACTGCAGCCTAGAGAGAGTGAGTGGGAGCAGTGGAAAAAAGGAGCCTATTGTAAAGGCAGTCCCTGGGTACAGTACTGTATCTTCCCTTGCAGAACCTTCTTGCAGCTACCCTGAGCTAGTTTCCTACCAAGACCAAAATATGTGTGGGTGTGTGTATCTGGGTGTGCAGCGAGAGATGGGGGTAATGGTCCCATTCATAGTCGAGGAGTCTGAGGCGATGCTTAACAAGGAGGAGCTGTCTTGAGAGTGCTAAGCCTAAGTGCAGAGGCTTCCCCACTGCAGCTTAGGATAAGGATATTCAAATGGCTTAAAGATTCACATCCTCTCTTTTTCATTTATTTATTTTTTTTAAAGATGGAGTTGTTCCGGAGATGATGTCTTAACTTATCTCAGATCAGCGCAGTCGATATCATGTTCTCCTGTATCCACAAAGTGAAGCCTGGGCATCCTTTAGGGGACATCTGAGAGGGTACGATATCCAATAGCGGGCCTGCGGTGACCCCGAGATAGAGAGTCAGGCAAAGCAGACAGATGTGCACATCAAACAGGCAGTTACACAGGTGCCCCGCAGTGAGCCGTCTCAGATGTTGGCCTTAATGCAGATTAAAAGGGATTTGAGCCACTTTAATGTGAGCTGATATGGCTACCTTGTGGATACTTAAAATCTCCTTTGTTTCAGACAATAGGCGCCATTAAAGTGGCCAAATTAGACCCAATTAAAAGACTCATTTCAGTTTGGTCCCTGTTTAAAAGTAATAGGACGAGGGACAGCCGACAGCAAAATAACCCAGTTAGATGAAAAGTGGGATCCACCTGTCACGCCTCAGTTTGGTTTCTTAACACCCATCACTGCAACGACTCCCGAAACAATTAAATATAGGACAAAACATGTCCTGAGATCGCCCAGCAGCTGCTAACATGACGTTATATGTTGGTCACGAAAGAAAGTCAGCTGTGACAGCTAACGTTAGCATCAAATTTGCAGTTGGTTCGCCACCTTATTTCCACCTCGGTCTGTGTACGATTGTGTTCACAAAACTCACTCTTTCATTTTTATTTTTTATGTATTGGTCCTCAATTTGCCTTCAGTACATTGAAAAATCGTAACTTTTTTAGCAGATTTCGGGCAGCCCCTATATATTGTGTAGAACAGGAAGTTAGCAAAAAAAAAGTATTAGCTAACAGGCTATTTCGTTGAATTCAAGCAGCTCAAAAATGAGTTAGCTAACAGGCTATTTCATTCGATTTAAGTTAAACGAAAAAGCCTGTTAGCTAATTTGTTTTCATGCTGCTTGAGTTGAATGAAATCGCTTGTTAGCTAACTAATTTTTATGCTTCTTGACTTGAACGAAATTGCCTATGTTAGTTTGTTTTTATACTGCTTAATTTGAGCAGCATAAAAATAAATTAGCTAACAGGCTATTTTGTTCAAACCAAGTGGATGAAAAATGATCTAGCTAAAAAGGCTATTTTCGTTCATTGAGCAGCACAAAAATGAGTTAGCTAACGGGCTAGTTCATTGAATTCAAGCAGTTAAAAAACAAATTAGCTAACAGGCTATTTTGTTTAATTTGAGCAGCATAAAAATGAATAGGCTAACTAGCTATTTAGTTTAATTCAAGCAGCACAAAAACAAATTAGCTAACAAGCTATTTCATTGAATTCAAGCAGCTAAAATCGAGTTAGCTAACAGGCTGTTTTATTCAATTCAGTTCCTTGTCTACTTTGATAACTTTTTTTACCTGAGAAAAGTTTGATGGCATATTTAGCTAACCTTGGTAGCATGCTAGCTGTGTACATATAGAGTGGTGTAGTCTTTTAACAAAATATTGAACAAACTGGTGACACGCCTGGCAAACTAACCCCTCATTTATTTGTCACCATGCATTACTGGTCCTGTTTTTGTCTCAGTAGTGCTCTATGTGGGGGCAGCATGGCGCTAAAGGGTTTGGGGTTGCCCTTCTGTGTGGATTTTTGCATGGGTTAGCGGGGGTTTTCTCCAGGTTCTCCGGCTTCCTCCCACAGTCCAAAGACATGCAGGTGAAGTTAACTGGTGACTTTAAGTTGCCCACAGGTGTGAATGCGAGTGTGTCTCTGTGTGTCGGCCCCGTGATAGTCTGGCAATCTGTCCATGGTGTACCCGAAACTTAAAGAGGATAAGTGGGTACAGGAAATGGATGGATGCTCCGTGCACATATTCCATGAGACTGGAAGGTGAAAAACACACTCAGAATGAGCTTTACTCTTTTCTGCAGTGGTGTGTTTATCCATCTGTGCAGAGATACATTTCCCTGTGTACTCTACTCTGCATACGATACAGACACAAAACGAAACTGTGTGGGAACGAGGCTTCAAGTCAAATCCACCTTAAGAACAAAAACAGCACAATTAATGAAACAAAACAGATTCTCGCATACCACGGAAAAAAAACAAAAACCCTCATGTATCATAAAACATGTCCGATGTAAAATATTTCACAATTAGCACAGTGACCTGGAGTATTTGGCAAAATAATCCCCATCAATTTTAGTTTCAGCTCGGCTCGCATATGTTGTTAATTCTCCCTTTTTCCACGGTTTGAGAGGGTGCTATTGCAAAGTACACTGGAGCTTTAAAGGAGATTTGTTGGAGGAGCAGAGTCAAGGTCAATTCATGAATCGCTCTCCATCCAAGAGAAACAACATGCTCTGCTGCCGCTCGCTATCTTTAGTGAGATCAGCCGAACTGGTGTGTATGTGAGTGTACGTGAGTGTGTGTGTGCAGATGGAAAGGCAGCTGCACCAGTGAGTGCATGTGAATGTTTTGTTCAACATATTGTTTTTCAATCTCTCAAAGCAACCTCTGGATCTCTTGCACCACAGTTTTTTTAAAATTCTGAGCTTCTTACAGTTTGTACTCCGAGGCTATGAGGAGATACGGAGTTAGGGAGGCAGCGGGGCGGCCTTGTGGTCCGAGAGACTGTAATTGGTGTAGGTCCTGTCGTTCGATCCCAGACAACAAAAACAAAGCTTCCTGTTAAAGTGTCCTTGCGGAAGACGCTGAGCCCCTGTTTGCTCACTTATTCGAGGTCGCAGTGGATGAGGGCGTCCGCTAAATACCTAAGTGTAAAGTAAATGCAATCATCTAAGGTTAGGGCAAATATTGGCAAAGTGCTTCAGCCTCTTGAGGGATGCTAACTACAGTCATTAGCACTCCCCCTTGTGTTGTAGCCAGAGCACACACAGACACCATCAGCACTGCTCTATATGAAGGCCCAGACCTTTTTTAGAGAACGAGGGAGTTATGAGGGAAGAGGGAGAACAAAAGTTAGCAGATGGCTTGGCGTGGGCATCATTAGTGATCGCAGGTAATTGCATGAATCTACGTGCTTAATGTGACAGGGATTTTTTTGACGGTGAAGGAAGCGGGGAAAGTCAGAGAGAATATGAGCGTGCAGATAAAAGCGACTGGAGTCAATTCAAGACTATGAAAATTTCGACCTTCGGGTTGAGGGGTTTTTTTTTTGTCAGTTTGCAAACTGAATTCGAAGGATTTGATTTTTTGTTTTCCATTCACAGCATTACTGATTCATCACGTTTGATTGCCACTGCTTTGTGTCAGGGTGAGCGGCGGACAAAGGCTCGTGTCTCCTTTTTGATGCCGTGCCTCTTCCAGCTCTAACTCGCTCGTTGTCGATCGATGTTCGCACAGTGCGCAGGAACAATCGTCCTCCACTGCTTGTCTGCGTGCACGAGCATGCACGCCCACCAACACACACACACATACATATATATATGTATGCAGGCATCCGAACGAACACAGACCCAGACAACACACACACTCAGTCTGTTTTTCACTCTCTGCCTCCATCCTTCCTTTCTTTCTACCATGCACAGATGTGCCGAGGGACCGTGTTTTCTTTTCCTCATCTCCTTCATCAAGGTCAGGTTTCGAACTTTATTATTTTCTATTGGTTGACTTCTTTCCGTGGGGAGTGTCAAACAAGAAAAAACAAGAAAAGAAAAAAACAACCTCTCCATCCAAGACAAATTCTTCCAGAACCGACTCCAAACAGGGAGCGCTCGGGGTCATCGCGGGAATACGAACACATTCTTGACCCATTCCACAAGACTCCTCTGTAGTTCCTCCTTCATACGTTGTTTCGGCAGAGTGAGAGACAGTAAAAAAGCTGCATGTCAGGAACCTATGAGGATTCTGCTGTATCTCTACACATGTATCTGAATTTGTTCAGCTGAACGCCGCACAAAGAAGTCAATTTGTAGTTTTTTGGAGCGAGAAATCCATCAATTTCACCATAAATCTTGAGCAGCTCGATGTATTCCCCAGCTATGGCATTTCAGTTCATGAAGTCTTGATCTTTTTGATGCACAGCTGGGCCCCTCACTTATTCATAAGCTTACCCCGGTGCTCATCAGATATTCATAAACGCTGAGTGTTTGGAGTCAAACACCCGATTAGGCCGTTATGGATGTCAAAGAGCCCTTCCAGATGTACGGCGTTATCGCTGGGTCAAAGACTCGTGCTCTATTATTGATCTCACATTGCCGTTGGGTGGGGGGGGGGCGCAGAGTGGGTTTTTCAATTTTTACAGTGTTAGTTCAAGTACACCTTAAAAATAACACGCTTCCACGCTGCCCTTTCATCATGAGCGAGGTGTCTGAGGTGTGCAAAGTGTTTTTTTTATATGAAACCTCTGCGCGAATCTAAAGAGCTCCCGGCGCTGGAGATGTAATATCATTGTTCAGTGCATCACTGCAGCTGTGCTTGTTGCGCTGTGGGTCACGCTGCCAAGGATTTATCCTATAGAGTGGCTGTTTTATAGAGAAAATAAATGCTAATGTAAAATTTTAACCTTTTAGCTTCACCATCTTGTATTCAACCGTGCGTCTGTACGTGCTGTGTTGCCGGCGGCGAATGCTCCACACAGGTAAGCAAAGCAAATGCGCCGATGTGGGCTCGAGTGTGTGTAGTAATCTGGAGGAGGGAGGGAGAATGAGAAGGTTTTTAAAGGGACAGTTCACCCCAAAATCAACTTATTTTTCCCTTTTACCTGTAGTGCTGTTTATTAGTCTAGACTGTTTGGTGTGAGTGTTGGAGATGTCGGCCTTCTCTCTAATATAATGGAACTAGATGGCACTCAGCTTGTGTTGCTTAAGGGGCCAAAAGAATAGATTTGAAAAACTCAACCGCAATGTCTCTTTACAGAAATCATGACCTGGTTACTCAAGATAATCCACAGACCTTGTTGTGAGCAGTTTCATACAGGAACTATTTTCTTTAAACCGAACTACACCCATCATCCATATCACTGTCCAGGAGGTAGTGTGTATCTACTTGTTGACAAAAGGCTTGTGCTTGTGACAATGGAGCATTCTCATTCCCGATGTTTTGCCCTTCTGACTGTTATATTGATGCCAAAGGCACCCTTTTGTGTCTTTACAAGATGTGTCGGGCTTTCAACTAGCTAACATTAAAGCTCAGCTGAGGAGGACATCCTAAATGTCTACATCTTCTGCTCTCCAACCCGTTCTCAATCCCATATTGTCAATTACAGATTTTGTAACGGCCCTCTGCGTCTGATAGCGATACATAGGGCATCCTTTAGTGTATTTATGTGATGTATGCAGAGACAAGCGTGTATTTACTCATGGACAAGAGGTTCATGATAGCAGAGCCTGTTCTCATTTCGACACACTGTCACGCCCCTCCGCATGTAATATTGATGCCAAAGGCACCCTTTAGCATCTGTACAAGATGCGTCGGGCTTTCAACTAGCTAACGTTAAACCTCAGCTGAGGAGGACGCCATGATTGTTTGCATTTTCTGCTGTCCAACTTGTTCACAAACCCGGACTACACTCACCAACCGCATCACAACGCAGAAAGAAGCGTGCATCTACTCATGGATGAGAGGCTCATGCTTATGACAGCGCCGGATGTAAACATTATCGACGTGCTCCTCAGCTGAGCTCTAACGTTAGCTAGCTCAGCGGTGCTAGGTGAGCTAGCAGTAGATGCACGCTTTGATACAATTGGCAGCTGTATTTACTCTACTGCTAGCTCACCTAGCACCACTGAGTTAGCTGACATTACAACTCAGCTGAGGAGGACGTCATTAATGTTTTCATTTTGCACTTTTACAAGCACGACCCTCTCGTCCATGAGTAGCTGTGCGCTTCCTTCTGCACGCTGATATAGTTTGCAGGTGTAGCTCAGTAGAAAGAAAATAGATCCTACATAAAACCGCTCACTATAAGGTCTGTCTATTATCTTGAGTAACCAGGTCATGATTTCTGTAAAGAGATATTACTGTTGAGTTTTTAAATTTTTTTGGTGCTTTAAGCACCACATGAGTGGGTACCAACCTGCACATTTAAGGGTACTGGCCAAGTTACGTCAGTACTCCTGAGAACTGATTCACATAAAATCCATCTGTACTTGAGAGCACATCTGGGCGAGAACTGCAAAGTCTAGACAAGAGGCGGAAGTGCCGCAAAGCACCCTGAAGCCTGGAAGCCAGCCACGGAGCCGCCGTGTTCAACTTCAGACAGAAGGCGGAAGCGCCCCAAAGCCGGAAATGCGGCCGTGGAGCTCTGCCAGCTCCTCGACGAGCCAAAACTAATTCTGCAGTACGGATCTGCCATGATAGTTTTGACATGTGGTCTATTTTCTTTTCTAGATTATTTTGGTAATAACCCTGGAATCACTGCTAGACGAGCACACACACATGCAGACAGACAGACCAAAGACAGGCTGTAAGTGTGAATTGCGCTTTAGTTGACTACATCACCTCGCAGCTTGTCCAAAAACTGCATTTTTGTTATTACAGAGAAAGTAAAGCACCAAAAAAGGTACCGTTGGGTGCTGGTACCGAATTCAAGGTATCGGTACCCAACCCTAGTGCCATCTAGATCCATTATATTGGCTGATATCTCCAACACTTGACAACTCACCCTAGACTGATAAACAGCTCTACAGGTAAGAGTTAAAATATGTATTTCTGATTGAAACTGTCTCTTCGAGAGGGAAAACTTTACTGCAAAAGGATGTTGTTTTTGTTCATCCCTCATGATGCTTTCCAACAGACAGGATATAAAACAGTTTACTCAACTTTTTACTTACCACTACATCACTGAGTGCATCTCACAGCGGCTGATGATGCCTGATTTCATTTACACTGGCTGCTAAGACGGATGAATAGTGCAAATTTATTGTAGCCTCTAAGAGAGTAATAGCACGTCCCACTGGCTGCTAACGTTAGCATGCCTCCCACGTTTCTGCGCTTTGGCTGCCAGACAACCACCCCCCAGCACACACACACACAGACACACACACACACACACTAGGCTCTATCTCACTCCTGTCTCTCCCGCTGAGAAATCTTGGGGTACCACCGTTGGATTACAAACATCATCATTTAGTGTTGGCTAGCTGGCCCAGTGGAGTAGGACAGACAAGTGGCACATCGCAGCAGTTGCAGGTAGTCCAGACAGTCTGAGCCTGTGCTGACGTGCACAAGACAGACAGACTGAATGCACACACATGCTCAGTCACATAAAAATAAATAGCCATCACACACACACACATACAGACACCCCTCGTTCAGCACAATGAGGCACTGCATCATTTTCCAGCCCTGTGAAGCACCTCACTAGATCACTTCATTGTTGTTGTTTCTCTCTATTTCCGAAGCTTTGCCCGCTGGAATGCTGCTTAGCCTGGTTAATAATGTGCGTGTGTGTGTTTGTGTGTAACTCCGTTCATTAGGCAAGCCCAATTGTAGGGCCAGATGGCAAAGCGAGTTTGTTTAATTAAAACCATTCATATTTCAAGAGCGGAGCGGCAGCAGCGCTGGTCTTAGGTCTGATTTCCCTCAACTTGGTGGAGGGCTGGGAGTATGTGTGTGTCTGTGTGTGTTTGTGTGTGTGCCGCGCGCCCATCACCACCCGGCGGAGAGCGGCGTAGTGAAAAATCACCCAGCGGAAGGCACTCGCGCTATCAATCAGCATGTTACACACGCTTCTCCCCCCTGTCGCCCTCCCCAAGGTCGCAGGCCATGTGTGCACACGAGTTAAAAACACTACAACATTAATTGGAAAAATTAAAATCAGGACAGAAATGAAAGAAATAATAATGAGCTACTAATAAAAAGTGCATAAAAAGATTTGGAATGCTTGCAGCAGGGTTTGTATCGAGCGCAGTCCTCTTGCCGTGTGTCTCCCATTCATTTCCATCTGTCCCTTACCCCACGCCCCTTATTTCTTTCCACGATATCCTCAGGCAATTCGACAGCGAGGGAGACAGAAAGAACAAGAGGACCCGGTGAGATGATGTGAGAGAAAGCACTGAGGGAAAGCAGAGTAAATGAGTAACACATTGTGCAGAAGCCCAGAAACGGATCGAAGGATGGGAGGTTGGAAAGAGACCAAGAGATAGAGAGAAAATTAATAAAAGAAAAAAAAACAGGAGAGAGACGGAGAATGAGAAACAGGAGGGAGAAAAGTGAGGGATGGGGTTACATGCATGGAGAAGTTGCCAGCAGGGAGTGGCGCTTGACAGAGAGATGATTGATCACAGCTCAGCCGGAGCAGGCAGGTATTCAAATCATACCCGAGTGTCACATCCACAGTCCTGTCTCTCCACACGGGCACACATGGACTGTAAAGCCCACCCAGTGCTGTCTTAACTCCTGGAACGCACCACATGGACAGAATTCAGCTCAAAAGAATACCTGTTCTTAAAGGGATAGTTCACCCACAAAAGGATCACTTGTATATCGATTATCGACTTTGTGTCATGTTGAATTCACAAAGAACACTTTGTTTTTCTTGCATGACTTAACAGTAAACGAAGAATCCAAAAACAGAGAAAATTCTTGATAAACTGAAATCATAGAGGCCTTAGCAGACTCGTGCAGTATAATCCAAATCTCATTTATTACATGCTCAGTATTTCCCAAACAGATAGGAAACTGAACTAAACATAAAACTTATCCACGCTCTTTTCAAGGCCAGGCTCCATTATCAAAAACGGTAACTGTAATTCTCTGAACACAGGAGCTGATGGTCTACCGCTGCTTCGATCAGTTAGTTTGTTTGTGGTATTATGTGACATTGATATTTTAAAGCTGTGGTTCCCACCCTTTTTTATGTCAAGAACCCTTAAGCTGATAAAAATTAGGTGACAGGCCCTAGTTTGGCAAGATTTTGCTTCAGTTTTCCTGCATGCCTCCACAGTGGCGAATAGTCCAAAAACAGAAAAAAATTCTGCATTAACAGCAAAACTATATCAAATCATCCATTTACAAACGCTCACATGATCCATGCAGTATTTATCCAGTTGTATGCTCGGTACTTCCCTTTTGTTTTCTTGCATGCTGCCATGGTAATGAATAATCCAAAAACTGAGAAAATTCCACATTCACAGCAAAACGGTATCAAATCACCCACTTACAAACTCTTACATGACTCATGTGGTATAATCCAAGTGTCATTTATCCAGTCGCGTGCTTACACCAACACTTCCCTAAAACCTTATTATTTAAAATAGACATTTGCATCCAAGCAGCCTGGGCATGCATTTAAACTTTGCTTGTGCATTGCCCAGGCACGCTACTCGTCAATGCGTGAGACTTTCTTTGCAGATGTGTTTTAAATAGTAAGGTTTTAAATGCAAGTGTTTGGGAAGTGCAAGAAAAATTAGAATATACTGAATGAGTTGTGTGAGAGCTCGTAAGCAGATGTTTTGATATAGTTTTGCTGTTGTTAAAAGGCCCAAGTTAACTTCAATTCAGTTTCAGTTTTTGGATTATTCAGTCACCGTGGAGGCATATGAGAAAAACAAAGGTTTTTGTATACACATTCTATACACATCAATATTAACTGAAATACAGAGGAACATCTCTTTGGAACAATCTTCTTCCATCTCTGCAATCATCATCTACACTATTGTTATTCAAAACGCATCTGAAAAGGACTTTAATTTGCAAAGACTATTAACATTTCATTGATTTATTTGTAATTTATTTGTTTTTGTTTTGTACAATTTTGTATTAATTCTTAGTCTGGAACTCTTATTCAATTACGCAGTCATCGTTTTTATCCTTTTCTTTTTTATGTATGACTTGTTATTTAATGAGGAGAGGTGTCTTCATAAGCCATCTTTGGCTTCTAACCTCTCCTGCACAATGCTTTAACTTTTAATTTCTTTTACCTGTATTTTCTATACATGTACATGCAAATAAACTAAACCAAACTAAACTGATAAACAAAACATCATTTTGTGGATGAAGTGTTCTTAACGGCAGAGAGACCAGATGTGCGGACAGCTTAGGTATGTTTCTGGTTAAAGGACCGGTTGACCCAATTGCAAAGATATTTTCTGTTTTACCTCTGTCGGTATCTAGTGATGCATAGTTTTATTGGTCCAGGTTCGGAGACCCACTACGGCACTGAAAAAGATCCAATTTTAGAAATTCAGAAGCAACATATTTTTCCAGAAAATTTCCAGATTACTCAGGATCAGTGGTTCTGAACCAGTGGTTCTCGACAGAGTTCTAGGGAGTCCCCAGAAAAATTGGGAGTAGTTTATTTTCACTATTTAATTCACTGTGGAAAGGAATGTGACTATTCTCATCTTAGATTTCACTTCCTCCACCCATCTCCTCAACTGTAGTTAATGATCATAATCATATCAAACAACCACATCTCCTCAGATGAGGGTCCATGGGTCCGTGACCTAATGTGTATCAATTGAGGGGCCCTTGACTCAAAAAAGGTTGAGAACCACAGCTCTAGATGATACATAGACTGCAGTGAGGACAGTTCTTTTTGTAGCTGTTTTATATCAAATAAATAGTCCCCAAGACAATGGTTAGTTCTGTAGATTCTGTACATAGTTCTGTAGATAGCCCCAGGTAGGTTACCAGCCTGAGCATTAGAACCCTCCTAAGGAGTCACAAGATAAATGTGAGAGGACATGGGATGATTAATAGGGTAGAAAAACAACAAAAAATTGAATTTCTGCAACACAGCATTGTGTCTTCTCAGATTTCTTTTTTGTGAATTACTAATTCGACCTCCTCAGACCTCTAACAGCAAGCCAAAAGGGATTCATAACAACTCGACTAGAGTGTAAATAACAATTTTTAGGTGTCATCTTCAGTGAATTTGAGCAGAGGAAGAAATATCATTGAGAAATCTTTGGTAATTTCGATGAACTGACTCTTTAGATCAACTTAGTAAGTAGGAGGGCACTTGAGAGAGTGAAGACCAATGCCAAGGCCGACTGTCCTATCTTGCAATGCCTATGAAAGTAAAAAATAATTCCTGTATCCACCCTGTGATTCAGTTCGCCTCCAAATTTTAATGGGTTCGGTCTTTGCCTATGCTACACCTTTCCACAAAGTTTGATGGAAATCAGGCCTGTAGATTTTCCGTAATCTGAATGGAAAACATAACAGCTTAGGTCAAGGTAAAAAGGTAGGAGGCAAGTTAAGAGGAATTTAGCTAAGACTTGAAACGAGTGAGGTGCGTTTTACAAACAGTGTTGTTTAAAAATGGATGTAATGCTTCTGATACTACACTGTCTGCAATGTAAGATCCAGAGGAGACTGCCAAAGATAAACAAGAACTGATGTATGTACGTGGTGTGCAGAAACACACACACACACATATACTGTGGATGTCCGAGTGCGGATAATGGAATTGTTGCTGTGGTGTTTTGTGTAACTACAGGCGGCTGACACCCACTCCTGACAGAGATTAAAAAAGCCATTCAGCTGGCTTACAGTACAAACGCTGATACACCGAGAAGCATCACACAGCCACGATGGCCATTTGGTTTGAGAGAGGAAAAAAGTGCCACCACTTTGTATTGACTGTGTGTACGTACAAAATATGAGGCAGCAAATGTGTTTTAAAGGTGTTATTGTCAAGTGCTTGCAATAAAAGCCCCACTCGAGCAGGGCGGCCATGTTGTTTTGGAGGGAATACGTGCGTCGATTTTCAGCCGGTTGTTTTGTTTGGGGTTTTTTTTGCATTGTCTTCTGCAGTCTGGACAATTCAGCCAGCGCTTGTAGGAGGAAGAGGAGAGCAGAATGGTTTTTCATGGCGCTGCAGAGACATGACTGTATTTTCAATGAGGGCCTACAGTCATACACGCCGCCATGTGCATTTTGTGCCTTTTTAGGTGCAACGAAGCGGTGACTAGCAATTTGGCTTGTCTCCAAATGGCACGGGCATTTGTTATGTTCGGAATAAAATCAGTTTCTCCGACAGCTGTTAATTTGGGATGCGCCTACTTTTTTGCTTTCTTTTTTCCCCCTCACACGATACCATCGCTCCTTGGCTAAGGGTATGTGTGTCAGGTGTAGCGTTTGGTGGGGCGGTCTTCGGCGAAGACAATTAAACACCTTCAAGGCACTCAGCCAAAGCCTCCCTCCCTCCACTCCCTCCTTTCCCCCCCTCCTTTTCCTCCCAGGCACTCTGTCTTCTGCTTGTTTTCCCACCTCCTCCGACTCCTCCTGGTCCTCCTTTTCTTTCTAACTTTCCTCTCCTTTGTCACAATAAGCGGTTAGGATTCTGCGCATGATCGTAGCAGAGATGAGGGGAACAGGTTGTGCAGAAGGAACATCAGGTGTGCAGCACGGGGACGCAGTGGGTGCCATGTCTTTCCCAGTGTGAGGTCTATAGCATGGGAGGGGGCTCGCTGCAAGGGATGCCAATAATCTTACTCGCTGCCTGCAAGTGTTTATTTATTTATATGTATATTTTCTGATGCTCAAATGCTGGCTGTGCATCCAAAGAAGACCACTGCAAGGGACGAGTATACATATGTATGTGCATATGTTACAGCATACCAACTTCACACCAGGAGCATATCTGAGAGGAACACTGAGAAAGAATGAAGGCATTCTTTTTTATTATTATTATTTTTCTCACTTCGGGGACTTGTTGGAAAAAAAAGCACAAACAACAAGAATTCAGAAAAACACATTCAGGTGTTCACACATTCTGTAGGCCCGACACCAAGCCGAGGCCGCTCATGCATTCATTCATGCATTTGCCAAACATGCTACACTTTATGTGCAAACACCGTCTCTCACTCCCCCCCGCCTCCCCTCCTTGTATCTCACAGTTAAGGCACATACACAAATCCATGCATAACAACTCTGCTGGAACTCTTTTCTCCTGCTCAACACATTCTTTCCACGCGTCTGAAGCACTCGCCGGCAATTTAATTTTGCACACAAGGAATGCGGCGCTGATTATAAAACACATTTGTGTGATTGCAGAACTTTCCGAGAAAAACACAAAAGGTGGACATGTTTTGCCAACTGAAGCAACTGGAACCAGATGTAACCTGCTTACTGCCAATATACTGTAAATACAGGGTTCCCACCGGGGATGTCAGCCTCACTTAATTTTGCTTTTGACAATCTGACACTCATTAACCAATGACTAACCAATTAACACAATGCAGAAGAACATTGACTCAGTCAGTACATTTACATGACATCAGAGGAAAACGATCTATTGTGTTAATCCGCCTAAAACCAGACTTTTAAAACATGTAAACATGTAAGTCTGACTGAAATTGTACTAAATCGAATTTCCCAAAGTCCTACTAACACACCCAGATAATGTGATTTGGAGTCGAATCACTCCTGTATACAGTCAATTGGACCCCAAACGGGCCGAGGTGCTCTGCGCATGCTCCAAAGTTTCTGCCCAGGGTTTTGACCTGAAAGCCAAAAGCTTTAAATGTGTAACAGAAGAAGTAACAACATGGTGACATCTACATCCTGAGCCGTGAATTTTTGGACATACGAAATGTACAGAGCTGTAAAGTTGTCCACCATGGTACCAGTTAGCTGCTAGCTAACCGTAGCTAACTTGTCTGCCAATTGTTTGGTCTGTGACGTAATAGCTCAACCGCAAAAAGGTCCAGTGCTAACAAGCTCAAAGGGGGCGTATCTCCACCTATCGTAGAAGAGTCTGACAGGCTTTGTTCAATAAATTTATTCCCCTTCCGTGTTTGTATACTGGGACAAGGACAGTAGTCCAATTAAATGACCTAGTCGAGGAAACATAATGAGTTAGCTTTACTGCTACTATCCATGTGGTGGTGACATTTTGATGTTTTGTGATGTAATTCTGTGTTTCTCTATTCTATTTTCTGTTGGTTTTGCTGACAGACAGCCAGCTAGCTGCACTAACATGTGGAAATAGTGTCCACTGCCCACCCTCTGGTCTCCACTAGTTAGCTAACGTTAGCCATGTTTGTTCTGTGCTGTGTACTGCCTGGGTTGGTTGGGAGCTAGCTAGTAGCGCCACTCATTTGGTGATTAACGCTAGAGCCATGGTAGCCATTCCTTGTCTTCTCCCAAGTTGGCATCAGAGAGCAAGTGGCTTTATTTTAAGCTGCAAAACCGCTTTAGCATTTTTAACTAGTATAGGTTAGCACTACTAGCTGTGCTGACACTGTTAACAGTGCTAACAAAGCTCGTATTTAACAATGTTAAGTGCGGTTAATGGATAAAAATTGAGCTTTTAACGTACTGGGGAGACCTGGTGGGATACCAGAGGGTGGACACAATGTTTTCACAGCAACAGCGTTGGGCTAAGACGGTGTTGCAAGCGGTAATGCCCGAATGAGCGGCGCTGCTAGCAAGCGTTAGCTCCCAACTAGACCTGGTTGGTGTGCAGTGCAGTGAACTAAAGAGTGCGGAATTGGTCTCAACAGTTAGCAGATTAACTGTTCACCCTTGACATTCGTTGCTCCCATGGTCATGGAAAAACTGGGAAAGTCGCGGATTTCTGGGCCTGGAAAAGTCATGAAATTTTGTTTTTGTTAATTATATTGTTACAGTAATTTTCAGTGGATAATCTTCCACATAATGTAACGTAACAGCACATTTATTTTCTGTAGCTGCTGACGTAACGTTCATTTCCTCCCCACGTTTTGTCTCCACCTCCATGTATGCGAGCTAGCTAAATTTACATTTGACTAGATTCTGAATCCGATGTTTGGGTAACGCTGGGAAAGTGTGGCAAGAAAAATAATGTTGTGGCAATGCGATTTAACATGTTTCCATACCTATGACCCACTACTACTTTTAACTTGTAGGGTATTTTTGAGATGAAGTGATGATTTAAGCGGTAAAGGGCGTTCATTCGGAGCGCCGGTGTGCCTTTTGGTTTGGTTGTAACTGCTCTGTAAGTGGAGCTCAGTAGTTTTTTGGAAATTCTGTCCATTAAATTAGGCATATTTTGCAAGAAAAAAAATAGATTATATTGACAGATATTGGGATATGGGTCAGAACTGGAATATGATTTGTAGGCTGGAGCATCTCTGTTGGACCACAATGCTTCTTTTACAACTTGTGACACAGTTTACCTTGATCAAAAAATTGCAGCTCCTGCAATTTGGATACTGCACATAGCATTTTGATAATATTTTGATTAATTGTGCAGCCCTAATGAAAATGTGCAGGAACACTGTAAATAAATGTGTAGTCTTAGTGAAAGTATGCTTCATGTTCCTGAGTGTGCATGTGTGTTCCAGTGTGAATACAAGCAGTGACTCTCTCTTTGACCTTTAAGGTAGGAATTGCAAATTGTGTACATTTTTCTGGCCCTGTTTGTGCACGAGCTGACGCATGCACGTTGTAGACCTTCCTCTGTTTATCTTACACATTATGTATGTGCGGCATCTGGCCCCGGCAGCAGCTTAACCTTTGACAACTCCGATTCTTCGCATTATGCTTCTTCGACCGCCCACAACTTTGTCCCCAACACATGTTCAAACTGGCGAGAAACAATACAAAATATCTACAAACTTCTGTTTCTGTGGCTTCTCTTTCGCCACCCCGTGTCAGTTCACCCACGTGTGCCTATTTGCGGAACAGCTTGCTGTGCCACATCTCCAGCAGGCATGGCTGTAAACTGGCATTCCTTCTGGGAAAAAGGGATTTTGTCAGGAAACTCCTCGCTGTGCCAGCAGCGTCGGCTGCTACCACTAATTGATACCAATTAGGTCGTATTATTTAGGAATTTGACATCATGTTCGTCTTTAATCGGGGTGGTTTGATGACTCAGAGACACAGCTAAATGCTGTAAAACTGTCAAAACACAGGCAAACAAATGCTCTGCTTGCTGCAGGCATTATGTGGAAAGCTAATGATAATCAGTGTGTGTGTTTCCGTGTGGGGAGACAGTCTAAGTGTGTGGCGGGGGGCTATGTGGGGGTTATATTGGCCTAAGGTAAACTGTGAGACAATTAGGGTCAGAGTCAGTGTTCTCATGTCAGTCTGTTAGCTTCTGTATCAACAATAACTATTATTATTATTATGACTATAATAATGGGAAGTACCAGTCAATGTCAATGGTGACAATTTATCTTAAATTCAGGATTTTACACACATTATAAATAATTTCAAATACACTATTTGCACTAGACTAGTTTTACCGGGGGACCTCTAATAATTTGTAATTATTAAGGAGGTCTGTGATCTTGTGAGGGAGTTCAAGTATCTCGGAATCTTGTTCATGAGTGAGGGTAGAACGCACTGTGAGATGGATCGGCAGTTTGGTGCGGCTTCTGCAGTGATGCAGGCGCTGAGCCGAAAGGCGAAGCTTTCGATTTAGTGGTACATCTATGTCCCAACCCTCACCTATGGTCATGAGCTCTGGGTAGTGACCGGAAGAATGAGATCATAGATACAAGTGGCCGAAATGAGTTTCCTCTGTGGGGTGTCTGGGCTCAGCCTTAGAGATAGGGTGAGGAGCTCGGATATCTGGAGGGAGCTCGGAGTAGAGCCGCTGCTTCTTGCGTCCAAAGAGGTCAGTTGAGGTGGTTCGGGCATCTGATCAGGATCCTCCCAGGCGCCTCCTGTTAGAGGTGTTCAGGCATGTCCCACTGGTAGGAGGCCCCGGGGTAGACCCAGAACACACTGGAGGGATTATATATCTCATCTGGCCTGGGAACGCCTTGGGGTCCCTCAGGAGGAGCTGGAAAGCATTGCTGGGGAGAGGGACGTCTGAGCTTTGCTCGGCCTGCTGCCCCTGCGACCCGGCCCGGATAAGTGGATGAAAATGGAAGAATGGTCCGTGATCTTAATCTTGAGTAAATCTGCTGCATCTGTTATTTGTCACGTAGAAATTTGACTGCAACTTTCCTTCCGCATTTTGCAGAGGTCATGTGATAATTGGCTTCACGTGAATTGAAATGCAGGTGATTTGGGGTGGTATTCAGGTTTCTTTGTTTCCTCCATGCCTCTTTCCCGCCTCTTTGAGAACTACGAAGGCTGCGTTGGCAATTATAAATGATAGTTTTGATATCATTCTGGGTACAGGAGGCTTATCTTGCTACACATCATGGAGAATCATTCGCAGAAAGACCAAGTTAACCCATCAAAAGAGCAAAATCTTAAAATATGATAAGATAGTTGACGTGACGATGTGTGGCAGAGTTGGTTTTGTTCATTTAACCCATATTTGAAAGAAAAAAGGAGGTACATAACCTTTTCGTAACCTCTTATCCTGTTGTGGGTCGCGGAGGGGCTGGGGCCTATCCCATCTGACATTGGACAAGAGGAGGGATACACCCTGGACATTGTCGCCAGACCGTCAGAGGGCTGCTGGTGACGCTGTGTTGTGTTTCTATGTTGTGTAGAGTGGCATTATAAATAACTGTGTACGTCATTTCTGAGGGATAATGTCACTAAATTCAAGTGAAATAGAGGCTTTGCCTATCTGGTGCGAATGCGGTGCAAGAAACATAGATGTGGGGGGATAATTTCTAAATCACATGGTCTCCAGGTAACACCTCAAAGCAAATAGGGCTTTTGGCACACTGTAATGTTGTTAACAGATATCCCAACTGATCGGAAGATCAACGGTTCGATCCTCAGCTCCTCCAGTTCGTGTGTTGAAGTATCCCTGAGCAAGATACTGAACCCCAAATTGATCCTGATGGCTGTTCCATCGATGTAAATGGGTGTGTTAAAAGAAAATGAGTCGCAGTTGGCACCTTGTATGGTCCCCAGTGAATGGATGAATGTGACTCGTAGTGTAAACAGCACTCTGAGTGGTCAGAAGACTAGAAAGTCGCTGTACAAGTGTAAGTCCATTTACCATGAAACAGAAGGTTTGGTAGTTCTCCACTAGAAAATTTAAAGCGTCAAACAGTAAATTTCCTACATTATGATGAATTTGAATGCACCAGTTTGTAACTTTTGTTTGATTTGATTTCACTTCATCTTCCAAAAAGAAATCTGAAATTTATCCTGTAACCCTGAACGTCAACTGTTTCACATTAAGTACACATGAATACAGTGCAGAAAGCTGTTTAAATGACTTTGATTTCATCAAAATAAAGTCCGCTGCTAGGTTCATGTTTGTATTGGTGAGGAAAAATAAACATACTCAAAATATTCAGGGGGGTGTGTCCCCTGCGTCCCCCCAAAAAGCTACGCCTATGGCTGTACCTGACCTTCAGAATCAAGTATTCAACAAAGCTTTGATTTCAATCATTAATTAACTGTTCACACACCAGTCACAGAAGCTTTGGTGTCGACAAATTAATTAATCAACACTTATAAATGTCCCCTCTTTTATTATAAATTATTAATGAAGTGTTTATAAATTGCGTATAAATGCTATGTGGGGTTAAAGTGTTTTCTTGAGCTTTGCAGAAAGTGCTGTGGATCAATACTGAGTGCTGGAGAAAATGTGTGCGTGTGTGTGTGCAGTGTACCTGTGTGTGTGTGCGCACATGCCTGCACATGTGTGTGGCTCCGAGCGGAGATGCATCATACTCTCAGCGGTGCTACAAGACTACCGCGGCCCACCAGAACTTATTTTTACTCCCCTCCATCCTCTCGCTGTCTCTCTCGCCCCTCCGCTCCTTCGCCTTGTAAAAATAGATGAAAGCGCCCAACAATGGTAGAAGGGGGTTATCCTCCCGCTCTCCTCGCCGTCGCTCCTCCGCTCGCCTTTGAGGACACAGTTAATGTGTCTCGTATGGAGGACGGGCGGGTAGAGAGGGAGGTGAAGGGGGGATTGAAATGAAAAGCTAACACGGTTTATAGGAGGTTGCTCTCTGGCCTCCCCGTGTTAGAGGTCACCGAGTGCCACACACCGCGACCTTTGACACCGGGGATGGGTTTCATAACATCGCCCCCTCTCCACACACACAGAGCCACATACACCCCTCATACAGCTGGACGCATGCTTGCACACATGTGCACACAATCCACCTGGAGGGACAATATCCTCCCGAGTTCCTCCGGCTGAGGAATTTCATTATTTCGTCTCTTCTTATTTCCTTTCGGCGGGAGTTTTTCAAGGCGCCGCGCTCATGGACACAATTACTCAGGGTCATATATGCATTAGTGGAAAAAAAAAAAAATCCCCTCCCAAAGTAGATGTGTGTATTTTTTTTTTTCTATTGCACAGGAGAAAAAATAAAAAGAGGATACTCATTATTTTTCCTACCCTGAACAATCCTTCTGTGGTTCTCTCAGAAGTCGAAAGAGAACAGAGGGTGAGGTTTGGTCCGAGCCGTCACAGAGCGAGTGACTTAATGCCTTTTTCCGACACTTCTTTATTTATTTTTTTTTTACAAAGGCTTGTCCGTTTAGTCCATCGAACCGGTTTCCCTGGAAACTGCAAGGCCAGAAATCCACATAATGGTCGGCATTAGTACCGTACATGTTTTATGAAGGCTGAGAGCTCACCCTACTTAAGACAAACATCCGCCGAACCATCCGCACGGCCGTGAAATTGGTGTGGCATGAGGAGGAAACTGTGTGTATGTGTATGTGTATGTGTATATGTGTGTGTGTGTGTGTGTGTGTGTGGTGCTAATATTTGCTTGCTTCTCTCCTGTGAGTGTGAAGCTGCTTTCTTATGCATTGTTGACCCATTTAAGGGCTTTGGCTTTGCAGCTATTGTGCCGTCTCTCATAGCTCACAATGTGAGCAGTTTATTCCTATACATACGGCGCCCGCATGAAACCACACAAAGGAAAAAAAAGCTCAATGTATTTCGGCGTTTTTTTCCCCAACGTGAAAATACTCTTTTGTCTGTTTCTCTTCTTCCTCTCTCATAAATACATTATCTCTTCCCCTCATTCTCTTTTTCTTTCTTCCTCTCTGTCGCCCTTTCCTGGAACGCAGGTTGAAATGAAATGTCGTCAGAGCGAGAGGGGGGGGACGACGCATCGCCGGGGTTTCGCCGTGGAATAAAACAACCCGCTGACAGCTCGGGAATTATTTTGGGGCACCACGCGCCATTTCCCCCTCACGCTGGGATGAATATGCATTGGCACCCGGTAATTGAAGTGCCGCGTCAACTTGAGCCCGTGACTTGACAAATTTCACCCGAGTCTCTCTCCATCATCGGCGCCGCTCCCTCTCCTGTGTTGTTTGTAATTTCGGTGCACCTGGTCGTGAAGGCGAGGAAGCATCCAAACGCGCACCCTTCCCGCCAGGTGTTTTTTTTTTTTTTTTTTTTTTTTTGTCACCTCAAGGTCACAAAACAAGAAGCAGAAATGAATTCTCCTCTCCTTTGTGTGCCATTCACCGTGGCCAGCTGTCTTTTCAAGCCTGTGAAATGCAGCAATCACCTCACAAAGCTCCGGCTCAGCTATGCACGTCTCTGATGACTGTGGTCCTGAGCACAACTTCCTGTGAGGGATGAGGAACGGCAAAGTGGCAGTCAAAAGCTTCCATTTAAACCACAATAGAAAAGCACCCGAGAGCCAAAACATATCAGCGGACACAATCAGAGCAAAGTAACGCGACACCGAAACCAAACAATGGAGGTAAATGTGGTAGGGATTTGATGAGGGAAAGCCAGGTGAGTTGTTTTTCTTTCCCTGGGGGTGTTTTACAAAAAAGATTAACCCTTTGAACAAACGCAATAGTGGCACACCTGTTTCTGTGTGGCAAAAGCGTGTGACTCTTTGTCTGCTTCCTGCCCTTTTGTTTGCAGTCCCGCCTGCAGACTAATGGCTACCTTGAAGGCTAAAACAATAGCATTTATCTTGTCTGCGGCTCAAAGTAACCCTCAGGCAACCACTTTAGCAGAGGTTGTGGGACTAGTCACAGGAGTGTCTCCGCAGGGCACGCAGGATTAGATTTAAGCGCAGGAAAAACTAACTAATGAACAACGGTCAACAGAGATTTGAAGCATTGTTTAAAGGAAAGTTTAAACTTCCTCAGGTTATTCCTATTTTCTGTTCTTTGACTTTTTGTTGCGGTAGCTGTAGCCGGTTTAATAATAAAGGGTAACTTTAGTATCTGTAAACCATATTATTTGTCTAAGTGACGAATGGAAACAACTGTATTTGATTCTGGTCCAGTATTGAGCAATTGTCAATTTACATCCTTTAGTAGTGCCAGTTTTTGCCACTGACAGGCTCATATTGTCATTTTAAGTGTCTGACAACATTATGGAAAGGATCCCTACAGAGATAGACCTTTTTTCTAAAGCATAAGATCCTTTTTGTTTAACCAGAAACAGCCCCAAAATCACCATCTGCAAATAGACCAGACTACTTTAAAAAAAACAGTAATTTTATCATCATAAAACACACTCATTCAAAGTCGAGAGAAACAAAATAAAACAAAAAGTCACCTTGGTTCGTCTTTCCACTGTTCCAACAATAACCAACTGTGGTTTGGTTAAAATAAACCCTTCATTCACTCAGTTAGATGTGAAAATATGCTAAAATTGCTGTTTATTTAAATGGAGTTTGGTAGATTTTTACTTTTTAACAAAAAGGTCTGTTTCTGTTGGGATCCTTTCCATAGTGTTGTAAGACACTTGTTTAATTTGAAACAATTCAAATAAATGCAAGTTTAGGGAAGATCCTTGGTTATAAGGCTCAATCCCAATACACCCCTAGCCCTTACCCCTACATTTTGCACGTGCACGGTCTATGGTGAAGTGTCAGAACTACATGGCCCTTCACACAAAGTTTTTCAGAGGCAAACTTAAAACCAAGTGTTATGAGAAACCATTGGCAAGATGGCTGCACAAGCAACAAAGAAACCCACAACCTTATTTTCTTCGTCAACAAAGACTTAAAACTTATGATAACCATCACATTATCTTACCTTAATGTTGTTTCAATGTCTTATGATCATTTTTTGAAACAATAAGAAAACAAATTGCTACCATGCAGATGTCTTAGTACGTTAGCTAACTAACTAGCTAGCTAACGTTACATTGTTATTTCTGATTTGTAAATGTCAGTCCTGCATTTTGGCATATTTTCATGTCTCATTCCCTCCCTTTAATGGCATATAACACCAGAAATGTAAGTAAAGTCCAGCAGCAAAGTCGCTGCACTTGTTACCACTCCTCAAATATCAGACTGGCAGGCTAAGAGCACAGTTTGCTAACGTTAGTTTACAGATCACGGCTAGTGGTCCTGGTGATGAAGCAGTGATTTATTTATTTTTTTGCTGATTTATTTGATTGAGTAATGGCATCAAACTTAAGTTGTGAACAAATCCCTAGTGGTATCCTTATGTTCCGGTACATTAGCTTAATAGCTAGCTAACGTTACATTATTATTGTTGATTTGAGCATGACAGTGCCACATTTTGACATATTTCTATGTCTCATTTCCGTCCTTGATGGCACATAACACCAAAAATTTGACTTAAGTCCAGCAGCAAAGTTGCTGCCATTGTTACCGCTCCTCTAATACCAGAGCAGACGGGCAGGCTAAGAGCAAAGGTTGCAAACGTTAGCTTACAGATCACTGCTAGTGGCCTGGTGATGAAGCAGTGTTCTTGTTTTATTTGATGACTCGTTCACTTGATTGATAGCGTGAAACTTAAGTTGTGAATAAACTGCAATTGTCCATGCTTTTCTGTCTCCAATGATAAATGTCATACCATTATTGTCATAGTTGTGTCCGTTTACGTAAGCGCCATTGACGACTACAGTTGCTGTATGAGAGTCTTGAAGGGTTTCAACCACTGCTCCTTGTAACTCTGCTCCCAGGAGCTAAGGAGCACTCGAAAACGAGGGCTATTGGTAAAAATAAATGGATTTGGGCTGAAGTCTACTACAGTTACTGCTACAACATTGTCTCAGCATCAAACAACCCTTCAACTTTTATCAGGCATGAGGAGAGCGAGAGAGAAAAGGGAGCAGGAAGAGCTTGACATGATGACAAAAGACGCCCCTGCCTGCGCCCCCGCCACCGATGGCCTGACAAAACAGAGCATCCTAATCCAGATGATGTGCCTCCAAGTCTGCTCACAATGCCCGCAAACACAACATTCATAGGCACACACATAAATACATATGTGAGGGACCAGATTCAGACAAAATCACTCTCTATCTCTTTAAGCGAATGCCCTGAAATCAGCTTTTGGCAGCCTCGGCAAACATTGTTTCGCCTGCAACTCGCAGCGAGTGAATGGGTTTGTGTAATTGTTGGAGGGATGCTACTGGGAAGAGGCGTCTGACAAACCAAGAGCTTTGTATACGAAGACATGAAGGAATCCTTTGTGCTGAAGGTGTAAGTGAAAGCTGGATGTAAAATACAGGAAAGAAAGGGCACACTGTTCTCAAATTAACACTGTGTGAGTTTTTTTGTTGTTGTACCGGGCTACTGTATTCTTCGGCTCATGTACACAGGGGCTGTAGCCTGCAGAGGAGCGCTGTTTAGCCTGCCCTCCCACACACAATGTACGGCTTGGATTTTGAAAATCTTCTGGAAGTGACAGATTGGGTTCACACACTGCGCTGGGAAACAAGTTACAGTCATTATCCAGTTATAGCGGCTATGATGAACTCTTTCTCAAACTACTCTTTGGGTAGTTGTCTCATATCAGGACTGCCACACACACACAGAAGTGTTTTGATCTCTCAAGGCCTTTTTTCCACCTAATACAGAACTGCCTTTAACCAATTAAAGTGGAATTCCACCATTTTTTCCCAGTGTGTACATGAAAGAAATCTGACTACACCACTGTAACCCTCTAGCGGCAGTAGTCGTTACTGGGATAAGACAACCAAACTGTCAGTGGCTGAGTTGCATCGTGGGTATTGTAGGCACCAGGTTTTGACAAGAGTGAGTTGAATAAGATGATGAAATCTCTGGTTCTGCTGCAGTGAGTTTTATAGTTTTTTCAAACCATCCATCATGATTTCGACAGTGTTATAGGAGTGCAATGCTAAATCAGTGGAGTGCAGATCTATTTAGACTGCGTCACAGCCTGAGTGACATTAATAAATGAGTGATTAATCACCAGAAGAAATGTTGGCATCGAACGATTCTGCAGAAAGCGGATATGTTGCATTTGCACGTTATTCTGTAGCAGATAATATTATGGTTCATGTCTAGCTTGATTTAGGCCCCAAAACCACTTGGTAATGGTTAGGAGAAGATCATGGTGTTGCTTAAAATACCTGGTTGGTGCGCACAATCCTCGCTGGAAAAGCAGCAATGTCGGGGTAAAAAACAACCACTTTTCAGGCCACAATTCCACAGGAAAAACAATTATGTTTTGGTCCACAATCCCAGCTGGAAAAGTAACAATGTCTTATTGAAAAAACCAACCACGTTTTGGGCCACAATCCCCACTTGAAAAGACGTATGTAAAAAACAATCACTTTTCATGCCACAGTCCCCTCTGGAAAAGCAGCAGTATCTTGGTATAAAACAACTACTTTTGGGTCCACAATCCCTGCTGGAAAAGCAGCAGTGTCCTTGTATGAAACAACCACTTTTCATGCCACTATCCTGGCAGGAAAAGAAATAAAGAAAATAATATCCAGGTGAAAAGCAACCTCCTTTTGGGCCGCAATCCCCACTGGAAAAGCTGCGGTGTCTCCGTAAAAAACATCCACCTTTGGGCCACAATCCCTGCTGGTAAAGCAGTGGTGACTTTGTAAAAAACATCTGCCTTTGAGCCACAATCCCCACTGGAAAAGCAGCAGTGCCTCTGTAAAAAACATCCGCCTTTGGGCACAATCCCCGCTGGAAAAGTAACAATGTCTTCTAAAAAAAAAACAACAGCTTTTTGGGCCGCATTACTGGCAGGAAAAACAGTGATATCTCGGTAGAAAAACATCCGCTTTTGGGGCACAATCCCCGCTGGAAAAGTGACATTATCTTCTTGAAAAAGCCAACTGCTTTTTGGGCCACAATCCCTGCTGGAAAAGCAGTGATGTCTGTGATCATGTCTGTACCACTATATCAGGAGGAAAAGCAGCCAAGTCTCTGTGTCTCAGTATCAAACAAGTGCTTTTCATGCCACAATCACAGTAGGTAAAGCTGTAACACACCTGCTTAACACATCCTTAAAATGCTGCTGGAAAAACAGTGACGGTTTGCTTCAAAACACCCACGTTAAGTGCGTAGGGTACATGCCATCTACCATCCCCTCCACCTCCTGATAACAAAGTCAGCTCATAAAATATAACACTTAACAATCATTGATACGAAAGGTACAAATATAATGTATTTGTGGTTTGCCGACATTTTCTTTTTAGTGTGTGGGTTGTTACTTTAGGTTTTACACTATTCGTTTAAATGGAGGAAAAACATGTACTAGGTCTATCATGACCTCTTGGACAGTAAATCTCGCTGCTGTAACCTCAGTCACTGAAATGGCTGCTCAGGTAGCTTCATAGTTGGGCCAAGTTTGACCTGAACAGATTGTAAGGACAAACAATACCAGACATGGTAAAAATTTGCGTAAGAATTCAAATTTTTGGACACTGTTAGAGTATCCAATTTTAGTGACTGTGAAAAAGAAAGAGACGGAGCGAGATGAATGATGGTTCCATCACCCCACACGTTGTGAATCTGAAGTCACGCCAGGGCAGCATAAATCATCTTAATCCCTGAGTGATTGCAGACGGAGCAAGGACACACACATCCGCACACACGCACTTATGCATACATACACGCGTATAAACACACATACACACTCCTCACCTTGTTCCAGAACTCCCTAAATCACCATTCAAATCACTCATCTTTATTAAAAAAAAAAAAAAAAAAGAGGCAACACTTCTTTAACGGCTCATGGGGCTTGAGCGAGGTTTAATCTTAATCAAAAGCAACCGCAGATTATAAGCACCAAGAACAGATGGTTTCCGGAGTGAAAATTGCATTTTCCAGACATTTTTGATTGTTTGCTCTTTTCTCCCTCCCTCCTTGGTGTTATTATTATTATTACTAGCCCTGCTTTTGCTGATTTCATTTTGGTCTTAAAGGCATTATCTGGGCTTAAGACTCGCTGACCAATTCCAAAAAATGCTCCTGTCAGGACCTTTCATTAGCGCCAAAGTCTTAATCCACCTCAATACATACATGCAGTAATCCCCCCTCCCCACAACACCACCACCACCACCACCACCCTCCATCCTCTCCTCTGAAAAAGACCATAGCCGTCAACACTCATGTTCTCTGGCTGAACTCTGCGCGAGGACAAAGCAATTTGTTTCCAACGCGTCAGAGGAGGAGCTTTTGAGGAGGCACATGTAAGAGCCGGCTGCAGAGGGGTGAGAGTGTATACAGTGTATAAACAGATTTTTTTTTTTTTTTTTGCAGTGAGACTGCGAGAATAAAGACAGTGAGCTCCTTTTTGTGGTTTGGGGCTTTGATAGAAAGCCTGCAAGCCAAAGAGTTTATCCTCTGGCAAAGGTGATGATGGGAAGAGAGGAAAGAGCGAGAGAGCGAGAGACAGAGGGCGCGAATGTGGGAGTGCGTAGACGCGATTGTATTCTGTTCAAGGTGTTATGCAACCCGGGCAGACTCTTCCCTTTTCTTGTGATTAATTGTGTACGTGCGCGTGTGTGCGTCTGTCTGTGTGTGTGTGTATCCTCGCACTCAGGCGGGAGATTGTGTCAGTTTAATCTGAAGTGCTGATGATGTGAATAGGGCAAAAAATAATGAGAAACAAAGAATGCACAGTTAAGATCCAGAGAGCACTTCCACTAATGAAATGCAGCGTCTGATACATTTTCATACACACACACACACACACACACACACACACACACACACACACAAGCTAAATGAAGCCTTACTCTCTCAAGCTGCCACAGATAAAATAATAAACAAATCAATTGGTAAAATATGTTTCCTATATATATCATTCCTGTGAAACGAATTCAGACAGCAGGACCAGGAATCACTCTTCAAACGCTGACAGTCAGCGGTCCTACACGTCAAACTACGACCCTCTAGGTACCCCTCTTGCGTCAGTTTTGGACGCCTAGTGACAGCATGTCAATATCCACTCGTTTCATGCACTGTCTTTTCAAAACAAACTTGGAAATGTACAGTTTCTGCTCGTTACATGCAGACAGTCTCCTCTCAGATAAACTTCAAGTGTAGGTGTTGTTTTTAGGTTTAGTTCTGTAGGTTAAGGCAACAAAAGTACATGGTTAGGCGTAAAGAAAGACATCATAGTTTGTCACATGACTCACGTCACTAGTGTGGTATGCTAGCATGTCTAGCATGTGCCTCAAAGCATGATGCCTACTCAAACCTCCACACGGTTATTCTTTCCACAGCCTCACACCCATTAACTTGTAACTAACTGGTTAATTTTTATGAGGAAAAAAAGCAATTAAGTAAAAGACAAATGGGCTTTCTTTTAATCTGACTTTCCATTGACTCAGTGAGCTTTAGCGTCACATTTCAAAGCGCTATCCATTTAGACGTTGTGACATTATATAGTTATGTGATGTAAATTTCTTGCCTTTTAATTTATTTTCTGTTGGCTTTGCTAAAACAGAGCCAGCTAGCCTTGTTAACATGTAGAAAATAAGCTAACGTTAGTCATGGCTGCTTTGCCCTGTGCACCACACAGGTCTTGTGGGAGCTAGCCAGTGGTGCTATTTATACGCTATAAATGCTAGTAATGCTGTCCACAGTGTGTCCAAAGTTGCTGTGGTCTACCCCCAGGTTGCTCCTGTAAATAAGCGCCTCACTTTTGAGCTGCAAACCCCCTTTGTTAGCCATGTTAGCACCACTATCCGTGCTGGCACTGCTAACGGTTCTAGAGCTAACTTAACAATGCTAAAGGAGGTTTGTGGCACAAAATTTAACTGCTTACTTACTGAGACAGGAGGGTGACCACCATGTTTTCTCAGTAACGCTGTTGGTTCAGGATGGCATTACTAATCGCTGAATGAGTGGTGGTGCTAGCTAGCTCCAGCTAATGGTGCACATAGCAGTAAACTGAGGAGCGCCAAAATCAACCTCTTGACTGTTACACCAAACTGAAATATATTTAAATAATGGTTAACCGTTGACATCCTAAATCAAAACTTAACATCACATTACGATACAATACGGCTGACTAAAGCAGGGTGTGTGATGTACTTTATGTCCCGAAGGGAAATTTGTCTTGGACTCAGCAGTAGCTCCTGAGTCCAAGACAAATTGAGCCCCAAAAACTTGATTTCTTTCATTCTGGTTAATGTCTATTCACCAATTCGTGCCTTCTCTGCATCAATTTATGGTGTAAATGTCTTTAAAATTGTCACAAATAGAAGTCATTTGCTATTTTAATGTTTTATTAGGGGACACAAATGTACATGTTCTAGATATTGACGGGGACGTGTCACCTGTGTGCCCCCCAAAATCTACACCTTTGCTATCTGACGTATAGAAATGGTGTTTTTTTTAGGTCTTTCACTCGTTTATGGAGCAAAAAAACATCTACTATCACACAATTTCATGTCTTAGGACTTTTAAATATATGTAAAAGTCCCCTGCTACTTTCATGTTTTCATAGTGGGGGACAAATGCACATGTAAATATCAAGGGGGACAATGTCCCCTGCATCCCCTCCGAAATCTGTACCTCTGGTGATGGCGAGCGCAGCATGCGTGCCAGTATCCTAATTAAAGTGAATTAGTGATGAATCACACTCAAGCATGAATCACACACTAATAAAAGCCTCATTTCATGTGCGATCCATGACGACAGAAAAATAGAAACACAGGCAAAAATAGCATTTTGTTAATATTTTACAGACAACTCCAAATCTCCGTCTTATTAAGGGGAGGTGACGCACGTAGTCTGCACCCTGGAGTGAAGCCAGGTTGGTGAATCTAAGCAGATTCAACGGGTCGATCTGTATGCACCGTCGGTTGAAAACAGGAAGTTAACGCTGGTGCGCCTGGTGCCGAAATATAGGCCAAAAAAACACAAACTTTCCCACTGTTGCTGCATGAAATCACTTGTTTATGTTGTGTCGAGAATGAGGCCACAGACGAATGTGTTCCCCAGAAAAAAAAAGGAAAGTAGGCAACAGGAATAATCTACAACAAGTTGGTTCAAATCAGGCGAAAGGCAAATGTTCACAACCCACTCAGTGACACCAGGGTTTGGATTTCGGAGCGTGATGTGTGTGTGTGTGTTTATGCGTGTGCAGACTGTAGAGGTCCACTGGACAGCGCTCTCTTTACTCACCCTGACAGGCAGAGAGCTGTAAAAAATTGCACCATATTTCCTCTCAAGTCTCTTCTGATACTGAGAAGCAATGTTTTCACAGCTGCCTCGCTTTCCTCCAGTTTCCCACTGCGTGTGTGTGTATATACGCGTGTGAGTGCCTCTCAGTGTGTGTGTGTGTGTGTGTTTATGTGTGTTTGCATACTATTTTTTCCCTCTTTTTTACCCAATGTGAGCAGAAAAGGAAAAACAAAAAGTAGGTGCCAACTGTTTGAGGCGCAGAGAGACAGAGAAGAGAGGGTCCTGCTTTGTTCCACAAACTTCTCTCCCTCCCCCTCTTGTTATCTCTCCCTCCTCCTCCTCCCTCCTCCTCCTCTTCCCGCCTGCTCCTCCAACATCTCGTCGTAATCATCTGTTTATGCAAAAACCTAAATATGATTCACGAGTAATCAGCTCGCCACCTCCCTAAGAAATGTCACTTTGTGCATTTTGGGGGCTCACTTAATTGAAAATATGACTCTCACCGCTCAGTGGACGTTCGCAGCGTGTGAAACATGGATGCGGCCCCCTCTGTATCCAATTAGAAGCCAGTCATCTATGATGACAGCGCTGTGTCGGCAGGGAGGGGAGGGGGGAGATGATGTGGGGGGGAGGCAGCCGCTACTGCAGCTAATAATAGACTAATAACTCTGACGGTGTGCTGACAGTGTTACGTCGCCATGAGATGTTCAGCGGTGGAGGAAAGTTTCGGGTTATTATTGCAAGTGTGTTTGGTTGAGATTTGCATTTGTGTGTGAGTCTGCATGTATAATATATGTGACAGCAGGATAAATTATATACTGTACAGCAGCCTGTGCAAATATGCATTGTTTCCAGTTTCTATCCTCGACTCTGGGGGCCCCTGGCAACGAGGCCTACCCACCCATCAACAAAACGATTGTCAACAAAACTAGAGAACTTCCTGAACTGCTTCAAAAGTCCAAATTTGAACTTGAAATTAAATATTATATAAAAGGAGAGGTGTGTGCGATTTAGTGGCATCTAACAGTCAAGACTGCAGATTAAAACCAGCAGAAACATGCTAAACAAGAGCTCCCGGTTAGGATTCCTCCAATGTTCACTGTTCAGGAGGTTTTAACCAGGAGTCGGATTAGCCACAGAGTCCTCCTTCTCTCCAAAACAAACAGACCAGGTAATTAAAAAAGGTAAAAACACTGAGTCAAGTAGTTTCATGTCGAAAATTAGTGTTTTTTTTGCTCCCGGTTAGAATTCCTTCAGTGTTTATTGATCAGACAGCTTTTAGCAGGTGCTGAATTATTTGCAGAGGTCTCTTCCTCTCAAAAAAAAAAAACGGACTCTCGGAATTAAACAGGTAAAAACAATAAATAAAGCAGTTTCACGTTACAAATCAGTGTTTCTCCGACACCGGTTTAACGCCTGCTAATGCGTCCTTCTTCTTTTTCTGTGATTACTTAAGATCGAGACGTTCAGGAAGTTGTTACTGGGAGCCGAATTATCTGCAGAGGTCTCCTCCTCTCCAAAACAAACGGACCCAGTGAATTAAACCAGTGAAAACACTGAATAAAGCAGTTTCACGTTATAAATCAGTGTTTCATTGAAGCTAGTCCAGCATCTGCTAATGTGTCCTCATCTTTTCTCTCTGATTTAAGATCCAGACATTCAGAAGGTTTTAATCAGGAGCCAAATTATCCGCAGACATCTCTTCCTCGTCAAAACAAACAGACATGGTGATTAAAACACTCAATAAAGCAGTTACTGTGAAAAATCAGCACTTTTTCAATGCAGTTTGGTTCATTCCAGACAGGCCACTAGCCCAGCACCTGCTAATGTGTGCTCCCTTTTTCTCTGATAACTTAAAATCCAGATGTTTAGGAGGTTGTTACTGGGAGCTGAATTATCCGCAGAGGTCTCTTCCTCTCCAAAACAAACAGACATGGTGACTTAAACCAGTAAAGACAATGAATGAAGCACTTTCAGCTGAAAAATCTGTGTTTTTTTCCTATGCTGTTCGGCTCATTGTGGCTCAGTGGCTGACCCGAAAATGCAAATGCCACTATCTAGAGCTAAGGTTTGGTTCGTCCGTTGGGGGCTACTGTAGAAACATGTCGGTGCAACATGGCAATCACCGTGAACGAGGAATCCCTCCCTGTGTAAATATAAACAGCTCATTCTAAGGTAATGGAAACACAGCGATTATTATTTTTAGGTGATTGCACACTAAAGAAAACCATAATTATTATATCATAAACCATTTCTGCCAATATATCCCCCTAACTCCTACACACTGGACCTCTAACAAATACCACAGTGTGTGTGTGTCTCCTCTAAGCCTGCCTTGGTGTAGTCCCTCTGCTATAATCACCAACTGAAGAGCCACTGCTCATTATTATTCTGTTTATCAAGCTCTTACTGGTGATGAAATCCATCCAGCATCTCATTGCTGTAGGAGGAGAAAAAAGTCCAGCAGAAAAACAAGCTGCGAATAGTTTAGATTTTTCTGACTTCCAGAGTTAAAAATTCACATTGTGTATAAACCCCATGTCTCTCTGCATCCTTGACTTCCTCTGTTTTTGGAAACATAGGTAGAGGCTCGTGTGTTTCACTGCTTATGTTGCCCAGCAGCCGACGCACCCCGTGTTCCAGCAGCTAGTACTAGGAGAAATATCGATCTAGACGTCGCAGACAACCTTGGCTGTCGGAGGGCAGACATTGGTGCTATACATTGCCTGACCTAAAGTTGTCTCAGTCTGGCTGAATAGACAAAACCACTGCAGGAAAAAAAAGCCTTTAATGATGTATTTTCTCCTGCAAATAAAAAAAACAGACATGCTGGTTGTGGTCTAAGTGTTTGTGAGCTAGTTAATTGTGTTTCCCCCGTGAGAGGGAGGGTGGTGGAGTCTGCGAGGCAAGGCCGGCACACCTGCTCGCATGAAGCCGCCGCAAATGAAAATCAAAAGGAGTACCGGTAGCTGGAGAGCCCTTCTCTAATAATAGGAGTTAAGGTCTGGGAGCAAGGTAGAGTGTGAGAAGAGGGGTTTGCATAATGGGAGAGGGAGTGTGTGTGTGTGTGTGTGTGTGTGTGTGTGCACAACAGAAACAGAGGCAGGATCACACACTCTTTGTCTCACTCTATTTCTCTCAGTTTCACATCTAAATCTTTTCGCACGCACATACTGTACATTCCACTGGCTTAACGGTCGCCCATATGCCAGGACATGAGCAGCAGGACACAAAGCTGCTGAATGAATGCTGCGAATCCAAAGGCTTAGGAACCTTAGTGTGTAAATGTCAACCTTTCTTTAACGCGTCTCTAACCTTGGCTGCCAAACTGTGCCCTTATTCACTTCACATAAGGTCGGTGGATTAATACTGAACTGTCAGAGCTACAAAAGTGGTGACCGTTGTTATCATGGTGAATATTTTACATCTTGGTATCTTGGTCCTCTCTGTTCTTACACACAGTGTATTGTATACGACTCATTATTCTCAGTTTCTTTGTAACAGAAATCCCACTACACTCGATTATTTTAATAGAATGGGGTATATTTGAATGGTGGTTAGTGTAGTGACTATCAGTGTTGTAGATATTAGAAGGCTCCTGATACACCGACAAGTTTAGAATTCTGTTATCAGCTATTAAACGCCTGTGTTTCTCTTTCATCTGGAGGTGGAGTGGATGGTGGATGGCATAACAAGATGGCTGCCAAGCTGCAGACAACAGTTTGAGACAAACAACCATCATCTGTTGTTCATTAGTAAGAAAAAGAGGCATTTCAAGCACATTTGTGCCCCCAAAACAATTTCAAATGTATTTTAGCGACACATGCCTGCATTTCTAGCAGCATATGAAGTGGTGTTTTCAGCTGTGTTTGTGCCCCCACGTTTTTTTTAGGGGCATTTCTTCCCTCAAATGTGGATACTGTCCCTGTGTTTCCAGTGGCATTTATGCCCCCTAAACTGTTTTTTTTATCAACATAATGTGCTATTTCCTCTCCTAACTGTGGGTGTTTTTAGCAACATGTCCCTGCACTTTCAATGACGTCTCTGCCCTCAAATGTTGGTGTTTTTTACCGACACATTTTGGCATTTCTAGTAGCTTTTCCAGCAGCGTTTATGGCCCTTAACAGTTTTCTTATCATCACAATGTTCTATTTCCTCCTAAATGTGAATATTTTTGGCGACACATCGCTGCATTTCCGGTGGCGTTTCTGCCCTCGAACATGGGTGTTATTTAACGACACATTCAGCATTTCCAGCAGCCTTTCCAGCAGCATTTGTGCTCCCCAAAGTTGGTGTTGTTTAGCATCAGAATGTGCCGTTTCTTCCTCTAAACATGTTTTTTTTTTTGGCAACATGTCCCTGCATTTCCAGCAGCGTTTCAGATGGTGTTTCGTAGCGTCACAATGTGCCCATTCCTGCCCTAAATATGAATAATTTTTTTTACGACATGTCCCTGCATTTCCAGTGGTGATTCTGCTCTAAAATGTGGGTGTTTTTTAGCAAGACACATAAAAGCGTTTTCAGCTGCTTTTCCAGCTTTGTTTTTGCTCCCAAAACTTGGTATTTTCTAGCATTACAATGTGCTGTTTCCTCCCCTACATGTGGGTGTTTTATGGTGACAGGTTTCTGCATTTCCAGCAGCATTTGTGCCCCCAGTTGGTATTTTCTAGCATTACAATGTGCTGTTTCCTCCCCTACACATGGGTGTTTTTTAGCAACAAGTCCCTGCATTTCCAGTGGCATTTGAACCTCCAAACACAGGGGATTTTTAGCAATCCCTTGGGCTGTTTTCAGTGGCACTTTAGGCAGCGTTTGTGCACCCATGGGTGTTTTTTAGTGACCTGTCACTGCATTTCTATCAGTATTTGTGCCATCAACCATGATTGTTTTAAGCCTAAATGTAACCACACATTAACCACAATGTTGTTGAAGTGTTTAAAAAAGTGATTCGGAGCATACCAGTTAGTGTAGCAAGGAGCCTTCGAACCTACACCGACTACGCTGAAAACCAGTACTCAAGCCTTTTTAATCGAGTGATGTGACAGAGTGGGTGACAAATTCAAAATTGTGGTTGAAAACTGGATTTGAGGAGCTAAAGCTCTCCAGCTAAACCTCCTGTTTTTGTTTTTCTTTTCTAAAACTTACTAAGAGGAGCTCATAGTCAGGAATGTGTGTATTTTCTCACTCTTTTCTATGACTGGAAGCATTTTCTTAGCTGTCAGAGTTGAGAGAAGATCTTGTTAACTGTAAACTGCTGTGATCTGAGTCCTGCTGCTGCAGAAAACATCAGTTTTGGTGTGCAGGGACATAAAATCCAGACGAAACATCTGTTTAAACTGATCTGCACCTTATAAATAATATGGCTATGGCTGGTGAAAAATATGTGAAAAATGAACTGATGAGCTTAGAGTGTTGTAATCACAGCAGATTAGAAGGTAGAAGCCTAATATCACGACTGTAGCTGCAGATGATCTCACGGAGGCCAGCAGCGTGTGCACATCGCTGACAGGGAGATGATGTACTGGCTGTGGCAAGTGCTGTCTGACAGTAAATGCCTTCCCCCCCCTCCTCCATGTTTACAGTAGTAAATGGATTATGGTCCATGGGCAGCTCCACGTTAACCTGCACACATGTCTGCTCCCGGGTTCACACGCGCGCCTCTGTGATGGGAAAGAGAGCCCGACACTAGCACCTTCACGAGCGCCAGCGTAGCCTCTGGTTGAACGCTTAGCGTGTCGCTAATCACGTTAGCATCGATCATGTGAACGCCCCGGCTTTGACCTTGCTGCACTGCACTCGCTCTGAAGTCAGATTGAAGGTAGCCGAGCTGCACCTCTCGCAGAGCCGTTAAAAAGGCACGGGGGCTAACAGTGTGAGTGCATTAAAGAAGCGCTAATATGTGGAAAGCGTGCCGGAGCCATCACTCAGCAGACGTGTTCGCACATTTGGCTGCGGTTGTGACCGAGAGCTTACATGTTTTATCCCGCGTGTCAGTGTGATGTGTGTGGGCTGCTGCCGCGGATACCCCCCTTGTAATACGCTAATATGCATTAGAATTAAGCTCATGCCTCTGAAATGAAAACACCGGAATTAGCCGTCAAAATGAGAGCCAGGCTGAAGAGAGTTGGGAAGAATGGGGGGGGGAGCAGGGTGCAGAAGGGTGTGTGTGTGTGTGTGTGTGTGTGTGTGTGTGTGTTGGCAATATTATGAATGTAATGTTTCTTTTCATAAAGTCGGGGATGAGGTCGCCACAAATGATTCCCCCCGACGTAAGTCCGGGAAATGAAGCTTGCTCTTTTCAACGAGGATAATTAGCTGGGCTGACAGTCGATCCCCATTTGTGACACTGATTTTTTTTTCCTCCCCCCACTCCAGTTTGGGACTATAATCCCTCCTTTGAGGACGTGCAAGTGACAGAAGTATTTTTTGTCCTTCTAGAATATTCCAGCAATTAGAGAGGGTACAATAATACCCATCAACTCCTTGTAATTAGCGAGCATTTGAGATGATGCCAGAGAAACTGAGAGCCCTTTTGACCTCGACAGGGGCTGAGCAGTTTTCTCGCTGCGCGTTTGTGTGTCTCCGGGTCTCGGTGTACACAGGGGAGTCAAGTTAGGATGAGTAAGCAGTGTGCAGCCGCCGCAGCACAGAGTGTACCTGCACCACCCTTCATCCAAACCCGCCGATTCAGCATTAATGCGAGCGCACGCACATTCAAAGAGTAGTGTGTGTGAGGTTGTAACTAAAACCCAGGCCCCCGTGTGTGCCTTTGAAAAGTTCTCTTCCACGTCTGTTGTTTGTTTTCAGCTGCCAACTTGTTGTTGACTGTCTGTGTCCAGCGATGGTTATCACAGCTGATGATGCCCTTCTCTGTCAGGCCGTGACCCCTTTACTCCCACTGAATTATCATCTGTCAGAGACACGGAGAGCGAGAGGAGGGAGGGAGGTGGAGGAAGGGTACAGAGAAACAAGGGGACAGAGGGAAGATTTGGCTGAGTGCCTCCGAGGTGTTTAATTGTCTTCATTGATGACCGCCCCACCTGCTCGCTTGACACACATTTCCCAGCCAAGACATGTCACGCATAAACAAATAACTCATGCGCCACGGGTGAGATTTATAGGGACCAGCCCAGCCTGGCTCCCTCACAGGAAAAGGATTGTTTCTGGTAAATGGCGAGCCATAGCACAGATCAAACCCAGTGGCGCCTCAAGAAATTTTTCATAGTGGTGGCCAGATGGAGAAACTAGAAATCTTAGCGTGGCACACCAAAAACCAAAAGTGCTGTAGTATATGGGCAAGGTGAAAATGATGTCAATATGAGAGTCACATACTGATATACTTTGACTTCTTATTTTACTGTAAATATTACTAGTCATCTGATATCCATGATTGATACCCTTACAGTTAACAATTTGAGTTCCACAACAATTCTGTTTGCTTTCGTTTCCTTAAAAGGACAAATATAGAGCTTTAATTTGAAGAAGTACATTAATTGTACAGAGCAAAATATGTACTAGAAACAAGCTTTTAGTTTAGAGGAGACTCGTGGGTACCCATTGAACCCAGTTTCATTGAGATATTTTACGGTCGGGGTTCAAGGGACCTCGTTGAAAGTGGCAATGCCAGTTGTTCCCTCACCAAAATTTACCCTAACTTTGGAGCGTTAGTTAGCCCCCTTCCCAACAAGCTATACCCACATGGTTGGTACTAATGGATGCCTTAGTTTGCCACCACATGATTTAGCCCACTTCCCGACAAGCTAGCATGACATGGTTGATACTAATTGATGTTGTCCACTTTCACAAGAAACCAGTACCCTTGCCAGCCCAGTCCCACTCCCAATTCGTGAAACATTGACGGTTGATAATGGCCATCGACTTCAGACACTGATGCACAGAGGCACCCTTTAGCGGCAGTATAAGAAGCACCGGCAGTGGCCGTTTTTGATGCTCTGGGCAACTTTCGTATGATAAAGGGTGAAAAAGTCAGTGTAGGGTTGCCAGGATGGGGGGTGGATAGGTCAAACTCCGGACTTTCATCTGGGAGCCTGCCGTTTGTTTCCCGTGTAAAACCAATGTAGTTATTCTGATAACGCAGTATACTAGTATGTGTAGCATATGCTACGCTAGCATTAGATGTTAGTAACAACGGTACTAACTTTTTTTTCTAAACCTTACCATGTCCTTTTGTTGTCTAAACCTAAAGAAGTAAACCTAGTGCTGTAAATTTTGGGGTTCCTGGCACATTTTCATGGACAAAATTTCTCAACTTTTCCATGACTTCTCAAGGACCCATAATAATTTATCTCTTGCCAAACTTGCCTGGTGTTTTTTAAACATATCAGATGGAGAAGATGCAAACATGATGGTGAACAAAACGTTGTCAGGGCTCTGTTACGGTGACAGGTGCAGAAAATAAATTTGCTGTTTTGCTGCATTACGTGGAAGGTTATCCATGGAAGATTCCTAAGACAGTGTCATGACAATGACTTTTCAAAACCTTCAATGACTTTTACTAATTCCATGACTTTTCCAGGCCTTTAAAATGTGATTGTTTTCCATGACAGTGGAAAGATTGAAGTTTATTTTGAAAAAGTATGCATTTAACTAGCAGAAACTGTGAATTTCCTGTGAAAATGGATATTTATTTTGAAAAGATACAATGCATGTGACAAGTGTTAATCGATACGCCATCCCTGAACATCCGAAAGTGACGCAGGGAGGGTACCTAGCATGATTTATTTTAATGTGCAGGACCACTGACCAAGCGTTGGTATTTGATGAGCTGGGAGTGAGAATGTGTCGTCATTGCGTGAGCTTAAGAAATGAGCACCACAGCCTTTTAAGAGCAGTAATGTAGGCCTCCAATTATTTTGGCCAGGGACGAATCAGTGGGGGGTGGGGGGGCAGCTATTGCATCATGGCCCCCTCTTGGGCGTGCCACTGGTCGAACCAGCCGAAAAAATCCCTTTGCTCTCCAGTTAAAAGCATCTGGTTTTGCAGATCAATAACATTCAGCAACAATAAAACTTCTCTTCCCTTGATGATTCCTCCCTCCTGCTGCTCCACGTCTCAGTCGAATCCCTCGGAGTGAATGAATTAACAAGCCAACGCTCGGGGTCATTAAATTATGCAACATGAGGAGAAATATGACATATCCGGCCTTCGACCTTGGCCCTCTCCAGCTCTATTTCGCCAGCGCAAAGCTAAGTCACTTCAAACGATTTAGAAAAGCTCTTGTGTCATTAAATTTAATTGCGCAGTGTGTGGGGGGAAAAAAAAACGTGAGCTCCAAATAACACCCTCTCTCCGACTCCCGCACTTGTATGAGGCAACCTAGATTTGAACATAAACACAAAAATTGGAAGTGTGGTGGGTGGTGGAGGTGGTGGTGGTGGTGGGTAGTGGGTGGAGGGAGGGGGGGTCTGCTGAATAAGAACAAGTCAAAACAGAACCTACTCCTCTTTTCATTTCCCTTCCCTAGAGTTTAGCTCGACTCCGAAAAAGAGTTGAAAAGTTTCAATTAGAAGGAGTTTGAGCCACGGCGGTTGTGCGCTCCATCTCTTCTCCACCCCCCCCACCTCCTCCTCTCCCTCTCTCTTCACTGCAGACAGTAGTTTGTAAAGGTCAGCGCTGTCTGTCGGCTTTATTTGAGGGTGTCTGAAGACCCATTTAAGACTGACTTTAACTTCAAATGTGCTGACCTAGACGGCGCTGATTTGCTTGAGCCCAGGGTGGCATGCTGTGATTTCCCTCGCTCTCTCTCGCCATCTTCCTACATCAGTCTCTCCGCCCGCTTCATTCATTTAGATCACTTTCCCAGAGAGCTCTGAGAGCCCTTTTAAAAAGCTTGAGCAGGCTAAATTCGACGCATGAAATTTAAATAGGTCTTTAGTTGAGACGTGGGTATGTTATTTATTTATTTATGTATTTTGGACATTATACTGCATACAGACACACAGCTGCACGCTAGCTTAAACTGAAACAGCTTTACACATGCAGACGATGACTCTAATGGAGGGAAACTGACTCTATAATTAAGCTTTTAAAGGGCAACTTCAGTATTTTTCAAGCTGGACTCTATTCACTTGTGTTTTTGTCTATGTGACGAAGAATGTAGGTTTGGTTTTAACATTCAAGGAGTTTGGTTATCCTCCTCCAGAAAAGTTTGAGCATCTAACACCTAGTTTCCTGCATTCTGGAGCTTTTTTTTTTATCAGGTTACGTCCACAAAAAATTGTGTTTTTGCCACTGACAGGCTCAGGATTTATTATTCTTACTGTCACAAAGATCCCTACAGAGAAAGACCTTTTTGTTAAAGAGCATTCTGGAGAATTTTTAGCAATTAAAATCCATTAAAAGTGCTTGTTTTTGCCACTGACAGGCTCAGATTGTTAGTCTAAATGTTGAAAGGATCCCTACAGAGAAAGACATTTGTGTTACACCCGTGTGAGTGACTAATGGGAACGCTATTTTTTTTTTATTGGTCCAATTGAGCAAGAGTGCTGCAGCCAGCAGTGAAATAGGCAACAATGTAATGGGTAATTGCGCACTGTCAATTTATGTCCACTAAAAGTGCTTGTTTTTGCAACTGACAGGCTCAGATTGTTATTAAAAGTGTCTGACAACCATATAGATATAGAACCTACACAGATAGACCTTTTTGTTAAAGAGTAAGATCCTTTTCTTTAATCACAAACAGCCTTGATATTACTGTCACCAAACCCACCAGACTCCATTTAAAAAAACAGTAATTCTATCATCATAAAGCACACTTTATTTAAAGTTGACAGAAACTAAACAAAACTCACAAAAACCACCTTGGTTTGTTTTACCACTGTTCCAGCATTACCAATTTTGATAGTTAATAAATATAAATGTAAATAAACCCTTAGTTCACACAGTTAGATGTGAAAATACGCTGCCTCTATACATGCTAAAATTGCTGTTTTTTTTAAATGGAGTCTGGTGGGTTTGGCAGATTTCTGGGGTGTTTCTGATGAAACAAAAAGAATCTTTCTCTTAAACAAAAAGGTCTATCTCTGTACGGATCCTTTCTATAATGTTGTCAGACCCTTAACAACAATCTGAGCCTGTCAGTGGCAAAAACAAACACTTTTAAGAGGACGTACACTGATGGTGCACAGTTGCCCTGAGTCATGGTTGCCAGCAGCGCCCATCTCGCTCAATACTGGACCAATTCAAAAAATATTGTTCCCATGAGTCACTCAGACACAAAAACATATGATAAAAAGAGTCCAAGTTGAACAATACAGAAGTCACCCTTTAACCAAATGTGACTCATTGAAGAACACGCACTTTTTTTTAAGTATTCATTAAACCAGAAATCGACATGTTTTAGAAAGTCAACTTGCTGCATTCAAAGAGGATTCTGCTTTTGCTGAAATCTCAGGTGAATGTATTCGGGGAGCTTCCTCACAACTGTACTGAGATCTGCAAGGTCTCTGCAAGTGTTAAAGGTATGTGTTTGCTCGAGTGAATGCAAGCCCTTGACACACAGACAGATCGGTGAAGATGAGCCTCACGTATCGACCAGTGATGCGATGAAGTGTTGTCAAGTAGGTCCGGGCACGTCGGGGAAAAAAAGATAGTACGCTGACATGCACATTAGCATTGCAGCGCTCGTTCATTTAATTCATATGCACTCTGTGAACCTGCCACATCTTGTAAATCATTTCATATTTTTTGGACACGTATTTTATTCCCATGAAGCCACCGCGCAGGGTGAGATTACAGCATAAAAGCTATTGTAGGGGCACTGAAAAGTACACTAACCTCATAGCCAGGTATGACGCTAATCGTTTCAGACCAGGATGGAGGCACCAAGGGATGAAAAAGAGACGTGGTGGTGGGGTGGGGGGGCGCGTAGGTGGGTGTAATGGAAGGAAAAGAGTGAGAGTCATAAAATGGCCGGAGGCGATGCTGTTGGCCAAAGTGGGCCATTTGTGTGTGTCCGTGTCTGTTTGCGTGGCTACGGTAAATACATGTCAGGCCCTATCATCCTCGCCAGCTTAACGAGCCATGGCACTCTCACTAGGTGAGGCCACGAGGGCGCGCGGGTTAGTGGTGGTTACAGTGGCACACAAACGCACACGCATGCATGATGCGGTGCGACCTTTCTAGCCCAAACCCCCATGCAGACATGCTTTTAATATCAGGGGGGAAAAATAAATAAATTACACGTCTGGTTCAAAAGCTAGACTTGAATTCTTGTTTTAAAGAACTCCCACATTTGTTAGTGTTTTGGCTCATAACCTCAGGTCCACTGGGGGTGATTAAGCGGAGGTAAGAACATGTCTGGTTCGTTCCCCTCTCAACGCAAAGAGCCCTTAAAAACCCAAACGAGAGCTGCAGTACAGATGCTGCTTGTGCACATTCGGAGTGTGTGCGTGGAGGACACTGAAAATGTCCTGCCCCACTTCTCTCTCCTCATTTCTTGGTGAGAGTAGAGAGGGAGACTGTCCGTCCCTTACTTTAAATAGCCATTCCCTGGAGGGGGGGCACCATTGGACACATGCAAAGGCAACCCTGCTAACCCACCCACATTCTCCTGCACGTTTACCCTTCACAACACGGGAGACACTTTTGTATCAGCCGTGTTAAAGGCACCATGTGTAACTTTTCACATGTATTAACCATTATTGGGTGAACAGATTGTAACGTGACTTAAAGACCTTCCTCAACGTTCTCGGTTGGCAAGAGCAACCTGTCGACTGACTTCAATGTCAAGGACTCAAGGATGTGATGAAACTTTAACATGTAATCCCTCTCTGGCAGTGCTGCACCTCTCTTCAGCTCCGCTACAGTGCTTCAGTGTGCCACAGTAGCTAACATTAGCTAAGAAATGGCGCCTGCTTGCAGCTAATGTCAGCAAATGTTGTCTTGCTTTCTAACACGGACAAATTGCTACCTAGCAAACTTAGCAAAATACTTACATCAGCCAATTCATCCAGACTCCTTGGGCTAGTTTGCAAATTACTGAATCAGCCATGAAACAACCAACGCCAGATCCGTGCTGTGTAGGCTAGTTACAGCTAGCTGGGCAGCCAATGAGCTTACCGTAACCTGAACTAAAGTTAGACCGGTTGGTTGGCAGCCAAAGAGCTAACTGTTATCAAAACTAAAATTAGCCAGCTAGCTTGGCAGCCAAAGAGCTAACCACGACCCAAACTAAAGTTAGCCAGTTAGTGTAGCAGCCAACAAGCTAACCGTAACCTAAGATAAGGTGAGCCAGCTAGGTGGGCAACCAACAAGCTAACTGTAACCAATAATAACGTAGCTGGGTGGCCAGTGATCTAACCAGAACCCTAACTAAGGTTAGCTAGCTGGCAGCCAACGAGCCGACTGTGACCCAAACTAAGGTTAGCCAGCTAGCTGGGCACCCAAAAAGCTAACCGTAACCCAAACTAAAGGTAGCCAGCTAGCTTGGCAGCTAACTGCAACCCAAACTAAGGTTATCCAACTAGCTTGGCATCCAACAAGCTAACCATAACCCAAACTAAGGTTAGCCAGCTAGCTGGGCAGCCAGTGAGCTAACCATACTACTTACTGTTAGCTTCTTAGCTTCCCAGCTAGCTGGAGAACCTCAGCTTTGGTTATGGCTACCTCGCTGGCTGTCCAGCTAGCTGGGTGGCCAATGGCTGTAACGTAAGCTAAGATTAGCCAGCTAGCTGTGAAGCTACATGGCATGGATCTGCTGTTTGTTGCTTTGTAACGTCACCTGATTAAGTAATGTGCAAATGCAAGTCAATTACTATTAAGAAGCTACGTTCCAATGAAATGTAGGAATATACACAGTATTATATTAACATTCTATCAACCACAGCCAGTCTCTTCTTAGTTACCAGGCTCGCTTGCAGCTGCGGAGGATGCTGACCACAGTTCGCTTCACGGCCTCAGAGAGAGAAGTAAGAGCAAGGATTTTCTCAAAGTCACATACACAGCGTTTTAACATTGGAAATTTGAGGCCTCAGATTGGTCAAATAAATGTTAAATCAGCACCTGCTCTCCGTTTCCACGAACCATGTTCTTACCACGTCTCTCCCTCACGTACCCTCTCAGTCGTCTTCAGACCCGGCTACGTGTCCATCAAATCCTTCCGCCACTCGCTCATTCACCTCCCGCCCCCCCCTCCCATGGTTACTCTCTCCCCTCAGCGGCTCACTCCACTTTACTAGCACATCCAATTTGCGGCGAGTGAGTTAGAGAGGGACGATATGAATCTTATCTCACGGCTGCTTTAATTATTCCATCTTCAAGGTGCGTTCCTTTTAGAGGGGGCCGGGGTTATTAAATAGTGTCCGTTTTAATCAAGGCATGCAATAGCCCCCAAATTGGGCGAGTAATTAAAGGTGGAATAATGAAATTGAATTGGAGAGTCGACTACATTTACACTGGGTTTTGGTTCATTTTGCGGGCGCCAATTGGTCCTCGCTGAGAGGCAGCAGTCCCATGAGACCGGACTGGATTAGTTTCTGAAGGGTCTCTCTCTCATACATGCAGTCGTCTTGCGCACCTTCTCTTCCTCAAACTCCACTCCATCCCGTCCCTGCGTTTTGAGACAAATGGGCCAGTAATGATACCCCTTCATCGCCTACTTTCCTCCTGGCCTGTTCTCTTCTCCTCTGCGTCCTCAGTCTTTTCCTGTACTTTGTAATGAAGCATTACTGTCTCTGTCTTCCAGGCAGACAGTGATAATTACCGGCAAAGTGAAGTAGACTGCAGTGCAGCCGCTTCATATACCACAAAGACACCTTTTATGGGATTAGAGTGTCCCTTTTTTCATTGTGTACCTGTCATGTGGAACAAGTGTGCATGTGTGTGTATGTGCTTGGGTTTCCTTAGCAACGTGAAGAATCGCAGTGTCCAACAGAGTTTCGCTGTTTGTCAATCGATGTTCTGCTGCTTTGAGTATTTATAAAAGCTTTTAAATGGAGCCTCTCGGTTGATGCTTGCCAGTTAGGTACATGTTTTGGCCAACATTTGTTTACTAGACTCGAATTCAAGACATCTGAAATGTACCAACTGTACCTCTCATACTCATAAGAAACTCCTCACACTATGCACTACATTAGGGTTTGACTATATATACACATACATATAGCCCAACACTCATCAACCGCTAACTGCTTTAGCACTGCATTTCAATGCTATCCATTAAGTAGTGGTGAAATTTTAATAATCTGTCATTTAAATATGCCTTTTGTTTTATTTTCTGGCATCTTTACAAACAGCCAGCTAGCTAGTAGTGCTGCTAATTTGGCTATTAGCGCTGGGTAACATTATAGCCATCTTCCCCTTTTAGAGTTCTCCAGGGATGACGTTTTTCTGTAGGCCAACACAAACATTAGCATCGCACAGGTTCCCTTGTCAAAAAACTAAAGGGATTTTTCCATTTTTCCAATTTTGGATTATTGGAGAAAATTAAGACAATTAGACGTTCTGTTCAGCAAGATAATCTTTACAAATGAACACCACTGTTACAATGTTTGAAGCCTAAATGCAAACGCCAGACATAAAAAGCTAACGTTTGGCTATAAATGAGCTACACCACGGTCGCATGACTTAATGTTGCCGCTGTGATGACGCTCTGTAGTCTCATTTAGCAACTTGTTAGCAACAGCCTTTTGCTAACAAGTGGCTAAATTCACACGTGGGGTGAAATACATAAAAGTTTCTTAAGCTTGTGTTAACCACAGGCCTTATTTAAGGCTTCTAACCAAAAAAGTATTCCAAAAAACCCATTGACTTTGAGACGTAGGAACCAAGAGTGCTACAAAGCTAACTCATTCCTGGAGCTGTCTATACAGCCCTAGCAAGAAAGTGGCTTCATTTTAAGCTGTGAACCCCCTTTAGCATTGTCAGCTATGTTAGCACCACTTGCTGTGCTGACACTGCTAATTGTGCTAACCAAGCTACAATGCTAAAGGGGGTTCGCGGCTCAAAATGGAGCTATTTACTCACCAGGGCAACCTGGAGGGGAGACAAAAGGGTGGGCACAATATTTTCGTCAAATAAGCAGAGCTGCTAGCTAGCTCCCACCAGACCCCATTAGTACGCAGTGCAGTAATATTCTTGGCAATATAATATAATGTGGATAGATAGATTTCACTTTATTAAGTACACTTGTACAATCTAATATGATCCAATACAACAGCTCCGCCATGAATTCTAATCATACGAAGCCTGTAATTTTTGAGTTGGTATTGACACTGCTATGAAGGTAATAATTTTAATTTCCATTTATTATTGAGGTCATACTTGTCCTGGAGTGCATTATATTGAAATGTGTTTCTAATATTCTGTACCTCTCATGTATGTGAATGGGAGGACAGACTTCTCGATCATGTCTCGTAATGAAGTCCAGTTCGACACCGCTGCAGACTACAACCTCGATAATAAACATGTTGAATTAGTACCTCTCTGGCAGTGTGAGTCAAAACTGATCATTACTTTCTGTGTTATTATCAGCTGTTGTGCTATAAAGTCGTCAATCATCTGAGATTTTGGATCAATTTGATGCAGTGCTTTTTATTTGTCGGGTATTTCAATGGCAGGACTCGTCAAAAACACACAATCAAATGCAATGGATTTTAGCCACTGAACAGCTTGTATTAATGTCACAGTTTAGGATTATGTATGTCATGCTCGAGGAACCAAACCATATTTCTTTCTGCTACAGCATTTAAATCACTTCCCACATTCTGTCTGCCAGTACATTTATAAAAGTTGTATTTTTTTGCCGAGGCATTCAGTCGGTCACCTTGACTGTGAGGCCAAAGTTTTTTCCTGTATAGCTCCAGGGTAGAACGTGGCAGAAACTAAGGATCAAGGGCTGCACTCGTGTCACCCAAACTTTGGGTAAAAATCACCGCCTAACAGTGCCAAACGCCACGACTTCTCTCCCTCCACTAGCGCACACCTACTGGAGCACATCACCACTGCCACCATTATTTCCTCCTTCCCTTCACCTCACATGCCTCTTCCTGCCTCCCGTCTTTGCGCCCCAAGGTACCCGTGTGCCCTATCAACTGCTCTCCAAACAAACAGCCGCTGGATCAGTCGGGCTACCCTGGGATATGCCTCGGGGAGGGAGAGGAAAGAGGGAAGTTGGGAGACAAGGAGGAGGAGGAGGAGGAGGAGGAGAAGTGAGACGCACAAGGAGGAATTGCAAAAAATGACGAAAGGGGTTGGAGAAGGGGAAGCAACGGAGGAACAGAGGGAGTTGTGCATATGAGAGTGTGTGATACTCTTAGGGGATTGGGCTGCAGAGAGCTCATTAGTCCTTAGTGTACGCTATAGTTCATCTCTCTTCCAGGTAAATAGGCTCAGCACCAGGGTACCTTGGAGTGATGAGTAATATCGGTACACATACAACTGTGTTGTTTTCGATTTTACTGTATCTATTTGCATATTCAGATTCGCAGCAGCATGCATATGAAGTTGTTTGTTAGCACCGACGTTTCTGTGTGTGGAGCAAACAACGAGGAGCGGTTTGGTTTTGTGTGCGAGGCGGTAAGACGTTCTTCACAAGCCCGAAGAACATGGGTGACTCTCACTCTCGCTCTTCGCTCTATTTCTGTTGGTGCCTTGGCAGGCCTAATGCAGAGCCTCTGTAAGCAGGTAATTAATGGGAGTGAACACTGCAGCTACGGATGGAGAGCAGGAGCAGGAGGGGCTAGTTTAGAGGAAAGCTGCACAAAAAAAAAAAATCTGAGCAGTGGAGAGACTACTGAGGAGAAAAACAACGCCAGCCCTCAACTTGACGTCGTGGATGTGAAATCAAAATGGCTGCCGTGGAAAAGGCTTTTATCCTCAGTGAATGTGCCGTTTGCTGAGTCACAGCTTAGCTCTTTAGCAACGCTTTATTACTCATTTCACACATTTGAGTTTTCCATCTGTCAAAGGCAGCGAAGAAAAGAATCAGGTCCAGGGAGGGGAAGGAGGGAGGGAGGGGAAGGAGGGTGGAGAACCAGATGACATTGATTGACGTCCGACGGCGATGAGCAATCCTCAACCGAGCTTTAGCAACCCCACCGTGTTAACGCAGGTGGCCGCACAATCGACCCCGGCGCCGCGAACACGGCGGCGGGGCCATGCGGACGTCACCAAAAGGACGAGTCATTTAAGCTTAATGATGCGACCGCGCGCGCCCACCTGCATCGAGTCCAACTTGGACACCCGGCGCTCACTTCTGTCTCGGCGCTGGCATCATTAGCCGGCTTGTGTCCACTTCCTGAGTCAAGGGTCACGATGACAATTCGCCAGTACCGTATTTAGGAACATTACCACCATCACTCACAGCAGTAATGAGGGGAGCAGCAGATGGATGCCATTCTAGAAACCGCTTTTAATGACCGAACAGGGGATTGAGCTCCCGTCTCCAATTGGACCCTGCAGACTCTCACTCTTAAAGGGCAACTGCCAGATATTGGAGCCAAAATGGAGGCAGGAGGGCTCATTTCTACCCTTTTTCCCTCTTTTTCTTTTTTAGCTCAGTCTTGCTCTGGCGATTATGCTCTCCCTTGTGCTTGTGGCGAGTGGAAACAGTAGATGAGAGGCAGAGCATTATCCTCGATTTTTCTGTTTTCAGTCTGCGCAGGCTCGGTGGAGCTGGCTTTGGTTTTATCCAGTGTCGGCCATTTGGGAGCGCCTTGTGCTGCCTCGCCCCCCCCCACCACCACCAGCCCTCCTCCACCCCCTCAGTCCCCAATTCCCCCACAATCCTCTGTTTTGTAAATGGATGCTTGTGATGGCCAATCAATACTGGCAGATTAAGAATGGGATTTAGCATTACAAAGGTGGTCCCACAACATTGTAATCCCCCACCCCCTTTCCTCCCTCACACTTTTGTGAGGAGACAGAACATACAGTATATAAATAGCTTTCCTCAACATGGACAAGCTTAAGAGCTCCTTTTTCTGTCTCTTTTTTTTTTCGCCTCTCCGCCGCCACATTGGTCATTAATGCAGCCATTTTGCAGACTAATATTTCAGGTTTTAATTGCCGCACAGAGAGGCTGAGAGCTGGAGAGAATAACAACATGCCTATTTCCTTCCAACTCGCTCACCCTCGTGCGCTTTCAACTAAACCTCACAACAGCCAGAGGACTGAAAAATAGCTGTTTAGAAACCTGTTGCGAACCACAACCCTCCGGGGAGGAAGGGGGTGAGGGGGGTTGCGGCAGGGAGGGAGTCAGGGTGTATCTCAGAGCCTCGCGAGGCTCCCTCGCCGTTGCCTCTTTTCCCCTGTTTGTAATTAGCAGTGTGTATTAGAAGTTAGCCGGTGCAGATGCGAGCCGTTCAGGACATCCAAGAGACCACTTGGGGACCGCCGCAACAGGATATAAGGCCCTCTTTCTCTAGTCCCGGAGGGCGAGCCAGGAAAACAGCTTAAGCAAACAGCCTCCCAGGTAGTGTCCTCATTAGCGCTATCATCGCTATTAACAGCATTAGTGCCAATGTTTTGATTGCCGTCATTATCATTAGGAGCTTGAGCGGCGCAGCTACCTACCAGGAAGGGGTTGACAGTGGGGTATGACAGGTGTTTCAACTCAGCCCGGAGCCGACAGGTTGTTGTTTGGAAGCAAACGAGCCAGTGTTTTCTCTTAACCCTTACATACTGCTCATACTCTGCACCTTCACAGTACCAAGAGTCCCCTGAGAGGACCAAGAATCCCATCATAACAAGCGTCTGACAGGGGCATACATTTTATTTTAACATTGTTAAGGACACAGGAATTGTTCGTGGGTCCTCCGCTAGGAAATTTAGAGCATCAGACACTTTGTTTCTTGCATTCTGGTGAGTTTTTATGCACTAATTTGTGCCTTTTCTGCATCAATAAATGGTGTGATTGTCTTTAATTTTGTAAAAACAGGAGTCATCTACTACTTTAATGTTTTATTAGGGAGGAGGAACCCCCCCGAAATCTACGCATACACCATCTGACAGTACAAATGGGTGATTAATGCTTAATTACTGTTTCAGAGAGCAGGCAGAGTGCATTTTTTAGGTTTTACACCACTCGTTTATAGAGAAAAAACATCTACTATCACACTATCTCATGTCCTATTTCCCCAAAGGCATGAAAACATAAAAGTTGCAATGGTTTAAATATATTTCATTGAACGTAAAAATGGCAAGAACACTCTGGAACTGTGGGGTTTATTATATTACACATCCGTTTATAACCCTTGTAATCATCAAACACTGTTACTGCTATATCATGAAAAATCCTCATGACTACTATCTCATAACTATTCATTCATTCATTTTCCACAACTGCTTATCCTGTTGAGGGTCGCGGGGGGGCTGCAGCCTATCCCAGCTGACACTGGGTGAGGGGCGGGGTACACCCTGGACCCCTGACACATAGAGACACACTCACATTCACACCTACGGACAGTTTAGAGTCACCAGTTAACCTGCATGTCTTTGGACTGCGGGAGGAAGCTGGAGAAAACCTACGCTAAAATGGGGTGAACATGCAAACTACCCTGGGTTCGAACCAGGAACCCTCTTGGTGAAGGTGACAATGCTAACTACTGCACCACCGTGCGGCCCAATTAATAACAAACAAAACAAAACTTCTAACTGCAAACTTATCTTCGCATTGAAAGCAGTGGCATGTGTGGCCCTTGAGTATGTTGCGGCAAGTTGTGCCTGTTCCTTTTTTTTTTTTGCAGCTCAGGTACCGACTCCTCTTTTCATCCCTGTTGATCAGCTGGGAAATTAATGGGTTTTATTTTGTTGATTTGAGGTTATTTTCAAGGTTATTTTATATATATCAGAGCGCATTCAGCCGTAGACTGAAACCACCGAGGAGCACAACAGAACACCACAGGAGATGTTTTCTACCTGTGGCCATCAAACTGAAAACCTCCCTCCCCCTTCTGTAGGGAGCAGAGCTGAAACAAAGGACACTGACGACAGCATTCACCTACATTAGGGGCAGCATGACTTTATATGACAAACATTACTACTTTTCAACAACGTATGCAATATTACTTTTCAATACCACGATCACAATATAATACAATATAATTTGCTCAAAATCATGTACAGTACTTCTTATTGTTATATCATATATAATATAACATTGATTATCAGGTGCCGTCTGATTTTTCACCATTTTAGTTAATTTTTAGTAACTCTTGTTCTTATCTTACTCTTATTGTTACCCTAAGGCACTGGTTTTTGCTTTTGTACCTTGGAAAGCACTTCTTATCTTGTATATTTGAATATTTTGACTAATATTTAATACTCTGTTGCTTTTAAACTGGCCCATTGAGTGACCCTGACCCGAGGAACCCACTGGTTGTTACTGGCTGTAAACAAATTGTTGTTGCTGTACCTAATGTTACTGTAATTTGAAGCAGCTTCCTTTGGGATAAGTAAAGCTCCACTGAATTGAATTGAATTCAATTGACAGTGTCAAAGCGCCTGTGTTTCTTATATGCATTATATATGACCATGCCTGTGCTGTTTCACTCTGTCACTGTTTTGAGATTCCCCCGTGACACTTCAAACACCAACAGGTGCCTGTCACAGTGGGACTCTGGGCGAGTGTGGTGGGGATGCAGGCAGCTCTCCTGACAGTGTCAAAGTGCCCTCTGAACTCTGTCACTACTGTCCCATGAAACTATACACAGACTCGGCAGGGTAAAGTTTCGCAGTTTCAAAATAAAATAAAAGCAACATTTTCTTTGATTCAAGCCACAGTCGTGGATCTCAAATCCATTTCAATAGATTCAACAGCCTTAATTTGTATTTTTTCATTTTAATTTTTTGAAGTGGTTAATTGTTAATTGCTTAATCACCAAGACTATTTTTCACCGGTCATGCATGTCAGTCTATAGGCTAATTTTGGGTAAGGTGGAAGCTAATGTTAGCTAGCAGTGCTACTCATTTGATTTGATTTGATTTGATTACTGCTTTTAAGCCATTGCAAACAATGTTGCTATGCTGACCCCCGGTGACCCTCCAGGTTGCCCAGCTAAGTAAATGGCACAATTTTAAGCCCAAACCCACTTTAGCATTGTTAACCACTATTAGCACTGTTAGTGCTAATACTTAACAATGCTAAAGTGGGTTTGGGCTTAAAATGAAGTTGCTAACTCACCAGGGCTACTCAGGAGTAGACCGGAGAGTGGTTACAAAGTTATGAATCAAAGATGTCCCCCCACTGGGATGGCTTTACGAGCGGTAGTAGCGGAATGAGCGGTGCTACTAGCTAACTTAGCTCGCACTCAACTAGACTAGTGTGCAGTGCGGAGGCTAAGGCTAACATTAGCTAACAGGTGGAGACTGGAGGGTGGGCATGGGCACTATGTTTCAGCATGCTAACGTGGCTGGCCAGCTGTCTGACTCTTTACTTAACTGGAAGCTAATATTAGCCAGCGGTGCTACTTATTCGATTTGATTCTATTACTGCTTCTTAAGCCATCACATCCCAACAATATTGCTGTGGAAACACTGTGCCCACCCTCTGCTGTCCCCATAGGTCACCCTGCTGAGTACATGGCTCAATTTTTATCCACAAACCCTTTGTGAGCATTGTGAGCTACTGTTAGCACTGCTAGCTGTGCTAACGGTTAACAATTCTAAAGTGGGTTTGGGGCTTAAAATGAAGCTGCTCACTAGGGCTACTCGGGAAGACCAGAGGGTGGCCATGTTGTTTCCGCAGCAACGATGGGATGAATTTACTAGCGGTAATCGCCTAATAAGCGATGCCACTAGCTAATTTAGCTCCCACCCAACTAGACTAGTGTGCAGTGCAGAGGCTAAGGCTAACGTTAGCTAACCAGTGGAGACTGGAAGGTGGGCAGTGGGCACTATGTTTTAGCTTGTCAATGTGGCTAGCCATCTGTCTGTCAGCAAAATAAAACATTTACATCATAAAACATTAAATTTTACCACCTCTAAGAGGATAGCAATTCAGTGCTAAAGCTCACTGAGTCAACAGAGCGCCAGACTTTAAGGAAAGGCCTTTATTTCATGTCATTCTGATATTTTTCTCAAAAAATAACCAGTTAGTTACCACTTAAAGGGTTACATAAACTGAAATGGACATTACTTATTTTAATTTTTGCAAATTTTGGGTCACTTTCAGGAAAGTCTTCAAATTTCGGGCTAACAGAGTGAAAGTTAGGGTGTTTTTACTGCTGCTAAATGTCAAAACTGGTCACATTTGACCCGAGTAATATGAGATGATTAAAGAAAACATTTGAGTGTAAGGCTAAGACTTGTTAGAATATATAGATCCGCTATCTATTTATAAGATCTTTGACCAGTGAATGAATTTTAATAAAGAGTCACAGCCACTCCACCAAAACCTGTTGTCTGTAAAAACTGTTGCAGAAGACAACGAGACGGCACAAACACACATTAACCTGCGGGGCTGAGACACGACCACGAGGTGTGACACTGTATTTTTTTTGTTACAGAACGGCATTAAGTGAAATCTCCAGGCAGCATGTACTGGTCTCTTAACTGCTCTCGCCTTGTCCATATTGACTTGATTCATGAGGCCATTGAGCCTTGCCGCAGCAAATTGCTTTTTCTCCCATAATGCCCCGCTGGTAACTGCATGGCATTGTGGTCAGCGGAATCTCATGCAGCCCTGATGTTCAAATATATCTAATGAGATTCAGCCTGCACATGTCACCGGCTCGCCTCCCTCTGTCTCTGTCTCCCCTGTGTGTGTGTGTGAGTTTTAAATCTTAACTAAAACGGCACTGTGTCTTCTAAACAATTATCTGCTGGCAACCAATATAGCAGGTACGTAAAGAAACAAGTACCCTCTTGTGAAAGAGGGATTATAGCGTGTTCCAAAAAGGAAGATGAACAAGGACAGAGTGTCTGGTGGAGGTGGAGGTGGAGAAGACGAGGAGTGATGCAGGGGAGGGGAGATAGCGGGGAAAAAGGTGCCTACAGCCGCGCGGAGGATTTGTATTATTTCCGGCTTGTTGCTGTACTGAAGCACACATTTCCCAGGCCATCATGATTGACAGCTCCGGTATCAGCGAGGGAATGCGCGCGCGGGGGGAACGGGGCGTGCATGCACACATGTGCAAGTGTGCATTCCCCTGTTAATGTCGTCCGTTTTGCCGCTGACCCCGATGTGCAGCGTGCACGCTTGGCCGGAGACAGCCACCTGGGAGAGGAGAGGAAGTCGGAGAGAGAGAGATAATAGAAAGAAAAAGAACAGAAAAATGTCAGAAAAGAAAACATCCAGGTCTGTTACATGTTCCACCCTTCAGCCAGAGCACACAGAGGGACTCGGAGCAGAGATTGCGATACAGAGGAAAAATAAAGTCAGAGAGGTAACCAAGTGCACAGCAACGCCGCTGTAGGAGCAGAGTGAGGGGTTTGTTATAGAGAGGAGCATTTGAAACAAATGCACAAATAACACAGTGAAGGTTTGACTCTCTTCTTCCTCTTCTCCTCATTACGACATCTTGAATAATCACACAATATATATGAGAGATACAAGGCAGCGGAAACAAGAGAGATGAAAAGAACGCGTCAAAGATGGCAGCCGCTCTCCATCTCTCATCTCTCTCATTTCAAATGGTCCTTTTGTGCGCGCCGTGGCATCTCCCACTCCGGGCCTATGATCAGGTGGTGGCACTAACAAGCATTCGACGGGGAGAGATTAAACACGCGACTGTCAGACGCCACACCCGACGCATTAAATTACAGCTGCTTACATGTGACATTAAGAAAACCTGCCAGTGTTAGACACGCCGACAAAAGAGATACAGGGAGTGAAAGAGAGGGGAGGGAGATCGGCGCTGGATGTGATGTCAGAGGAAATTAAAGGCTTTCAACTACTTACTGACTATTATTGTAGACTCAGATAGGGAAGTGGGAGAAAATGCTCAAACAGTGACTCCACAGAAAGTTTCTTTGAGCAAGTTTGGACTGCACACACATGGATAACGTCCAGGCAGGTTTGGCTGTTGGTCACTGGCTGCTTTTATTGTTGGTAATGGTAATGGACTGCACTTTTCTAGCCTTCTGACCACTCTAAGAACATTTACGCTACATGTCACTTTCACCCATTCACACACACAGTCACACACTGGTGACCAGACTACCATCCATGGTGCCACCTGCTACTCTGTAACCATTCACATGCTTTCACAGACCATGGATCAGCCACTGGAAGCAATCTGGGGTTCAGTATCTTGCCCAAGGATACTTGGAGCTGGGGATCGAACTGCTGATATAGATAGCTTTAATTTGAAAGACTAAATTGATTCTAAGGGACGAAACATTTGCTGAATAATGAGTCTCACATTAAGGGGGGACTTGTGGGTACTCATAGAACCCATTTTCATTCAGATATCTTGACGTCAGAGTTCAAGGGACCTCTTTGAAAATGGCCATGCCAGTTGTTCCCTTGCCAAAATTTACCCTGACCTTGGAGCAATATGTAGCCCCCTTCCCGAGAAGCTATCAAAAGATACCACTACCTTCACTGGCTTTAATATAGTAATATCAGCCTCCAATTGTTGGGGGACAAAAACAAAACCAGGTGCTTTTTAGCGACAGTTCGGCAAACGTCCAGGTGTTTTTAGGGACCACACCGGATCTTTTGACATGTTCAGGGTTGTTTATAGCAACCAAACCAGGTACTTTTTAACACTTGTTTGAGACATTTCAATCCCTGTTTGTAGTGACCAAATCGCATTTTATTAAATGACAATTCGAGACATGTTCAGCCTTGTTTATAGCAAGAAAACCAGGTATATTTTAACACCTGTTCAGGACATTTGAAGCTGTGTTTATAGCAACTAAAGTGGGTCTTTTTTCATGACAGTTTGGGACGTGTTCATCCTTGTTTATAGAGACCAAACCAGGTATTTTTATAACACCTGTTTGGGACATTTCCAGCTGTTTGTAGTGACCAAATCCGGTATTTTTTAACAGCAGTTCGGGACATGCTCAGCTAGGACCTCAAGGAAAAATGTCACTGCTAGCTGTTCCCTTGCCAAAATTTAGCCTAACTTTGGAGTGTTATTTTGTCCCCTTACCCAACATGCCTGCTGACATTGTTGGTACCAATGGATGCCTTCAGTTGTAGAGCTTCACAAGATACTACTACCTTTGCGCTGGCTTAAAAAATCCGTGCACCACAGCCTCTTGAAGACAGTAATGTCAATGTCCATTATTTTTGCTGGGTGCGGTCAGTGTATTGTATCTTTGGCGCTACAATTGGACTAAAACTATGAGACAAATGTAGTAATAAGCACAAGAAATACCTGTGAGGTTGTGAAGTTGAAATACAAAGTAGCACAAAAGGAAAAGAGTTGAGTAAAGTACAAGTACCTTGAATTTGTACTTAAATACAGTTAGGGCTGGGCAATATGTCAACACTGTGATATGAGATATCATCTTAGAGTTAGGATATTATAACATCATAGATGTGGTCTTTTCCTGGTTTTAAAGGCTGAATTACTTAGGAAAAGAATTTCATATTTGGATTTGAATACATATGGAACATAACTGGGAAACTATAGACTATATAAAAACCTAAAAAACAGAAATAATGGACCTGCCCCGGGGCTGGGCAAGGAATCAATTCTATATCTATATTGTGATATGAGACTGGATACTGTGTGTGTGTAGAAGTGTTGTCTTTTTATGGTTTTAAAGGCTGTGTTACAGTAAAGTGATGTCATTTTCTGAACTTACAAGACTGTCCTAGCTGTCCTATTATTTGCCTTTATCCACTAATTTAAATTTAAATCCAAATTGTTTAAATATGTAGTGAAAGCACCAGTAGTCAACCCTACAATGTCAGTATTGGGGTATTTGGGCAAAAATAATGCCATAGTTGATTTTCTCTTCATTGCCCAGTCCTACAGAGAGAACTTGAGTACATGGACTTTGATATAATGGGAACAGTCGTCTCCCATTTGAGTGACAGGGAGCTTGTTCTACACATGTAAATCAGTCCAAAGTCAAAAACAACGCATCGCATTTACAGGTGAGTATACCTGTCAAACGTCGCACTTGACAACTCGACAAAGTCTAAATGCCACAATGCATTAAATCCCAAGCATCTGGCACCCTGAGTGAAGAGAGGAAAAAATCATTTTCAAATACTAACCCGAGTCTAATTGTATCCACCTTTTCTGAAGAGCAGATGTTGACATTTGTACACTGCACACTGGGGGAGTGGGTCTGAAAATAACTATTGGCATCAACCCAGGATACCAACATCTTTACAGTCTAATCCTTCATTGAGGCCATTGTCAAAGCCATGGGGGCGATATTGATTGTAATCTGAAAAGAGAAATCTATGGTTTTTACACACTCAGTGGCTGCCTCCCTGGTGCCTAACATTGGAGATGAATCACGCTCCCCTTAAGGCCCATTATTCAGCCATTATTGGCAAGTACTTGTGCTCACTTAATTGGACAACTTGTCTGCAACTGCCAACCCCCTGGGCTGGCCAAGACAGAGCCTAAGCCAATCAGCCTAATTGATCCCAGCAAATGGTAGTAGTCACCCGCTCATGGTTGCTGATTGTGGAATCATTTCTGGAGAGGTTACGGTGATTTAATTTCTAGTAGCTCGGAAGTATGTTGGCAAATTTTTAAATTATGTTTTAACACCAACAGGAATCCAACAAGTTATTTATTTACTCGTGTATCTGGCAACTCATTCCCAAGGAACCTGTTGCTGCCAGTTTTGGTGCCACGATCAGCTTACCGAGAAACAAATCCTGAAATCAATCTGTAAAACATTGGACAGACTTCAGCTTTGTAACACATAAAAGAAGAGATATAATCAGCAAATGAAAATGCTACACTTTAAAGACAACTTGGAATCCTAAAGGGACCTTTATGAGTTTCTTATTTTTGGTTATACTTTGTAAACCATGTTAAAATTGTGAGATATTCATAATAAACATGTCCAAAGTTTCAAATAATGAGTTAAACATGCGTAAAAGTAACCCCTGTGAGCTGCTACATGTAGCTACCTGCTAGCATCAGGGAAACATCTAACCTTGGTTGCCGATAAATTAATGGTAGGTTGTGTTTAGAAGATTTAGTGATTTTTCAAGGTAGAAAGTGCCGCTATTCTCCGTTACAGTCATTGCTGCGAGTTCATTGCTACATGTAGCGACATGCTAACATCAGGGAAACATGATCTCGGGAGCCAATGTTGTTAATTTCTCCTCAGTTTCGGATCATATTCCTGCTGCTATACTTTGTTACAGTCATTTCCCCGGTTGCAAGTCCACTGCTACATGGAGCTACATGCTAACAGCAGGGTATTGTGATCTTGGTCAGCAGTGTTGTTTATTTTTCCTGATTTCTAAATCATATTCCTGCTGGAACATATCTGGTAGTGTTTTGTAGGTGTTACTGTTGGTTTTTAACAGGAGAAAGTGTTGCTATACTTTTTTACAGTCATTCCCCAGCTGCAAGCCCACTGCTACATGTAGCTACATGCTAACATGAGGGAAACTTGATCTCGATTGCCTATGTTGGGAAATGTCCAGTTATGTTTAGAAGCTTTAATTAGTTATTTTGTAAGGTAGAAAGTGCCACTATTCTCTGTTACAGCTGCAACGTCACTGCTACATGTAGCTACATGCTAACAGCAGGGAAATGTGGTCTTGGTTGCTGATGTTGTGTATGTTTCCTGACTTTGGATCATATTCCTGCTGGAACGTGTCCAGTTGTGTTTCGATACTTCTATTACTGATTTTTTTTTACTGTAGAAAGTGCCTCTATTCTTCGTTACAGTCATTTGTGCGGCTGCAAATTTGCTGCCTCATGAAGCTACATGCTAACATCAAGGAAACGTGACAGTGGTTGCCAGTGTTGTGAGTTTCTTCTCAGTTTCAGATCATGTTCCTGTTTTTAAGAAGCTTTTACCGGGTATTTTTCACAGTAGAAAATACCGCTATCATTTTACTACATTAGTAATTTCCCAGCTACAAGCACACTGCTACATGTAGCTACATGCTAACTTCAGAGAAACATGCAATCTTGGTTGCAGATGTGATTAATTCCTCCCCAGCGTCAGATCATATTTCTGCTGGAACATGTCTGTTTGTGTTCAGAAGCTTTTATTGGTGATTTTTCATGGCAGAAAGTGCCGCTATTCTCCGTTACAATCATTCACGTGCTGCAATAATGGTGTAGAAATGTAGCAATATGGAGGACCTGGAAACGCTGACTAATCAGAGCAGACTGGGCTTATAGAGACAGGTGCTAAAACATAGCCTTCTCAGACAGAGGGTAAATACAAGTGTCGCAGCAGACAGTATGAAGAAAATGAAGTGTTTTTTGAACATTAAATCATGTAAACATGTTCAAGTAGAAACTCAATATATAGATATGAACCTGAAAATGAGCCCCATCGATCCCCTTTAATCCCAAAGGGCAATATAGGCCACCCAGGCGGAGGTGTCCTCCTCTGTACAAGTCAGGAAACAAAAGGAGGACTCCTCCTAAGTGATTTAGTGTGGTCTCTGTCAGCAAACATCTTTCCATGTCAGTGACTTCTAAAGCTAATACGCCTCGATTGTTGGGAGAATTACGATGTTCAGAAGCCAAAGACAGAGCTGTTACTTCCAACTCGTTTCATCTCTGTGGTGCAAGGAAAAAAAAAAGAGAGAGGTGAGAGTCGGGGTACACGGGTAGACGGTGGAGGGAGGGGGCAAGGAAAGACGCTTGCCCCGAAGTCAAACTAAGACTTCCAAGGCTCTTTGTGTATTTTTTTTTTTCTTTGCGTTAAAGCGCTCACAGCGAAGAGTGATGCACTATTCATGGGTCCTAAAGGAGAAGAAAGGCTCTGGCCCAAATAGAAATAAATAGCATGAGGAATGAAATGCATTAAGAACAGGGTATTCAGATCAAATGAGCTCATCTTCTTTATAAGATGTAGGAGAGGTACAAGCGGACTGTGGCGCGATAAGGTATTATCTAATGGGTGCGGGGGATAGAGGCGGCAAATGGGTTCAATCAGCTGAACCAGAGTCCTAATGTTGCGTCTTCTGCATGTACATCAGCAACAAAGTCAGAGGAAAGAAAGAGGGGAGGAAGATAGAGGGGGCGCTCAGCGGGCATTTTAAACACTTTGGTGTTAAGCAGACACATACTGATTCTAGTCCTATCACTCCAGCTGGAGCTGGAGACACATTTACATTCAGATGCTGATTAGAAACATAAAGAGGAATGTTCGGTGGAGTTTGAGATTTCTAATCACACACTCTCTGCCTTCTTTTTTTTTTTTTTACCTCTTCAAGTTCTCGATAGATAGAGCCGAGGAGTACATTTGCTTTTGATCCAATCTGGCAACTCCCAAATATATGTGGAGTGTGTGGGGAGGCGGGGTGGTGGTGGGGTTGAAAGAAAGAGGCGCAGAAATAAATAAATAAAGGGGAGGAGAGGAGAGGAGTCGGGCTCGTGTGTGGACGCCTGCTGTCAGGTCCTTCTGTCAGTGTGAAATATTGCTGATCCCACCACACCTCCAGTGGGGAGGTGCTTGTAATGATTCAGTCCTTGCGGGGGTTCAAAATGTCATCTGTCTCACCTACCTCTGAGTGCACCATGTCCTCTAAGTGCACACTTCTATAACATAGAGGATGTTTATTTAAAGAGATAAAGATATTAATTCTAATTGTGTATTCATTGCTGTTAATAGCGGTGTTAATGAGCGAGCATGACTGTACAATACATTCATTAAAAGCTGTGGATTTTTTTTTTGTACATAAATGCTGACTGGCACCAGAACAGCGAGTGTGACCACCCACCTGACTCCGCACTGCAATTCAGCTGTGCTCGACTGACGCCTTCTGCAGGATGCATTAATTCATTAATGGACGTGAGACCCTTATACGAGCAAAAATGTTGACTTTGCAACAGCCCTTTTTCCATCCGAGGAGAAATTGACTGCATTTCACACGTTAATTACCGGTGTCAGGAATCTGTGCTTTCCAGCTTTCCAACAGGACGCATTCCAACTTTTTTCCCCCCTCCCCTGCGTGCACGCTTGACCCCCTCGCGCACCCCTGCTGCTCCTCCTCGGCTAATCGATAACCTGCCCTGATGAGTGGAGACTCCTTGTCACCAGCTCCTCAGCCAATAGAAATCGATAAAAAACAATACCCATCTACATCCATGAGTTCAGAGCCCATTTGTTTTTCCTGTTTACCAGCGGCGGGCGCTCGCTATTCTGTCAAAATGCTTTTAAACAGCGAGGAGAGAGCACATGAGGGTAAAAGGGGGGGGAAAAGCAAATATGAAGAGAAATGTCATTATTTCAGCATCTGTTGGGAAGAGCTCGGAGCACAGATGGCTTTAATCTCTGTTGGCATTAAAACTCCAACATTACAATGTATTCAACTCGTCAGGAAATGCATGAACCAAAACAGTCACTATCTCAATGTAAATACAAATGAAATGTGTCAATAAATCAACACCGCTTTTCAGCATTTACCAAAAGAAGAACATCTAAATCTGGTGATATTTAAAGGACCACTTCACCCATAAAATGAACATTTGTATTTCTGTTACTCGCCCAGTGTTGTGTTGAATTTGTGAGGAAAACTTAACATTTTCTCACAGGCCTCCACTGTGAATAAAGAATCCAAAAAGGGAGAAAATTCTAATGAATTGAAGTAAATGGGGTCCACGTTTAATAACGGCAAAACTATATCAAAACATCTGTTTACAAGCTCTCACACAACTCGTGCAGTATAATAAAAGTCTCATTTATCAAGTCGCATGCTCAGTTCTTCCCAAACACGTGGATTTTTCTGAAAATATTACTGTTTATAGTATTTATTTTATGAATGATGATGACGATGATTATGTTGTCTGCTTGTTTAAGGCTGCTTTCAGACCTAGAGTTGTCTTGCTTTGGTCTGAATCAGGGACTCATTTTGTTCCAAAGTTGTATAATTGTCTAGAGTTGGTTCATGTTCTCACGGCAGCATTTACAAGCAGACCAGATCAAATGCCTTGTGTGAGAAAGCTGCTCTTGATTGGTCAGAATTTCCATGTGGGAAAAATCCAGGAAGTAAAGCAAACGTTGAAGAAGAGTACACTTGCAAGATAAATGTGACACTTTCTAATGTCACAATGGAGGGACAACTACGCAGGTTGATTTTAGCGCTGCTCATCGTGGACTATATTGCTGTCATTGTTCATTTGAGTCAAAGCATACAGTTTGAAAACGAGGCGCGGCTCCAACTAGAAAACAATGTTTTGCTCCTAATCGTCCTCAACAACGAAATTTTGGACGTTTTAAGCCTGATTCAGACCAATGATTAGCATTGACATAAAACTGAAAAGAACTGGCTGATGGTGTCCCCTGCAACTCTACTGGTCAAACCACCAGTGACAGGTTGTAGAACATAAAGCACGTCACCTGTTTCTACAGCCAGTCGGCTTGTAGTGAAGTCCGCTGGTCGAGTCACAATGATGCAGACTGTTCCCGTCGAGCCTTCTGTTTCTGTCCTCAAAGGTGTGCCAGTGTCGGATGATGGGTCACACGCACTCTCATTGACTAATTGGCGCTGCTTACTTGTATAATTGTGCTTGTTTTGTTTCTGTTGTTTCTGTTTTGTAGCCAGTATCTCACTATCACTATCCTCATTTATATTTTAAGAAGCTACAAATTCTGTTCTGATTTGCAGCTTTTCAGGTTTATTTTGTGGCTGAATATAAGCACAGACAGTTGTTGCATAGCGATGACACACCATCTCATCTAGTTGCATTGGTGTGAACCGGAAGGTTTTTAGAATGTTTCTACCTGTTTCATCGTGAATCTTTGGTCTGAGCTGGGCTTTACGGGGCATTATATGTTTTAAAAAGTGATGAGGACAAAACTGTTCATCATATGAAAAAGTGGTGAGGACACGCCCCCAGCACAAATGTGCAAAAAACCCCAGTTTTCCTCATGAATTCATCATATCACACGGTGAATGACTGACACACAAACGCTCCTTCTGTGGGTGAGGTATTCCTTTAACCGTGCAACAGTATTGTTTATTTTCTGCAACAAATGTCACAGCCGCACATTCTGAACCCTCCATACAGTCTAATTTAACATTCATATGCTGGCACAGAGCAATGAGCATCCCGGTAATATGCTCCCATAGCTTGTTTGTGTCAGTAAATATGCGCTCACTTTCAAGGAAGATGGCCTAATCCATACTCAGCTGTTAGCGGCTGATATGTTTGTTGTGTATTAAATATTTTGGTGGGTTTCCCTGCCTTTGCTATGATATCCACAGCTCCAATCGATTGGTGGAGATTTAGCGCCCAGAATGCTTCTGTGTTTGAATTACAAAAATCTGTGCATGTGTGTGTGTGCTGCGAGATTGGTTGGCGCATTTGTATGTCGTCGCACTCCCACACATGGAAACATAAACAGGAAAAGAAAAAAAAGCTTTGTTTCTGGCGATTTTAAGGATGACACAATATGCTCTATATAATGCACAGAAGAAGAAGAGACAGAGGAATGAGCTGGTACTGTACGCACTGTCCTCCTTTCTTTTGCGCCGCGGACTCCGAGGCCTTTCATATGACAAAAAGCACACTATAGCATATTTATTCATGCCATGCAGCAGCACAGTAACTCCCCAAAATAAAGCACAAACACAATCCAAGAATAGATGGCGTTTCATAGCCTAAACTCATTCCTTTGATTCCTGCCGAGGCTCCCTCACTACGAAATCCAATGAAAATGTGATTTATTCTCCCCTTCCCTTTTCTAATTTATTTCACAAGCGTCACACCAGACAACAAGTCTCAGAGCTCGGCCCGCTTTAAGCAAGGTACGGGGATGAAAATCAAGTTGCATGGAATATTTAGTGATGTAGGGAGGGGATAAATAGTCTCGACACATCAATGAGTACACCTCCGTAGCCCTGAAATGGCCGGGCCTGACCCGCAGAAACAAACCAAGCAGTCATTATCTCCCGAGACCAGAGTGGGCCTTCTCCCCTTCTTTTTTAGACTGTGTCGGATTCACATCAATTTAATATGCTACCGCCGGCGCTCGCATAGCATCCCCTGTTTCTTCTGGACAGATTTGAAGACTAATCTCATACTTTAGGCCTAATACAATTAAATGGTATTGAGCCGATGTGTTGCTCCATACATCAGTTCCCATCCAGTGAGCGATGGAGCTCGCTGTTTGCCGCAGGCCAGGGAGAGACATATGAGCCGGGGTGAAAAGGTTATGATTGTGGCTTGGGGCAGGGCCAAGAAATGAATCTCGCGGCGCTCCAGTGTAAGAAAGCCAAGACCATTATAGAGCATGTATATATTACATTCATCTGCTGCTAGCAGTCTTCTATTTTCTTGTCTTGCTCTTGTAATTTGAATAGGACTGATGTTGCTGATTCATCTGGTGGAACCGTATTAAAGTGCCTCATAAAGGACAAAATAGATGAGCTGCATGCTGTGAGACCCGGCAGTGTTTGGGCTCGTGGAGCCGGGTTAAAGGGCAAAGATGTGGTATGTTTACGGGCCTTTAAAGTTAAAGGGTAACTCTGGCATTTTTCAATCTGGGTCCTATTTTCTCATCTTTTTAGGTTAAAGTGACTCATGGAACCTTAAATTTCTGAAATCAATTCAGTTTTGAGCAACGGCAAAACATCTCTAATGTAACCAATTGGGGCAATTGTGCACTGCAGATTTACGTCTACTAAAAGTGTTGGTGTGCAGTGGTTAGCACTGTCGCCTCATAGCAAGAGGGTTCCTGGTTTGAACCAAGGGTGGGGGGAGCCCCTTTTTGTGGCGTTTTCATGTTCTCCCTGTGTCAGCGTGGGTTTTCTCCGGATGCTCCGGTTTCCTCCCACAGTCCAAAGACATGCAGGTTAATTGCCCGTAGGTGTGAATGTGAGTGTGAATGGTTGTCTGTCTCTATGTGTCAGCCCTGTGATAGTCTGGTGACCTGTCCAGGGTGTACCCCGCCTCTCGCCCAATGTCAGCTGGGATAGGCTCCAGCCCCCCACAACCCCCAACAGGATAAGCGGTTACACAAAATGAATGAATAAAAGCACTTGTTTTTGCCACTGACAGGCTCTGATTGTGATTATAAGTGTCCGACAACATTATGAAAAGGATCCCTACAGAGATAGACCTTTTTGTTTAACCAGAAACAGCCCAGATATCACCATTGCCAAACCCACCAGACTCTTTTAAAAAAAGGTCTATCTCTGTAGGGATCCTTTTCATAATGTTGTCAAACACTTACAACAACAATCTGAGCCTGTCAGCGGCAAAAACAAACACTTTTAAAGAGCAAGATCCTTTTGGTTAACCAGAAACAGCCCAGATATCACCATCGCCAAACCCACCAGACTCCATTCAAATAAACAGTAATTTTATCAACATGAAACACACTTAACTCGACAGAAACAAAATCAAACTTGTAAAAGCTGTCTTGGTTCATCTTTACACTGTTCCAACACTCATCAGCTCAGGTCTGGTTGAAATAAACCTAAAATTCACACAGTTAGATGTGAAAATACGCTGACTCTATACACATTAAAATCGCCATTTATTTGAATGGAGTCTGGTGGGTTAGGCTATAGCAATTTCGGGGCTTTTCTGATTAAAGAAAAAGGATCTTACTCTTTAACAAAAAGGTCTATCTCTGTAGGGATCCTTTCCATTATGTTGTCAGACCTTTAGAATATCAATGTGAGCCTGTCGGTGGCAAAAACAAACACTTTTAGTGGACTCAATACTGGACCAGTCTCAAAACTTGTTGTTTCCCTGAGTCACTTTGACACAAAACTATGATAAAATAGGGTGCAGGTTGAAAAACTTCCTCTTTAAGCATTGCCAATGTCACAGCAGACATAAATAGTGAGGTAGGCAGAAGTATTGTGCAATTAGAGCCAGAGAAAGTCTTCTCGATTGATGAACAAGCCACAACGTGATGTTTTGTAGAATATAAGACTGATTCTGTGTGGATTTGTCACACCACCAACTGTTCTGTCAAGACAATAGAAACTAACCGTCAACATGAGTGAAGAGAGGAGCCTTGCTGCACTGATTTATAATGGATAAAATGAGCTTCACTCATCAACAGAGGGAAAAAGGATTGTTGCTTTTTAGGCTGTCACGCAGGTAGTGTCTTTGTCCTTCCCACACCCTTAGCCGGAATGATGTGGCCTCACGTTGAAAGCTGTAGCTATTCATAGACAAGCATTCAGAGTTTGAAAGATTTAAAATACGACTCGGGGACCTCAAAAGTGGCCTAAGTCTGTTTTCAAGGTCTGGCCACAGGTCCAGCAGGTGATTTTCAGCCGTTGGCAACGCCATGCGCAGACCCTCCATCATTTTGTGCCTGCTGTCAGTGAGAGGCTGCACACTGTGCCCTGACAAGACAGAGAACATTCATAAAAGTTCCTGCAACGTCTCAGCAACCTTGACAGAATGCGGCGTGCATGTGTGCATGTGTGTGTGTGCGCATGTGTGTCCCCCCCCCCCACCTTCGCTGAAACTTATCTCCAGAGGCAGAGAGTTTGAGGGGAGTTCCGCTGTTCACAAGTAGCCTGAGAGCACATCCACGGCGCAAAGACGTCAATAAATCTAGCCGCTAATGTACCGCAGAATCTTTTTCTCTCACTCTCACCCCTTCCTCTGCTTCTAATATTAATGAATGTCAGCCGAATGCTGCCATGGGCAAAGATAGAAACATGTTCTTTCCACTGTGCTAACATGAACAAGGTTATAGCTTCCTTATTCTGAGAGGAATTGCGAAAGAGCTGCACTTGGCTAGCAAAGGTTTATTGCAGAGCCATGGGTGAGCATTAGCCAAGTGATAGGCAGGAATTAATGACTTTATCCAGTCGGAATGGTTATTATTGAAGGCTGAGCCAATGAAGTTCCCAGCACCAGGCAAGTAATTCTCAGCTAAATGATTAAAAGCTGTAATGAAGAGGAATAGTCCACATGGTGGTTGAATAACAATGAGGGGGGAAAAACCAGTATAAAAATATGCTCTTGCTCCTCTTCCACCCAGTATGAGAGCGTAGAAATGGGCTTACGGCGCACTGGATCCTTGAGGCTATTTTTAGAGGCCGCTTTTGCCTGCAACTCAGCAGTTGTAGCAATGAAAGAAAACTCTCTATTCTGTATTCTTCCCCCAAAAGAAATTGTGATAATGAGGCTTCACCAGCGACCATGTGCCTATTAATATTTGATGCATCTGAACACACACACTCAGCCCTTTCTTTCTAAACACCATACACAACATATACAAATCGAGGAAATCCTCAAAGTTGGCACATGTAAGATGTGTCACAGTGCGTCTTCTTTGCGTGGCTCATTTTCCCGCCAATCCGTCTCCCTTTAAAGGCGGGGAACATCAAATCGCGAGGGAGCGCGCGCCTTGATATACTTGGCCTATATCCTGTTGTGATAGTCACATGGCTTCTCGGAGACAGCAGCCATTTGTTACTGTCCTTTTAATCATGCTAATGCAACCCCTCTCCCTCTCACTCCTTCCACTCAAAGAAGCCGACACACACGTATATATATATATCGGCGCACAGAAGAAAAAAGGGAGAAAGAATGGAGTGCCCAGAGTCCCCTCAGGCATATGAATATCTTAAGTGGAGAGTTCTATAACTCTATATCTTTGCATGCCTATGGGCACACTTTACACACAGCCGTACATATTCACATAAATTGACGCACACGTTGGCGCACACAAACACGAGGCGAGGAGAAAACGGAGATGCTACAGTATTGAATCAAATTAAGTGGTAATTTCGTAGCGCCACCGTCTTTCTCCCCCACCACCACCACCACCACCACTACTCCTTTTTCTCGAGTGCTGCACTTTATTAGTATTCCGCTCAGACGCTAACTCCGCTTTCTTCTCCTTCTCTCCCCATAGCCTCTCTCCGGCTCCTCCTGGGAGTTGAGCCCAGTGCATGTTAAGTGATAGGGCTTCAGAGTCTTACCGGCAGGGGTGTGGGTGCCACATAGAGCGCCGTGTAGGAGCCGTGTGTCGGGGAAGAAGGGGAGGGGAAGAGGGGCCCTTTTAGTAAATCCTCCCACCCGTGTAAAAATGATCAATCTCATGAATTTGCCAATAGGGAGTCGTTGGCCGATCAGCGGAGACAGAGGCAGATAATGAGAGAAATGGGGGACGGGTGGGGTGGAGGTAGCAGCGGTGGTGGTGGTGGTGGTGGACGTGGACGTGCAGGGGGGTGAGGGTGAGGAAGAGCGACTACAGGGACAACAGGGAGGAAATATTCAAAGGTACTGAAGGAAAAAAAAATTGGGAAAGATTGAGCGAGCGTGAGAGAACGGATTAGTGAAGACAAAGGAGCAGGTGAGCTTTGATAGACAGAGTTGCCATGAAAGAAAGAATGTGAACATCAATGTCTGCTCAGATAGGAAGGAGAGGAGGGAGGAGAGGAGAGGAGGAGGTGGGGAGGAAGGGAGGAAGAGAGAAAGAGAAATGGGCCATGTTTTTTTCCCTTTCACGCTTTGTGTCCCCCGTCTGAAAGCCAGCAGCCCGTTTTGGCGGCAGTGGAGCAAGGTACATGTTTGGGGTTCTTTTTGTCAAGCGTGAGCAGGTCCTGGTGAGGTAGTGACAAGAGAGGGGACGGCTGGGGGGGGGACTGAAAAAGTGCCCGTCCTAAATTCAAGGCCTGGTACAGCCCGAGGGTGATTTCTACACTACCAGGCAGTGTGGTATGTAAATGTCATAGGACTCAACAGAGCGAGAGGCTGTCTCTCTCTGTTTGTTTGAGAGGACATGACAGGTCATAGGGGTGCATCTCTCCGTTGTGTTGGTGTCAACATGGAACACGGTGGGTTTGACATACGTGAGGAGGGGTTGCACTTAAATGTAACTCGGTAAAACTCGGGAAAAGTAAACCGTGAGGGATTCAGACATATGGAATCAAATGTAGCTGGTAGCAGTGTCGGGGTCAAGACCACGTAAACTGAGACCAAGTCATGACCAAGAGCAGAGAGTATGGAGACCGAGACAAGACCAGTGAAAGTTGACACCAAAACGAGACCAAGATTTTGAGAGGCCGAGACCAAGTCCAGTGTGTATCAAGACTGGGTCAAGACCAGGACTTTGAGGGGCTGAGACCAAGTCAAGACCAAGACTTTGAGGGGCTGAGACCAAGTCAAGACCAAGACTTTGAGGGTTTGAGACAAAGTCAGGACCAAGACCAGAGTGTTTTGAGACCAAGTCAAGACCAAGACCAAACCAGGGTGGGACAGAGTCAAGATCAAGACTTTGAGGGTTCGAGACAAAGTCAAGACCAAGACCAGAGTGTATTGAGACCGAGTTAAGACCAAGACCAAGACTTTGAGGGTTTGAGATGAAGTCAAGACCAAGACCAGAGTGTATCAAGACCAAGACAAGACCAAGACTAGAGTGTATTGAGGCTGAGTCGAGACCAAGGCTTCAAGGGGTTGAGACTGAGTTAGGACCAAGACCAGAGGGTATAGAGACCAAGTAAAGACCAAGACTATGAGGGGCTGAGACCAAGTCACGACCAAGACCACAATATATCAAGACTGAGTTGAGACCAAGACTTTGAGAGGTTTACATGAAGTCACGACCAAGACCAGAGTGTATTGAGACTCGGTGAAGACCAAGACTTTGAGAGATTGAGACTGAGCCGAGATCAACATCAAAGTGTATTGAGACGGAGTCAAGACCAAGACTTTGAGAGGTTAAGACCAAGTCCCAACCGAGACTAGAGTATATCAAGATTAAGTCAAGACCAAGGCCAGACGGTCACACTGACGATAAAAACTCCTCAAATTGATCTGAAAGATCCACATTCCCATAAAAACACCCACAGAAAACAAATTGAGACTCCTCTTCATCTCTTTTATTGCCATATACCTTGTGTGTGTGTGTGTGTGTGTGTGTGTGTGTGTGTGTGTGTGTGTGTGTGTGTGTAAATGCACCATGAGAAATCTATTGATAAAATAATCAAAAGGCATTGCAGAGGTAAATATTATGTGTGGGATTTTGCTTTGTTTTCTATGAATGTACCGACACAAACACGAAGGAGCTGAAATCAACTCAACAGTTATTATTCAACACTCTTTTTTTCTATTGCACAGACATTTAGTGATAACCCCGCAGTTCTTGACGGGTATTGAAATAAAATCTTGAGTCCACTTTGTCTGAGACGGAGACAAGACCAAGTAGAAATGCAGTTGAGTCTAAGATGAGACCTTCAAAAAGTGGCCTTGAGACAGATCTAAAGAACTAGAACACCGGCTGACAGCACTCATTTGTCTATATTGTAAAGGAACTACAGTGTGTGGCCAAAACTATGAGGACGCACCAATGTTTCTTAAAGATGTCCAAGTTTTGATCTTGGTGTTTGGTCCAAAGGAAACCCTCTGGAGGTGGTGAGCTTTGCAGTTCTCAGAAAAAGAAAGATTAAATGCCGTCTAACAGCAGCTTGGCAACAGTCAACTAAATTCTGTTACGGATGAGCACTAAATACACCCGGGCCACTGACTTCATCGATAAGTCCCACCCGCTACCAGCCAGCCAAGAAGAAAGAAGGAAACTGTCAATGTGCACCTTATAACATGACACTACCACTCAACCCAACACTGGGCCCTTAAGTTCCAGCCAAGGAAAATGTTAAAGGAACACTTCACCTAGAAAATGATGTATTATATATCAGTTAATCACCCTGTGTTATGTTGAATTTGTTGCATGTCTCCACGGTGAAAGAAGAATCCGAAAGCCTAGAAAAGTCTTGATGAATTGGAGTAAACTGGGTCCATTTTTGCTAAAACCTTCACACCTGCCCTGTTTGGTTCGGTTCAGTTGAACTCAAGTTCATTTGCCCCCTAAGTGCGGTTCGTTTGGGCAGGTGTGAACACAGCAATCACACTCAGGTGTGCACCAAAACAACTGGACCGAGACCTTCTTGAAGAGGTGGTCTCGGCCCGCTTACAAACGAACTCTGGGGCGGTTGGTTTGTAGTGAGAACTTGTTCCGACCTGGATCCGAACCAACTGCAGTCACATGAGTTCTCACTCAAGGCATTTGATCTGATGCACTTGAAAATGCTGCCATGAGAACACGAACCAACTCTAGGCAATTATACAACTTTGTGACAAAATTAGTCCCTGATTCGGACCAAAGGAGACAACTCTAGGTCTGAAAGCACCTTTAAATTCAGCAAGAATTTCTCAATTTTTGGATTCTTCGTTCATCATGGAGGCATGCAAGAAACATTTTCTTCAAGAATTCAAGGTAACACCCGAAGAGTAACTGACATACAAATAATTATTTTGTGGGTGAAGTGCTCCTTTACTGTCACAATATATAATGATATTTTAGGCAACAATGTGCTTTCAGGGGAGAGGACCCTGCCCTGTTTCAACACGACACTGACCCTGTGCACATTGGGAGGTCTATAAAGACACTTTTTGTGATGAATTTGAACACCGTCAGCATCGCCCAACAGCAGCAGCCGACCTCAATGAGGCAAACCCCTGCAGCAAGGTTCCCAAACTTTGCTGCTGTTGTTGTAGCATATTAATTCCCATGGTTTTGGAATAAGACGTTCCAAAAAAATCACATACTTTTGGCATTTTTACAGTGCAGTCTGAGCACTACTCTCCGCACTACTTCCTGCTCTTTGATATAGTTTATCATTCACAGAGGCAAAGCTGCGGTGTAATGACAAATGTCACCGCAGCTTCCTGTGTATTCAACATGTCCGGACAGGCTTGAATGCAACGACACAAACAGGAACTCTTTCTTAAACGCACCGTCCCTGTCCGCTAACAGTTGTGTTGAACAAAGCTGACATTATTCAGCTGGAGTCTGAATAAGTGTGCAGCGTGTGTGACCTTAAAGACGGGAGGGTTTTTTTGGAGAATCGCAGCATAAGGAGAAGAAAGTGAATAATTCTTTAAAGTGTAGCCCCGGGCACATTAGCATGTGCGCTAGCTATGGCAGTGGCGCGTGGCTGTTTTTTTTTTTTCTTCTTCTCTTTTTTTTTTTTTTCTACAGCGCTTTTAGCACACCCCGTTTGTCAGAGGGAGGCATCATCCTTTATCGGCACATTTCATGTTTCCCAGAGGACTCTGTGAAGCGGGTGATATTATTGAGGAGCGCTGAGCCTTATTAAATTCCCAAGCATATTACCAGTCTCTCTCTCCTCACACACACACTCGCGACTCTCACTCTCCGTCTACCGCTCGCTGATTATGTTTCTCTCCCTCTCTTAATTTGGTTGCACACTCCGCCGTAGCTCAACGAGCCCCCTCCCATCCGTCTCTCAAGAGGAAACAAAGGAAGTAAATACATGTTATTACTTTTTTTTTTCTTTTCACGGAGTGACGCTCATCAGGTATTAACACAGCGTGGCCTTCCCCGGCAGCAGACCCTCGTACGACTCACTCACTGTATATGCTGTGGTCTCAACTGTTCTGTCCTATTCTTGGTGAATTCTTTTCATCAAAGGACATAGATAATGCTAATCTTTCAACCAGTGAACTGGATAGAAAGCAAATACTCTGTCAGCTTTGCTAGGATTAAGTTGGGAGTCATCAAAAGGATTTTTAGCTTCTCCTTTTTTTTTGTGCTGTAGCTCTGTGCATAGAAAGCGATAAATCCAGTACTATTAGTTTAATATCATTTTACAACGACTACAACTTCTTTCTTGAAAGCTTTCTCCACGATAAGGGGTTTTAATGAGGCCCAAAACGAGCCGTAGGCCTGTGTTCTGGCCCGCGCACGTGAGAAAAGAACACAGGAGCGTGTACTGCGAGGGCGATAATGAGGGTGAAGTGACCATGTGTCGAGTTTACATCTCCATCGCCCCTGTGCCGAGCCCAAACTTCCAGAGCTCTCCATTTTCCTCGTAGACTATTTGCTCAGGCCAAGCGTATGACTGTGCACCAGGCGTATTTATCAAACACGGCTTTTGCCATTATTATTATTATTTTTTTTTATGATGCTGACACGGATGGTGATGCCTCTGTCTCCCTCGCTGCAAGGGAGGCCTATTTACATATGACCTTGCATGCAGCAATTGGTGGAACGGGGGATTCGCAGAGTTTTATTTTGCTGGAATGATGTGCTTTTATCTTGGATGTGACAGCGGAATATGAATATGAAAATATGAAAAAAGCAGTTGAGTCAGATCAGGTCGTGATATTCATGAGGATTAGACATAATGTGTTTACTAGTTTGGCTGCCAACTGTACTGTATATTACTGTATGTCAATGGACTGTACAGTGATTCATGTGTGGGCTGCTGGCTATTTAAATATGTATATGTGTCGCTTATTTTACATGTGGCACACATGTTGTTGTCTTGGCATAAACAGTGGTGTTCCCAGGAATTTTTAATAGGGGTGGCAAGACGGGGCCACTGATGAACTTAGGGTTGCAAAACAAAGCAAGTCATAGCTGAATTTCATGAGTTAGATGCTGTATAAAGGCTAGTTGGAAACTAGTTGGGGAATATATATTTTTTTCCACACAGGCTGGTTGCCTTTTTCCGTAAAAAGACAGATATACAGCTTTAATTTAAAGGAGTACATTGATTGTAGAGAACTCAAGTTTAGGGGTAACTTGTGGGTACCCATAGAAAACATTTTATTCAAATATCTTAAGGTGAGAGTTCAAGGGACCCCTTTGAAAATGTCCATTTAGCCTAACTTTGGAGCATTATTGAGCCCCCTTCCCAACATACTATGCCCACGTGGTTGGTACCAATGGATGCCTTAGTTTGTCTAGTTTCAAAAGACACCACTACCTTCATTAGCTTTAAAAAAAGCGCTCACCACAGCCTTTTTATATAGTAATGGCAGCCTCCCATTATTGGGGACAAAACACAAAAGCAGGTGTTGTTTAATGACACTTCAGGACATGTCCAGCTATTTGTAAGGACCACACTGGGCCTTGGTTATGGCAACCAAACCAGTTTTTTTTTTACACCTGTTTGGGACATTTCTGGCTGTTTGTTTCCCAAATCAGGTATTTTTTAACAACAATTTGGGACATGTCCAGCCATGTGTGTAGAGATGAAAGCAGGCATTTTTTAATGACAGTGGGGGACATGTCCAGCTGTGTTTGTAGCGACCAAACCGAGTCTCTTTTAACAACAGTTTGAGACATGTTTAGTTTTTTTTTTTTTTGTTGTTTTTTTTTGATTGTGACCAAACCAGGTATTTTTAACAACAGTTTGGGACATGTCCAGCTGTGTTTGAAAAGACCAAACCTGGTCTTGTTTAATGACAACGTGAGACATATTCAGCCTTGTTTATAGCGATGGAACCTGGTATTTCTTAACAACAGTTTGGGACATGTCCAACTGTATTTGTCTCAACCACACCAGGTCTTTTTTAACGACAGTTTGGGACATGTCCAGCTGTGTTTGTAGCAACCAACACAGTTTTTTTGTTAATGACAGTTTGGGACATATTTAGCCTGATTTAAAGCGGCCAAACGGGGTATTTTTTAACAACAGTTTGGGACATGTCCAGCTGTGTTTGTAGCGACTGAACCAGGTATTTTTTAACAACAGTTTGTAGCAGCCAATCTGGATCTTTTTTGACAACAGTTCAGGACATATCTAGCTGTGCTTGTAGTTACCAAACTGGGTATTCTTTAACGACCGTTTGGGACATGTTTAGTCTCGTTTTTAGCAACCAAACGAGGTCATTCTGAACAACATTCTGGGACATGTCCAGTTGTGTTTGTAGGGACTAAATCGGGTCTTTTTTATTGACAGTGTGAGACATATTCAGCCTTGTTTGTAGCGACCCCCCTCACCATGTAGACGCCACTGGGCATCAATGAGAACTTGTCACTAGATACCATGGCTGCGTTCAGATCCTGTATCTGTCATTATTGTGAAGATAATACTTCAGCCTCACTGGGACATAATTCATGTCTCTATGTGGGTTTATGTACGTACAGTACAGACAGGAGAGCGAGTAAACAATGATGTTGGTGTGCATCCACGCATGTGAGTCAGTGTTGAAGGTGGGCATCTGGGGGATAGCACGCATACAGTAGCAAAGGCCCTTGAGGAATACCACCGTCTGTGAACCCTGCATCCCTCATACATAAGCCATTCATTCAGAGAGACAAAGAGAGACACATAGGCTTTAAGAACTTCATCATTGTTACGTGTGAGCGTTTGTAAGACGGGGCTGTCGAGACTGCTTGATGCTATGAAAATTTGATGCGGAAAATATCCTGTCAGCGCTGCATTTTTAATAAAGACCACGCAGATGCAGGAATTATCATCTGAGCGCTCCCTCTAGCCCCCAGTACTGGTCATGCACAGCACCAAAAACAGCCTTGCACCCCCAGGCCGAGCCTAGTCCATGTCTGGATCTGCTTCAGGTATTTCAATCATTTGCCGAAAAGTTCTATTCATCTCTTAAAACATTGTCTCTGAGCACCGAATGCTCATATAGGACGCATCGCAGAATACACAAACACTCCATCACGGGTCAGACTATTGCTGTCTGGTGTATATTTTTCTGTTCTCTGTTCGCTGGTAGGAAAATGAGTCTGGCCTTTGGGGCTTTATTGCCCTAATCTGCAGTCCGATCCACATCTCTCCCACTGGTGATTGATATTTGGAGACATCGGTGGGACAAAAACAGTTTGAGTTCTGACGCTCATGAAAGACCCATCAGCTCCGTCGTCGATCAATGTGAATAAATATTTCCCACAACCCAGAAGCATTAGAATCAAGGACGGGGGGTGGGGTGGGGGGGCAGACAGAGGAAAGAGAGGAAAAATCAATTGGTCGAGAGCTTTGCTAAAAAGGGGGAGGGGAGTCGGTGGGGGTAGAGGGGAGAAAAAGTAGGCCTGTCAAGCTGGGTGAATAATGAAGCATGTTTTCAGTGCTTCAAAGGCAAAGGAGCAAAGGCACGGTGAAGTTATGTTACGAACTCTGTGTCATCTAATGTCAAATTAATTTGAGTATCATATGAGCCAGAAATAATATACAGAATGATGTGGGCGAACGTGGGGCTTTTGAACTCTTCAAGTATTAATTTACCATCTTCAAGTGTCTCTTTTAGGTGCAATCAGTAATATTTGCACCAAATATCAGCAGGGGTTCTCAAGTAGCTGCTGATCAACGCCAGGTTAGCGTGGCATTACAATTTTTGGATGCTGAAAATCAAAGCTTTTGAAAAAGGAAGTCTTAACAGGCTCTGAGTATGTGCTGGAGTTGCTCTCAAGCCCCCAGGAGCAGCACTGGACTTCGGAGCCAATTTGATATATTGGCTAAAAGTGGCATAACAACTTCCTAGTCCCTTATGTGACGCCACTGGGCCCAAAAAGACTTTTTCCCATAGACTTATAGTGTGAATGAGATGTCTGTGAATGAGTGGATACATTCAGGATTTGATCCATTTGGTCTGATGACACTCTGAAAGTCTAGAAGAGCCACGTGATTAAATTATTTTATCCCCATTCATGTTAGCGCTTGCTGTATTGCTCAATAATGTGGAAGACTGGGGTAATTATACCCGAAAAGTCAAACTTTTTTGGCTTCATGTGCCACTAAGCTACTGTCATAGCCTCCAATACATCCATGGTTGCTTCCAATGTCCAGCTAATGTAGCCACATAAGCTAACAGCTAAGGTTTGTTGATGATACTACATTAGCAAATGTGATGTTGCAAGCTGACTTTTGCTAACATTTAGGAAACATCAAATGGTACTCTCATCGCACCCATTTTTGCTAGCTGTTCATTAGCTTCTATAAGGCCGAGATGAACCTGATACATGCTAACTGTAGTTGTTGCTAGTTTGCATAACGCCATTGTGTGCTCGATACACTATTGTAAAGGGGAGGGTACAAATTTCCCTTTGTATGTTGTAGGTTCCCATAGTATCCACTACATGTATCTTTGTACATCCATGGTTGCCTCCCACATCCAGCTAATGTTAGCTAGATAAGCTATACTAGCCATATAAGCTAACAGCTAAGGTTAAGATAGCAAATGTGATGTTGCTAGGGGACATTTGCTAACATTTAGCAAACATCAAATGGTACTCTCGTTGCACCCGCTTTTGCTAGCTGTTCATCAGCTTCTATTACGACTGAGATGAACCTAAGACGTGCTAACTTTAGTTGCTGCTAGCCTGAATGTAACTTGTAACACTACATGTAACGAATGTAATCCTATTATCCTATTATACTTATATTCACCTTTAAAAGGGCATATGAGTTGTCAGGACATGGTTTTCAACATGCTGAGTCAGTGGCTAGCAGCTAACAGTGCTAACCCCATAAACAGTGCTGACAGAGCTAACGGTGTGAACCAGGGGGGAGCTGCAGTCATATCAGTCATAACGTAACGTAAAGCAGTGGCGGGGAGCTAGCCAGTGGGATGTATGTACCAGCATGCTCTAAATGTTGAATACAGAACCTTTAAGGTGTGCTTTGCCAAAACTGAGTGACTCCATGTTATGTCCAAGCTGAACCTATGCACAAAATGTCTAGATAATACCAGATACAGTCCACAAAGGTTGCTTATATATCTGCCAAAGGCTTAATAACGGGGCCTCGTTGATTACATATGTATGAGTCACAGGGACTGCTGAGAAACTGAACTATTTCTACCACACAGTGAATTTTTACAACTAGGTCTGATGGTCTACTCCATTTAGCCGAAAACTGACTTCAACTCTAATACAGTGATGGCATTTATGTTCTTTATCCAACCATTTTCAGTCAACATAAGAGAGGCTGAGTGTCCATATTCCCTAGTTGCTGCCCACCTGTCCAAACCTCACCCAGCCACGATATGAATCTCTTCCTCCCTGTCTGTCTCGCTCGCTCACTCTCGTTATTTTGATAGGGGATCCATTTGGTTTAAATTGACTCATTTTGTCGGTGGGAATCGGAGCAGGGAAACTGAAGAGGGAGAAACGGGCAAGGCTGCTGCTGCTTTGATCCCTCCGACAGGCAGCGTGAAAAGTGCATTTCATAAAGGATGTTCGCCTGTGATGAGCCCGCCAGAGTGACAAATTGGGCCCCTGGTGCTTTAAATAATACACTGTGTATGGCTCCAGCCATGGCGCTGTAGTTCTATATTGCTAAACTGGCCTGTTAAGAAGGGTGTGTGTTGCGGGTTGAAAAAAGGGGCATGGTTAGTGACTTGAATCCGGGGCCGGTTTCACTTCCAATCATCTCCCTTTCTTGTTCATCCGTGTGATACATGCGAATGTTAATGCGCAACTTGCTTTCAAGTGTCCACTTGCATTCAAATCTAGATTTAGAGCTTCGAGGACAGGATGCGACTTTTGAGTGATGACTGAAAAGAGCCTCGTTGTCTCCCTGTGGCGTCTGTTTGCTGGAAACAGAATCATGCACTGATGAATGTTTAAGATGTGGTGTGCCGCTGTCGCTGACACCCTCCCCGAGCTGGTGAGGCAAGGCAAGGGAGGAGAGGGTGGTGAAAATGTTCAGATGGGCTTCTTGCTTCTTCACGCTGCATAATTTGACCCAACATGCAAAACCTCTTAGGGATGGGGAGAGGACGTGGGTAGTGCACATACAGCTTGCATGTCCTTGCGCTGACACATGCATGCATACAAACACATGAGGGAGGCAGAGAAAAATATGTACATGCATTACTGTGTTCAAAGTACATGGAATTATTATTTATTCTTTAGAATGCTGTCAACCCCGAAACACAGAACTCCCTATAGACTCCAGTACACCTCCTCCTCTCTCTTATGGATGCATCCATGGATGGATTACTGAGCTGGCCTAACGGGCACAGGCCCAGGGGCCTCAAGTGTCAAGGGCCCTCCTGGCCACCTGCAAAAATGGTACTCAAATTACACTGACGAGCAAGAGACTCAGAATGACCACAAAGAAATTCAAAAGAACTGCAGAGACACAAAAACACATAAAAAAGGGGGCTAAAACAACCACAAAGACACAAAATGTCTTAAAAAAAAAAAAAAAAACTTAGACGTAAAAGACTCCAAAAAGACTGAAAATGACCTCAAAGAAACAAAAGTGACTACGAGACACTTAAAAAAAAACACAAAAACAAAACATCAAACTAAAAGCACAAATGATCTCAAAGACACACAAAAAAATGACAAGACAAAAGATGACCTCAAAGAGACACAAAATAATCACAAAAAGACACAAAACAACCACAAAGACACACAAAATGACAACAAGGAGACACAAAGTAACCTTAAAGAGACACAAAATGACCTCAAAAAGATACAAAATGACTACAAAAACATACAAAACTACCATAAAGACACAACATTATCACAAAAGGACACAAAATGGCCTCAGAGACCAAATATGACAAAAAAAGAGACACAATGACTACAGAGAAAGGCACAAAATGTCCTCTAAGAGACAGAAAATGAATAAAAAGAAACACAAAATGACCATAAAGACACAACATTATCATAAAGACACACAAAACAACCACAAAAAGACAAAAAAGATCTAAAAGAGACAAAAAACAACCACAAAAAGATACAAAATGACCCAAAGAGACACAAAACAACCACAAAAAGACAAAAATGACCTAAAAGAGACACAAAACAACCACAAAAAGACAAAAAAGCTCTAAAAGAGACAAAAAACAACCACAAAAAGATACAAAATGACCCAAAGAGACACAAAACAACCACAAAAAGACAAAAATGACCTAAAAGAGACACCAAACAACCACAAAAAGACACAAAATGACCAAATACATAAAATTACCACAAAGAGACAAAAAATAACCACAAAGAGACACCAAATGACTCCAGAAAGACACAAAATGACTTTAAAGAGACACAAAACAACCAAACATGACACAGCATTACCACAAAGAGACACAAATGTCCTCAAAGAAACACAAAATGACCAAATAATACATAAAATGACCACAAAGAGACAAAAAATGAATACCAAGAAACACAAAATGATCATAAAGACACAACATTACTACAAAGAGACAAAAATGAACACAAAGAAATACAAAATGATTATAAAGACATAATATTTCCACAAAGAGGCACAAAAGTACCCATAAGAGACACAAAATGTCCTCAAAGAAACACGAAACTACCTGTAAGAGACACAAAATGTCCGCAAAGAGACACAAATTTACCAAAAAAGGATATTAAATGGTTGTAAAGAGACACAAAATGACTACAACTGTACAGAAAATCTCCAAAAAAAGACACATTACCACAAAGGGAACAAAATGTCCTCAAAGAAATACAAAATGACCAAAAAAAGGCACAAAATGACCTCAAAGAGACACAAAACAATCACAGAAAGACACAAAATGTGTGAAGTGTAACACAAAATGTCCTCTAAGAGACACAAAATGACTACAGCGACACAAAAACAAACACCAAAAGAGGCTAAACAACTATAAAGTCTGTGTGTCTTGCTCCTATGTAGATGAGGTGGTGGGGCCTTTTGCATGTCTGTGCCCGTGGCTCTGACTGTCTCATAACCCACCCATGGATGCATCCCATAATGTAGGAATCGTCAAAGGAAATGTGGAGGTGGTGTGACCCACAGTTTGAGTCTCAAGTCAAAGACAGAGAGTGAATAAGGAAGGTGACAGCACAGTGCCTCTCTGCAGCAGCAAATCCAATATACTGCTCCGGGAGGGAACAAACTGTGGCCTATCTGCGAGATAGTCTATAATCCAGGACACCTTGGCGTTATCAGGCTGTATCGCTCTGAGCTTCTGCCTGAGCAAGAGTGGCTGGATAGTGTTTAAGGCACTCTAGAAATCAAAGATCACGATTCTCGCCAAGCTCCCAAGCCACTCCTAGCGGGAACAAGCCCAACATTTGATGACATCTTGGCATCACGCATGTATATCTGGACATGTTTTTTGTGCATATGACTAGTATGCAAATTGAGGTGATCAAGACTCCCTCACCAGATGTCTGCCATGTAGGATGAGGCCTCCGTGCTGTCACAGAAAGCCTTTGCTTCCATTTTTGAACACTCGAACACCGTGGGAGGTTTTTTTACACAGCAGAGGCCCCCTGGTCAGACTCAAGGATACATTAAAGAAGTGCCGGAGAACCTATTTGCTGACTGGCACATCCTTTTAGCACTTTCATCAGGGGCCGCACTGTGCAGAGCCATTTGATGCAGTTTGTTTTTAACCTTCCCAGTAGATGCTCTGAAGGGAAAATTCTCTAAAACCTGTCTGATCGCTTGTTTGGTTAGCCTGGTCATAACACTGTGAAGCTGTGTCAAACCCCAATGTCTATATAATAGAGCGGCGGACGGGGAAGATGGTTACGACGAAAAACAAAAGGGTTAAAGGCGGCGTTTTTTCTTCAGGTGTGTGCCCACACAATATATGGTCTCATGTAGCAGCCTGGTCTCACTCATAGGACGTCTAAATATGCCATTTTGGCCATGTTGGACACCCTTTAGCTTCTGCATGAGACGCATGTGGCTTTCAACCAACTCCTATGTACACCCATCCAGGTCATTATTAGACGTTTGGAGAACAGACATAGCATAAGAGCGCTAAAGCCCACTTAGGGTAGGTGGAAGGGGACATGGATGGGTCCAATTATACTATTACTACAATACATGGTCCCACATCAGAGCCTGGTCTCAGTCCTAGGGTGTCTAAATACACCACTTGGGCAGTATTGGGTGCCCTTTAACGTCTGTTTGAGATGCACCGGGCTTCAACCAACTTCAGTGTACACCCATCCAGGTCATTGTTAGATGTTCAGAAGGACAGATGTGGTATAAGAGTGTTTAAGTCCGCTTAGGGTTGGTTGGAGGGGAGGTGTATGGGTCCGAAAAGCGCAGGACTTCGACCCAGGAGACAGGTGTTTTGAGTCCTGTGTGAAACTAAAAGTCAACGTTGAGTTATTTTGACACATCGCACAAATCAGCTTCACTATAACTCCTGTCTACAGACATAGACAGGAGGTCTGCGTCGCCGCAACGTAGTTACATTTCTGGGGAGGTGCACGTTGGCGCAGAGCCTACGCCATAGGTACGGCATCAATTCGACGCAGAAGTGTAAATCCTGCATTAGCCGGCAGCAGCTACCTTCCCTTGGCCAACTTCCTGTTTAGCGCTTGGCTAACTTGACTGGGGATAAAATGGTTTATTGTGTGGCTCTTTTAGGCTTCTAAATTGTTATCGAACCAAACAGATAACATCCAGATAGTGGTGGACACTAAAAAGAAATGCATCTACCGATTAACAAATGTCTTTTTCGCGATGTAAGTATATCGGAAAAAAGTTTTTTGGGCCCAGTACCATCACAGTTTTAGTTGCACTTAATCCTCTACAGCGCCACCCCCTCGCCCAAATATGGTCACTTCTGGCTCCAAAAATCCAAGATGGAGATGACCAAAATGCCACACTTGAGGCCTCAAAATGGAGTCCACTAACCAGTGCAGTCCATTACATTTATCCAGCTCACAACTAAATCAAACTTCATGAAAAGGAATTTTCAAAGTAAACAGTCAGCATTTCCTCGGCTAAATCAACAGGACCTGATCAGCTCAGTTTCCCCTCAGAGCTTTGAGGTGGAACACAAGAGTCCATCATGTTTTGCAAACCTGCTGAAACACAGAAAAACAAATCCCCCCTGGAAAACACAGGGCCCAAGATAATTTGCCTTTTTTTCTGCCCTGGAGTGGAGCTCACTGTTGCCTGTTTATGAGCCGACATGCTGGAAAAAAAAACTGAAAGCCTGTCCCTTGAGGTCAGCATAATTACCCCCACCACATTCCCACCGCTAGCTTTCCATTAAGGTCGTGACTCACCATGCTCAGCTCACTCTGGCCTGGAACGTGCTAGCAGCTGAGAGCTAATTGCTACACTCAGGATGACAAGCATGGTAGATAGTGGGTGTTATTTGGCTGACTCACGAGCTAACCAGCTAGCCGGCCGATGCTCACTACTTGTCACAAGTGGAACCTTTGTTTTAGACACCAGGTGCTGAGAGAGAGTATTTTCCAACGGGAGGAGAGGCTCTTATTTTGTTAGAGTTGCAAATAAAGAAATAAGGAGTTGCTGTTATGCAACGCGTGGCATTATTTGTGATATGTAGGTCATGCTAAATTTGAGACACATAATGAAATTCTGATGCAAATTAGCTGCTAGTGTTATGAGTGTCTTTGCCAAGTGGTATTATACTTCTTCCTCATTTTTCATATGCTGCTTAGGGCTGAACATGAAGTATGTTCGTGCCATCGCTGTTCGTTTTAACCGCGTGAGATAAAAATCCCACCAAAGCTGCAGTCGCTGTCATATTTTTTAAACCACCCCTGGTCATCTCCGACCCCTCCGACAAGCCTCACCTCTTCTCCTACGTGTGTTTAAGCATGATTTAGATGTTTTCTCTTATTAGTACGATCGCTAAAAAGCAGAAATCACACACTTTTTTTTTTACCCCTTTTTTTTATTTTAGGGAGGGATTTAATCGAAATTGTATTTTGACAAATAACCATTTAATGGTGTAAAACAGGCTATTGTGTGAGTGTGCCTGCGAGTGTGCGATAAGAGTAACAGTGGAGGAGAAGCAATGACACTTCTTTTTCTAAAGACTGGAGAAAGAGAAGAGGGGAGGGTGGTGTGTATGTGTGTGTGAGAAGAAGAAGAAGAATTTAGAGGAATAATAAACAATAAAAAAACACATTTTTTTAACTGATTTTAACCCCTCGCTCACACACTCGCACTAGCTCAGTAAAAAAAAAAAAAAAAAGCCCTACCATTTTCTACACACCCACCACCCCTTCATCCCTATTCTGTGCTTGTCTTATCAAATAATACTGTGTGCTTGTCTTCTCGTCCGTGCCTGGGAATGCCGAGCATCGACACACACACACACACACACACACACACACACAATGCATGGTTAATGTAAGGGTTTGCCACAACCACGCGGTGTCTGTGTGGTGTGAAAACGAGCCCGAGAATGCCATATTGTTTTATCGGCTGCTAGCAGTGTTGCATGTGTGCACCATAGCAGAGCGGCTAATGCTAATCCTTACGGGTCTTCCAGAGTATTTTGTATAAGCTCAGAGTGCCGTGCTGAAGCAAACAGCACATAGAAGGAGAGCTGGGGGCGGCGGGCGGCGGGCGGCGGTGGGGTGACACAGTACTTTATTTTACACTGTAATTGGGTGTTTTCTGAGCATGAATGAATTACATATACAAAGATGCGAGCTAGTAAAGGTGATTATAAGTGCTACGCTTTAAGGATAATATGAAAGCCTGATGAGAAAATCCCTTTCTTCTACGACGTGTGTGGATTTCGGAGGTGTTTTTTTCTTGAGTTGTTTGAGTAGTTTTGTGCGTGGCAGGGAGCCAGCGCCATCAGTCTTATTAGCAGAGTGGATGAGTCACTCCGCTTCTCTCCTCACCACATCATCCCCGTTGTTGTTCCGCTTATAGACGAGGTTAAGGGTCAGCGGTGATCTAAGGACGCAGCCTGTGGCGTGTGCGTTTATCTGGGCACCCGCGATGGAGGAAATATGCTTCCAGTGGAGGAGCACCGCCCCTGCACACGCATGTGCGAGCGCGCATATGCATGCAAGATGAATGAGGGGGCATGACATGCAGGGACACTTTATTTATGGGCTCTTGGGCTTGAGTGCTGACTGTTCAAATGGGCAGAGAGAGGCTGTGTGCAGAGGGGAGGGAGAGTGCAAGCCGCATTTGATAATTGGCTGAGAGATCGTCACCAGAATGAAATTATGCTAGTTAATCTCTCCGCAATTAATTACCTCAGGAGCAGGCCGCAGTACATTCATTATTCCAGGAAGAGTATTGACCCTGCTGGAAGAGAAACGCAGCCATATCATACCCATAATGCCTACCTGCGGTGTTACTGTGCTGCCAGCGCGGGGATTGCAGCGGCTGGATTAAAAAGGAAGTGATGACATCATCCACCTACATGTATCCTAGAAAAAGTCCTCCCATAAGTACCCGATGGCCTCATGTGGATTTTTTATGCTGACTCTTTGTTCCACGCAGGGGTTGGGCATCTGGGAAGGCGAGGCAAAAGGAGGTGACAGCTCATTACAAAACTCGATCAGGGCTCTGTATCTTTCCCCTCACTCACTCACTCTCCCTCTCCTTTCTGTTTTTCTTCGCGCCCATCCTGCACCTCTCCAGGCATGGCGAGGAAAGGGGGCGGGTGGGGGGGTTCCAGATTATTCCCTTAGTTGCCCTTGCCAGGCAGTAAATACTTCAAGACGCTCAGAGAGGCAGAGAATAGATCACCTGCTGCCACTTTCAGCAGCATTCCTCCAGCTGGCCTATAAGAAGCACTGCTGAAGCAAAAGAAGGTTACATGGGAAGATGGTGAAAGAGGGCAAATGTGAGTCACAGAACAGCGTGCTATTTGTATGAAAGTATTAAAGGGGACCTATTATGTCTTTTTCTTATTCGCCGTCATATGTTACAGTGTTGGATGTTCGTATTAAACGCGGCCAAAAATTCAAACAACGAGGTAAACATATGTAAAATGAATCCCTGTGAGCAAAAACCTCAGACTGCTCTGAATACTCTGTTTCCAACATTATTTTCTAGATTTCTTAATATGTCATCTGCTCCAGGCATGCTAATGCAAGTGTCAACATTACATACACTGCTACATGTAGCTACATGCTAACGTCAGGGGAAACATGTCATCTTGGTTGCCAGTGTTGTTAGTTCCTTCCTGATTTCAGATAATATTCTTGGTGGAACATGTTCGATTGTGAAGATTTTGATTAAGAAAAAGAGAGTGTTACACTGAGTTACAGTCATTCCTTGTTTGCAAGTACTCTGCTACATGTAGCTACATGCTAACATAAGGGAAATGTGTAATCTTGGTTGCTGATGTTGTTAATTTCCTGCTGGAATGTGTCAGGCTTTGATGATTTTAATTTAGAAGATTTTATTGGTGATTTTTCTCGGTAGAAAGTGCTGCTATACTCTGTTACAGTTATTTTTCAGCTCCATGTACACTGCTACATGCAGCTATGTGCTAACGTCAGGTAAACATGCAATCTTGGTGGCAAATGTTGTTTAATTTCTCCTCGATTCTGGATCATATTCCTGCTGGAATGTGCCATTAGAAGCTTTTTGTCAGACATTTTACACGGTTGAGAGTGCTGCTATACTCCAGTACAATCATTTCATGGCTGCAAGTAGGCGGCTATGTGTAGCTGAATGCTAAAGTCAGGGTAATCTTGCTTGCCGATGTTGATTATTCCTTCCTGATCTTGGAAATATGGCTGCTGGGACTTGTCCAGTTGTGAGGATTTAGGTTTTAAAGTGATTTGTCATGTTACAGAGTTCCACAATAGTCTGGTTGCAGTTGTACCCCAGCTACAAGTACACTGCTACAGGTAGCTGCATGCTAACGGGGATTTTGGCTTTGAAGCTTTTCTACATTGCAGTCATCCCCTGGCTGCAGTGATGGTGCAGAGACATTAAGATACAGAAAATGCTGCCTAATCAGAGCAGACTGGGCTTTTTCGGAAGGGCGGATTTAAGTAACAGGCACTAAAACGGAGTGTTTCAGACAGAGAGTGAAGGCAGGTGATCCAGCGCAGACAGTGTGAGGAAAATAAAGTGTTTTATGAACATTAAAGCTTGTAAGCATGTTCTAGTAGCAACCCAAAGCACAAGTATGAATCCATAATTGAGCGTAATAGGTCCCCTTTAAAGATAAATAGTAATTTCTTATGTGTATAACAGTAATTAAAAGAGACTGAAAATGTGTTATTTTCTCCTCCTTCAATCAAATTGGCCCCCTGCTTACAAGATCTTAACTGAACTAATGGGGGTTGCATGTTTGAGCTTTGGACTTAACTTGCTGTGCCACTGAAGAAATCTCCATCGCTGACGTTAATGCAATCAATTAATGTCGTCGCTGGCGGTGCGCGCCATGACTCGAGTTTTCAAAGGTCATCGCTCCCCAGGACTCCCCCCTTTTGTTCTCATTTTCCCCTGCACCACTGCGTATCTTCCTCCATCCATCCCTCCTTAATTGTCTGGCAAACATCTCAGCAAGAGAAAGACAAATATCGCTTTCTCCTGTGGATATTGTTCTGTCTGAACTCGCCGTCACGCCGTTAATAATTTAGCACCTATTCTTTTTCTCGACGCTCCTACATTTCCTCCTTCACCTTATTTTCTCCTCCTAGGCCTCTGTCGTCTTTTTTCTCTCCCTCCATTTCCTTCCTTTCGTTCGCCGTAGCCACCTTTAGTTGTGTGTATTCAGCGGCGCCGAGTGTGCCTGTCTGTCTTTGATGCTGAGGACCTCTCAGCTGCGAGGCGATGCCACGGGGGCCCCGCAAAGCGAGGCAGCCAAACACAGTGAGACTCGCTCCCACACCATAATTAGTCGGCAAGTTTCACCTAATTAAATGGGACCCTATTAGAGGCGAGAATGAGTAGAAGGGGAGAAACAAGAAAGACGACTGCGGAGCAACTGCGGCTTCCTTTGGTGTTGTTTTCGGTTTGAGTTTCATTCCTATCTCTGTCTGCCTTTCTTTTGCTGTCTACTTGTATCACTTTCCATTTGTCTCCTTTTCTTTCTGCTCGCCTATTTTGTCATGAAGGCCTGAGTATTTCCAACAGCTGGTTTTTCAGGATAAATATTTCATTTTCCCTCCCTCAGCCGTGCGCTGAGTAATCTGTATGACACCCAGCAATGTACACTGTCATCTTCGCGCTGATTGCTCCGCCGTGTGAAATAGATCTGTCCGTACAGGGAGGCCTTTGATGAGGGGCGCGAGGCAATCACAAGCCCATTTCCAAGCCAGACTCACTGTTCTCACACAGGCGCCCTCTCGTGCCTTTTCTTTGGCCCTGAGAAACTTTTTTCTTTTTAGTCTTGATTGAGAAGATATTCAATTTTGGCTTCAGACTGAAACCATGTGGACATGTGTAAATGACACTTGGAGGTTTAAGTGTATTTTTAGTTTATTTTAGTAGAATGTCATTTAAATGAACACAGACCGACCAGGATGAGACTGAAAATGACCACAGAGAGATGCGAGTGAACTGCAAAGAGACATAATGGCTAAAGAAAGATACAAAATGACCTCAAAGAGACATAAAATAATCAGGCCCACAGAATTAACAGCGCGCCCCGACTGTTACTCAAAATAACATGTAATGACCAGGATGAGACAAAAATGACCCCAAAGAGATGGACAGGAAATGCAAAGAGACAAAAAATAACTACAAAAAGGGATGAAACATCAACAAAAAAGACACAAAATGACTGAAATAGATGCAAAATTTCCTCAGAGAGACACAAAAATGACTAAAAAGAGTAACAAAATGATCAAAAATGTCAACAAGATGATCCCAAAGGGACACAAAAGGACTACAAACAGACAGAAAATGACTGAGGAGACATAAAATGACCGAGGAGACATAAAATGACCCAAAAATAAACAAGATGACCTCAAAGAGATACAAAATTATCTTTAAGAGACACTAAATGACATCAAAGAGGCACAAAATGACTACAAGGAGACACAAAAATAGTCTCAAAGAGACACGAAATGTCTCACTAAACACTATAATGAGTAACAAAATTACCAAAAAAAGCCATATAACGACTACAAAGAGATACCAAATAACCAAAAAAATTAGCACAGTAACCTCAAAGAGACACAAAATGACCAAAAGACACTAAAATGACATCACAGGGACACAAAGAGACAAAACCAAAACAGACACAAAATAACTACAAAAAGGGATGAAAGAACCAGAGAAGACACAAAATTACTTAAAAATATACAAAATGATCTCAAAGAGACACAAAAGGACAAAAAAAATAAACAAAATGACCTCAAAGAGAAACAAAATTACCAAAACACACACACAATACGACTACAGAGAGACACAAAATGGAATCAAAGGGACACAAATTGACTACAAACAACACAAAACAACTAAGAGGAAACAAAAAATGACCAAAAAAATAAACAAAATTACCCCAAAGAGACAAAAAATTACAGAAAAGACACAATATGACTGCAAAGAGACACAAAACGACTAAGCAGAGACACAAAAATGACCAAAAAATAAAAAAAATGACCTCAAAGAGATACAAAATGACAACAAAGGGGACACAAAACAGCTATGAAGAGCCATAAAATAACTACAAAACGGAGTGAAACAACCAGAGAAGACACAAAATGACTTAGAAAGATACAAAATTACTTCAGCAAGACACAAAATGGCCAATATAGACACAAAATGTCATCAAAGAGACACAAAATAACCTCAAAGAGCCACAAAACGACTAAGAAGAGACACAAAAATGACCAAAAAATAAACAAAATGACCTTAAAGTGACACTGAATGACTACAGAGGGACAAAAAATGACAAAAAAATACACAACTGACATCACAGGGACACAAAATGACTACAAAGAGACACAAAATGGCCAAAAAGGACACAATATGACCTCAACGAGACAAAAGATGACATCAAAGACATAAAGACACACAAAAAAAGATGCGTAACAACTACAAAAAGAGTCTATACAGTCTGTGTCACGCTCCTGTGTCGGAGAGGGGCCGGGACCTTTTGGATGTCTGTGACAGGCGCCCCTTTGTCTCACACTGCGCCCACGTGGACGTATATTAGATTGACTTAATGGAGACATGAGTGTTGCCGGCATTTACCTGGACACAGGCCGTCTTTGTGGGACAGATAATGTGAAACCTTAAATAGGTCTCTGCGTTGACGAGTTAATGTGAGCATGTGTGAGATCACATGTTGGAGGGGTTTATTTACAGCACAGTCCTTCTCCTGTTGTCAAAGTTCCCTTTATCATCACTCCTGCGCTCCTCCTCTGTCCTCTCCTCCTGTCTTTGCTAATGTCCTCAATTCGTTCTCCTCTCCTCCTGTCTCCCCGACTCTCCTCTCCTCTCCACTGCTCTCTTTGGCAGTGTGTTTGGCCTGTGACGGCCCAGAGGCAGCCATGCTGTCTTCTCCACTCAATCTGCTGTTTCCCTTCTCCCAGGCCCTGACCCTGCTATACTCAGCACACACACACACTCTCCCTCTCCTTTATTCTCCGTCTTCTATCCCTCCCTCTTTACATCACCCCCTGTCTTCCTTCGTCCTCCTCCACATGCCCTCCTCCTCCCTTCCCGCGCTGACCCCTATCTGCTGTCCAGCCAGCTGCAATGTCTGTCAAAGACACGGCGTAGACACAAAAATGCACGCAGGCACATCACCTCTGTTTTGTCTCCTCTTCCCTCTCAGTCTGTCTTTTTCATCCCTTCCTCCCAATGCCTCAGCTGTTTGGGTTGAATCTGCCGGCTGGAAAAAGAGAGGGCAAAAGGTCGCGGAGCTTCAGTCTATGCGGCGGCAGAATATAGAGAGAGAGGAAGGAGAGGAGGAAGTGATGGTGCGGGGGACGGCGCAGCTCAAAAAGTGAGAGTGCCGGTGACGTGGATGAATGTGGACTGGCAAGTGGACTTGCTGACATGCTACAGGGGGAAACACAGTGTACAGTACTGTGACACAAACAAACACACCAAACTGTAATTGCCCAGAAATGCCCACGCAACAGACATGAGTGTGCATATGGCCAGAAGCGTTGACAGTCTAAGCCTCCATTTTTTTCCTCCTCCCCTCCTCCCTACCACTGCAACATCTTAGCGAGCGCTAAAGACGCCGCATCCAATTGCTACTGTACCCCGGCAGTGGAGGTTCTTTGAAATATCCCACAGTGTAAGCTAGTCAGCTGATAGGGTGGCTGAGTAAAGCCAGCTAAGAAAAGCCGCAGCTCAACCAGTGCAGCCACTGGCCCACTTTCAGGCAGCACAAGCCTTCGCTATAGACACAGTATGAGGCACAAATATCTCCGAGCGCCGCTCTACAGTGGCGTCTCGCTGGGTAATCATCACTTCGGCGGCGCGTGACTTTTGTCCATATGGAATTACATCTCAGGGAAAGCTGCGGCTCGCCCCGCTCTGCCCATCGCCCCTCTAACTCATCTGCCAATCACTCCCTGATCCGCAGTCCCAGCCTCTCCCTCACTCCTGAGTAGATGCAAAACAGGGCTAATGGCGTCGCGGGCCATTATGAGCACCTCTCTTCTAGTGGGCCCTGCCTCCTGCCTCTGGCACCCACACTGTGCCACTGATTCTCCTGCTCCTCCGGATCCCCGAACAAGGCCCAAGCCCCCCTGGGGACGTAACCTGGTATGGAGGGCCGCCTCCTTGTGTTGCAGGGAGGCTTTTTAACACAGCCGAGTGACCCACTTGTATTGTGCCGTGTTATGGTTGATGGTGTGGGCTCGCGGGATGTTTGTGAATATGTAACAAAAGCCTGCTACAGTGCTGCGTGTGCTCCGAGGGCTTTTCTTTGAAGATATTTTCTACGTCCTGATTTCTGAATTGGGTCTTGAAAGGGCCTATGGATATGTTTGGGAGGCAACGTTGCGTGTCTTCGCCATAGAAATACTTGAAACAATTACAATTGATTTTGTGTTTCAGCCATATTGTAATGCACTTGGGTTCATTCTGATGAATCAGACGAGGGTTTGAAAGGTTTTATTTTGCTCAGATAAACAATAAGGTGATGGATGTTGAATCAAATATCTTCAGCTGTTCCTAAATCAACAGATTAAAGGGTTAGTTTGGTATTTTCCAACCCTATTCTTCCATGTTTTTGGGTCTGAGTGGGAACCAGGGGCGTAAATATAGACAGTGCAGGCAGGGTGGTGAGGGGGCCTACCCTCAACTAGCAATCCATAACAAAATATAATTTAAAATATATGCTAACTCTATTTAAACTACAAATAAACCTTAAAAAAAACATAACAAATGAGTAATCCCATATTTCCGTTGGTATTTTGGTCATATATACATGCAGAGATTATTTCTGGGTAAAGTCTCTATTTGATCATGTGACGATAAGATTATACGTTAGCTAGTTTCTGCGCTAAGGCAACTAGCATGCCTTAAGGCCTTTGCACACTAAGTCCGTTTTTGTCATCAGAAATTGTTGCATGTCTTAAAATAAACACGACTTCTTGTTGTGTCAATCATATATGCACACTAAGTCTAAAACTTTCGTTCCGCCATTAAAAATTTTCAGAACAAGTTTGATTTCCTGCGTTTTTTGCATCCGTCAGAGCCTTTAGAAACGTTTGATGAAGAGTCAGTGAGGTAAATGTGGTGGCGGAGAGAGGCAAAGGAGAAAATGTGTCTTTTCATTTTGTCACGTATTGTAAATTTTCGCACCGAATAGAATAAAAAAATGCATTAGACGCATTTTCGGATGACGGATTGAAAAAACACATCTGAAAAAACGGACTTAGTGTGCAAAGGCCTTTGGGGCCCATCACAATAGCAAACACTGGGGCCCCTTTTAATTACCTTACGCCTCTGGTGGGAACAACAATCTTTTAAGTTGGTCCAGTGTTGCAATGTAACCACTCTGGACATGTTCGCACCGTCATTTTACGTCCACTAAAAGTGCTTGTTTTTGCCACTGACAGGCTCAGAAACACAAAGGATCTTACTGTTGAACAAAAAGGTCTATCTCTGTAGGGATCCATTCCACAATGTTGTCAGACACTTATAATAACAATCTGAGCCTGTTAGTGGCAAAAACAAACACTTATAGTGGATGTAAATTGACAGGCGAACAGGCCCCACACGCTCAATACTGGACCAATTTCAAAAGCTGTTGTTCCCATTAGCCACTTAAACTCAAAAACATGTAAAAATAGGGTCCAGGTACCAAACTTACCCTTTAAAGAATTAGTCTGGGCTGACTCTAGTGTACTTATTTGTCCAGAACTAAAGGACAGATGGATTTAAGTGGTTTTAAAGTACTCATATTGATGGCCCAACCTCAGGGGGAGGTGACATTTTTGTCGACAGAAAGAGACACAAAACACAGCACTTTTTGCTTTGATATAGCAGCCCAGTTCATTAGCTCAGTGGGAAATGTCTTCATTTTTACCAAGCCTGCAGAGTCAATGGACCATGGCTGGGAAATAATCAGCCTCCTTTCGGCGCACACAACACACAGAGCGCCGGCTAACTACCTCGGCAGCTCGCCGCACACGGCAAGCGGGGAACGTGGTGCCGAAGGTTGGCTGCTTTACCCCGTGAGAGCTGGTGATTTTTCTTTCTTTTTTTCTTCCTTTCACCAGTTTGTCTGAATGGGACTGAGGCGAGGAGGCAATCGGATGAGCATTCAGGAGCAGGGGCGCAAGGGGGGGGCCCTCATGAGAGCTGTGTAGCATTGTGGGTAGCCTGATGGCTCTATCGTAGGTGTAAATGAGGACGACAATCAGTACCTGGTATCCGCTTGTCTCTTTGATGGCTGTGTTTGTCAAGCTGAGACGGAGGATAGGGAGAGAAGAGGGGAGACAAAGACATCTCGTCTTCCCGTGCCGTGATCCATAGCCACTTTTTATCATTTCCACCACATCGGCTGGCATGTTAAATATTTGTGATTGCCATCGCATCTCTCCATTTTGTCGCCTCTCTCCTCATTTATTTAGCTATTTACATTTCATTAAACAGAACTACTCAGTTGTTTGGGCTCGCTAATGACAAAAACTTATTTGATTTTTCCATCAAGTGGCAGCTGCTCCCCGAGGCTTTAGCTATATATCGACTGGCGATCATTAGCTGATGCTTTACGAAGGTAATTTGTGACATGAAAATGGATTCTAATAGGTATTTAGTAGAAAAAGGATTTCTGGCAGCACAGGAATGGCACTCTTGAAGTAATATCGAATGTTTGGCTGAAAGGCATCCATAGTGAAAGCGAGTAATTTGTTGATTAAACGCTCGAATCAGTAGGCACTACATTTCTGTTACTCCTATCTCCTCTTCCTTTCGCTGTCCTTGTCTCGGCTCGCATTGTGTCCTCAGCCATGTGTCTGCTCTGCATAACACTGTTTTGGTGTCTTTTAGTTCTCAATGCTGCTCAAGGTTCATCATACAGTAAATATCTATATATATATATACATATTTTATTGCATAAGTGCGAAACATAAAGAGTGATTTCTGTTCTATTTTTTTCTTTTACAGGAGAAAAAGAGCATTAAAAGTAAGCCATGGTCCAAACTCTTGATTTTTGTTTCTTTCTTATATGGGCAAATACAAAAAAAAAAAGGCATGCTTGGCTTGGTTTGCACTCACCCTCGCTTCTGCTTGATTTTGGTTTCCCATACTTCGCATCAGGTCATGAATAAATTACATCTAACATAGCATCTCTATGACATCGGCACTCTTATTAACTCTGCAAGGTCTCAGCATTCGGTCAGGGCTGTTCCTTCCTTCCCTCCTCACAGTTTGTGTCTACTTTGGCTCGCCGTATTTGGGAACTCTGCACCGGAATAAACTCTTGACTCACTTAGTCATTGACAGTAGGGTATCTGCCAGACCTGTTGTCCTGCTGTAGCATTGTAAGCACATAATTTGCTTTCCACAATAATACAGTAGACGTAGTTAATCTGAGGCCAGCTCCCAGCTAGGTAATTGGTTAAGACCCCTATTAGTGGATTTAAGAGGATATCAGGGCGCTTTAGCCACACAAAGCTATTAAGCTACTTAGATCAGGATGTGATTGCCGTCTGTCAATCACCAGATAAGGAAATAGGGTGTTGTTGGTGCTCACAAACATGCTCGCCCCACACATACACAGAGAAGGCCCAGTTGTGTTTTAGAATTTCAGATCAGACTGAAAAACACAAACTGACCTCCTTCCCTACTCTCTCCATCGCTGCCCCCTCCTCCCCCTCCCTTCCCTTCCCCTCTCAGCACAAACACGTTTTGAAGCATGACATTATTTCAACTCTGATTCACGCCACTGTTTTTTAGTTTGGGGCTGTTGTCGTAGCCAGTGGAGTCTTCTTTTTCATCGTTGTTTTTTCCGTTCCCCGTTTCTGTCATGTGGTTTCTGCATGAAAAAAACAACAACCAAAAAAAAAAAAAAAGAAAAGCAATTTTATCCGCACAAGCTTAATTCTACTCACGAGTGATAAAATTCTGAACTTGCATTGGCTGTGACAAATAGGTGAACCATCGTATTGTTTCTTTTACCTTCTCCATTAAACATTTAGATGCGGTGATGACCTCATCAGGGAGAAAATAAAACAAACTCACGCATCTAATGAAGGAATTCATAACAGCAAAACCATGTGACACATACCACACCAAACACTAAGTGCTAGGAAATGTATTTAGTTTATCATTAAATTTCCCACTTTAGTGAAACAAACAGCGTCATTTACTTCTCTTTCTCCCTCTGCTTCCTCTAGACTCCCGGCCCTTGCCTGACGTAGCCATGACTGGCAAGTGCACCCGGGAATGCGACGAGTACGGCCACTCGGACTCCTGCTGGATGCCTGTGCGCACGTCGCCTGAGCGACGGCCATCCAAGTCAACCACCACCCCCCAACAACCAAAGCTTTCCACTTTCATGAGCGGCAACGGCAGCGGCAGCAGCAGCGCCGAGCAGCCCGGCAGCCAAGAGACCCTCGCCATGGCCGCCATGGCCAACGGAGACCCCACCGCCGCTCACATGATGGGCGACCGCAACCGCAACCTGCTCAACAAGAAGATGGCTTCCTCCTCCTCCTCCTACGAGGCCTTCGGCTCACCTTCCTACGGCTCGCCGGGAAGCGGGGAGGAGGCGCTGGGCCACCCCACCGAGGAGATCCCTCTGGCGCCCACTGGGGAGTACAAGCCCACGTCCTGTGGTACTCTGACGCGGCGGGAGGTGTACCTGTGAGCTGGGAGTGTTTGACGCACCCGCTGTGCCACCACACATGGCATTAAAGTACAACACTAAGCGTAGCTGCTTACCCACCACCGTTACAGCTCTAGAAGCTTTTACCCTTGTTCGGCAAGGTAGGACTAAACTTTCTCCAAAGACTTTTACGACAGCTCCTTAACGAGACGTGGATATATAAACACAGTTTTTAAAGTGCTAACTCCGGCCATGACCTGGGAGGAAGGAGGAGGAGGAGGAGGAGTAGGAGGAACTGTTGAGGGGCATTGTTGGGACTCGGGATGAGGCTGTTTTACTGGCGAGTCGGGCTCTTGGGACATGATCTGCTGCTTGACAGTCAATCTGTACAATAATCATTTTACATATACAGTACGTGCATGCATTACCCTCCCCCGCCCCCCATGAAGGTCCTTGAAGATGTACAAAAGAGACAATGTCTTTTTTCTGTTTGTGTTTTTTCTAGAAACAAAGCTGTACATGTGGACTATTTTGACTTCAAAGTGTCTGGTTTGCCTTTTTTTCTTTTTTTTTTAAATTTCAGAACACTGCTCCGGCCACGACGTTCAGTGGCTGCAACGATATATCGGACACAATGGTCTCTAGCATTCTGAGCTGTCTACGGAATCCGTCACCTTGACTGTTTGTGATAAAAGTTGCTCAACAGCTGACCAAAACTTAACCGTGTTTGAATCTTAAAAAGGACTGGAAGCTTTAAATACCCAGAAAACACTTGTGTCGGTCCCCTCTCGTAACAGAGACTCTCGGGACAGACATCGGAGCCAATGGAATTTGCTGCACCTGTTTCGGACTACAACGCCGCTGGGTTTGACGAACTCACCGTGACTGATTCTAACCTACCAGTGTGAAAAGTCACTCACTGTACATAAACATTGGACCACGGCAACAACGCTAACCGCTCTCATCCCCCCTCCCCCCCTTTTGTCTTGCTACCTTCCCCTCAGTCTCTCGTTCGTTGTCTGTGATTGGCGAGACCAAAACCCCTCTGACGAGATGCAAATTTCTTAGAGCCATGATCCATCGCCGCATCGGCTGGAGACGCATGCGTGTACACGGCATTCGGATCACCTCGGTGGGATGCTACTGTTTATATCAAGTACCCTGTTTTTTCCGCAAACCACATATGCAGACACACATACACAGAAGCAGATTTAACCGAGGCCAGCGGCGCCGCCAGACTGAAAATCCTGGGTAAGCACAGTGCGTGGCATGCCGAGATTAACACTACGGAGGTGCAATTGAAATTGTATGTGTGTATGGGCCCGATATGCAGTATATAGTGTGTGTGTGTGTAGGCTATATTTAGTGTATACTGTAGATGTACACCGATAATAGGCTTAGGAGGGCGTAAACATGGCCGAGCTGATCCTGAAACAGCTGCGAGGACAGCTTTTTACTGTTATTTCTTTCTTGTTGTGTGATAGACTGAGCAATAAATATCATAATGTACACGTGACCAACTTCTTTTTCACTTTCTCCTCAAGCCTTCAAGGTGACATTAACCCCCCCACACACACGTGGCCGTCCTCGTAGGAGTCCTTTTATAGCACTAGTAGATGTTGCTTTCCATAACGGTGATGGCATCTTTGAGCACGAATGTAAGAATCAGCTCAATGGAGAACAATCAAAAACGTCTGTAATGCGCAGATACCGGGAGGGTTTTCTTTTGTTTTTTTGGTGAAACCAAAGCTTCGCAAACAGGATGAAGCACCCCCCCACATTAAGACACAAAAATAGCTTTTCATTTTGGGAGAACTTTGCTTTAAGTACACATCACATGAAGGATTTTTATCACGAAGGATTGAGATACGACTACCCCCCCACAAAGACACATGACAATGTTGAGATGTTGTGCCTCCCTTCCCCCGCCCCGCCCCTGTCCACAGTGGTGTTTCTTTTACTCGCAGCTACAGAGGCGCAAAATCTCACGAGTGTAATAAAAGCAAAAGAATATCAGATGCAATGGAACTTTTTTTGTATGTTAGCAAAACCCCTTTGGTTTGACCGGAGCTGCTTTTTTCTCGCAACCCGGCGATCTATAGTCTGTAAGTACTACTCGTTGTTCGAAGGAAAGTGCTCTCCTATACTTATCAACTGTATACATAAATATTTACTTTTTACTGCACGTTTAATGGGAACTTAACTTCACTTACTGAGAAGGAAGAAGAAAAAAAACTGTAAAACAAAATGTACAAAAAAATGTTTTCCCTGTAAACATGGAAAAATCCACCTTGTTGCTTGCTTTTGTTATACCTAAAGAAACATGTAGTACAACTTAGTACATCAGTTAAGACCATTTATTTTTATTTTTTCATACTTAAATTTCATCATATATCACCACACAAACTTTCATATGTTTTATATCTTTTTTTTCTTTCTTTTTCTACCACCATCTTGTATTTTACTTTGTAACCCCATACGTTTATTTGTCACTTTTAACAGTCGAAAACCGTGGAAATGATCATGACAATGTACTATGTGTTTAACTTTTTTTCTTTATCTGGTGCCACTTTGTATATTTAGAGTGCTTCTGAAAAAAGAAAACAAACAAAAAAAAATCTAAAAAAAAAAAAAAAAAATACTAGAGTGAATGCAAATATGCAATTGTGCCTTTTTATACCAATTGGTATGATTAAATGTTGGTTTGGAATGGTGCATAAATAAATTACGTTGAGATGCTCACTAAACGTAGATGGGGTGGCATTTAAGAACGGACTGAAAAATACATTTGCATATCTTAGATGAAATCCCATGATGTCAAAAAGGCTTCTCGGAGGACAACCGGTCAAATGTCAGTGAGCCTGTAGGTCAAACGTTCACTGATCTTGTTGAAATTATCCATTCCTAGCATAGTGCATTACCCGAATGAGTACAGGTACATTCAAAAGTTGCTTGTTGGTAGTAATAATAATGATATAATGGATTTTTTTGTCGTGTTCCACTCATGTACATGTATGACATCAGAGGTCAAGTAACCTTCTTTGTGCATGAAACAAGCTCTAGGACTGAATATAGAAGCGTAGAGAGGTAGAGAGGCGGGTAAGGGGGGGGGTTAAGGAAAAAAAAATTGCTTGGAGACATTTGACTGCTCGGAGTTGAGGGAGCCTAGAGATAAAAATGCTAATGTGACGGTTTACTAGGAGGAGTGGAAGTAGGGTGAAAAAAAGCTGCAGGGGAGAGTAGCTGACAGAACACACACCTCGGGATGTGCCGAGCAACACAGCACTCATGCGCGGATTTACAGTATATGCATATCAGTAGGTGATGAAACCCTGTCCTACAAATAAGCGCGGTATGATGTTTGCTATGATACTGCGAGGTGATGCTTTGAATTTCTAGATCAGATGGGAACAAAGACGCTGCGGCGTGAACCCCAGACAGAAAGAGGAAAGACATGAAAGAAAAAAAATGCCATACATTGGCAACTATTGAATACAGCGTACACTTTCTGAGCACTGTTTTTTCCTGATACTCACTGCTGCTGCTACAGAAACCTGGATTTTCTTTTTCTTTTTTTTATACAGAATTCATGATGCCATCAAAAATGTCTGTATCTTGCTGCCCGAGGTGTGTGTTCTCTGTGCTCTCCTCTATTCGTATAGCCTTCACAGTGTGTAATGAGATTTGTAATATTAACCATTACTATTTGTCCTGCGACTTGGATGTTGATATAGAAATTTGAGGAACAAATTTATCATCGTTTAATATGAGTCACTATGCACGCAGCTTAGCTGAACATGGCAAAGTGTATTGAACGCAAGTCCACTTCTATTTATGAGATATTTTACATAATTTAATTTGCTTTTGTACAGGTTTGTGTAAATAAATTGCTTGTCATTTTTGTCTCTGCAGAAATTAAAATATAACATGGTAAAACAAGTCGATCTGGTTTCATTGTTTTTATGTGTATGTTTGTATGTTTAATAAATATTAATTTGCAAGGTTTTAATTGCTTAAATGATGATACAATAATGTTCTTTTTACGCAACAGAAACAACTAATTATTTGCTTTTTTTAAGTTACTGGTGGTAATTAATAGAGCTGCAATGATTAGTCAATAGAAAGAAAATTAATTAGCTATTTTGATCATCAATTAATTGTTTTAGTGGTTTTTTTAACCAACAAAGCCAAACGTTTCTGGTTGTATGCTTCTTAAATGTGAGAATTTGATAATTTTCTTTGTCCTACATGATAAAAAACTGAATGGATTTTCTGTTGGTCACAGAAAACAAACCCCTTTAAGACGTCATCGTGGGCTCTGGGTAGATTAAAGGGCATGTTTCACTATTTTCTGACATGTTATTGACAAAACGATTAATCAAGAAAATAATGGGCAAACTGTGGTTAGTTGCAGCCATAGAAATTACCACTCATCTTAATGGACTCCAACATTTACCAGACAGTTTCTATAACCTAAATAAGGGTTGTTAAGACATTACTGTACATGTGTAAGCACTGGGGTGAAGCCAAATACTCGGATGAAACAAGCATCTGGCACAGATAATGTACTTTTTACGAGTGCGGGTATCATCTGAGTAAAATGTGTCAACATCTGTATTCATGATGAAGAAAAACCCTCATTTGGGTAGCTGTGCTCGTGTGATCAAAAATGATCTGAGGCTCAATTCTGTAAATAGTTTTCTAATAAATAATGAATATAGCAACTTCTCATCAACCCATAAAGCCACACCCACTTCTGGATTAAACCCCTCCCAGCTCAAGCACAGATACAGATAATGGTGTACTCGCTTATTCCTAGTAAACGCTGTGTTAATCTCAGTATGTTAACCAAACAGAGCAATAATGTAGTTTCATTTTTAAATGGACATTGTCCCTACTAATCATACTCTAGTTTATAAATCTACATTTTTTCATACAACTAAAGTTGAATTAATTAGTTTTTTGCCTCTATCACAAAATTAGGTAGTTATAGCTAACGCTTTTGCAAACAGTTGCCGATATTCACTTAACAGACATGGTGCAACGTTAGCATTCATTCCAAGCTCGCTTTTTTTTGCCTATCTAATGAATATAAGTCCAGGTTTAACTCCCTTCTTTAGCTATGTTTTGGTCTCAACCAACTCCTGTGATAGCTGTCAGATGTTTAGCTGCTAAATGTGCTATTAAATTTACAAGCTAGCTGCTAACTCTGTCTGCCATTTTTTGGCTAGGCAGGCAACGTACAGTATATTTTTTTGCTAGCTGCAGCTGAAGATACAGATAGATAATTTTGGTTGAACAGATAATGGTGTACTCGCTTATTCCTAGTAAATGCTGTGTTAACCAAACTGAGCGATAATGTAGTAGTATCCAACATTATCTCTAGTAATTATATTCTAGTATAAAAATCAACATTCTCCATATTACTATTATTTAAAGTTGTATTAATTGATTTTTTTTGGGCACTTTGGGGCAAATTATCACATAATTAGGTGGTTATGGCTAACGGTTATGGCACAGCGTTAGCATTCATCTCAAGTTGGCTTTCTTTTCTGGCCATCTAATGAATGTAAGTCCACTATTAACTACTATTTTTTTAACTTTTTAACTTTAACTTAGCTAGTTTAGCTTCTAAATGTGCCACTACATTTACAAGCTAGCTGCTAACTTGGTATGCTGTTTTTGTTTTGTTTTGTTTTGTTTGGCTAGGGAAGTAGCGCACAGTGGGTTTATCAGACATTTTTCAATAGCTGCCTTCTGTGGCTGGAAACAAGGTTGATTAAAGTGGATTTGGGGGCAGGAAAATCAAAACAATGGGCTAAAAGAGATTTAAAAACTCTCCAAAGCTGGCAAAATGAGAGATAATTTTCTGTGGTTTGTTACTTCAAACAACACCATCACATAGCACATGGTCATTTGATCCAGTGATAATGTAAAAAATTTGGATTAGTGTAGCTTTAAGTTACAAGTCAATAAATAAGGGATCAATGCAATGTTAGTTATTAATATTTACTGGTGATCACACCTTTCATAGAAGAAGAATATACACTGAACAAAATATAAATGCAGCAATGTTGTTTTTTCCTTCCATTTTCATGAGTTAAAAATAAAATATCTAATATTTTTTTTCTGTGCACACAGGCTCAGTTTTCTCAAATTGTATTCAGAAATTTGTTTGAATCTGTGTTAGTGAGCGCTCTGCCAACACCATCCATCCAAGTGACAGGTGTGACATATCAAGATGCTGATTAAACAGCATGAATACGACACAGGTGTGCCTTCGGCTGGTCACAATGAAAGGCCACTCTAAAATATGCAGGGGTTTTTTTTTTTTTTTGGACACAACACAATGCCACAGATGTAGCTAGTTTTGGGGGGAGTGTGTCATTGGCATGCTGACTGCAGGAATGTCCCCCTGAGCTGTTGTCCATGAATTGAATATTTATTGACTACAATAAGACATCTCTGATGTCATTTCTGAGAATTTGGCAGTACATCAGACCCACATCTGACTTCTTAACCTGCAAGATCATCTGAGATCAGCCACTTTATTTTGTTAAGTGTTGTACGTGAGTTGATTTGTGCACTGTCACAAATATGAAGTTGTTGTGGACCTCAGGAAGAACAGCTGCTGTAATACATTGGCCGATCGGGATCCTAATAAACTACACTAAAACGAGACGAGTGTCCCCAAGACGGATTCTGAAAATTTTAGCTTAAATTTGTCAGTGGTGCAAATCAACTGTTGCATCAGCCGTCCAGGTCGCTGGTCGAAGACAATCTGGCAGGTAAAGAAGCTGGTTGTGAAGGCCCTGAGCTGGTGTGGTTGGACATGGTTTGTGGTTGTGAGGACGGTCGGATGTGCTGCAAAATTCTGGGCCTCTCGTAATGCCACACCTGTGAGGTGGATGGATTACGGATTGTTTCAGTGAGGTTCTTACTACCATTGATTTAAATAAATCTGGAACAAGATTTAAGAGAATGACGCCTCTTATGGGAGCAAAAACAAAAACAATTTTGCCTTTATATTTGTGTTTGGTGTAAATAGACTGACATTTGGAGATTTTTAGGTTATTTACGGAATAAAGTCCACAATAATGTGGAACAATAATGACTCCAACTATAAGAGCCACTTAAGCACATGTTTATATTTGGTAAAAATGTGCCTTGTTTGGTTTGGTTCAGCCGAATTCAAGTTTGTTTGCCCCAAAAGTGTGGATTGTTTTCTAGTTGGAGCCGCGCCTCGTTTTCAAACTGTATGCTTTGACTCAAATGAACAATGACAGCAATATAGTCCACGATGAGCAGCGCTAAAATCAACCTGCGTAGTTGTCCCTCCATTGTGACATTAGAAAGTGTCACATTTATCTTGACAGTGTACTCTTCTTCAACGTTTTCTTTACTTCCTGGATTTTTCCCACATAGAAATTCTGACCAATCAAGAGCAGCTTTCTCACACAAGGCATTTGATCTGGTCCACTTGTAAATGCTTGAACCAACTCTTGGCAATTATTACTCCCTGATTCAGACCAAAGCAAGACAACTCCAGATCTGAAAGCACCCTAGGTGACTTGGGAACTTTGGTATGTGGAAACAGACACCATACCAACCATGACACTCTCACCTTTTCTTCCTCCAGGTTCATTCATATGTTTTCGAGCATACGTTTCCTCTCTTGCCGGCATGTCTGGGTGATGTATGAGGCGATTACCGTCTAAGGTGATTAGAGATCCATTCCCTACGCTCTGATTAACAGCACGCCACATCCTCTCTGCCACCCTCAAACCGCTAATGGCGTCTTAATAGAAAACTACAATGCGCTGTAAAACTACATCCACAAAGTTCAATAATGTGGAGAAACTTTCCCTCTCGGCTGTCACAGGAATATTAGAGGACGTACGGCGAGGGAACACAACTGGAGGAAAAACATTGTTTCTTTCTTTTTTTTTTTTTATTCCGCACGAAGGCTGGGAAGTTTTGTTTGTGTACGGTTTCAATTGAAAATTCAAACGTGTGACCGTTTCTTTTCTGCATGCTTGTCTTCAAAAGATGCCACTTCCAAGAAATACTAGGTTTGAATCATGTTGATATGCAAATGTTCTCGCTCATTTTCTTGTCCTCTCTGAAGCATTTTGAATTGCCTGGCATGGAATAATCAGCGGGTAGTATTAATTTTTCTGTTGAGAGAGGGGGAAATTAAGACAAATTAGAATGAATTTGAATGTAATTAATGTTTAGGCGATGCATACCAATGACTCTGGATTTTTTTTATGAATAAAACAGTGACTGAATACGATGAATACCATAAATAAGAATAAGACCCACTGCGCAGTGAACACTATAGTCAGTCAATAATACAGTTTATGTACAAATTAGTGTCTCTTCAATGGTGTACATCAATTTTTTGTCTCCTTTTTTGGATGTAAAATCAGCATTTGTCGGTGCTATTCGTATCGTATCGGGTCAAGCTCAGGTTAAAGTGGTTGTGTTTGTGTAGGTGTGAGCGTTTTCCTGATTGTATAGCAACAAAGTGCTGGTTCAGAGGTTCATAAGCACCTTATACTTTCTCTTTGGCAGCAGCAAACACCCTCTGGCAGCTATCACCAGCAATCATAGCTGAAAATGCCCTGTTATCATCCGTCTCCATGCAAAGTTGCAAACAAGCTCCCACACATAGCGAGAAAAAAGTCTGGCCATGCACTGACCTCCCGTACAGGTTTCACTGCGAGAGAAGCATAGGTGCAGCCTCGATAATAATCAGGCGTTCACCTGAATCAAAGGTGCATTCTGCAGCGGTGTCGTGTTCAACCAGCCTCCGAGGGCAGATAGTGTGGGACAGACAGGCAGATAAAACTGCAGGCGCAGGAGGAGAGGAAGGGGGGAGCAGCGCCTGTGTGCTACAGGGCAAGAGAGAGATATCAAAGATACTATTCCCCGAGCTCAAATATGTAAAGCTAATTAATGAAATCATTGATCACTTCTCCAACATCAAACATGAGGTCTGCCATTTTAATATAAATTCTATTCCCGTTTATGCTCACTGGTGCGAAATAACGACTCAAAATCACATCAGAGGGGAATTCGACCATAAACCTTAGAGGAAGCTATTTGATATCCACAATTTATGACTTTTTTATTGTCTTTAGATTTTATTTTTCTAGCGCAACCGCGGGAAATGGCATCCGAGGAATAGCAGTTAGGGCTTTGTTAAATTGATTTCTATTTCATATTTATTTTACGAATGCGCTGAGGGATTGAGGGCTAACTTTTTTATGTGTTGTGGATGGAACAAATAAACAAGTTCATAAGGAAACTCCTGCAATAACTTTGATTTAATTGTAATCACATAAATCCTATCAGCGTTTATTTTGCCGGCGATCACACCCCCGGGGATGATGTCATTACAGTTAATTTTATTGCTTTCACAGCGGAGATGGACACACACACACACACACACACACACACACTGAGTGCAGTCACTGCCTCAGCCCGTGATCACATTTGATCTGCTAGAGTCAGTGTTTTCAGATGGGAATTCATTCATATGAGGGAATTTGTTGCAATTGATTTGAAGTAGTGTTGAAATTATGAATATGGTGGCCATGTTTTTATTGTCTGGAGTATTCTGCCCTGCTAAGGCAAAACAGTATGGAAGCAGTAAGGTTAAAAAAAAAGGTTTCAAAGGTCTCAGGCTGGTCCACAAACTTCCAAGCAGACACAGCCTAAATATCGTAATGTTTCCATTGTATATCTAATTACTTTACACCGAAATTCATCACCATAGAACCCAAACAATTCCAAAAACATGCAGATAGTGCACTCTGCCTTTTGATAATCTTCATGGACTGCTTTCTTCTTATTAATTTTAACTAGTTTAAAAAAAAATAACTTTAATTTGATGACCATTTACAGTCCATAGGAATCAAGTGTTTCTATCAAACAAAGGTACTATCAATATTTACATTTAAATCAATTTAATACATTAATTTACAACTGATGATATTTAAGTAGGCCTGTGTGATTTATCTTAACCACACCAAATCACACAAACTTTGTGCTAGCCTAAAAATGAAATGGCGGCTACTGAGGTCTGCTAAACTAGCTGCCTTTAGCTAAGCTAGCGAGCCATCATAAATTGATTTGGAAACAGACCAACCAAAATGCCATTTAATGAAAATGGATATATATATATATTTCTTTTTTACAAATAACAGCTGGGGCTGCTTTAATCTGTTGATTACAATGCCTATATTTTACTAATCTATATTGCCTTATCAAAATAAATCAAAACCTATATGACTGGACCATGTGGGAAATTAATTTGAAAGGACAGACACAGGAAGTGTCCACGCTCAGCAGTCAGACAGGAGTCAGGTTAATCTCCAGGGCTGGTACCTGCGGTTATTCCACAGGCTAGTTAATAACATGTCGGGAAGGAAATCCAAAGTGTGGGATCATTTTGAGAAGGTGAAGGACCAACCCAAGGTGATATGTAAACTCATCTTCATTGGTCCACTACAAACATGACGTATCATGTGAAACATGGAAGTAGCTACATGCCCATTAGCCCACAGCGTCATTAACAGGCGGCTCGCTCAGTGTGTGACGTGCACTTGGAGATAAAATATAGGCCTATATTAATGAAGGTTCATTAGTACGGTTTGTATTTCTCTGTAATGTAGCACAGTGTTAACGTTAATGTTACTGAGACTATTCTTTCTCACACCTTCAACTCAAACCACCAAAATACATCATTTCATCGTTACATTAATATCGTAAACATGCGGGAGACTAGTCAACTAATGATCCTAAATGACAACTATTGTTCGACTAGGAAAATTCCTAGTCGAGGGCAGACCCAACATGTGCTTAACTTATATCACCATTTTCTGCGACTGTATAGGCCGACTGCTACGTCCACTCCTCTAAGGACGAATACGATCATGATTAGTTGATGTGTTAGTTTCCAGTTACCTTGTAGAGTCAGATTAGAATGTATTATCATTGGTTAAGATAAGATACAGTACATACATTTCTATGACATAAAACAGACGTCAGAAAGACAGATACAGGTTATACCTCGACCTGTCGTCACATACATTTGTCTCTGTAACCAGAATTGTTTTAGCACATCTGACTGAAACTATCCTGATCAACATCTGTTTCGATGTTTGAGCCACCTTGCACAAAACTTCCAATAACACACACATACTGTGGAAAAAGAGCAGCATGAGCATACGTCAGCAGTTTTTCGGCTCCATCATTCATTGTCTTTGCTCTCGTTACTCCAGTTGTGCACATGACGAACAGTTTTCACCCGCAAACAAGGACACGGAGAAGGCGGGAGCTGGACTGGCGGGACAGGAGGTATGAGTGATATCTCTCCAGTGTGTGCAGGTCAGTAGTTATTACCCACAAGACTCTCCCTGACCCCTTGCTGTCGCATGATAGATTCCTCGCAATGACCCGCAGCTGTTCATGTGACCCCCCCCCCCACCCCCCCGCACCAGAGATGACGTATGAATGCTACTTGTTGCAAGGCCGGAAAAAATCTGCAGTGGAACAGGCAAATGTGCTCCCATTAATCACACATCAGTTGTGAGTTGAATGCACACAAATTTATATGTGCTAGATTTATGTGGCAGAAGCAATTTGACAAAAATCCATACAAGCCTTAGTAGTCGCGGCCGGGCCCGTGATTAATGAGAACTACTTACATAAGAGAAAGTGAGCGGGTGAGAAGAAAAGGGGGAGACGGAGCTGGAGGAGGCAGAGAAATGACAAATAGATGGAGGTAGACTGTGGAGGAAAGGGATTGAGAAAAAGGTGACTAGCTGATTGACTATCCGACGGCCCCCCCCGCCCCCTGACGCCTCACATCCAGACTTTATGCTCTAAAAAGTAAGCCTCGACAAATGAACACCTTTATTCACGGCAGCCGAACTCACTTTGAATTTACTTATGTCTGGACTTTGCTGCAAAGAAAACTCATCATTAGAAAGCTGCCAATTTACACTTACAGACAAAAAGCTTGTAAAAAATATCGAATTTGAGTCTTTACAAACGCTCGACTCAAAGGTAGTGTAACACCTTCACCTTTAACAAGAAATCTGTGGCACAATAATCTGAGTTTGAGGCCCTTTATTAAAAGCTGCAGCATTATATGTATTTGAATACACTCAAAGTGACTTCCAACCATGTTGAAATATTGAGTGTAAAATGTAGTGACTGACAAAAAAAAAGAAGCTTTTGCTGGCCTGTCTGAAAAGTGAGTTATTTTTTTCTAAAGCATGATGTTAAATATTTATTCAAGGTTACTGAATTAAGTAGAGTGTCCAATGGTCAAACCTGAATAGAGTGATGGTGAAGAGCATTTCAATCCTGATTGTCAGATGGAAGTGAGTGACGGGGAAAAAAAATTACAACCAAATGCTGCTTTTCACAAAATATGACATTTTTTTGCAGACAGGATCTTTTTTTCTGTAGAGGCATCCTATTTGGTTTCTTTCATGTTTTCATTTTGGAATATAACACAACCAGCCGTCAGCTGTGAAATAGTGTAAACATCATGGACAAATATTCCACCAGGTAAGTGCTATCTCTGCTATTGCATTGCAGTCACGAGTGATTTACACTCCAGCTGATCAGTTATTTCTCCACACAAAAGAGAACATAGCGACACTTTTTGACAAGGTTAAAGGCTAACTTTGTTATTTTTCAACTTGGACCCTATTTTCCAGTGGTGTGAGGTGGTCGTAACGGACTCTTGTGCCAGATTTTGTGTCTAAGCTAGCTATCATATGTCCTAGCATCTTGTCACATGATCAAATTAACACTTTACATTGGACAGCATCGACATATATAGACCCTTTGACGCCATTTTGTTAGCTGGAGGCAAAACACAACTCTCCCCCACAGGGCTGTAGGCTACATAGGAGTCTTAACATGTGGTCTTGTTGTGTTACTGGGAGCCAGAATAGAAGGAGTCATGGCTCAAAACCAGCCGCCACTGCCCGTCAACAAAAACAAAGATGGTTAAATGAGATAAGACCAAAGGACTGGACGGAGGCCATCATCAAAAATGCTCACATGTGCAGCGCACACTTCATATCAGGTTAGGGACAAAGTATTTCCTGTTGTAGGGATGAATAACGTTATGTGTATTAAGGGTTATCATGTCCACCTCATCAGAAACTGGGGAGCTGTTAAGAGGAAGATTGGATTTTCTATGTAACGCTAACTTTTTAGCACATTAGCTAACGTTAGCTTCGATAGCAAAATGGAGGAAACCATTCAAGTGTCGTCCTTCTTTGTAAGATTGGCTTCCTGTGACATCATCCATCCACTGAGTGAGAGCATACGGGTCGGCCAGTCTGGTCCCGTTGGTCAGTGTTTACTTATTCAAGTGACACTCGCGGTCCCGGAGAGTGAGTGACCTCACATGGTGTGTTCGTAAATTCAGTCTGAGGCTCTACACTAAAATGAGAGCCCTGTTGGTCGAAGAAACTGAGCGTTATATGTCTATATGAATTAATGAACAGTTAAGTTAATCACTATTTTACTGTAAATTGTAGAAATACAGAAATAAACTGTATTTCTGTTTTACAGTAATAAGTTGTTTTGACATCGAATTGATATTGATTTTCAACCAAACTTCTTCCGTCTAAAGTTGGAAGGTTTATGTCCAGCCAGTGTTGGGTTTTGACATCAAATTGACATTAATTTTCAACCAAACTTCCTCTGTCTAATATTGGAAGGTTGATATCAACCTAATATTGGGTTTTGATGAATACTGAATGTTGAATTCCAACTACAATGCGACAGCTATCCAACGTTGGAGGATGATGTCAACCCAACACTGGGTTTTGACGGATATCTGATTTGCTTTTCAACTACAATGCAACAGCTATCCAACATTAGAGGGTGATGTCCAGCCAATGTTGGGTTTTGACGCCAACTCGATCCTCATGTCCAACCAAAATGGAACGCCTTTCTGGTGTCACAGTGACATCCGGTGCCACCTGGGTTACATTTTATAGGCAGACATACAAACAGTGCATAGGATAAACCTGAAGTAGACACTGCAGACTAAAACCAATTAGGGTAGCGTCACAAAACGGTCAGAGTATCGTATATCATACAACAAGTAGTCCTGACCAAGCAATCTGATTGGTCAACAAGACATTTAGAATATGCCATGTCACTGGCACTACTAGATTAAGAATACATGTGAAGTTTGTGAATATTGGAGCTAAATCTGTTCATGGAAAAATGATTGTTTTCAGTAGATATCTTAGTCGTAACAAGGCTGAGCTAGCTAAGCAGTTTTGTGTTTATATGTGGGGTATTTATTTAGTTTGGGAATCCCGACGATCTCTAGAAAGTATTGAGCTCATGTTGGCTGGCGGACTAGAAAACGGGTTTGTTTCGAGGTTATTATTTTGGTTCAACCTACTTGCTGGAGTAGTAAACTAGCCTTCGTTACATATCAGCATCTACTAACATGACTGATCCACTTATTAGTCTGAGCCGAAGTAATTCCATGGAACCGGAGACAACAGACACAAAAAAAAAAATTGCATATTTTGAGAGCTAACAGGCTCTTTGCACATAATCTACTGCCTCACCGGAAATGCAGCTTGGTCTTTTCCAGTTTTGGAAACATGGTGCTGTTCTACACAAGATGTTTACAGGAGTTGCCCAAACTGACAAATACCGACGTACATTGCCTTTGTAAGTCAACAAGCAAATTAGAAAAGGGCTTGAAGATGTATGCCTCCTCATACATCCACGGATATGAAGCTAAGTCTGTTCTTTCAAACTTTATGGCTTACGTTAGTAAAAAGTTCGCTAGGCTAATAAACAATCCTGGTCTGTGACAGAATATGCGTGCTGTTTCCCAGTGTGTGTTCTATAGACCTACATGTATGTGCCAAACTTCTAATTGTTTTAATATAAGTTTGACATTAGTGTCAAATAAAGACAGAGCTACAGGTGAAGTTACTGTACAGGCTCTCTGCTTCAGATCCATGAAGAAGCACCAACATCATAGTGTAAATGTAGGGCTGCACTGGTCATTTGTGTCAGAGTTCCGAGTTCAGCAGTTCTAGAAGGTTCGAGTTCAAGTTGTGTTCACTGTATTTTTGTTGTGCTTAACATGGTCATGTTACATTTTGACCTCTGTTATCGCTTTGCATGTGCTCAACAGTTCTAAAAGTTGCTCAAGCTGTTCACCTGTTAAACCCGAGAGTCCCCCAACTGGGGGACCTTCAGGCTCAGACATCACCACTACGCATACAAAGTATGGAACAGTGAAAGAATATAGTGATGCTGCACATCAAATTTAACAGCGGATCCTGGGCTACACGGCTGTACAACCCACTTTCACATGCTCCAAACACAACTCAAATAACAACTGACTGAATTACTACATGTCAGCACCGAGACTCTAAGCCGAGACTAAAGAATAACAACAACAGGTAGTTATAAAATCTCTCTTACCTTTGTTGTTTTGCCGTGAAAAGTTTGTTTTACCGGTGAATCCACGCTCGTTTCTTTGGTTGCCTTTCCCCCTCCGCTGTTTTCGGCTGAATGACCTGCTCCAGTGTGAATACAAACTGCAGACTTTGCTGTGTCCTGTGACAGTGAACTTCTCACTGGCGAATATTCGCTAGCCTCCGCCGTGTAGCTTAGAACACCATTGAATTCGGATGATGACGTGCGCACTGGAACACAACAATGTTCGTGGTATTGTCTCTGTTGTCTTAGAAAAAAAACTCTATCTTTTTTAAGGCTCATACTCCACTGTTTACTGTGGTTTGCTCCCGTGTGTGATGCTCCGCCGCCATATTTCGCAAAACCGGAAAAAGGTAAGCCGTATTACTCGCTGCGGATGTGACGTCATGGCGTTATGCGCAAGGAACCTACTGCTCCTCAAAATGAAAACATTTTAATTGTATATTCTATTTGGTTGGTTATAGCTGTATAATCACAATATTACTAAGGCTGCAACTAAGAATTATTTTCATTGTCGACTAATCTGTCGATTATTTCTTCGATTAGTTGACTAATCATTTTATTAAAAAATGTGTTAAAATGTTGAAAAATGTCGGTCTGTCTCTCCCAAACCCCAAAATTATGTCATCTAATGTCTTGTTTCATACTCACGCCAAAGGGTTTTAGTTCACCGTCATGGGAGAGTGTGTAAAGCTGCCAATATTTGAACGTAAGAAGCTGCAATAAGAGTATTTTGGGTACTTTTATTGTAATTTTCTATGAAAAATCACTCAAACCGATTAGTCGACTACTAAAATAGTCACTGATTATGTTAATAGTCAATTAGTCATCGATTAGTCGACTAATCGTTGCAGCCCTAAATATTACACAAAAGGGGTGTGCTTTAACGTCATTTGCGGCACGGCAGTGATGTGGTCAGGACCGAGGCGCAAACGATTTCCCATAAAAAGTAGCTCAGCTGGCACCGGACGTCAATGTGACATCAGAAAGAGCTTCCATTTTGGTTGGACATGAGAACTGGGTTGACGTCAAAACCCAATGTTGGACATCAGCCTCCAAAGTTGAATAGAATAACGCTTAATTATCCCAAAAAATATTGTACAAATATGATCATTATTGTACACTAGGCAACACTGGTTGTAATGTTTAATGCACATTGAGCAGGCTGTACCATTACGGTATTTCTGGGTCTGCATTAGACTTTTTGGAATCATATCTGACTGATAGGAGTTTTTCTGTGTCCGTGGGTCAGTTCATGTCTGACCTGGCACCTTTGTCATGTGGTGTCCCACAGGGTTCTGTCCTCAGTCCTATGTTATTTGCCCTTTATATGTTGCCTCTAGGTCGCATTATTCATCGTTTTGAAGGCATTTCCTATAATTTCTATGCAGATGACATCCAATTATACTGTTCATTCATACCTGAAGAGGTTCACAAACTTTCCATTTTGCTTGATTGTCTGAAGGCCATTAAAATCTGGATGTCAGACAACTTCCTTCAACTTAATAACAATAAGACAGAAACACTAATTGTTGCCCCGGACAACGTGATCTCTAACGTGAAGTCACATATAGGGTCTTTAACCAATTGTGTCCAGCATAAACTTCGTAATTTAGGTATCATATTATATAAGCCCTATCCTTTGATAATCATGTCAGCCTCCTCACCCGATCATGTTTCTCACAATTTAGGAACATTGCCAAATTAAGGTCAGTTGTGTCCAAGGCTGAATTGGAAATGATCATTCATGCTTTTATTAGCTCTCGTTCAGACTATGCCATTGCTCTTTTTACTTGTTTAAAAGAAGCCTCTCTGGTCCGTCTCCAAACTATCCAAAATGCTGCTGCACGGCTGTTAACCCGAAGCAATAGAAGGGCGCATATCACTCCAATCCTGTCCTCCTTGCACTGGCTTCCAGTAGAACTCCGAGTCCGTTTTAAAGTATTGTTGCTGACTTCTAAGGCCTTACGTGGTCTAGCCCCTGCATACATCACAGATCTCATTCAACTGCACACACCTGGTCGCACTCTAAAGTCCTCTGATCAGCTGCTACTGTCAGTTCCCCGCACACGATTCGTTACTCGAGGAGACCGAGCATTCAAGCAATTGCTCCTAAACTATGGAATGCCCTCCGCTTTTCATTGCGATCTTATGTTTCCTGTTTTCTCATGGTTCTGTGTTTTATCTTCATTTTGCACTTGGCAAGACACCTCGTCTTTTGCTTTGTTTTTAATGATGTGTTATATTGTTGTATTTGTTTTTGTTTACTGGAAAGCACTTGATCTAGTTCCTGTGAAAAGTGCTATATAAATAAACTTTACTTACTTACTTACCTTCTACAGGTCTCTTCCTGTATTTATGCGTCTTGAAAGGAGCCACACTTGCTCTTCATTTGTATGAACAATCAGAACATGAAAAAGACCTTTAGTCAGACGGCATTAATAAAACATGCTTACAATACTCAGACTTTCAAAACGATCAAAAACCAGCGCTCATTAGTTTAGGGAAAGGCCATCGAATAGAATTCCTCACTTATAGGAGACATTGTGAGGAGGATCATCTCTGACATACGAATCGTGGTGTGATTGAATGCAGAAGTAGCCCTGCTTGGCCGGGAGTCATATCTCAAATTTGCCCTTTTCAACATTTGTAGCGCTCGTTTATATTTCGGACTCACACACTGCTGTGTACAGTAGCTCCTCTCCTCTGATGGAAATGTTTTACTTTAGCTGATTTGACTACTGTACATTTAGCCTCGCCTACAGTCTGACAGCGATTCGAGCGCCCCAGACTGAACGCTGACCCTGCTGTCAAGCTGCTGAGACAAAACTCACATCTGGCCTTTTTCTTTAGCTCCTCTTTGCTTTTGTTTCTCCCTCCTGCTTTCTCCTCTACTCCCTGTCTGCAGGCCTCTCATGCATTTTCTACACATGCTCTAATTTTTGCATTAAGCAAAGCCAGAAGGAAAGACAGGGAGAGAGGCGCGTGGAGGGAGAGTTTGCTCCCCGCCGCATGCTGTTAACATGCACAGGGCACCAGCCATGAAAATGCAACGGATTTCCTTTTTCTAAGAGAATGATCTCAGTGATCTCATTATTTCCCATGTGGATAGATGTATAATGTACGGAGCAGCTGTGTGTGAGGGCCAGAACACACACATATGCGAGTGCGCTCTCCTTGTGTGTATTAAGAGCCCTCTAGCTCCAGGTTTAACCCTTTCTCAGGTTGTGTTCCTTCTCTTCCGCTCGTTTACAAGTCCACGTCGGATCATGAATACGGGGTTTGACTCAGCGGTGATTGTGTTGACCTCACGGTGTAGGTGTGCATGAGTGTGTGTTGAATCCCTGACTCACCCTGTGGCTCAAGGCCAGAGTGCAGCACAGCTATATTCCATTTTGACACTTTGATAGACAGCGAGCCATTTCCATCCCACTGTGCCCCGCTAGCTCTGCCACTCTGCTGCACTTCTCATTACTGTTAGACCAAAGGAAATCACCAAGAAGGCGCACGGACGGCGAAAATGAGACATATAGAAGGAGAGCTATTCCCAAAAGATATAAATACAGTGTGGCTTTTTTGTAATCTTTAGTTAGCTGTGAGTCAAACATCAAAGATATGTTCCAGTAACACATACAAAACGCCAGGAGAAATGCATCAATCGTAGCTGAGAAAACAGTCTCACCACAAGGCCCATTTTGTGGGCTTTCGGCCTAATTACATGAGCTTCATCAACAGAAACAGAAATTTGAATACCTATAATAAACAACAAATAAACGAGGAAGACTATGTGCTGTAATTGAAAGATCCAGACCAGCTTACTGAATAAATGATGCACCAAATAGCAGCAGAAAATACAAACTGCTTTTGCAGCAAAGTTTTTATCCTGATAAAGGCTGTTTTTTTTTTTCTTCATATTTCTGGCTTTCTCCGAGTAACTGGCAAACTTACAGAGTAACTTAACACCCCCCGAAAATCAGATTTTTTTCCGACCTCCACAGGTTTAACTTCTCACCTCGCTGCAGTGATGCGCAGGGGTACCTCAGGACCCCGTGACATCACCCATCAGGGAGGTTGGGTCGAGGTGAAACTGACTTGAAACTTTGAGCTTTAAGCAGCAAAACATTTATTTTCAGCCTGAACAAAATGTTACGGTTTAAAGGAAGAGTTCTGCCAAATACCGAAAAAATAAATATATAAAACAAAATAAGGCTTCAAAAATGTCTTTTCAGGCCATTCTGATAGTTTTGATCTCAGAGCCTCTTTGGACCCGTGTTAACATGTGTTCTGGGCGATCTGATCACAGATGACACCGCCAGTGGTGCAGAGTACACAGAGTATACCCATTTCTTTTTCTGGTTTAAGCCAAAAGCCATTGGAATATATGGGATCAACACACTCTCACTCCGACCTCGTCACATATTGACGTTTGGTCATGGACTTTCCACGTCCAAGGTACCCTGGGTGTGTTGGTTGTTGACATTCTGAGACACCGAGTCAACTTCTGCCTGTTACATGCATTGTATTCTTTCAAGATACACTTTAATTTTCACAGGAAATTTACTGTTTACATACAGTCTCTTTCAAAATAAAAGCACTACGTCAGTACAACATCCTGAATTGATGTTTTTTGTCCTTCACCAACTAACGTATGTGGTTGGGTTGAGGATAAATAAGAACAGGGTTTGGCCGTATCATCTTACAGGACACGAACGCCGCTGTCAAGGGTGAAAGATGGACATGGTTTGGCTTTTTATAATCTTACGCGACACAAACGTGGATGTAAACACCGCACTGTAGGGTCAAAGTCTGTGTTTGTTCGACCCATCCACTCCTCTCAGACTTCCATCCCCTTTACTTTGTTTTTTGTCCCACCGCGTATATTCCTGACGCTGCCAGCTGCTGTTAAACTATTAATGTTATTATTGGCTGCGTATCATGCTGATGTTACAGGATGGCTTTTTCGTCATCGTCTGACGCTGGAAGTCACTGACCAAGTGCTGGATTTCGACGACATTGGAGACCAGGTTGACCGGACATGTTCCAGCAGGAATATGATCCAAGACTGGTGAGAAATTAACAAAATCGGCTACCAAGTTGACGTATTTCCTTGATGTTAGCATGTAGCTACATGTAGCAGTGTAACCGCAGCCAGGGAATGACTGTAACAGAGAAAAGCGGCACTTTCTACAGTGAAAAACTCACCACTAAAAGCTTATATACACAACCAGACATGTTACAGCAGGAATAATTTACCAAAATTGTGGAGAGGAAAATCCCTGATGTTAGCATGTAGCTACATGTAGCACTGTAGGCTACAGTCATCAAATCACTTCCATCAGCTTGCCTGGAGCAGATGACCACATAAAGAAATCCAGTACACCATGACGTCTCACTCGTCACTATGACGGAGAGAGTATACCCACTTCTTCCTTGGTAACCTACCCATCTGCCTAGTAGCACACCCACCTCATCAGCTACCATGACACCACTGGACAGCGCTAATTACAAGTCTACACAACCACCAAGACAGCATTGAGATCTGGTCATTTAAACCACTCGCTGAGGTGGTCTGGGACACGTTTGACCACATATCTTTTGTAGTGTAAACACTTATGTCTCCTGATGCGTCCCCAACAAGGACTACGTCATAGGTGCAGGATGCGGAGGTGTTTTGGTGACAGTACGCGAACACTCTATGACCTACCCATTTGTTGGACGAAGTGTTGGGTGACCATCACTCGTCTTGGCCTATTGAAGGAGACATGTTAAATTCTCCTGACAGTGTACAGACACAACCACTAAGATGACGAGCAAACATGCTACAGAGCAGCTAGCAAAAGTGTGGACGTAAAAACTGGTCACCGCCAAACAAAGCCTAAATTTAGGTCATATTTTCTGCTTGTAAAAACGACCTGTGTCATCGTATTTTGGAAGACAGTCTCAAAAAACTACAATTTAATAAAGGAACAGAATCAACAGTTTTTATAGGGACAATTTTTTTATCTAGAAAGTAGTTCCAGTCACACTGAACATGGGCTGCAGCCTCCCCAGATAATTTTTTTGGAGATTATTCCATTAACCTCCAATGTAATGCAATGCAGGCAAAATATAATTCTTAATCTTATAAGTTGTGTTGACTCGCGTCAGACGTGCCAGTACATCCTTGGCGTCATACGTCCGCAGAGGTTCTCAATGCTGATTGGCCTTTGCTATGCAAATTAGTTGCTAAATTTCAGATTTTTCAACTCTCACCAAAAAGCGTATGACGCGTATTACGCTACTCGCTTCATTTGCGCCACTTAATTCGCATATTTCGCATTATTAGCGTTGCGTCCATAGCATCACATGTAATCGTGTCTTAACATTGACGTCACATGTAATTAACTTGCGAACTGCTTTATTAGCACCTGGTGTGAACACAACATTAGGATGACCCTGTGCACTCACATCAAGTTTTCCATTTTTCTGGCTGGTTAGGCCTCCCGTCCAAAAATCTATGGACCGATATGATTGATAACAGAGTCCCACCCTAACAGGTGCCGACAGGGGAGTCAGGGAGACGTCAATCAAACCCAGTTTGTACACGCCCACGTTGTCCTGACGAGAGGTCTAATTAGGCAACATAAGTGAAAACACCTGTGTGGGTGGACTGTTGGGACTTTAACTGTGAAAGGCCGACTCTGTTTGTGCATCATTCATCATTGAAAAACACAAACTAAAAGAAAACTTTAACAACAAAGGACATTTTTTGGGGGGGAAATTATTCCATAATGGCCTCAGCTGGGAACCAAATTATTCTTAATAACACATTTGGTCAAATTATTTTGATTCTGTCTGTGTGTGTCCATCAAAAATGCGGACTTGTTTTTATTCCACTCCAGTCCACATCAGTAAATTCATGCTCACATCCACAGCGTCTGACAGGAACATGTGTACATACATAAACTAATGCACTCACTCTCAACCATTCAACTATTGATCCCTCCGTGATCTCTTAAACCAGCCGCTGGTCCAACACGCTGCTGTCTATTTACATATGTCATTTGCATACCAAAGTAACACTGCCCATGACACTCGCTCATGAATTATTCACCGGTGGTATATTTACATAAGGTACAAAGCTGAGCCTCAACCTGAAATCTCCACAGGCATGAGAGCGACTTGAGGATGGGACTTTGTTTTGTGGATGACTTTTGCATCAAGCGCTCTGTCTGCTCGTCCCCCTGCACTAATTAATTAGCTAATTTCAGCCACAGCCTGAGATCAATGGATTCGGCTATCCGTGAGGGCTAATACAATTCACCCAATGAGAGTCGGGGAGAAGAAACTGAGATCTGCAGGCTAATTCTCCAGAGAGAGTGGCCTCTCGCTTGCTGCTTATTTTTGCTCACTGCATCCTGTTATATTGCAGTAAACAAAATACTCCTGTGATGTATATAAAATATCTGTTTATGCATGCATTATTCTGACAAGGCCAACACTTTGTCTTTGATGTTTTATGGTAGATAGAGTTCCTTGTATGCACAATTTGCATGCATGTTTCTGCATAATTATCCCACATATCTGATTGTGCTAAGACATTGTAAAGTTGTGGAGGGAGAAAAAATGTAATCAGTCAAGCATGTACGCATGCATGTTTTATTTACTCATTTGCATAAATATGATGGCTCCATGCGAAGGGTGGCTTGCTCGTTGAAGTATTTAGGTTAGGGAGCTGTTTGTGAGCAGAAAAGCATGAGGAGAATATCGGTATTTGCATGTGCTACATCAAAGGATGCTGGTACGTGACGATCACAGCTCGCATGGCTGTTTTTGATTGATGCATTGGGGTTGCAGGACTTCTGTGCGTCGGCGATGTGATGCTGTGAATGCTCATTTTCTGCATTGTGAACTCAAATTCACCCTGATGATATGGCGGTTGATTTAAGGACAGATGTTAAGGATCTTATTTTGAAAAACTGACACGTTCTCACTCCCAGCTCATCAAATACGGCAGCCCTACACTTCAAACTATGACACTCTGGGTACCCCTTTGGCATCGTTGTTGGACGCGTCAGTTTCCACTCATTGCACGCGTGCAGTTTCTTTTCAAAATAAAAGCACTTTAGGTTTAGGCAACAAAACTATTTGGTAAGGTTTTGGTAAAAGACCATGGTTTGGGTTAAAAGGACACCAGCGTTCTCCAGGGTCAAAGTTCTTTCAACCCACATTTGATGAACCCACGCCCACTTCTGCATGATGAAAGCAGGCTGCCAGACATTAAGGCCGAATGATTGGCTACTAGCCTACTGCTAGCCAGAGCCACTGAAAGACACTACTGCTAGCTAGTTAGCTAGCCAAGCCTGCAGTCCCTCTGCCTCACTACCCACCACTCAGAGACGACAAAGCCAGAGAGTTTGCTGATCTTGTGGGCAGTGGTTTGGTATTTGTGCTGACTTAATTCGAGCTTGGAAAATAGCAATGTTGAAGGTTAAAGGGACACTTTGCCGAATTTCAACCAGCTCTGTGATTGCAGTGAGTGCAGAAGAACATTGTTTGGCTTCCCACCGTGCCACCATGGTGCCGCCAGCTGCCTTTGAGGAGAGGAATGAGAGCTAGTAGAGTTTCTCAGTGTTTTTTTGGCAATGGTGAACCCGGTCTTACTCCCAACTCATCAAAGTCAAGGTCAAAGGTCAAGGTGAGGTCCGGTTGCCTGACATAAATGACGCCCCAGAATTGGGCAAAATCAGCTGGCCAGATTCTAGCTGCCAACACTGCCATCAATGGGCTGTTATCAGAAATGACCTGGCCCCGCATTTCCTAAAACTATTTTACCAACCCTCTAAGTTTACTTTGAAAAGAGACTGTACGCATTTAATGGGTGTAAACTGCACATTTTCTGTGAAAACAGGAGTTTATTTTGAAAAGACACAATGCATTCAGTGAGCATAAATTGACACACCATCCCTAAGCGTCCAAAACTGACGCTAGAGGGACACCTAGTGTGTCATATTTTGACATATAGGGCCACTGACCAAGTGTTGATGGTGTTTAAAGCCCTGATGAACTCAAGCTGTGCTGTCCACAGGGCGCCCAGCTGTAGAAACCTCTTTGAGCCATCACCCGACTTCCTGTGTGCCACAGCAGAAGGCTGTCAGCCAACTATTGGGCCCTGATGTCCGACAAGCTGCCGTCATCATGCAGAAGTGGGCGTGATTTCATCTTAAATGTGTACTTGGACTTTCCTGCTCCTTGTACTATGTCAGTAGCTCTGAGCATCTAATATTGCCATGGGTGGGTTTACATTGAGGTGCATTGAAGGCCTGGTGCGTCTCATAAAGATGCTAAAGGGTACCTTGTGTGTTGCTATGAGATGGCATGACTAAGCGACGGTGTTTGAGAACAGGTTGAAATAACAGATATGACTCTGCAGTCTGTCCCTGTCCTTCCTCACACACTCACACAATCCAAGTGTGACCCATGTGGTCCCCATGGCCACCTTGTTTACTTCCTGCCTCTCTCTTGCTGCACCCAATGGGATGAGAGCGTGGGAGTGGGGGGGGATGGGAGCTACAGTGTGCCTCCCTCGAGAGGCCATGTGTCTGGACCCTTCGCTTAAACCTCTGCCGGCTGCCTTCCTCCCTCAAGGAGAAAATATGTGTGTGTTGTGCAGCAGCTACACTTAATTAGCACATAAACACACAGAAACACCCACGACGGGCATGCAAATCCACTCTTGCATGTATGGCAATGCAACACACACACATACACATACGAATATACACACGCGATAAATCCACATGGATTTGATGACGCTTAGCAGCAGGCACCCCGGGGAGCAGGCTGTCTTGACAAAACAAAACAGATGTTTATGTGCACAATGTCACCCTAATGTCAGCAGCCACGCTCCCGTCCTCTTTATTAATCGCACGGTGCTTCTATGCAGGCTTCAATTTCTGTTTTGATTTAATGTTTCTATCTCTGTGCTGTTGGGGGCATGTGCGATAAAAATGTGTGATAAAACCACCTGTGTCACCGCTGGGATGTTCAGGATTTATGCTGTCAGGTTTCATCATCTATTTCAAATGGCTGTACATATAGCACGGGGATCTGCTGCTGCAGCGACAACCGCTGCCAGTGCGCCCTTGAGCAAGACCTTTAACCTCCTCTGCTGCATGTTTGAGTTTGAGTGTAAAGCATAGCAGAGCTGGAGATGGAAAAAAAGCGAATATATAACCCAGTAAAGCCGTACTGTATGAATAACAAGCGTCTTATAGTGCTTTCTAAAGGATCTGGAGGAGGGATGGGCTGAGGGTGGTATGCATGATTGGGGTGAGTGAGACTGCATTGACTTTAAGAGCTGCGGCTGGTAATACCAAAGTGCTGTGGTAGCACTGGAAATAGCTGAGGAAAATATTTAATTCATGTGTCGATTTTGCAACTCAGAAAATCACCAGGCTCCTTCTAGTATTTGAAGTGTGACTGCCATATTACCAGGCAATACAAGTGCACGCTGTGTTTCCCTCATGCAGGGGGAAAAACCAGTGTGTGTGTGTGTTGCTCAAGCCTACTGCCAGATAGAGCGGTTATACTGCGAAACGCCGGCTTACTTTCAATTATATTTTGAAGGTTTACAGCCAAGTTTGTTCTCTTTTGTTTGCTTTCTTATTTCATTTCTACAATATTCTCACGATAGCGACAGTATCAGGCCAGTCGCCAGGAGAAAACGTTGGCGTTATACATTTCTGCAAACTGCAGATACATTGCATTTGTACATTTCATTTGTATCATATCAACAATTCAAAGTGACAGAGTTCAAATGAGATGACTTTACTTATTGGACGGTAAAGAAAATGGTGGACAGCAAAACACCTATAGGCAGGAATGACGACTGCCAGGCTGCAGACCACTGTTCGAGACCAACAAACAGAATCACCGGTTGTTTTTTAGCGAGATGTTGCTGCATTTCCAGCAGCGATTGTTCCCCTAAAACTGTGTATTTTAAGCCAAATCATGATCTCTTCCGAACTATAACTTGTGGTTTTTGGGCCCACACATATCCACGCATCAACCACAGTGTTGTTGAAGTGAAAATAAACGTAAAGTTCCAACATATTCACTACATAATAAGGGTCAGCGCACAATTAAAAGCACTTGCGTCAAGGCCAAAACACACCAAAGGCGAACCCTACGCATCTAAAACTAAGCCCCATTATTTTCAATGGACAACCCCATACTGGTGGTGGCTAGACGTGTGTTGGCGTTCTGGGACGCACTGCCCTGCTGCGCTTGACGCCACTGTCCTTTTTCCAGCCTCACCGCCCCCGGAATTGAATGCATTTTTCCCCCATTTGCGCTCCGCTTCTACATACTGGCTCCCAGAGCAGCTCCTTTTCTCTGCTCCCATGGCAGTTCGACTCCTCTCCTCACCATGGATGTATAAAGAGAACTCTTTAGCTGTTTCTGTCTAACGTATGATTAACAATGGATGAGGAGAGTGTTGTTGAGGTCGAGAAATATCCCAAGCTAAACTACCCACAGTTCCGTTATTACAAAGACAAAAGCCAAAAAAGATGCTTCCTGGTGAGTCATAGCCTCTGAAGATCTGCTCTTCAGGTGGGATATCAAGTTTCATCAAGTTTATCAGGTTTAATTGCATGATTTTAAGCTAATGCAGATCTTTCAGTAAAAGTAGCAATAACTTTGACGTGCTGCAGCGCGACGCATCCAGTATGCACTAGAGGCGGCATTTGACGCGCGTCACATGGCGTGCCACACTGTGGCTGCGCCAAGGTGTTTTCCGCTTTGTAGTTAGGAAGTAGCTAATTCACATCTGATGTCCTGGGCAGGTGAACAAACAAAGCAAACTAACACACGGAACAGAAAATAGCCTACACTACCTACGATGGGCAATAGATAAAAGATCATAAATGTAAGACAGACAGTTCACAGGGTGATCTTTAAGGGTGACACTTTTGTGCCAATTTAACCAAAACTCACAGGCGAGGCAGGAGAAACTCTACAGTGCATATTCATTGGACCACATACTTTGGAAGTTAACCCAGAAGCAAGAAACCTTTTTTTTGGCGTATGCACCCGGGGTCTCATTTATAAACATTTCGTACACACAAAAGAGGCCTGAAAGAGACGTACGCCACTTCCCACGCAAAAGTTGTGATTTATAGAAACAGACTTGATGGAAGAAATGCTGACACATGCTTATGAACATTTTGGAAATTGGGAAATTGGCGACGCAGATGGTGAGGTGGAAGCCTGATAGGAGAAACTGACAAATATCTTTTGGTGTATGCCATTTTTGGCTTTTGTCCGTATGTACATTTTTAGTATGGATTCAACACATTGTTTTATAGCAGTTCCATTGGACTATATGTAGTTACTAATATACATCTATGGTGTCTACTCATGGACAAGAGGCTTGTGCTCATGACAGCATGAGATGTAAAGATTAATGACGTCCTCCTCGGCTTAGGAATAGATACACACTTCCTTCTGAGCAGTACTGTATACTGTGGTTCAAGGAGAAAGGAAATAGTTCCTACATGAAACTGCTCACAACAAGGTCTGTGGATTATCTTGAGTAGTCGGGTCATTTTCTCTGGAAAGAGACATTGCTGTTGAGTTTAAATGTCTTATTTTGCCCATCTAGTTCCATCACACTGGAGAGAAGGTTGATATCTCCAACACTCGGCAACTCACACCAAAACAATCATGATAAACAGCTCTACAGGTGAGAGGAACAATATGTATTTTGGATTTTAAGGGTGAACTGTTCCTCTAAAAGGTCAAAGCTAGCATGTAGCACAAGAAAGGACGTGCTCACGTTATTAATATTGAACCTAACCGAGTGAACGACGCAGGATGTAAACCTTACTCTCCAGTGTCCAAGTCTTATGCTTTGGACAGGAAAAAAAAAACATCCCAGTCAACACAAGTCCTCTAAAACAGACTTGGTAAACTGTCTAGTGGTATATAAAGAGAGTTTTTAGGAGGCAAATGTTCATGCTGCAGAAACAGTGACGCTGTCCTGTTTTTTTGCTCAAGACAGAAACGTGCACTTCACTTGGCGTTGAACTTGTGACCCTCTGGACATCCTCATCGTCCGTCAGCCCGCTGCCTCCCCCGTGCATAAACCTCTCAGTCCCTCAGTGTCATTTATTGAGTCAACTGCGGCAGCATTACTTCTGTACGAGTAACTTGTTTATCCGTGGAAGTGATAGCAGCCCGTGCGATGCCGCCAACCTGGCACATGAGATTAGTGTCTGCTCTCACTGCTGCCATGCCAATCAGTTCACCAGAGACGGAGGGATGGCAGCCCACCCACCAAACACACATGCAAACAACACGCAGGCACACACACACACACACACAGAGCCACCATTCCCCCCTCTGAGGAGCCAGATGATGGCACAGGACCGGAGCGCTGGTGACAGTTTTTCTTGCGAGTCGACGTGAGGAATACAATGGAGTGTGTTTAGCCCGAGGGTTGAGGGGACAGACGCGGGGGGGCAAGAGGGAGAAAGTTAGAGAGATGTGTTGTACACACTGCAGATGTCTCCTCTACCCATCTGCTGTCTGTGAGAGAACTTTCTTTTAAACGCTGTCAGTCAGAATAAGAACGGCCTGCGCATGGTCGATCCACATTCAGAGCTCATAATCAATTCATCTACCAATGTCGGAAATATTTTTGTGTGTTTGCATTCTTATAGTGATAAACAATTTTTAATCTTTCATTTTTAGCATTTCTTTTGCAAGATTTTTTTCTGGATTGAGAAATTTACACAAAATATAATGTTCAAAATACAAGCGCCTACAAGCAAAATGATTTCTTTAATAATCATATTTATATACAAAGTTGGAGTTTAAAGAGACTACAGATATAACTCTCCATTAGGTATAAAGCTACAACCTGCAGAGAATTAGCTTAGCTTAGCATAAACACTGGAAGCAGGTGGAAACAGATAGCCTGACTCTCGTTTGTTTAATCAACACATCTCCATTATTTCTTATGAATTGTACTTGTGATTTTTTAACCTGTTTTTGTGAAAAAAAAGTCCAAAACTGTAAAAATGACAAGTTATTTATGCTCGAACAATAATATTTCTTGGCTGGGCCAGGAAATTGTTAAATTTTGTACAAAACAAACAAGCAAGACATAAAATGGAAATTTGTGAGTTTTCTTAGTGTTTTTTTTCTTTTATTTAACTTTCTTTTTACCTTTGGAAAGAGCTAAGCTAGCTGTTTCCCCTGATTTCTGTCTTTATGCTAAATGAAGCTAGGCTAAATGCCTGCTAGCTACATTCAGAGCATATGTATGATTCAGAGTCCTGGACCAGGATTACCTGCACAAGGCTCTCAACATGGAGGTGGCTAAGCTAGTGGCTAGCAGCTAACAGCAGTAGCAGCTAACTGTACAAGCAGCTAACCATGCTAACAGTTAATGGTACTAGGACGTAACAGGAATAGCAGCTAATGGTGCTAGCAACAGTGTTGACAGAGCTAACACTGCTAACCTGGAGGTGAACCAGCAGTAACTATAACGGCAATGAGCTAGCCAGTGGGATACTAACATGCACGTTGTCTGAGGTTACTAAGCAACCTTAAGAAGCACCGTATCGTAGCCTATTTAGCTGAAACCCTGAGTGCAGAGCTGATCTTCTTCCAGGAGCTGTTTATAAGTGTGTAGGCCTATCGTCTGTGGGAAGGATGTAAAGCTCTGGGTAGCCCTGCACTAACATGATCAACTTTTCAGTATTTACCACAGACTGATATTTACGGATGAAGGGAAAGATATCTGCCGGCTGTGATTGGTTGGTCCTTGTCACATGATATGCTGTGCACGCTGCTGCGCTCCAAAAATTGAGTTCAGTTTATCTTATGGCGCAGCCATCACACTCTCAGAAACACATGTGCACCACAATGGCGTTACTCTAGCTATTGAGCGCACTTGTTGCCCATCTACATTGAAAACAATGGAATTTAGGACACAAAAAACGTGGCATGTGTACAGCTCCTAACTCCACTAGTAGGTGATTTGACGGGGACGCCATCCCCACGTCTTAGCTAAATGAGTCCCACTTGTTGACATGCCACCCCTCTCCATCCCTGGGATCCCGAACCAGACTCGGTCCTATCGCCAATAACTTATTGAGAACTATTCAACTTTAGCGAAGCATTCTTTCTATTTTAACTGGCACAGCATTGTAGCACGTTCAAAATCAGTAACTTCATGTCTCATCATGTTTCAAGACTGTGGCAGTTAACGTCATTAAAAGCGACAATGTGAAGCACAACTAGGAGACAAAGCACAGAGAATCTTTGGAGCCAACGTACCCTCTCAAATCTGAACTGAGGGCCCAGGAAGTAAAATATAAATATAACAAAAATATGGCACTAAATCTTCGAATTATAAGGCAAAAATCTCTCTAATGTTCTGAATGTCCTCTCGTGAAACAACTAAGCTCATTTCCCAAATGTGGAACTCGTACAAATGTGACTTATTAATGAAACAGGAAGTGCAGATACAGCAAAGAAATAAGTACAATTTCTCTCTTTTTATTGATGTTTTCGATGTCCGCGAGTCTGCAGGAAACCCCAAACTGCTGATCAGACATTTATGAAGTTGTCATCCCAAGAAAAAACCCAAAGCCTTCTCCCCCACTCCGTCTTATGTTCCTGTATCCCCACTACTTCTCTCAGTATGTTTAAGAGTGATTGAGGGAAGAGTGGAAACTCTGGGGCTTCTGTATTGCTCACAGTCAGCGTTCTCGCCTGACTTAACAGTTTATTTGTCATCCCATTGACACCTCTGATCACAGAGAAAGGTCGGCAGTCTATCATATCACATTATATCTCTCCCCTCCCCTGTATTGACACAAGTGGTTTGGAGAGAGGGGGGGTGAGGTGGAAGGGGGGGGGGGGGGTGTCTTGTTTGCAATGCATCTCATAATGGAGTGCAGTCGAAATATTTGCATTTTTCACTCAGCGCTGGCCAAGCAGACAGTTAGTCACTGGAGATGTGGACTAATGATAAAATGACACAGAGAGATGTGACGATGTGCAAAAACAATGAAGAGAGGAGGAGGAAGGGGACGAAGAGGAGGGGGGGTGGAGGAGTGCAGGTCCTTCTGGCTCAAACTGCACTCGGCCAAAATCCCCACACTGCTGCAAAGATACACACATCGATGCACAGAGGAAGTACTTTCTAGAAACGTATCGCAGCCATTTGTGCACATAGCCTTCTACCCCCTGGTCCTTTCCCCTCTTTCCCCTCTCCACACTGAAACACAGTGAAGTTAATGAGCGCTCGTTGGTATTCCCAGAGTGCGCGCTCCTCTTCCATGCCGCCACGCTCTGCCTTGCTTCCTCTTTGACATTCATGTTTCCAATTATGGGGCTTTTACATCAGGATTCGGGGCCCGGATCCGAGAACACTCGACCCCAAAGTCCAGTTTGTTTGATAAGTGTGATCACTGTGTGCTGCATCTGCGTACGGCCAGCCGATCCATAGGCATCAGGTGTGAAAACCAACTGTGCCAAAACACAGAAGTGAGTTGCTGTTCAATGCCGATCTGGCTTCATTGCTGCCTTTGATCTGCAGTCAGAGCTCTGACAGCAGTGGCTCCTCCTCTGGCCAGGACTAGAATTCTACCCTGCTAATCCACTGGTCCTCGCTGATGATGGTCCTCGTGGCAGCAGTGTCCATCTACTGGCCCTGTTCTACACTGTAGCACAACAGTGGGAAGGCTGAGCACGAGGGGCATAGATGGATCACTGAACGACCCTACAGGGTACAGGCCCAGGGGCTAGCTGCTAACTGCTAACTGCTTCTATCTGCTTTTTAAATCTCCCAGCAGTGGGTTGCACACATAACACATCGTCAAATCTTCATACCAGTCTGGTCCATGGTCCCGTCCTGCCAGCTGTCCCTTTTAAGTCAATTTGGTGTTGCTGTTACCTTTGCTGCTGGTTTAAAGGTGAGACAACTCTGTAACCCCATTCTGTGACTGTACCTTATAAAGAACGACAAGGCGAAATAACAGCACAATATTCCCGCCTTGAATAGGTGCCATAAAAGGGACTAAAATATCACTCACATTAAAAAGTACAGATCAGGAAGAGACTCAAAATGACTACAAAGAGGTGCAAAGGGACACAAAACTACCAAAAAAGACACAGAGTTACCTCAAAGCAAGGAAAAACAATTACAAAGAGACACAAAACGACTAAAATAAGACACAAAACAACCATAAAAGAGACAAAAAGACCACAAACAGGGACAAAATGACCAAAAAGATACGACCAATAGCAACATAATATGACTATAAAGACACACCAAAAAAGATACAAAACGACTGCAAAGGGACACAAAATAACTATAAAGAGACACAACCAAAAAGACACAAAATGACCAAAAGAGACAAAATGACTACAAAGGGACACAAAATGATTATATGACACAAAAATGATAACGAGACACAAAAAGAGACAAAATAACGACAAAGAAACACAAAATGATGAAAAAGAGACACAAAATGACCAAAAAAGACACAAAACGACTACAAAGAGACACAAATCAACCACAAAGAGACACAAAATGACTACAAAGAGACACTAAACAACTACAGGGACACAAAATGACCAAAAAAGACACAAAACGATTACAAAGAGACATACAACTTCAAAGACACTCAAAATCACTACAAAGGGACATAAAACAACTACAAAGAGACACAAAACAACCACAAAGAGACACAAAATGACTACAAAGAGACACAAAATGACTACAAAGAGACACAAAACAACCACAAAGAGACACAAAATGACTACAAAGAGACACAAAATGACTACAAAGAGACACAAAACAACTACAAAGACACAAAATGACCAAAAAAGACACAAAACGATTACAAAGAGGCATACAACTTCAAAGACACTCAAAATTACTACAAAGGGACATAAAACAACTACAAAGAGACACAAAATGACTACAAAGAGACAGAAAATGACTACAAAGAGACACAAAATGACTACAAAGAGACACAAAACAACTACAAAGACACAAAATGACCAAAAAAGACACAAAACGATTACAAAGAGGCATACAACTTCAAAGACACTCAAAATTACTACAAAGGGACATAAAACAACTACAAAGAGACACAAAATGACTACAAAGAGACAGAAAGAAACACAAACGACCAAAAAAGACACACAGTTACCTCAGAGCGACACAAAACAGTCAAAAGAGACTACATAGAGACCCAAAATAATTACGAAGAGACATAAAAAGACACAAAACCAGAAAAAGCTGCAGTATGTCTACAAAGAGACAGAGTCACGTAGCAGAGGTGGTGGGGCCTTCTGCATATCTGTGCCCAGGAGCCAGTGTCTCATAATCCACCCATGGGCGGAGAAGTGGAGGTGGGGGAAAATCTTAATTAGATATGGTACAAATCAATTGTACCTCATATAAAAACACCTTCAGGCGCTCCTCTGACGATCCCTGTGCCCCCTCACCTTTACCTCTACGTTAAAAAATACTTAATAAGAAGAAACATTAACTAAAAACCTGCTGGGAATTTTTCTTTAAGATGTTGTAAGGAACAAGCAGGTGATGTTGGACACCGTGCATTCAAAGCAGCGCAGATCTCTCCTGCTGAAACACATCTTAAATGGCACATCTTCCACAATGACTCTGACATTCACACCAATCGGCGTAAATACAGGCCCGAGCTCCCTGTCGATTTTCCATTTGGCAGAATGTGATTTTGTCCGTCTCTTTACATAATGTTGTGTGTTGCAGGAGGAGTGTAAATGTTTGTTTTGGGACTCGGCTGTGGTCAATCCTCTTCCACTGTCAGTCTGAGGGGCTAAGAAACATTTCCTCAGGAGTTCTGTAATCTACTCCGAGTCCTGCCGCGCGTGTGACGGACCCCCGCCCGTTTTTCACTCACATATCCAGCAGCCCGATGTGCGGCGCGTGTGTGCTTCCCTCGCCGTCACACATGTACTTCTCCTCCTCTGCCTCGCCGCACGCTGTGCAGAGGCGAGGCGATGACGGCTGAGGGGAGAAAGGAGGAGGAGGAGAGAGGGCTGGCTGACTGTTTGACTTTCCCGTCTTGTCCCCCCTCTGTCTTCAGGCGTGGGGTGGGTGGAGGTGGCGGGGGGTGTAGGGTTGAGCCTGCAATTAAGATTCTGCTCAGCCAGCCTACTCCAATGGCTCAATGGGGCGAGAATAAGCAAGCCCACTGGTGATAAATGGCCCACATCGCTGTCCATGTCCTTCCAATATAACCTGGGCATTAATTACACCAATTGGTATTGCACTGTCATCAATATCCATCTGTGCTGCGGCCTGTATGCATGATGTATGTGTGTTGTTGAACGCATCACTCTGACCAGCTGGATGGTGAAGTGCTTGCACACGCAGGATCGCGGTGGAATGATTTCATCTTTAAAGCAAACTTTGCCAATAAAATGCACTTAGCTTGTTCGGGAGGGCGCGAGTGTTCAATACTGATATGCTCGCCGAATTTTCACTCCGCTTTAAAGACACTGCCCTCCCATTTACTGCATCTTAAGCACCTTGCCAACATGATTATGGGTTTTCGCAGCTTGTCTAGACTGTCCTCTGCATTACCGCCTGTGGGTGTGTGTTTATTTCCCCCTGCAGTTTAGACAACTCTGTTTTCAAGCTATTTAGTTTCAGGGGAAAGAAAAAAAACCCCACACTGTACAAACATGAAACTTCCAGAAAGTTAATCAAGTTTAGTTTAGGTAATCCATCACAGTGAGCGCAGAAGCCTTTGATTATTTTTTTTGTCAGTTACTTCTCATAACCACGTTCTCAGCCGTCAATCAAGAGACATCAGAAGAGGAGAAACTACGGTAATAAATCTGAAAAGGAAATATTCCAGGAAGACAGGACGGTGTTTTGATGCTCTGAGCAACCATGATTCATAATCAGCGTCTTCACTGCTGGCTAAACCTGCAGGGGGTTTGGGCTTTGGTTATTACCTTAATGTTTGTGTCTAAAACTTGGGGAAATTAAATAAATGGTAACAAATTGAACAGACATGCTGGAAAATAGCTTAGAATAATGTGCTCAACACTTATTCACAGTCTTGTCGTATTACTGCGATAATGAGACAGACTGCGAGGGGCAGAATTATTTTTTTATATGAAAAGCACCAGTTGTTGTATTTTATTTCAGGGGTTATTTGATCAGGACAGAGCACATTAATGAACATCAGCAAACGTGTTGGAGTTAGCAAGAATGCTAATTTACATCTGTAGTTCCCATAGCAAACACAGTAACAGTACAAGAGATGATTGTACTGTACTATTTTTTCCTACTGAACCTTTTTTTTCCTGTCCTTTTGATAGTTTTATCAAAAGGATCGGCAATGGTGTGGACTCGAGACTTGAGTCTAGAGCTGCCCCCGACTAAAAATTTTCCTAGTCGACCAATAGTCGTCATTTAGCTCCATCAGTCGACTAGTCGCCTGCATGTTTACGATATTAAATTAATGATGAAATGATATATTTTGGTGGTTTGAGTTGAAGGTGTGAGAAAGAATAGTCTCAGTAACATTGTTAACACTGTGCTACATTACAGAGAAATACAAACCGTACTAATGAACCTTCATTAATATAGGCCTATATTTTATCTACAAGTGCACGTCACACACTGAGCGAGCCGCCTGTTAATGACGCTGTGGGCTAATGGGCATGTAGCTACTTCCATGTTTCACATGATACGTCATGTTTGTAGTCGACCAATGAAGATGAGTTTACATATCACCTTGGGTTGGTCCTTCACCTTCTCAAAATGATCCCACACTTTGAATTTCCTGCCCGACATGTTATTAACTAGCCTGTGGAATAACTGCAGGTACCAGCCCTGGAAATTAACCTGACTCCTGTCTGACTGCTGAGCGTGGACACTTCCTGTGTCTGTCCTTTCAGATTAAAGTCCCTCATGGTCCAGTCATATAGGTTTGGGTTTACTTTGACAAGGCGCAGCTCCCAATAGACTTTCATGCTTGTTTGTTTGTTTGTTTTTTCAGCGAGTAAGCGACTAATGAAATCTTGCCGACTCATGACCTTTCTGGTCGACTGTTGTTTGTCGACTGTTAGAGGGCAGCCTTGAGTCAGATTCGAGACACAAATTTGATGACTTTAGACTCATCAAAATTAAAAACAGGGTGTCTACAGATATAACCGAGTTACATTTAAGACTTTTTAAGACCTTTTTAATCTCATCGCTGTCATAAAGTTTAATTATTATTGCAATATTCAGAGAAATACCGCAGCTTTTCTTCAGTCTGTCCAATGATAAGTCATTGGGTCTGTCAGGCTGGAGAGATTTTCACAACAATGTGACCAAAAATATTTAAGACCTATCAAATCTGAATCGAAGATAATTTAAGACTTTTTCAGGGCTTATATTAAGAAAGCTTAAGACTTTTTAGGGACACGTAGACACCCTGAAAAAAGACATGAAACTTGACATAACACCACTGACTTGTGACTTCACTCGGACATGAGCCTTTTGATTTAAAAATATTTGATACCTTCCCCTTAACTAAAAAAGGTATGTTATTTAAACAGTGTGCCACGAATCAATTCATTTCTTCTGGATTCCTGAATTAACTAATATTAAGGCTGTTCATTCTCATCAGGTCAACACTTTATTCTCCAGATCCACTTTGTTTGAACCAATCCAACAGCATCCAATCAAGTTTCAAGAAAGAACCGTGAAGAAGTAAAGTTACGTTACTGAGCAACAGCTGGAAAAGAATGATACCATACGACATATGTAGTTGTGGCTATCTAAGATTAGTTTCATTCATACATGAAAGCCTTCGACTTACAGACTTTGTTGTTCAGTAATAGAAATTTCATTATCAACATTCCCTCTCATGTTTGGTGACAATATAATGAACCAGCAGTGAGATACAACTCAGCAAGGCCAACATAAAATGTTACAATATAAGCCAGTTGTGTTAAAGAAATATCAACCGTGACCTATACCTCCACCGACTGTACATAGTGTGTTTCATAAATATAATAGATATATTACACACCAGTCGAAGAGGAAGACAGCAAAATAAGAACTTGTTTGAATCCTTTCAACTCCGCAGTTTTCTTCATCTGTTGAATGCTCAACCAAGGCTGACTTACCTCAGGTCTGTCACTGTTCCTTTAAGATTTTTTTTTTTTTTGTTCTTCAGGGTCTTCTTTTTCTCTTTCTTTCCCTCCATAACCACAACATATAACGTCAAAAATAAAATTATTTAAAGAAAACATTTCCTCCTGCTTCCTTTCACCCTTTAAAACCTGAGTAAATTGGCTTGATTTCTTTTGAAAACATGGAAAGAAGGCGATGACCAAGGAAAGAAGAAGTGACCCAAAAAATTAGCATGAAATTGATAAAGAGAAAATTAAAAACAAGAAAATTAGTACAAAAAACAAAGAAAAAGAAAAGAGGGAAATAAAGGTAAGAGCAAACAAACAAACAAAAAACACCTGGAAAGAGTGTTTAAATATTAGAATAATTCTGTAACGTCATTTTAAAATGTAATAATGTCTCCTTTTTTTCTTTGGCAATTTCTGTAACATTTTTTTTTTTTACCAAGTTTCATTTTCCCATGTTTTTGAAAGAAATCGTACCAATTTGCTAAGGTTCAAAAGTTTAAATACTTGCGAACACTGTCTCAAAGCAGCACCAGAAAGCTTACTATGAAACTTTTCCTTGGACGATGGAAACATAGGCTCTACCAATATAAGTGCCATCAATCGTCGGATTTTAAAGGGAATCAGACCAAGGAACAGGCATTTAAAATTTACAATAAGTATATAGAATTAGCCAAAATTCTTGCTAATGGTTGTTTGCTTATTTTACTCACATTTATAAGCCCCTTTTCTACCAAACACTTTCAGTAAGGTACCTTTGGAACCAACAGTAACCCTTCAGACATGGTACCTAGACCCTAGTGTTTCCGTGGGAAACAGTACTCTTAAATGTGGGCGGGGTTGTTGTCACTCACTGCTCCGTCCAGCACTCACTGTATTTCCTCCTTTATCAGTCTGCACCTCGTTTATCGTCCACAGAACGAGGCTGCACGCTGACATTTTCAGAACAAAATAAAACAGGCTGCAGTGAGAGTCTCTCTCCATGGGATATTTAAAAATAGCAGCTTTGTGCATTTAGTCCTTCTCAGGCAAGCTCAGGGGTTTAGTGTTGCTGGAGCCCACAGGAACAACGCTCCACGATGCTTTTTTTTCTCAGAGGGAGAATTACAATATATTTAGTTCACATAATCTGGTCGAAATTAATATATATTTTTTAAAACTTGAAGATCCACTCATTACTAAAAGTGTATGTCATATAAAAACTTAAGTAACGGTCAAAGTTGTCACAGTGAAATTTAAGGTGTGCTGATGGATTCACGTCATCAACTCATGCATTGAGTAACATTACAAGTTAACGTTCCACCTTAAAAGTTGCCGGCAGTCGGCCCAGTGAATGAAGTGATTTTTTCTCCGACTCCAGCTGCTGTGAGAGGCAGCAAAACATCCTTTCATTTTATAGTTCCAGTTTACTAATAAAACTCTCCACAGTATGAACAGTGGTTACATGAGCCTCAAAACCAGACACAACTCAGCCCTGAGCAGAGTGACCGTCCTCTACTGACCAATCAGACTGCAGTGTTCACAGCTCCACCTTTTAGTACCAGATCTATGTGCTAGGTACCCCAACAGAGGGGGGACCAAACATGGGGATGGTACAGAACGGTTCATTGGTACTATCCACAACCTTTTACAGTGGAAACAGACAAAAAAAAAAAAAAAAAGCGTACTGAACTGGAAACAGCTTGTAGCTGCTTAAAGTTGGGCTTTAAATGAAGGACTTCTAGCTGTAATTGAGTATTTTTACATTGCTGTTCAGATACCTTTACTGAAGAATCTGTGTACTTCCTCCAGCACTACAAATGCAACCCACCCTAATAAAGACACCACAGTGCTCTGATACTGATCCAGAAACTAGAGCTGAGATCCAACAATATCCTGTTCACACCCAGTCAAACCAAAATTGACCTCAAAAAAGGGCCCAATCACAATTTGCTCCATTTGCCTATTCAGCAGCCGCAGCACACTATAGGCAGAGGAAGGTGAAAAGAGTCCAACTAGCTAAAGTGACTTTGGTTCGAAACTCAGACCATCTGGCTTGTCACTTAACCTGCACCTTTATGTTTGCTCCTTGTCCCTCGATCCTTTACTGTACCACTGCCGTCCTCTCTTTAATTAGCAGAAGTAGATTTCAAGATGGAGTTGTGGTTGGCACTGGAGTTATCGGGGCAGGTACGACTGACGGGAAACTTTTGAGAAGCATATGGTGAGCAAGGCCATTGTAAAGTCTTCGGGTTGTTTACTTATAGAGGGCGAAGAGAGCGGATGCCTTTTGACTCCTGATTCAAGAGTCCAATAGAGTCTAGTTTTATTGGATGTTCTTGGTACATTTTGTGCTTGTATCTAGTACATCTGATTTTATTTTCAAATCTTGTCTACAAGTCAAATTTCTCCCTTTGGACAATTAATTTCTGGGTTGAAATTAAACTGAAAATGTCAGTGACTTTTGCTCTGTGTTTGCAGTTTCAGTGATTTGGGAATAGGGATAGAGAGGTATTAAAAGCAAGTGGTTTTTCTGATTGGATTCTGAGGCAATTTGATGTTAATGAATATGAGGAGAGGTGACTTAAATAATGTCATTTCACTTGCTTTAACAGCTAATGAGGAGCTGCTGCAGCAGTTTTTCTCTTCATTGACTAGTACCTACAGTTTTTACCAGTCAACATCAAGTTTACCAACAGAGGAAGCTGAAGCTCCGAGGCCGCAGAGCTGCGAGATGTATGTGAACTACATCATGCGTATTGTGTTGAGCGCCAAGAGGCCATTTGTCAAGATTTGTGTGTGACAGAAATGCACACAAAAGCACGAGCTCAACAAACCGCTAATCAACCTTCATGAGGTTTCGGTGTTATGAGTCGTCAAGATCAAGGAAAACAAAATCCACTGACATCATCACATTTCATCGGCCGGGCGGGCTAAAATAAACTTTTCAGGAACAGTCATTAAACATGGAAAGTCATCAAGAAGGGCAGATGTTTGTGAAATGGAGGCACAAAGAACAATGACTACAAAACTTTTTTTTTTTTTAATTCTATTTGGTCACAAAAAAGACACAACCTCTATTGTTCAGACGCTCGTCGCAGGCAAGCTCAACTGATTTTGCCAACAACAAATTGAAGACTGTCCAACAGTTATTATTTTTGTACAATTGCATGAATTTATAATTTTCCTCCGACCAGATCTCACACCACCAGACACAGAACAATTTTTGTATGAAATCTGGATCTTCAGTTGGAGGTTTTGTGCCAATATTCCACAAAGGATAAATCCTCCTGACCTTGGTGGTCCCCTGACCTTTCATCTAACGCTACCATGAGGTTGAATTTTGTGGTTTAAAGTCTTTTAATGTCAAATTTCGATAGATTTCCACGCTACTTTGTGCACACATTCATGTCACCCTCAGACTGAATTGTTTTTCATCTGGAACCATCATCAGGTCGACATTTAAATGTGTTTAACACTTTCGGTTTAGCTTTAATTAGCAAAAAAGTTAGCATGCTAAACATGGTTAACGTTATACCTGCTAACCATTGACATGTGACCATTGTAACTGTGAGCAGGGAAGAGCAAAAGAAGGAGATATGACATTTAAAGAGGACTCATTTTAAGGCACATAGTCGTATTTTGGGTTTTTACCAGAACATGTTCAAATTATTTCATCATACTGTCTGTGCTGGAACACCTGTATTCACCCTCTGTCTGAAACTCTCTATTTAAGTGCCCCTCTCCTGACAAAGCCCAGTCTGCTCTGATTGGTCCACTTTTCTGGGTCATCCAGGGAATGACTAACGGAGAATAGCGGCATTTTCTACCTTGAAAAATCCCCAACAAAAGCTTCTAAACACATGATATGCTCCAGCTTAATATGATCCAAATTTGGGGAGAGTAAATAACATCAGCAACCAAGATTACATTTCTCCCTGGCATTAGCATGTAGCTACATGTAGCAGGGTACTTGCAGTCAGGGAATGACTGTAACAGAGTATAGCAGCACTTTCTACCATCAAAAATGACCAATAAAAGCGTCTAAACACTTGATATGACCAGCAATATCTTTCAAATACGGGGAGAAATGAATTACATTGGCAACCAAGATTACATGTTTCCTTAAAGTTAGCACATAAGTGCATGTAGCAGTGTATGTGTAGATGGGGTATGACTGGAGTAGAGTGAAGTGACACCTTCTAAAAATAAAATCACCATTAAAAGCTTTTAAACACAGCTAGACATGTTTCAGAGGGAATATGATATGGACTTACGGGGAAATTTTAACATTGGGAATCAAGATTACAGGTTTCTCTGTCATTAGCATGTAGGTACACATAGCTGTGCACTTGTAGCCAGGGAATGCCCCGAAAAATCGCCAATAAAAACTTGTAAACTGGACATGTTCCAGCAGGAATATGACCTCAGTTTGTCTTGACAGTAGAAAGACGGAGTAAATGGAGTATTCAAACACCCTGAAGGTTTCTGAAACTTTGGCCACATTTAATATGGACATTCATTATTTTAATATATGCAGAGGCTGGACAGAATTTAAGGACAAGTGGTCCCCTTTAAAAATGGGGATAACGGAGCACATTCTCTGACTCCTGGAATATATCCATAGTGCTGCCCTGGGTTGAACACATTAAAGTAAGTGAAAGAGACGGTTGTATAACAAATGAAAAAAAAAGATTCTTAGAGAGAAGTTAAGACCTGGCTTACTTTCTCACCTCGGCACACCTGGACGGTCACGGAGTGAAGTGGGTGTGCCGGATTGTCGGTTTTGGAAAGTTAAAGAAATCAGCCCCTCAAATCCGCCTTTAGAAAGATGTGAGGGTGACAGAATTTTTTCTTTTTTTTCGAGGCTTTTCGACAAGCAGTTCTGACGGGGTCCTCTGGCGCCATTAGTCTTGTTTTTCTGCCCGGTCCCAATGTTGTTGATGGTCCCTCATTAGAAAACACTGGACTGTGAGCTCATCTTATCTTTTTAGTGCATTCCCTGTATGGCTGTTTTCGAGAGCCACAGCTTGGCATGGAAGTAACCACGTATCCCTGCTCCTCTATACGGCCTTACAAAACAAACAAGAGAACATGTACACATTTTTTTTTTTTCGTCGTCATGCACAAATACACAAATCCTCTCGCCCCCCTATTTCTCCAGCTACCCCTGCACCTCAGAGGTCAGTGAAATTAGGCCTGCGGACAGAAATACCTCCGTTTGTCTGAGCAGCAGTGGACGGTTTGTCTTCCAAACTATATTTGTGAGATCTCATTATTTTCATTTCCTATCCTGTCACTTAGTATTAGGTTTCTTCCGTTCAGTGCACACAGGAATAGCTCCAGTCTTGATATGAAGCCAGGGTCCTCTGAAAGAGATGCATTTCAATAACAAAGGGATATATCACTAAGGATTGGCGGTTTAGTACCGTAAAATATCATTGATTTTGCTCAAATGCTTCAATCTTTTTACTGTGCCGGGATGTACTCGGCTGGACTGGAATGGAAATCAACATAAAATGGGCCACTTATTACAAGCGGGATGGCTCTCTTTTTTAGTCCCTCCCTCATAATATTGCAAATGAAATTACAAACCGTTGTGTTCCCCAGCACCATGTAAAAATGGAAATGCACAGCGTTAATTCATGCATGAAAGCACTGTTGGTGCTGTTGAAAAATTCCACTGATTCCAGACGCCGGAATCCACCATGGTATTATTCATTAAGACAAGTGAAACGTTGGGAGTCTGCAAGTGTATCTCAAAACAGGGCCGACCATATGTTTAGTGTCAATATGACTTCACGGTTGCCCATGTGGAAAATAGCTGCGGGCCACAGAATGCACACTCGCACAGTGCTGCGTTTAGATAAATAATCTTGAACTGTGAAATGCGAAATAGGAAACGAGAGCCATGTCTAAAAATAATTTCCATCTAGCTTTTTAATTGTGACAGAGAGGGAAGTAAATGGTTGATTACGAAGAACTCAGGTCTGTTTTTTTTTTTTTTTTGGGTAGAGGGAAGAGTCGTCTGATTGTTTCCAATGCCCTTGGTGATTCTCCAAGGACTGGCCTGGCATGAAATTGGCAGAAGCAGGGACCGGAGCGAGGAGAGAAGAAGAAAGCAAGAAAATAATGTGCAAGCGAGAACAGATATAACTGTGGGTAAAATGTCCAAGAGTAAAGGAATGGTGTGCAAGAGAGCTGAAATGATGAAAAGACCCTGAAAAAAGGAGGAGGATAATTTGAGGTCTGCTGGGTTTCCTCCCAGCCATATACACTCCAGAAACTTTGCGGTGAAAAAAAAAAAAAAAAAAAAAAACAACTCAAAGTTCAACACGAATGACCAGGAGCCTTTAGCAAGAGTCAGACACGGTAAAGCTACTCATTAGTGGTTCGCACCAAACGTATACCAGGCTCACTTTTATGAGATTAAAAATGTGTTGAATATTAACACCTTTACCCTGAGTTCTTCCACGGTGCTCCCACTAATTCAAAGAAAACTCTATCTTATTACAATTTTTAAAAGTTTGGTCATTACTGTGTGTAATGATAATAATATAATAGTGCCTCTCAGTCTGAAAACTGAGCGGTGGAGCTCTGTCAAGTCTGAGAAAATAACCCCAATGATGCCACTGTGACATCTACGTTTTGGTAAGTGCAGGATCAGCATTGTGTTTGGAGTTTGACCCATGCAGGGAACTACAAGTAGGAAATTATATCTTGGCCTTTACTGCTTTGATTTTGACCTTCTCCAAACTTTATTGAAGTGTGATACAAAACAGTGGAGTACCCTGTTAAAGGGTAAGTTTGGTATTTCTTGAAAGTGGTCCAGTATTGAGCGAGAGCACCACAGCTAGTCGTGGTAAAACAGGCTGCAATGTAACCACTGTGGGCTTGTTCCCATTGTTAGTTTACGTCCATTAAAAGTTCTTGTTTTTGTCACTGACAGGCTCAGATTATCACTCTTTTTGTTTGATAGTAAGATCCTCTTGTTTAGCCAGAAACAGCCTTGAAATTGCTGTTGCCAAACCCACAAGACTCCATTTAAAGAACCACACTTGTCAAGGTCAACAGAAGTGCTGGCCCCTGAAAGTCGAAGATTCTAATCATTAGCTGGAGACCCCTCAGTTTGTTGAGATACCTTCAAGACAAGGAGTAGGGTTTTCTTTTTGGTTTGTTTGTTTTTTCAGTTAGCGTACTTTTGGTCGGCAGATTTAGCTACAGAGTGAGCGCTCTTTGCTTTCACGCTGCTCTCCGATACAGGCAGCTGTAGACACAGAGGCAGCTGCCCAGGAGGAACAGAGGTTTTACCCGGTCACAGCAACCTAATCCGGTCTCTGGATTTTGTTTCATATCTAGTATCGGCAATATATGTTGTTGCACATTTCCAATCCATTGTTAGCATAGTTAGCTTGTTTACTATATTGTGTAAATGTCACCATCAGACTGAACATCCCGCTGAACCATGTTCAACTTCTCAAAGTCTGTGTGAGAAAAAGTAACAATTAGTCGAATATTGGCTTTAAATGTATCGTACAACAGTTCGTATGATCGAAATAGTGCCCCACAAATAACGTTATGTCCTTAACCTAAAGATGTGTAATTAACATAAAGTTACAGAGGTTAGGTTTAGGAAAAGAAACATGGTAAGAACGTACATGAAAATTACTGGAAGTTAACATGCCTACGAACGCCGGTCTCCAAGGGAAAGTCCTGCGCTTCGGTACCCATCCCACCTGCCCTGCCTCCTAACTGAACCGCTCAGGACTTTACTTGTTTACTCCAGTCAGCGTACTGGTAGTGTGATTGCAGCCTTCCAATATATGTGGGTTATGCACGAATTACTGGTTCATGATTGTCTGGGAAGTGTACGAATTTTGGTTCATAACTTTAGGTCAGAAACGATACAAACAGTAAAGGAGAGCAGCCTGTCGTATTGAACGACCAAATCAGATTCGACTACACGTAAACCCCATGTAAAGACACGATTGGATGCAAATTCCCGCCAGATGGTGCACTGGACATGAAGGGAATGACGTGAAATACGTGGATTAAGCAGCGCAAATTGAGCAAGTATTGCGATTTTGTGTCATATCTGACCTTAGGTGAGCAACGTGCGCTGCAATAGTCAATCAGCATAGAGATCTTCTGGGGACATTTGACATGAGGACGTACCAGTGGAAGGTCATTTGTCAATTCATGTATGACCCGAGTTATTTGCGCATATGAAGCAAGTCAACACAAAATATTATAGCATTCAAACTCAAAAATTTGTGTCACGTTTGGTGTGAACACAATGTTACATTTCAACAATGCGGTGGTTAACCTTCAGTTATGAGCAGGCCAAAAACAATTATGGTAGAAAAAGGTCTGTGTGTTGGCGGCACAACCTCTGCTGGAACAGGAATGATGTCGTGCTCAAATTAGCGCTAGTAACACACAGCAAAAATTCGCATCATATTTGCTGTGAACACAACATAACAGTAAACTCATGCCCCAAACCTGTCCGTTGTAATCATTCACCTGTTCACACACCGACTTCCTGGACTAACTTTGACCTTCTGTACGTACTATGATTGCGTGTGTCATTAAATGTGCGCCAGGGAGTACTGAAGATAATTTGGGTGCACTTACATTTGGTTTTATCACCAATGTGGACACCTGTTAGCTTGTTTCAGACCCATCTTACTTTGCTTTCAGACTTTGTTGTCGCAGAGATGTCGAGCTTCACTACATAGACGCACTCATCCCATGAAATGTTAAACAAACCCACTTTTTAGCTGCGTAATTACAGACAGAAAAGTTTATTTTGCCCTGAATAGTTCCTTCATTTGAGGTTTCTCCATCTCAGTACCAATCATGAGGGTAATTATCAACAATTAATACTGTTGGGCCTTTAAAGCACCACCTATCCCCACTGACAAGGATCATCCTTTCTCTCTGTTCCCCTTCCCAGGAGACCCCATGCCACTGTGTGCTTGTGTTCCACATGGCCTCCCCCATGACTCCCCGCTGTTTTTATGGATCTGTTTCATTAGCCACCTAGCTTGAATAGTCCCAGAGGAAAGCCCGAGGGCCGCACTGTTTACTAAATGTGCCTTTTACTGCACATCATCCTTGTAAAAGATGCAAAAGCCTCCATTTAGGAAGAGGGAGCTAAACGAGAACGTGCTAATTGGATTGGCATTTCACAAAAGGCAGATTTGACTTCATGCTAATGTGATTGTGCTTTTTCTCTCTATGCTCGCAGACCAGAATGAGGTGGGTGAGATTCGAAAGGAAGCATGTGGTTTGTGCTGAGGAGAGTTTAAAAGAGTTTTTTTTTTCTGGAGGACAGATGTGTTCAAGACAAAAACATCTAAAAAGCTCAACACTCTCCTTAGTTAAAAAAAAAATACAGTTTCATGCTGCACAACTGACCGACCTACTCAGTCTTCAAATTAAAAGCCTACATGCAAGATGTTGTTGTTCAAATGTTAAGAAATTTCTGTGTTGTTACCACACTGCCTCATCCAGTTTATTTCTTTGGCAGGTTGAATGCATTTGGTTTTTCTTGTCCTTGTTTAACTGATTCAAACATGGGCAGATTATGAGACAACAGGGCCCTGGGCACAGATATGAAAAAGGCCCCACCACCTCTCCTACATGGGGGCAGACACACAGACTTTGTGCTGGTTTTGCCTTTTATTGTTGTTGTTGTTGTGCATCTCTTTGTAGTTGTTGAGCATCTTTGTTGTTTTCTTGATGTCATTTTGTGTCTCCTTGTGGTTGTTTTGTGACCCTTTAGGGTCATTTTGTGTCTCTTTGAGGCCATTTTGTGTCCTTTTTTTTCATCATTTTGTGTCTCCTTGTGGTCATTTTGTGTCTCTCTGCGGTAATTTTGTCTTTTTTGGCCGTTTTGTGTCTTTTGTTTGTCATTTTGTGTCCCTTTAGGATCATTTTGTGACCTCTGAGGTAATTTTTAGTATTTTTTGGTCATATTTTTATCTCTTTGTGGTCATTTGTGTCCCTTTAAGGCCATTCTGTGTGCCGATGTGGTTGTTTTGTGTCTCACCGTAGTAACTGTGTGTTACTTTAAGGTCATTTAGTGTCTCTTTAAAGTAATTTTGTGTCTTTTTTGTCATTTTGTGTCATTTTGTTTTTCTTGTTAGTCATTTCGTATCTGCTTGTGGTTGTTTTGTGTCTATTTGTAATTATTTAGTGTCAATCTAGGGTCATTTTGTGTCTCTGAGGTAATTTTATATCACATTGAGGTAACGTGTCTTTGTTTGGTCTTGTTTTGTGTCCTTTTGGTCATTTGTGTCCCTTTAAGGTAATTTGTGTTTATGTGAGGTAACTGTGTAGTTGTTTTGTGTCTCCTTTTAGTTGGTTTGTGTATCTTTGAAGTCATTTTGTGTCTTTTTTTGGTCATTTCATGTCTCTTTTATGTAATTTTGTCTTTTTTTCATCACTTTTTTTGTTTTATCAGTCATTTTGTGTCTTCTTTTGGTCGTTTTGTATCTCTTTGTAATTAATTTGTGTCCCTTAAGGGTCATTTTATATCTCTTTGAGGTAATATTGTTTATTTTTTGGCTATTTTGTGTCTCTTTGTAGGCATTTGTGTCCCTTTCAGGTCATTTAGTGTCATGTGAATTACAGTTGTGGTTTTTTTTGGGTTGTTTTGTGTCTCTTTGAAGTCATCCTCTCTCTTTTTTCTTCATTTTGTGTTGCTCAGTCATTTTATTTTCTTATTAGACATTTTATGTCTTCTTGTGGTTGTTTGGTATCCCTTAAGGTAATTTTGTGTCTCTGAGATGATTTTGTGTCTTTTTTGGCTGTTTTGTTTTGTCTTTGTAGTCATTTTGTGTCTGTTCGAGGCTACTTTGTGTTGTCTTTTTCTTTGTCATTTTTTGTGTCTTTGTTGTCATTTAAGTCCCTTTAAAGTCATTTTGTGTCTATCTGATGAAACTTTGTGTAATTTTTGGTTATTTTTTTGTATATTTTTAGTTATTTTGTGTCTCTTTGTGGTTGTTTTATGTCTCTTTTGGTCATTTTGTGTTCCTTTAAGGTCATTTTATATCTCTTTGAGGTCATTTGATGTTACTGGGGTAATTTTGTATCATGTTAAGGTAATATTGTTTATTTTTTGGCTGTTATGTGTCTCTTTGTAGTCATTTGTGTCCCTTTCAGGCAATTTTGTGTCTACTTGAGATAACTTTGTGTATTATTTGGTCATTTGTTGCACTATATGGTTATCTTGCATCTCTTTGTGGTCGTTTATAGTCTATTCCTCGTCCATACATGCTAATTTGAGGAACATTTTGCAGGTGACACTTTGAGCCCCTGGGCCTGTGCCCTGAACGCCTGTTCTTAATCCATCTGTGGATTCAGATCGACTATTTTACAAACACTCACGGCTATATTGCTGATATTGAGTTTTCCAGCGTCTCGATCAACTTAGGATCCCCTTGTGGAGTTCGTCTCATCTCAGCCGGATTCTTATAAAGCCCTCCGCTGCCCTCCAATGCTTGGACTAATCAACCTTATCAGTTGTTTGAGTCTTGAGAGCACTACCCAATTACAACCTCAGTGGATCTCAAGATGCTGACGAGTGTGAGGGTATTACTGTCCAATCACACACCCGCCACTGACACTCGGCATCGACCCGTCCTCCTAATCCTGCTCCAAGAATCAGTCTGAGATGCAGATGGAGTTGATTCCGAGTGTCTTCATTTGTTTTTCTGCAGCGGCTGACGCGCAGGCCCGGCCTCTCTCTCTCCGCTGATTAAGACTGATCCTCCGGCAGGCCACACCAAAGCTAAATTAATCATCCCATAAATGGGTTACATGTCAATTTTGTGGTGATAAGTGTTGAGCTGGATAATGGTTGTCACGCTGTGTTGGATGAGGGGAAAACAGAGAAGGTAAGGGATGACTTTTCTGCTGATGCAACCAATATGGATTTCAATGATATGGATTGTGCGATGTTATTCATCTAGACGGATATGGCTTCCATTTTTTTTATGTTTTAGAGGAAAAAACAGCGCTTTAATCAGACAGGTTTTTCAACGAACCAAATAACAACTTAAAAATTTAATTTCAGCTGGTTCTTGGCATCTGAAACTCAAGCAGAGCATGAGGGGAAATGTGGTTTTGCACATAAACAACCCCAAAAGGAAAGTGAGGGCAAGAGAGCTGTTTTCATCCTGTAGTAAACAAAACATTCCCCTGCGGGGTGAAATCTCCTCGAACATCTGGCTCCATTATAGGCCCCTGTCCAGTCTGCACTCGCTGTAGGAGCTAATTAGAAAGAGAGAGCAGATGAGGGGAAAGAGCGAGGGCAGAGAGAGGAAGACCCAAGATAGAGCTCCAGATTTTCTTTTTTTTTTGGCCAGTAATACACGACCCACATTTTCTTTAAATCCACTCAGATATATCTGGAAGGCTTCGTACGAGCCACGAGGCAACAGATGAGAGAGCAGTGAGTAAAGGTCTGCTGCTGTCTGGTGCTTTGATTTTTAATAAGTGGTTCAATCATTTTCTATCAGAAAATATTTAAACTATTTTTTTCTATGTTGTCTCACCAAAACTGTGGCATGCACCCAATTCTGAACTGCCCACACTGTCAAATTAAAAAGTCGAAAAAATAATTAAGGCCACTCTAAAATAGATTTTTCAGTCATGATAATATTTGCTTTTCATGTGCAAGCGGCTCATTTTGATGCTGGTTGGTCAGTCGGTCAGCCCACCACTTTGTACCAGACTGAAATGTAACATATTTGTAATAACAATCACCGCTGACAGCTAATAAGGCTGTCAGATGCTGTGCTGATTGTTGGCTTTTGAGGCAAATATGTGACTTGTGTTTTTTGTCTGTATAGATGAAATAGACTTGACTTGATGGATTGCTACAAACTTTGGTACAAACATTCATGTCCCCACCAGGATAAATTCCAATAACACTCATGGCTGCAAACTTCTCAGAGTAAAAGCACAGCAGTGCAGAGGAGCCACTGAGAATGTTCTGGTGCCTGCTGAAAAGGCCTCAATGAAGGCTGTGAGTCCGGAAGGGGGATACGTGGGGCAGGGCGCCACTTGGACCCAAAGACTGAGACCAATCATCCGCGACAAGAACACCCAGGTGAGGGTGTCTGAAGATTAAAGACCCTATGACGCCAGGTCTCTGAATTAACAACACTGTTATCTTGCTATTTCAGTTAAACAAGAATTGACAAGATTATAATCTCAGAATTATGACAAAAGGTTTCATTGAAAATAAAAATCTTCCCGATTTTCTGATTTAACAAGATAGTAACCTCGTTAAATCAGAAAATCAAGAGCAGAATTCTTCTGAGGAAATTGTTTGATAGATTCTGAGATAATTATCTTGTTAATTCAGATGGTGTTATGTATCTGCACTCTTAAAGTCTCTGCAATGTCTGTAACAGAGTACATGGACACTTTCTACTGTCAGAAATCACCAGCAAAAGCCTCTAAACCAAAAACTTTGCAATCTGTTATCTTCTAGCTGGAATATTATTTGAAAATAACAACATCAGGCAACCAAGTTTAGGCTACGTTTCCCTGACGTTAGCTTGTAGCTACATGTAGCAGTGAACTTGTGACTGTAAAAGAGAATAGCTGCACTTTTCACCATGAAAAACCGCCAACCAAACATGAAAATAAACACAACCAGACATGTTCCAGCAGAAATATGGCCCAAAACCAGGGAGAAATTAACATTGATAACTAATATTCCATGTTTTCCTGATGTTAGCATGTAGCTACTTGTAGCCGTGTACTTGCAGCCAGAAAATGACTATAACGGAGCACATGGCACTCTCTACCATCAAAAAAATACCAATAAAACAACCCTGCGACTAAGATTACCCTCCCCTAGTGTTGTTAGCTTGTAGCTACATGCAGTAGTGTACTTGCAGCTCCCTAAATGAATGTGTGAAAATGACACTTTTCCCATTACAACTCACTGATAAAAGCTTCTAAACCCACAACTGGAAATGTTCCAGCAGGAATATGATCTGAAATTGGAGAGAAATTAAAAACATCAGCACCTGAGATTCCACGTTTCCCTGACGTTAGCAGCTGTTGCTACATGTAGCAGTGTACTTACAGCTGTGGAAATGACTGTAACAGAGAATAAGCAACACTTTTTACCATGAAAAAACACCAGTAAAAGCTTCTGAACACATCCTGAAAATCAGGGAGAAATTAACATTGGTAACTAACTCCCTGATGTTAGCACGTAGCTACACGTAGCAGTGTACTTGAAGCCTGTGAGTGACTTTAAAAGAGTGTAGCGACACTTTCTCCTGTTAAAACTCACCAATAAAGGCTTCTAAACACAACTGGAAATGTATGAGCAGGAATATGGTCTGAAATTTGGAGAAATTATACATATCAGCGACCAAGATTCCATGTTTCCCTGATGTTAGCATATAGCTACATGTAGCAGTGTACTTACTGGAGGACATGACTGTAACAGAGAGTAAGCAGCACTTTTTACCATGAAAAATCAACAATAAAAGCTTCTAAACACACCCTGACACGTTCCAGCAGGAATATGATATGAAATCAGGGAGAAATTAACCTCGGCAACTAACTCCCTGATGTTAGCATGAAGCTACATGTAGCAGTGTACTTGGAGCCCGTGAATGACTGTAAAAGACTATAGCTGCACTTTCTCCTGTTAAAACTCACCAGTAAAGGCTTCTAAACACAACCGGAAATGTTTAAGCGGGAATATGGTCTGAAATCTGGAGAAAGCAACCAAGATTCCATGTTTCCCTGATGTTAGCATATAGCTACATGTAGCAGTGTAGGCTACGTAATGTAAACACTTGCAGTAACGTGCCTGGAGCAGATGACCACCTAAAGACATCCATCCAGGGTATGAAGCCTGAGGTTTTTGACCGCATTTAATATGACTGTTCGACATTACAACATTATATAGAAGACCAAAAATAACAGAAGCTTCATGTCTGACAGGAACTCTGTGGATTTATGGCTCAAAACTTAATAAACTGAAGCCTCTGTTATCACGCCATTATAAACAAGGCTGCTAGAAGTGCCTGAGATTTGGTTCCCCACCTGGCTCTCCTGTGTGGTAACTGTGGTCAACACATGATGATTTTAAGAGTAGCTTAGCACTGTATAATCAGCGCCTCACACCCACAGGAAAAGACAAAGACCTGAGTATGTGACTAGACAGGTTGGACAAGCAGAAAATAGGCTAATCAACGTAGCAGCAGGTGTGTGTGTGTGAGGTGAGGTGAGGGGTGGAGTGGGCTATGCATTCACGTCTGTTCTTTATTTTGTGGCGTGGGTCCTCTCTAACCGTGAACCCTGAGAGAGTAAAACAAAAACAGCACAACCAGTGTAGAATGAGTCACCACTCATCACATACAGTATCTCTCTGCGGTGATAGAGGAGTGACAAAGACCCGGTGAATGATCGAGTTTCAGCCGTGACACCGTCACACAAACATCCTTCATACTTTACTCCAGCATGAGCGTCAAAAGCGGGTCCCTCCCCGCCAACACAGGCGACTGTCACATGCTATCCCTCTTCACATGGCAGACAACAAGCTGCTGTGTGTACTGTAGCCATGAGCTTCACATGTCAAACTATGTCAACACACAGAGGACATATGATGGATCTCTCCTCTGTCCCCTGTGGGACGAAGATTGAATGCCTAAAGCCGGAAGCGTACAGGTTTGAGTATGACACCCTTTAGGTCCCTCCTGATAGGCACGCTCAAGTGGAGCAAGAGTGCACACAAACACTCGAGCAAAGCAGCGCCGTCTTAATTTACAACAACCTGAGACGGATCAGCCCGTCGGGCCCGAACGCCTCCTCTGAAAAGGCCTTCGACAGAACCGCAGGGCCGACCCCACCACGGAGCAGGGGGGAGCGCGTCGCCACACATTTCCGCCCCTGCTCCTTGTTGGAAATACTTCAGGAGAGGATGTTAGAAACCAATCTCTCCCCAAAGCCCTGGTGACAAGCAGAGATTGCTGACGCGCACACTTTGATAGTTGAATGTGACAGAGCCCTCTCCAGCAGGAGCTGCAGGAAAAGAGAGCGCGCTGTTGAGCGGCTCACCGAAATCAGCTTCCCTCTCCTCATACAGCTTTTGAAAGCTCAACAATTTACCTTGTAAGCAGAACGGCACCGCGCATGTGTGTGTTGTGCAGAGTCTGCAGCGCAGCATCAGAAAGTCTCAGAGACACCACCCAGGGACCTCTTGTGTTTCAGGTTGACCTGTGTTTGCTTGGGCTAAATTAAGCCATTTCCCTTTGACTCTGCTCCTCTGAGTCAGCCGCTGACTCACGTCTGTACATATGCAGAGCTGCCGTGCAGTCTGGGTCATAAAGTAAATGAATAAATGATCTCTATCGTCATTACACTCCAGCACAATGAGCTCTAAAATAATTAAATAAAAGGCATTAGTCACATTCAGTTTACACATTTAGAAATGTACAAATTAACAGAGGTTATAAATATAAAATGAAACCTGTTATGCTTCATATTTTGTGTCTTATTTTTTACTCTGGCTACAGCATGATGTCACAGTGTGACAGATATCTTATGGTCACATGCCTACAGGCACGCTAATGGAAGCGTTTGATTACGTAGCCTACACTGCTACATGTAGCTACATGCTAACACCAGGGAAGTTCTTCTCCACAAGTTAAATACATTTTTCCTGCTGGAACATTTCTAGTTGTGTTAAGATGCTTTATAGGTGATTCTTTTAATGGTAGAAAGTGTCTCTATACTCCATTACAGTCATTCCCTGGCTGCAAATACACTGCTACATGTAGCTACATGCTAACAACAGGGAAACATGTAAACTAGGTTGCTGATGTTGTTAATTTCTCCCCAGTTTTGGATCATATTCCTGCCGGAACATGTCTGGTCAATCCAGTCTCCAAGGTCGTCGAATACCAGTGCTTGGGCAGTGACTTCTGGCATCAGACACCAATGAAAAAACGTCCTTTCATGTCGGCATGATACGCAGCTGGTTGCCGTTATAGTTTAATGGCAGCTGACGGTGTCAGGGGGAAACATGGCTGAACAAGAATGAAAGTTAAGGGAGGGAAAGTCTGAGAGCAAGGTGGTGGATGGGTCCAACAACCACCGACTTTCACCTGTGAGGCTGGTGTTTACTTCTCATATGATTGTAGAGCCAAACCCTGTACTTTCGGTGTTGTACCAATTAAGTACATTTATTTTGAAGGAGACTGTATGCAAACTGTACATTTCCTATGAAAACGGAAGAGTATTTTGAAAAAAGACAATGCATGTAACGGGCAGAACTTGACACGGCGTCCCAGAACATCAACAACCAACACACCCAGGGTACCTTGCACATCGTATCTGGACGTGGAAAGTCCATGACCAAACATCGATATGTGACGAGGTCAAAGTGAGAATGTGTTGGTCTGATTGTAAAGCTTTTGATTTAGAATATCGTTTGGTGATTTATTACAGTAAAAAATGTTGCTGTTTCCCGGCTGCAAGTACACTGCTACATGTAGCAACATGCTAATGTCAGGGAGAAATGTACTCTTGGTTGTTGTTGTTAATTTCTCCCCAATTTTGGATCATATTCCTGTCAGAACATACCTGGTTGATTTTTAGGAGCTTTTACTGGTGACTTTTTCCCAGTAGAAAGTCCAGCTATACTCTGTTATAGTCGTCCCCTGGCTGCAAAGGCGGAGCGGAGACGCTGAGATACTTAAGACTAGCAAACACAGACCGATTAAAGCAGATTGGACTTTTCGGGACAGGTGCTCAAAATGGAGACTTTCAGACAGAGGGTGAATGCAGGTGTGCCTGCACAGACAGTATGAGGAAAATAAAGTCTTTTTGACCATTAAAGCACGTAAACATGTTTGAGTAGAAACCTTTGACACAAGTACGACCCTGAAAATGAACATTTAAGGTCCTCTTAAATAAACAGATGTTAAATCGTTGTAATTTGTGTTTGTCGTGGCAGTCTGTGAGGGTGGAGGTGGGAGTATGTGTGTCAGTATACATAACATAACAAACAGCTACCGCCACAACATTAGCATTACTTATTTTGCTAATGACAGACTTTACAGCTCAGCGAACGTCGCCACAATGTTGCAACAGCATTATAAAAACCCAAAAACTCAGATGAATCTAGAAAGTGTTGTGACAGCCAACTTTTTTGACATTGCCATTTGACAATCAGCGGTGGTCAGCACTGTGAAATTACCTGCTAAAAATTAAGACCATATTGGGTGAATTAACATCACCTGCGTAATGTAATTTTCCACCTTTAATTTAAGGAAATAGTCATTAACTGAACTGCTCAGGTGAAAACAGTCTTAAAGCTTTTCTGCTTCGTACATACAATATGTATGAAGCAGTCATCCAATTAGCAGCACCGTCTAAAGCCGGGTTCAGGCCGAAAGTGGAGCGAAATTTAGAGGTGCGAATGTATACGTCAACATGAGTAGAAAAAATGGAACGGAGGGAAACAGATGTGGAGATGTGGAAGTGGGAAAGCTGAAAATAAATGATGCTGTGCTGCAACTCAAATGTTCATGTCAATGATGACGGCTCAATGTAACATTTTAAAGATGTTTTTCAGTCTACGGTGAAGTTATTTACACACTGCTGGTTGGATTCCTCTTAAATACAAAATATATATGAGTATTACTCATCAGCATTGTTCAAGATTTAGAGTTTTAATGAGACACCAGCTTGTGTGATCAGATCAGTGGAACAAAATGACCTCTGAGTACAGTAGCTTTATTTAGTGAGTTTGATCATTTCAGTATTGAGAGGCTTTACTGCACCAGTCTGTCGCTGTTGAAGCCATTAATAGACACATACCTTTCCAAAACTGCTTTTAATGAGTGATTAATGTTATATATTTTTAGTTCATATGGAGTGCGGCTCAGCACCCTGAAAAGCTCTCTATTACTACGACTATATAGCGATAAAACGCTGATGTAAAAACTCGCCATCAACAGATTCCCTATGAAAGCTTCCTCGTGTTCCTCTTGTCGCATGCTGTAAATCCCTCTGAGGCTAATTGTGATTTGTGATATTGAGCTTTGGAAATAAAATTGAATTGAATTTAATCAACAAAAGCTATTATCTCAAGGAGCGAATGTAAACAGGAAGATAAGGAAAACTGGAAAGAAACAAATAAGATTAACAAACAAAACAGATCATAGAAAAGAAAGAAAAACAAATGAACAACAAAAAAAGCTTGTCTTAACGACTTTATATAGTTATGTACTTTAGGTCACTGGTCTCCTGAGGGTGACAAGATAAATCTGAAATGATTTTTAGGACTTAAACAGTTACTTAAATTAAACCATCTTAGAGGATTAGTGCATAACGTAAACTAAACTAAAACTAGGTGTGAAAAAACATTTTAGTTAACTGAAGTAAAAATGAAACTAGACCTTGGAATAAATGAAAATGATACTGTGTACTTACAAAACCTAATAACATTATATATTTTTTGAAAGATAAAGAGGAAAAATAACAAGAAATGTCTCAAATTTTTGTCAGTTTGAAAAAGGATGTCTATTCAGACTGGGATGATGTGACTGTGAGTGAACTGCCTTCACAAAGTGTCGGGTTTGTATTGTAATGCCTATTCTGAACTTCTTAAATGTTGCCCTTGACAAATACCTCCAAATTATAATGTCAAAAATTGAAATATTTCTATTATAATATATTTAAATAAAAAATAATATTGAATCTAATAAAAACTAAACTAATACTACACATTTTTAAGCAATGAAAAATAAAATTAGCAGACCCACCCTGGAAACTAACTGAATTAAAAACAAAATAAAGAGAACTATAATAATTGTGACTGTTCCAAGATATGACAAAGGGCTAAAATTGACAGTGCTTTGTCTTTTTTTTTTTAAATTTCATCTATAACCAGACATTTTATTTTCTAATTCTAATTAAAAAAAAAGTATTCATTATTTTTATTATTTTATTATTTATTTATATTTTATATTTTCTTATTATTTAGTTTTATTTTATTTTATTTTATGTTAATATTTAAAACAACTGAAACTAACTAGATTAAAAACAAAAAAAACAGAAAACCATAACTGTGGTTTTCATAAAACAATAAAAAGAGGCTCAAAGTAGACACTGCTTTTTTTCTTTTAAATTTAATCCTTGGCCAGGCATTTTATTTTATAATTCTAATTAAACAATTATATTTAATTTAATTTAATTTTTATTTTGAAATGAAATAAATGTAGTAAACCTATCATATTGGCCTCTAAAATGTGGTGGAGAAGAAGTATAAAGTAGCATAAAATAGAATACTAAAGTACAAGTACCTCCAAACTGTACCTCAGTACGGTGCTTGAATGTAAATGTTTCCACCAATGAGGACAGATTCCCCTTATACAATTAAAACTGTGTGATTACCTTCAGAGACTGGCCTTAATCTCTTTTTATCACATCATTAATTGGTAAATTAGTCTAAGTGGAGACTTTAAAAATGTTCACAACTTTTTTAATTATCAAACTTTCTCCTCACATTTTTCAGGAGCCACATTGTCGCCGCTCTGTCATATTTACACAAGCTGCTATCGGTGAGCTACAGTACATGCGTCTGGCTAACCTCCCACTGTAATTCTGTGCGCCGCATCGCAGCTCGGATTAATCCCGTGGCCCTAACCTTTCCCTCTCGCTGTGGAGAGAGCAATTTGCCTGATTCTGTCGCCACCGTGGGTGGCTCTCCTCCCGATGACATCTCCTGCTGTGCGCCCGGCGTCGGAGGCCGGCGAGCTCCCCGAGGGGTGATCAAGATGCCAGAAAAAAGCTCACTAACACCTGCCACCGAGAGCATTGTGCTGATTAAGGGAGAACTTTGACTCTCAGCCGACAAGAGCAGAAGGAGAGGGGGAGTGAGGGAGGAAGACAGCGAGGGACGGAGGAAGCTGGCGGGCGTGTTGGGGGTCAGGGGCAGCAGTCTTGTTATGCTGACAGGATCGCCAAAGTCACGACACGCCGCTGCTTTGTTCAAGGGTTCCATTTGCATGAAACGCCAACATTTTTTGCTCTTATACCAGCCTGTAAAGCGCTTAACTCTCGAAACAACTGTGTGACGCACTGGGGTTAAGGATTCAAGGGCCTGTGCACGCGCTGCTCCAGTTCACACTGGGTAAATTGGCCCGTAATCCCGGTGAGAACACGCTTCAGCTGCTTGTACATCCAGACAGTGGCTTTTTATGTGCTTTTAAGGGAGTCTCCTCCAGATGATATCCTTAATGAGCCTCGGAGGAAGCCCTTGTCATCATTAGACGTTCCCGAGGGAAACGGCTCGGACTGCTTCCTCCCCGACCCCGCCCTTCCAGTCTGACAGACAGAGGGGATGAAGCGGGGCGGCCAATGAGGCTGCAGAGTGGGCGGCTACGGTCAAAAGACCGAGCGTTGACCCTGTCAGCGGTGACCAACCTTAATTGACCACATGCAGAGAGAATCTGCTGACCTCAGGATGGCCTCGGACGACGATGAGAGAAACCAAATGGCATTATTTGTTCAAGGCTATTCTTCTGTCTCATTCTTTCCTTCAGCGTATCCTCCATTTACATTCAAGCAGGGAGAAGTGTCTGCAAACAGAGAGTCCGTCGAGCCATTATAAACAGAAATAATTCCATTTGTTTGGCTGAGTCAATTTCAAAGCGTAATCTGCAAAGTTAGACTGTGGCAATTATTTTCTGCAACTGGAATGAGTATTAATGAATATTAAATATTCCCTGCACTTTCATGACCGTTGTGTAACCCCTCCATGTGGCTTCCTGTTCTTAATTAAAGCGACGGTAGGTACGTTTTTAAGCAAATATAACAAAAAGTTATTAATGTCCTGACAGTAATACAGAAGGCAGATGAGCTGTGGCTCCCTGTAGTGCTCCTGATGGCATTTGAAGAATCACAAACAACAAATCAGAGCCTAGGAGCCTATAATGCCGCTGTCAATCATGTCAGCCACTGCTCTCAAACTGCAGTCAAACATCAAAACTAGGCAGCGCTGATCAAATATGATTTAAGATTCAGTTACTCCAGTGCCTATTTCCTTACCTCAAATGTCTTAGAAACATATTTTATACTCTTTTCCCCTAAAATTATTGTATGTGGGTTTTTTAAACGTGGGAAGACCTGTTAAAAATAGGCAAACAACTGCTTTCCCGTTGCTAGGAAACCAGAGCCATGTAAGTGTGCCTTTCTGTTTAGCCTTTTGGTGTGTCACTCAATGTCAGAGATGGGTTGAAAACCAGGTTAGTAAACAGTACAAAGCGGCATGGAGGCCAGTGAAAACATCACAGTAGTTAGGCCCTGATCACACAGAAAGTGTTTTAGCAGTTGGAGGCAGCTTTTTGTACTTGTTTTTAATGAGAATGAAGCTTCTTGCTCGCTGTTGTTGAGTTGCGACATGCCTTGTGTTTCTGCGCTCTAGGCCCCTGGCGTTTTTGCCGGAGTGCTCTGAACTCCTCAAGTTGAAAAACTTCAACTCAGAGCGCACAAGCGCCCCACGTCATCTCAGCTTTTTTTTTTCCAATTGCCCAATCGGATTATTTAAGAGGCGGGCCTTCTGTGGTGGTCTCGACAACACGTTTACAGTTGGTAAACAATGGAGGAGAAACTGGTGGTAGCAGTTGCTGGATACCCAGAGCTATACGGCCCAGCGATAGACAGCAGGTTGTCAAACTGAGTTGACTCATCCTAAAATATGCCTGGAAACAGCCATCATGGAGGAGAAGCTCCTGGACCAACTGGTGGTACTCCCCGTGATCCACCCTCTTTTTTAGGGTCTCATGTACCCACACAGATCTCTGTTTACCTGTGCCCAACAAACTATTAACTGACAGCCTCTCACCCTCAACCAGAGCTACAGCAAGTACCCTCTGCCTCAACATTATAGGAACTAGATACTGATTACTGTCGTATAAATAAGATTAACAAATCCCGACAAAGCCGCAGCAAGCGTTTTGTTTTTGTTTTTTAATAGCGACATTCAGTTAAAAAATTAAAGGCAGTGCCATGCGCCTCACATATTTTTGTGTGATCAGGGCCTTTCTTCTTTTTTGTGTCTCTTACTTAGAGAATGAATCATCATGACCTCAGATCTTCTGGGACAGGTCTGCTTTGTGTCCCCAGAGTGAAGACTAAACATCGAGAAGCGGTGTTAAGTTTTTAAACACCACATAGCTTGAACAAACTCTGAGAAAACTGCAGGTCTGCACCAGGTTTCACTTCTTTTAAATCAAGGTTGAAGGCTTATCTGTTTGCCACTGCCTTTTATTACATCTAATGTTTATTATTGTCTTGCACTACACTGTAATCTTTATTATTTAAATACTTTTAATTGCTTTTAACTGCACTGCAGCTGTATTAAACTCCATTTTAAATCAGCTCTGACTGGTTGTTTTCATGATCCTTGCAAATACAATGATTTTATCTGCCTCATGGACTACTGTCAGGATACACTGACAATTATATTAAAAAACCCTTTTTGTTGTATTTGGTAAACACTTATCTGCTGTAGCTTTATTTAAGAACATGAGGAGCACATGTAGAGGTTATGCAACACTCATGAATATTTAATATTCATTATTACATATTTGCCTGCTGAGAAAAAAGCCTGTGATTGGTCAAAGTCTCACGTTCTAGATTTCCTAAAGCCTGAACACAGAGCCAAGTGGAAGTACAGAAGTCTCATGTTCTCTTTGACCACCTGAATTACAATGTGCTCGCAGATTATTATGGGATTTTTGACGCCAAAATTAGCCTGCCTACCCCAGCTTTAACCCCTTCCAGTGCCGATCCAGCAGCGGAGATCCCCTTCTCCTTTACAGGATTACAATTACATACTAATCACTGTTTGCAGCCTTTTCTCTGTTTGTGTAAGCTTCTAATCACTGTGTTCTGCTTTTTGGGGGGGCTCCATGCTGGGTTTCATTAAGCAACAGCGGCTCCCCCACCTCCACCCTCTGAACCGAACGGGCTCCGGGATGCTACTGGGAGATTGCTGGCAAGGATCTGTTGATTGTAAGTCATTAAGCGGAGGTAATTAGGGCCTGTTAGATAAGTTTATCAGGAATTTGGTGACATCTTTCTCACATTGCTTGTTGTGAAGATACCGCCGTGTGAAATAACCATTAACGGTAATTACGCCAAAGTACAAAGGCCTATAGTGAGGAGATGTTACACAACTAGCTTAGAGACTTCTAAGCCGAGCAATGTATCTGCTTTCAGTCGCATGAAAGGAGCCGCCTATGTAGCCGGGCAATGTATGAATTTGTAATTAGAGTTTTTCAAAGTATCCAAAGCGAATTAATATGCTTGGAGTCAAGGATAAGAATATAGCATGACAGGAGAATAATGTAGCATGTTTAACAGAAGTGAATTGACAGTGTTATTAGCATTTTCTTTCACGTTGGCTTCAGAAAGTCGGATTAAAAGGATCTGTCGTGCAATGCAATCAATGCAAACAAGTTGGGAAAAAAAACATTTTCACTTACTTAAACGGTCTATGCATAAAATGAAACAAAGTCTCCTTCCATTTAAACAGTCTTGGCTGTGATTATATTGCAAAGTAGAATGCGTTTTTATACCCCAGTAATTTGAATTCTGCAGTTCTGGGCTATACATGGTCAGGGGAGGTTGCGGGGAAAACATAATTACAAAAGCTAGTCAAGCCTAACAAAACAGTGCTTAGAGCCTGTACGACTGTTGCTGCTGAGCGACCCTTTTTGTCACTCCCATTATTCATAGTCTGTGCGAAACCGGCAGGAATTAGTTTATTGTAATTCTAGAACAGAGTAATTCGTCGGCGGCGGCGGTGGTGGGGGTGGAGGTGAGGCTATAAGAGGACAAAACAGCGAGTGAGACGGAGGAAAATGTGTGCACTCTAATTGAGAAGGTTAGACTCTGCTATACCCCCTCTGCATCCGCTACGAGTCGACCTCTCGACCATGTAAAGATCATTACGGCTTAAGTGGGCCTCGAGCATCCATCACGCGGAAGGCGTGTGCTCAAGCACAGGTGTATCTGGAGGCACAGCGGGGCCGTGCTGGAGATAATATAACATTTCAATCAGCGGTGGACTTTATGGCGGCGATACCTGCTGAGGTGACATTCAACTTCCTCAACTTAAATGATTCGTGTAATCCATTGTGTGTAATTATGATAGGCAATGGTAATATTAGATGAATGTAATTTAGATCTCTATTATCCTTTATGTCCTTATTCCCAAGATTAGGAAGAGTTAAGGGACTCCGGATGGAATACAGGTACCACCTGGATGAAAAAGGCTGGTGCACATGCATGCACAGAGCCACACACACTCACATTCGAGTCTTTTCTGTTGAAACACAAACAACCTTAGCTATAACACGCTCAAAAATGTAATATAATGCAATAGAGCAGGAAAACTCGCCATGTTATTGGATCGAGGCAGAAATGCCCGTCTTGGGTACGTGCCATCTGTCCCCGGGAATCAATCAATCGCCTCGACTCCATTACACCATCCAAATGAACGAGGAGGGAGACAGAAGGGAGGCAGGGAGGACAACTGCAGCCTCCTTCTGACCAACTTTACACAGCTTAGTGCCTCTCAGAAATCTCTTCAAGTTATTGTCATGCGACATCCTGCCTTTGATTCAGGAGGAAATGACACCTGATCCCGATATGAGGTCCAACGCAATCCGTCAACTTCATGTCAATCACACAAGTCTTATTTTTGTCTTTCATTTCCGAATCCCTTATAACTTTGCAGACGCAGGTGTGCTGGTGCAGTGCTGGGCTTTTTAGTGTCTCAAAGCGAAAAGGAAACTTTAAAGGCGAGACAGGTAGAGTTAAAAAGCTGTTTACTCAATAATCAAGTTGAATTTGCAGGATCAGGATCAGGTAAGAAAACAAAATAAAAGTGGCAATTAAATACAGGTTGCAGAAAGTACGCAGGGTAAGATGGAAGGCCTGAATGCAAAAGGACAGTCTGAAAGGAGCCTGGTTCGATATTCAGAGCATCAATACAGCAGCAAACAGCTATGTAAAGATATAGTGGATTATGGTCTCTTTGAGGTTATTTTGTGTCTCTTAGGGGTTGTTTTGTGTCTCTTTGAGGTCATTTTGTGTCTCTTTGGGGTTGTTTTGTGTCTCTTTGCTGTCCTTTTGTGGTTCTTTTGGGTTGTTTTGTGTCTTTGAGATCTTTTTGTGTCTCTTTGTGCTAGTTTTGTGGCTCTTTGGGGTCATTTTGTGACTCCTTGGTGTCATTTTATGTCACTCAGTGGTTATTTTGTGTCTCTTTAGGGTCATTTTTTGTCTCTTTGTGGTTGTTTTGTGTCTCTGTCGTTCTTTTTTGTCTCTTTGAGGTCTTATTTTGACTCTTTGTGGTTGTTTTGTGTTTATTTGCTGTCCTTTTCTGGCTTTTTGTGGTTGTTTAGTGTCTCTAAGGTCATTTCATATCTCTTTGTGGTTGTTTTGCATCTCTTTGGGGTCATTTTGTGTCTCTGTGGTCGTTTTATGTCTTTTTTTTTTACTCTTTGTGGTTGTGTCGTGTCTCTTTGAGGTAATTTTGTGTGTCTTGGCAGCTGTTTTGTGCCTCTTTTGGGTCATTATGTGTCTCTGGATTTGTTTTGTGTCTCTTTGTGATATTTTTGTGTCTCTTTGTTGTCATTCTGTGTGTCTGAGGTCATTACGTATCTATTTCCTGTTTGTTTTGTGTCTCTTTAGCATTAATTTCTGTCTCTTTGGAGTCATTTTGTATCTCTTTGAGGTCATTTTATGTCTCTTTGTAGTTGTTTTGTGTCTCTTTGAGGTCATTTTTGTTTTTGTTTTTTTCTTAAAGATTATTTTTGGGGCGTTTTGCCTTTAATTGACAGGACAGCTGAGCGTGAAAGGGGGAGAGAGAGAGGGAATGACAAGCATCAAAGGGCCGCGGGCTGGAGTCAAACCCGGGCTCCTGCGGCAACGGCCAATGAACATGGGGCACCTGCTCCATCCACTAAGCCACCGATGCACCTTTGAGGTCATTTTATGTCTCTTTGTGGTTGTTTTACCCCTTTAGTAGTTTGTGCTGTGTCTCTTGACAGTCCCCTTGCATCTCTATGTGTTTTTTTGTGTCTCTTTGAGGTCATTTTGAGTCTCATCCTAGTCAATACATGTTAAGGTGAAGGCCAGGAGGGGCCCCTGGCTCCTTTGGACCCCTGGGCCTATGCCCATTAGGCCTGTTAGTAATCCATCCATGGGCCTGGTGACCAGAAGTTATGCTTTATCAATAAATACTACATTTGATGCAAGTGTGAGAGACGTTTTTTCTTTATGTTTGCTTTCTTGCAACTCAGCGCTGCGTCACAGGCGCAATAATCCACTAATACTAACAGGAATGTTAGTCAGTCGTGTTATTACATTGGAAAAGGGCCAAAATTACGCACAGTTTCTCCGTACATGTTACACAGTGTATACAGTTTTACATTAGCATCAGCTTTCCAGAGTCACAGCTTGACTGTACACGTTTTGTATCACTTCCTGTTTGTATAAAATTGTAAACTACATTTAGTTTTTGCATACCAACTGCCAAAACAGCATATTATAAAGATTTATCACACTGAGGTCAGTGTACAGTGTGGATTTGAGCCACATGCACTACAGGGAGGGTGAGACAGAAGCAGGGGGAGACAGAGACGGTGCAGTGCCTGTGTGAGTGTGTCCACTTAGATGGATAAGGCACTCATCAAACCACATGAGTGTGCTCACACTGAGTTAATTGAAGAAGAGGAAAAATCTGCCTCAAGCTGATAAACAACAACATTAATTGCCATCATTTGGCTTGAAAGTCAGTAGTACTCCTTCCTCCCTCTCTTATCTCCATGTATTTCTGTCTCTTCCTTGAGAAAATCATAATTGAACGGTATTTTTGTCGTGACACACGCACTCTACTCTTGCTGACTCTGCTGGGCACACGGGGCCTGGCTGCCTCCTCCTCCGGGCCCAGAAAGTTCCACGTGAGAAGCAGGAGTTGACGTCTACCGACATTTGTTGTCTAAATGGCAGAAATAACTGTAATTTGCCGTGCCACTGCGTTGACCTTATTAGGCAGGGAACAATAGCACTTTTTTGGACTTCCTCTAGGCCAATGTCGAGCCCTTGATGATATATAATACCACTTGGCAGGCAAGTTAATTATAAGCTGGCCCCTAACACTTGGCGTCGGAGGAGCCCGCCATCTGAAGGCAATGTGACTGCGGTGGTGTGTCTGTGTGTCTTTTTGTGTGTGGGCAGTGAGGAAGCAGGGTAACACTGTTATCCAAACTGTCAGAGTCACTTTCAAAAGAGTTGGTGAGACACGATCGGTGTCCACACCTCTTGCGCATACACACTCATGCGCGCATACGCACTGTACACACTGCTGCAGATGCTGACACACAAATTCAGTGGGAGTGTGAGCTGTAACAGGGCGCCGCACACACACAAAGACTCGCTGTATAATGCGGCAAAAGTGAGATCAAACTATGGGTTGGGTGCAAAATAATGTGCTCATGTCTACGTGGTTGATTTCACAAACTTATGAGGGAGTCATTAGAGGACTAAACGTCTGAATGTTTCTGGCAAAGTGTTCAGTGGTACTTATAGACTGCATGAAATTGACTGACTGTGTTTGAGCAACTGTGGCAAAATACCCAGGTTCTATGAGTTTATCCCGTCTCACACCTTCAGCCTAACTGAGCTCTGTTTTTTTTACACTTTAATTTAATAAAAATGTCCCCAAAATTGTTTCTAATTAATTTACCAACTAGGTAGAATTGAATTAATATCTCTAAATTCTTACTACAGTTCTGTTTATGGCACGATGCACATGCATTTGTTATATTTTGTCAGACCTAAATGGCTGAAAATCAAGGACAAACTGTGATTAGATTTACAAGATCACATTGATTTTAATTATTTAAATGATGCAATTAATTTATAACTAATCAACTGAGAGCAGGGTTGGAAATTAACTTTTTTGTCCACCGGCCACTGTGGCTGATGGATTCCAAAATTTATCAGCCAATCAATAGATTGCAATTGTTTTTTTGGCTATGAGTGAAACAAATGAAACAAATCTAGCATCCAGCTGCATATTTACCAGCATTTTGTTTGTGGCTGGTGCTGATAGAGAAAAACTTCAATTCTTACAAGTGTAATATCTCAATTACTCATCAATATTTTAATTTATGGAATAATTTTACAATAAACTTTGTTTAAGGTCACATCAGAATCAGAAATACTTAATTGATCACTGGGGGGAAATTGGGGTTCGTTACAGCTGCTCTGAACATATGTAAGAAGTATAAACAAGTTTAAGTAAGAATTAGGCCTCAGTATGTAATTATAAAGTATATGAAAATATAAAAATAAAGTATGTACATTATACAATAGTTACACTAGTATGTAAAATATTTAATGTGTGAAATATGTATAATGTGCTGAGTGTGTAAAGTATGTAAAAAATATAGAAATATGTGCCTTATGCTAAAATACAATGTATAAAACTTGTATGTTAAGTGACAAATATAAAAATTTGTGTAGAATGTTTTAATGTACCGCATAGAGAATTATAGAAATAACATAATAAGTAGCCTAGAAGTACGAAGTATGTAAAAATATATAAATAAATATGATACAAAGTTAACACTTGTATGTAAAATATTCAAAATATAAAATATGTATAGTGTGGTGAGTATGTAAAGTGTATGAAAAATTAGAAATATGTCCCTTATGCTAAAATACAATGTTTAAAATACACATGTAAAGTTACCACAATGCTACAAAGTACAACACAATATATACATAAGTAGGGATAAGAATAAGGAATATATACAATATTTACAATATGTGCAGCATGTTAAATATAAATTCACGAGTGCGAAGAATATTGCACAGGTGAATAATTTCAGAGCATTGTTGTATCTTAATCCAGGTTTAAAGGATGAGTTGGATGTCAATAACTTTGCCCTCAAGTGTTGATAAAAAAGGAATAGAATAAAAAAGAATAAAATGATTTTTGTGTATAAAAACAGAAGGCCTCGTCTTTAGTTACATGTTTAAACTGTTAACATATTCATAGAACAAATTATTTTGTAGGTCTTGAAGGATTTGTGAATATGATCAAAAATGCTAGCAATTTAAAAATAACACTCTGGCGGGGAATGTGTTAACTGTGACTGTTTTGTCTTGTTTTAACTGACTCATTATGTATATATATATCAAAGTCGGCGTGGTCCCTGTGGTGGTAGGAGCACTGGGGGCAATGACCCCGTAACTGGGAGAGTGGCTCCGGCAGATTCTAGGAACAGCGTTTGAAACCTCAGTCCAGAAGTGTGCAGTCCTAAGAACAGCTAAGATACTGTGCAGAAATATATAGTTCTTTTTAAATTGGTTGCTTTATGTTGTTATTTATGTACTCAGGTCACTCTTGAAAATTAAATCTCCATCTCAACGAGACTTACCTAATTAGATAAAGGTTTATATTTAATAACCAGCTCTCACAGAACTCTGGGCATGCACGTGCATCTGGACGAGTTCACCAGGTACGCTACTTGTCCATGTGTCAGAGTGCTCATGCAGAAGTGTTTTCAATGGCAAGGGCTTAGAAAAATATATGTTTGGGAGGTGCTGAGCATACGAGTAGAAAAAACAGACTTGGATTATGCTGTGCAACTTGTGTGAGAGTTTGTAAATGGATGTTTTTAGATAGAATAAATGCAGCGCTCTTTAATTTGAATTAATCGAGAATTTTATCTGGTTTTTGGATTCTTCGTTCACCATGGAAGCATGCGATAAAAACAAGTTTTCTTCACAGATTGAGTGCAACACAGGGTGAGAAATGTATAAACAAATGTTCCTTTAATGCTTCAGTTTATGATTAATTTGATACCTAGCCTCTTTTCCAGTGATAAGTGTCATTACAAAGAGTCTTTCTGTCAGTCCATTGAGATTAATGCTACAAATGACATTTGATAGCGTTATAGTGCTGTGGAGATGCTCCAAATAGGCTCATAACACTCTAATTAACTCCTGCTTTTGTCAATAGATAGCTCAAATTAAGTTTTGGACCTTGGACTGGGCATTGGACTGCTTTTGATCAACTGACAGCTGAGATAGAAATAAATTATCTGCACTTTTAATCAGTTATAGTTGTGGGGTAGGCTGTGTTTTCTGACTGGAGGATACTGGATATCAGGGCTGGTTTGTTTCTGAATGCACACAACGTACAGATTCAGCAGTAAAAACCTTCATGCGCTCAGGGAAAGCGAATAGCAGCAGTATGTGTTTGGGCTAACTCTCTATATCCTTATGTTCATGTTTTCCGGCCAGCTTCACTTCCAAGCTAACACTGTATTTATGTCCTCAGAATTACAACTAATCTCCCCATCAAACAGACAAGATTTACAGCAGCTTACAGCCAGAGAATCCAGTTTGGCTTTGCCTGTAACAAGCCGAGCCATCTCCCCCTTGTCTTCCATCAATCTGACAGTCGACATCGCTTCAATAAACCTGGCCCCGTCTAGACTCACTCTTGCAGATTTAATTCAAACAGCTGTTCACTCCTTACTCCAGACGCCCTGAGCACTTCCACTGAGGAATGGGAAGTGGAGGTGGGGTGGAGGGATGGAGCTGGGGGCCCTCGCGCCTATCTGGAGAATGCATTCTGGAGGCGTGGGAGGAAGTGACCTCAAGGAATAGGAGGATGTCAGCTGCTAGTTAGCTACACATTTTGGGCTGTTTTGTGTCTGACTCTCACACAAAGTGCTGAGGCCTGAGCAGCTGCTGCCACGGAGAACACTATCCATGTTATTCCAGCACTGAACTGATCATTTGTTTGTTTATAATAGATGTGTTTGATTTATCTGACTGCGAGATGATTGTGTAGCGTAGGTACTCAACCTTTTCTGTCGATGTACCCCAACATCACTATCAGATCATCAACACGGCCCGCCATGTTCCAAATGTGCTTATTTTGTTTTAAGTGGAATTTAACTGAAACTACATGAAAAGTAGAAACTATTACATCTTTCATAGTGTTGAAATGGCAGTGTTTAAGGTTGGATTGGTCAAGGTTGGTTTCCTTCGACTATGACCTTAGCTAGCTACAGAATTTCATATCAATTGTTAATCCATTAGTAGTTAACTAAGCAGTTGAAGCAACTAAAAATGAACTGTTGATATAGTTAACTACTTCAACAGTTTATCTTTTAGCTAACTTTTACTTTTATGAACTGTTCATCCAGTAGTACTTTACTATATCAAGTTTGTTTTCAGTGATTTCACCTGGTTAGCTAACGACTACAGCAGTTTATCTGTTAGCCCACTTTTAGCGATTTCAGTGTTTTGCTACGTTTAGCTAGTTATTTTGTATCAACTGGTTATCCATTAGTTACCTATAACAACACTTTATTATTATTATTATTTAGCTATTTTAACTCTTTAGCTAACTACTTTAACAGTTTATCCATTAGGCAAATTTTAGCTATTTCAATAGTTTTTTTTTTCTTTTAGTTAGCTATTTTGTGTTGACTGTTTCTCTATTAGTACTTTGATTATATCAACAGTTTATTTTTGACTATTTCAATTGTTTAGCTAACTACGTCAACAGTTTATCTGTTTGCCCACTTTTAGCTATGTCAACATCTGCAACTGTTTATCCATTTGTACTTTAGTTAACTATCTTAGCTAACTACTTGAACAGTTGATCTATTAGCCTTCTTTTAGCTATTAATTCAGTTTTTCCTTTTAGCTAGCAATTTCTTATCAACTGTTTATCTATTAGTACTTTATTTGTACCAGCAGTTTATTTTTAGCTATTTCAACTGTTAAGCTAACAACTCCAGTGGTTCCAGTGTTAGCTAGCTTTTAGCTTTTTTAACAGTTTTTTTTTCCTTTCAGCTAGCTATTTCATATCAACTGTTTATCCATTTTTACTTTAGTTAACTATATCAACAGTTTATTTTTTAACTGTTTCAACTCGCTGCTTCAACCGTTTATCCGTTAGCCTACTTTTGGGTATTTCAACGGCTTTTGCTTTTAGCTATTTGATATCACCTGTTTATCTATTAGCACTTTAATTTTCTTCACAGTTGATTATCAGCTATTTCAACTGTTACTTTTAGCTATTTCAATTGTTTATCCATTAGCCTACTTTTAGCTACTTCAACTGATTTTACTTGTTTACTGTCACTTTCGTGAACTGTTTATCCAGTAGTACTTTAGTCTACTAACACTTTAGCGTGACATTTTTCAGCTGTTATTTTCAGCTATTTTAATTGTTTATCCATTACTTTTAGCCAACGAGGTGTGCTTTTAGGAAACAAATTTAACAATTCATCCATTACTTTTAGCTGCTACTTCGACACTTCATCCGTTAGCCTACCTTTAGCTAGATTAACTGTTTATTTCTTACTTTGAGCTAGCTATTTTGTTTATGTCCATTACTGCTTTAGCTAACTCAAGCAACTGCTAGCCATTACCAATAGCTATGTTAACAATTGCTTTCAACTATTTCAACTGTTTATCCATTACTTTTAGCTATTTTATATTTCAATTCATCACTTTTAGGAAACTACTTCAACAGTTATCCATTACTTTTAACTATTTCAACTGTTTTTTCTGCTATTTCAATTGTTTATACATAACTAAGCTAATTAATTCAACAGTTTATACCCAATAGTTTCAGCTAACTATTTTCAGTTTCTTATCAATTACTTTTAACAGCAGTTTCACCTTTATGCATTACTTTTATTTTAACTGTTTAATCATCACTTTGGCTACTTTTCTATTACAACTTTTCCAACTACACTCTTGTTATGTGGTTCTCATGCAGTATTTTTGGTAAAACACAGCCTTAGGGGAGTGTCTGAGGTCTGCAGGAGGTTACTTACTAAAGATTAGCATCACTCCAATTTGTAATCCCAACTCAACGTTAATTTTCCTCTTAAACACAAATATGTGGATGTTTTTATCACTTCTGTTTTTTTAATAAGTTGAGCGACTCCACAATCTTCCCACACACCCCCTGTTGGGAATCACTGGTGTACAAGTACATCAGTGAGTATAGGCTGCATCAGCGCATGTGTTTGTTGTGCCTCATCTACCATCTTGCCTCAGCTCTGACCATGCTCCTCAGTGGGTGGGCGAGCGCGTTGTGTGTATGTGTGTGTGTGTGTGTGTGTGTGTGTGTCCTCAGCAGTCCAACAGGCAGACCGGGGCTCACGGAGCAGATTGCCTGGCTGCTAAAGAGGTGCTGAGGCCTGTGGTGTTCCCCCACCCTCCCTTCACCCACCCAGTGGAGCTCCGCAGATGCCCAGGTACAGTAAGCGCTCTCGTGCACATAAACCCCCGCCAGTCGACGGGACGGGTGGAAGGAGAAGTGACAAGCGCGGCCCCACGCTGGTCTCCAAGCTGTCCTGCAGATCTGCTCCCCTCGACTCACTTTTTATCTCTCCCTCCGTCTCTTCCGCACACTCCCCGTCCTCCTTTGCCCCGAACTGGATCGAGAAAGAAGCGCGGAGCGGGGAGAGAGAAGAGGGACAGATACACGGGAGGGCACAAGGGGGAGGGAAGGAGGCCCAGTGTGAAAGAATTGTGTTGACAGTGGGAGAGCCGGAACAGAACGGTGAATGCCCTTCATTATGAACAGTTGGAGGCCGCGCGTGGCAGCCCACATCTGTCTCACTCGTGTTTGTGTGTATGAGTGTGTGTATTTTTTTTATTTTCTGCTCTTTCCTCTTATTCCAACCATTCTTGAAACACCTCTGAATCATCGCCGCCTCATAACCATTTCTTCATTACAATACCCTTGATGGAAATAGCCGCTATTCAGTGTAGCTAAACTAATTTGGTGTGAATACTGATTTTTTTCTGCTTTTTTTTCCGCCTATTGTCGCCATTTCTCAGAAAATGACAAATGGATGGCTGAACGGTGCCTCTGTCTAATGTAATGTAATGAATTCTGATTAGAGTAGAATGGATTGCATTGACTTTATCACCCATTGCAGTGTTTCAAATGTTCACCGTGGTCAATCATATTATCCTGGGAGTATCCGCGATGCATGAAAATCAAGTTTTTAAAAAGCTGAGAAAACAGCGAGGAACGGAAATCGTGATTAATACGGAGGAGGACTAGAAAGAAGAAGGAGAGACCGGCAGAAGGACAAACAGAAGGAGCGAGAGAGGGGAAAAAACGAGACCGGAGAAGGTGAAAATGGCAGAAAGGACATGCATAGTGTGAGCACAAACCCATTTTGGCTGTGAATCGACGCTTTTGTTTGGCATGGCATCAGGCGGGGACAGTAGCATGATGGGGTTTATGGTGACAAACCTTATGACAGGAGATGTCAGAGCTCTGTGGTGAAACAGCACATATGGACCGGCTGCTACAGCGAGCCAAGTGTCATGATGAGACGAAGTTAACTTGTGTAGAGAGGACAAAGACAATGAAACACAGGGATGCTGTCGCTTATTGTCTAGAAAGTGACTTTTTAAAACTTTTTTTAATGCTAAATTACCTTGAGATAATTGATTTCAGTTTTAGTTTGGGTTTTCTTAGTTTTTAAGGGACTTTTTTTTAATGGAAATGACTGAGTTTTAAACTGAATTAAATGCCAGGAAGCACACGCATCACTGCACCGCATAAAAGCAGCAAATTTTCTGTAATTTGGTGTCACTTTGATTAGTTTTGCTCTTCAAATTTCAGGTTATATTTGGTTTCTGTTTTGTTGCTCACATGTTTATTTTTATGTTTATCCTCCTGAGACCTGAACTTGTTTGGTATGCATGTTTTATTTCTCCTAGATATTAGGGATCAGTAGGACCTGATGAGTATAAAAAACTAAACACTGTCAAAGATAATTAAGTCCCAATGTCCTCAAACAACACATTCTCATTCCAACCTCGTCACATATCGACGTTTGGTCATGGACTTTCCACGTCCACATATCACAGGCAAAGGTACCCTGAGTGCGTTGGTTGTTGACGTTCTGGGAAACCATGTCGTCCTTCAAGATACACAGGAAATTTAACGTTTACATGAAGTCTCTTTCAAAATAAATACACTACATCGATAAAACACGGCGAGCTGACTTTTTTTTTCCCCTCCAACAACAAAAACACGTGGTTAGGTTTCGGAAAAAAACAACAGGGTTTGGCTTTAGAATCTTACAGGACATGAACACCTCTCTCTCAAGTGTTTGTTGGACCCATCCACCTGCCCCAGTCGGACTTTTGCTGCCCTAACTTTTGTCCTTGTCACGAGCGTTTCCCCTCGATGCGGCCAGTTGCCATTAAACTATAGTGGCAACTGGCCACGTATCATGCCGACGTTAAAGGACACCTTTTTTTTTGTTGGTTTCTGACACCACAAGTCACTGCCCAAGCACTGAATTTCGACAACTTTGGAGTGAGACCAGGCTCAGTCTTAGCTTGTTACTGTTTCTAAAATTGGTCAAATTTGTTGCCATAGCAAACTACAAGCATTATTAATCATCAATAAACAAGTTTCAACCATTAAAGTGTGATCAGGTTTTGGACCTTGTCCACGTTTGTGTCAGGATCGGCTGCAGACTGACTTGGCAGAGATGGCAGCCATCTTGTTTTGCATGGATTTGTGTATTGTGCAAATTATACTTTTGCATGTCACCGATGGAAACCTTGACAAGACTTTTACTTCCTCTAGATAGTATGTTTGATAATCTTTTGGGCGCTCCACCAGGGCCACTAAATGGCCCTGGCACAAAAAAGTGTCCACGAATGAGTTAAACAAAATGAAGTATAAGGTCAAGGAAACCCAAAATGTGATGTCCTCATATGAGGACTGAATGGACTACTGTGATATTGGGTACAGGTATTCAAGTCCCCTGGAGGATGGTGGTGGTGACTACCTGACTGTTACTCAGGAAGGTGAAAATGTGTGATTTTGAGTAAAATATCTATCGTAGACCGACAAGGACAAATGCGCTACAATGGCCCAAAACATGAATTGTTATAGGACTCACCGGCTTACATTTTAAAAGGCTTAAAGTAACGCAAAATTAAGGGCATGGCCGCTTTGAGTGACAGGCTGTCTGCCAGTTATGTCCTCAGTTTGTCTCAGGGTACGTTCACACCTGTCCTGTTTGGTTTGGTTCAGTCAAAGCCAAGTGTTGCAACCAGAATTTCAAAGTTAACACCTTACAAATGGTATTTATTTTTTCAGGTTATATTCATGCAGATGTATTCTGCTGCAGTGTAGGTGTTACACCTGTCATATGGATTCTTCCAGTGTATGATTAAAATAAAACAAAACCTAAAAATAGAGTGGAGAGAACGTGTCACGGTGAAAACATCAGCCACGTATTTAATTCCATCTGGGTGAATTTGAGAGAAGGGATCCTTGTGCAGAACTAACTCCATTAGATGAAAAGTGATCTCTGTGTGAGAATGAGTACTACAAGGTGAAGCACGCTCGCTGTCAATTGACACTGAATTAAACTATTAATTTCGAGGATTTTTAATGAAAAATGGTTCTCTTTGAAAGGTCAAAATGCCTCATCTTAAATGAAATTGTGCACATACTGTCACTAATAGAAATGAAATGAATTGTTTCCATGTGACTGGAGTTAAGAAGAGCTGACCCTTCCCATGATGTGAGGGCTCCACTTGTGTTGCTAGCTGCATACATACATTAACACACCCTATCTCAGTGGGAGCCTGCATGCTGATTGATCTACCAGAGGTTCCCTTTGTGGGCTGACTTTGATAAAAAAAATGCTAAAAACAATTAGATAACTGAAGGTCAGCTGCTGACAGGCTCGTCCAGCCCTCTCCATATCCATTTATACGGAGCTCTTCATGTACTCTCAGTGGCATAATTGAATCTCAAACTATAAAGTGTTATCCAAATCAACCTTTTGCTGCGATGGCTGCTCACACTGGTGGATGAGATCAAGTGGCTGACATGCCCTCACATGTTACTACCATAGATTGGATAAAAATAATGGATGTAGCCACCATGACGGGCTCAAGTTTGGCTTCTTTGCCATCGGCATCTAGGATTTTAGGAGCTAGCATTGACCCTTTGCTAAGCCCCGCCCCTTTGTGATGGTCCGACAAGCTGTCGCAGTAAGCATGGAGCCCACACTGTAACTGTATTTTTGGAGAAATGAAACAGTGACTCCAGAGAGAAGCAGACAGAGGGGTCTACAGTCTGTGTTTGAAGGATATATCCAGGATGTCAAACTGACTCAGCAGCAACAACAGGTTCAAAAGACAAAGATAGTTAGAAGCTAAAGCCCAACTATAGGCTACAGATCACTGTGTCAAAGTGAACCACCACATCACTGCTGATCCACACAGAAGACAATAATTATAAAGGGAAACTTTGCTGATATCCGGCCTTTTTTCACTGTTATAATCACTAAAAAGCAAAAGCAGCATGTGTATACATTCAGTAGGCTATATCTTCAGTAGCTAGCTAGCTAACCCTACACTTTTCAGGGTTTGATTTTGGTTTTGGAACAGGGAAGAAACGTATATCTTTTTCCAACCTCTCCAGGTAACGAGTATCATTAATACACGACGTGCCCCAGGCACAACATTTAGCTCCAAATCCACAAAACCAGCCTGAAAATGAAGGAAATCTGAAACGATGGAGTACAGCTGTGTTGGTGTCGGACCCTGGTCTGAGCCGGCCCGATGCTACGTTATCATTGGCCAGTCTGCGTCCATGAGCGAGACTTAGCGATGGGTCAGTTGACCAAATTTGGACAAGAGGGTGGAGCTGTTGATCACCTGCTAATATACAGAACAAGTGTATAGATTATGCATTCATAAGCAGGGGTCTAGTGCTCTTAGTTTAAGTTTCGAAGGGCACCTAGATGAGTTGGCGCGTGTTTCGGAGGTTATGTAACCACTGTTCTATGGTGGCAAGTTTACATACATTAGTCAACTATAACTATAAAATGAAAGGATGTTTTGCTGCCTTTTCATCTTCACTAGTTAACAGCTATGGACTGAAAAAAAAATTCATAGTGCCATTCAAAGGCTACCACTGGTAGCTACCGGCAGCTTTTAAGGTGGAGTGTTTCCTGCATGGTACTCAAGGCATGAGCTGATGTCATTAGTCCGTCACAAACTTAAATGTCAATATGACAACTTTGACTATTCCATTTGTTTTTATTCTTGCAAGACATGTACTTCAATGCTGTTTGGATCTTCAAGTGCTCAACATATGTCGTATGTCGACATACAACGTGAAAGGTACCCTGGGTGCGGTGGTTGTTGATGTTCTGGGATGCCATGTCAAATTCAGCCTGTTACATGCATTGTCTTCTTCAAAATAAGCACACTACATCGGTACAACACCGCAAATCAACGCTTGTTTTCCTCCAGCAACTACTGCACGTGGTTAGGTTTAGGAAAAAAGAACAGGGTTCGGCTTTAGAATCTTACGGGACGTGAACCCGTAGCTCTCCAGGTGAAAGTCTGTGTTTGTTGGACCCATCCACTGCCCCTCCTGCCTGCCTTAACTTTCGTTCTTATCGCACCATGTTTCCCCTGACGCCACCAAGCACTGTTGAACTATAACGGCGACCGGCCGCATCTCATGCCGATGTCAAAGGACGCCTTTTCTTGTCAGTGTCTGATGCCACAAAGTCACTGCTCAAGCGCCGGATTTCCATGACTTTGGAGTGAGACTTTGCTCACTCAGTTGCTGTGACATGTTGCAGTGGTATATAGCGATATAGTCTACCAGAGCAATGGCTAAAGCCAGCCAGACAATGGGGTCATGCATGTGAGATCAAAGATAAGACCAGACAATGGCTGATTAATATGCAAACGTCACCAACTGGATGGAGTTTGAGTCACATAAAGTTACAGTAGATCACCATCAGTTCTCTACTCTGTCAAAATGACTGACAGTGTTCAGATTGTTCCATCATTGTTACAAAAATATTCAGTGAACACGACCTCTGGCACGTGTACACAGTCCACACATGACATACAGAGGGGTGTGTGCGTTCATACCCTTGGGGGCAATTATGCAGTCCTCCAAACACACATGTACAGTGTCGGTACAAACACAGGACGAATGGACAGATCGGCACAGACAGGTATACAGACGGATCCTCGCACACATGCTGGGAGCCAGTACAGAGACGCCCCACAGATTTGGCATCCTCCTGACCCCTCCAGAGGGCACTTAAAAGGCTCGAAGACAATCTCCCCCTCCCTCTTTCTGCTCTTCCTTTCCCTCCCTCCTTCTGTCCTCGCTTTGGCCTCTGTCCAGACAACCAATCACATTGATGGCTTTGTTTTCAACTCTCTCAACCCCCTTTCCTCCACCATCGCATCACTTCCTCCTGCAGTGTGGGTAACATCCAGGAATCCAGGGCTGACGAACCCAAAGAGATGTTTTGGGAGACAGCCAGCGATGCCAAGCCAAACTAAGACCAACCTCACACTGGCCCTCAATCAGGGAAGAAAAACTATGAGCGGATGGTTCAGTTTGAGATTATTTTTAAAAGGTTTTCATCCAGTTGATGTGTCTGCATTTTCTTTGGGTCATGACTAAACGATTAATGGTACAAAATTGTTATAAATATGGATCTTGCAGGTGAAATCGGATAGTCATACAGTTACAATCAATATTTTTATGGATTATATGACTACTTTTGAGTGAAACAGATCCCCTGACACAGTTCCCCTTAGCTTTAAAGCTTTTTTATACATCTTTACCTCATTGTTTTGACATTACAACACGCAGATAAATTGTTTTTGATTTATCTGTGCAGTTTTTCAGGTGCAGCAACCAGCTGTTTTCAGTATAAGGGTCAAAAACGCTAATGATACCCACCTGGCTCCAAATGGGAAACCAACAGGAAGATAGAAACAGGCTGATAAATAAATAGTGGAACATTTGGACGCCAAGAAATAAAAATAAAACCTCTAAAAGAAGAGTGAGTACTCCTTAATTGGACAGACTCACGACTCTAAATGAATGCTTGTGTTACTCTGCATCTGCTGAATGAGTCAAGGTAATTTTTTGCTAATAAGTTCACCATATCAACTTTATAAGGTAATAACATTTCAATTTTGTGTTTGTTTCTGCCGCCCTAAGTGGCCATAAAATCTGTTATTGCAGGTTTATGGGTTGAATGTATGAGTCATTTGAGATCTCCATCAGGGGGTGAGATTATTTAGGTTCATAAACTGTTGAGTCTCTTTCTTTCTCTGTGATAAAGTGTTTCTATCTCTGTTTAGGTCAAGCGGCAAACTTTGGGGCTGAAAAATGAAGCCAAAAACTGCAGTTCCTTGAATGACCACTTGAGGCAAGTCAATCCCAATGACTCCCATTAATGCCCAACTTTACAGCAGGATTTGTACTTCTGTGTCAAAAATAGCATTTTAAGTCTTGCGTGTAATTTATCCTGGCTTCATATGAGCAGAGGAAATCTATGCTAGGCTAATTTATACAATGTAAAATGCCATAGGCTTGTGCTAATAACGTTAGCATGTTGTATTTGTTTGGTAAACATGTTTCACATAAAACAGTTGTTTTGTCTGAACCTTGTGAGCTGAATTTTGTAACATTACCTTTGTTAAATGTTGCTGTTGTCCTTGGCTTCATATGAGAAGAGGAAGACTCTGCTAGCCGCCAGGCTAATTTGAATAATGCAAAATGCCATAGGCTTGTGCTAAAAACATTAGCATGTTGTATTTGTGGGGAAAATGTGTCCAGATAAAGACAAGTGTTTCTCTGTGAATGCTGCGAGTTATAGTGAAGCTGATTTGTGTACTTGTGTTTGAAACGGTCTCTATTAAGCCATGTTTAATGTGTGTTTAATGTGTGTTTAATGTGTGTTTAATGTGTGTTTTGGGTGTGTTTTTTAATCAACTGAACTTTACAGCACTTCACAGACATCAGAGCACCAACTAGTGTTTTGAAGGTGTACCTGCAGGGTAACACAGACACACCAACACAAGTATAAATGCTCACAACAGCTTAGGCCACATGCACAGACTACGGCACACACGTATGAGTCTACTGTAACTCAACCATTTAAATTCATTCAAATTTGATCACCACTTCTGGCACCAAGAGTCCAAGATGCCAAACTAGTGGCCTCAAAATGGGAGTCCAATACGATATCACTGAGGCTACGTCCATTATTTTTGTACAGTTGGTTTAGATATTGATAGCAATACACTTTTCTAATAAAACTAACTACTAACTAAGATTTTGGAAAATGATGCTTAAAGTAAGACTTGGGAACTTCTGATAAAGGAATTAAGCCACTGCAGTTGGTAAGTGTTAATTACGGACTAATGATACATTGAATTTCCCGGTTCCTTATGTTATTGAATCATTAGGCAACTTGGCTGTTTAATTTTTGCCATAACCAACTGGATTATCAGTTACACATCAATACTTAGCCATAGTCAGCTAACTTTAGCCACTCTTTGTACCCATGGATGTATAAAGAGAACTGGATACAACGTTGGAGGTGGGACTTTTTAATTCCTATGAACGTTGCTCAGTGGTGCATGAAACCAAAAAAAAGGTCAACTGCTACATATAAAACTCGGATGATCTCCACTACTTCTGTACTGTGTGGTCCATAGAGCAAGCACACTAGAGACTTCTGCCAGCCAAGCCGGGTACATACAATTTATTCAAAATATTCAATCGTGCAGCTCTTCTGCACTTTCCAAATATTATCAGACTAAATGGGTCACATTCTGACAGTGAAACGAGTCGTCTCATAGGGGCTGTGATGCTTAAAAATGTTTACCCACTGATTTACAAATGTCTCTTTTATGGTGTGAGTCTTTTCAGGCCAGATGATGGATGTAATTCCATAGTTAGGCCACTACGAACATTGGCTCGAAAACCCAGTGTACTTCCTGGGGTCAGGTTGGACCCAACAATGTAAGACTGTAGCACTATACAGCCACTACTGAAAGAGGTCGGACAGTCTGACTTGATTGGCTGAAACAGTGCATGCAAATTTTGACACATAGCCCCACAGAGCTTGTTAAAGCACTTTGCCTGGGCTCTCAGAACTCAGGTTACAATATGTAACCTTCCTTATTAAATGTGTGTTTTTAATTTCGCTATTATTTCTAACCTCTTTGTCCAAAGCGTTTCTGCCCATCGCCTTCAAGCCCTTTAATCTAGCAAGTTGATGGCCATCATCAGCTGGCAAATTAGCCTTTTTTGTTCAGCGTTAATCGTTACAGACATGCTCCCTTTGTTCACTCTATTTAGACTCTTTGTCATCTGGTGCAAGTGTTTTTTTTGGCTAAGAACTCTTGCTACTGTCTTGACATAATTCTCTATTTCGTGTGATGGATGCTGAGTTGTAGACATAACCTTGCACAAAGAGTAGTACTTCAGACGGAGGCCTAAACATGCTATATCTGAGAGGACTATTACTGTATATGTGACGTTAACTGAAGTGACATCACAGCAGCATTAAACGTAGAACATTAAAGAAAGCTGATTGACTATGGACAGACATCACATTTACTATGATCACACACAAACACATTTCATTTGGGGCAACGGGGGGAATGTGAAATAAGCCCATTTTTATGATAGAAACATGCAATTTCATTTGGGATTAACTCTTCCTTTATGAGGGCGAATATGCAAATGGCACACTAATGAACTTAAAGTATTCTCTTTGTGGGAACTGATTAACCAAGGGGCTCCTCTGCTTCACATTTACATTTTTCTCAAGTCAAGTCAGGGTTCTCCAGTCACAAATTACAGTGCTTTTCCAGGCCAATTACATTGAACAAGTGCACCATTATCCAGTTCTGAACATCACACATGTATATTTGCCCCCTTCATTTTCTCAAGAGTGCTTCAAGCCAAGGGCTTCTCCAGAGAGAGGAGGACAAGAGGAAACAGGGGAAGTCAGAGAACGACGAGGGTGGAGGGAGAAATAGACAGAAGGCAAAATAGAGAGAGTGATTAAAAAAGTGCTGCAGGGAGACAGATGCATTGGAGGGATATGCAGAAGTCCTATGAAATAATTATCAAAAATATTAGCCAGTCAGAACTAAGTAAAGGAACTATTTTTTTCCAGAGTTAGTGTGAGGACATTTGAAAGAAATTATTAAAAGTGACTTAACAAAAAAAGGACAGAATCAAGGTCAGCAATGCACCTACAACCAAATCTCCAGTGGCATTTAATGTTTCTGTAAACCAAAGATATATAATCATTATATTTACAGGTTATTATATAGCAGATATGTTAAAACTTTACATTTCAACAATGCTGTGGTTAACGTGGTTACGCTTAGGCACAAAAAACACTTGGCCATGGTTAGAAAAAGATCCTGTTTTGGCTTGAAATACTCTGTTTGGGGGGCACAGTCACTGCTGGAAAGGCAGCCATGCCCTGAAAAACAGCTGCCGTGTGGGCCACAATCTCAGCCAGAAAAGCAGCAATATCTCAATAAACAACAACCATTTTCTGGTTAATGTGCAGAGAAGAGGGCAGCAATGTGTCGCTAAATGCATCTGCTTTTCGGGCAACAATTCTAGCTGAAAAAAGCGGCAATGTTTTGGGAAAAAACAACTGCTTTTTGGGCCACAGACCCCGCTAGATACTCCAGTCAAAAATGTTTTTTTGGGGGCTACTATGTAGAGAGGGAAGGCAACAATGTGTCGTTAAAAATCATCCACTTTCAGGGGCCACAATCCCTGCTGGAAAAACAGCAATGTCTTATTTAAAAACAACTGCTTTTTGGGTCACAATTCCAAGAGGAAAGGCAGTAATGTCCCTGTAGATAGCATCTGCTTTTCAGGCCACAATTCTGTCCCAAAAAGCAGCGATGTCTCAGTAAAAGACAACCACATTTTCTGACTGGAAAAGCAGCAATGTTTCCGAAAGAAAAAAAAAAAACAATTGCTTTTTGTGCCTCTACTCTGAGAGGAAAGGCAGTGATGTCTCGGTAGAAAACAACAGCTTTCAGGCCACACTCCCTGCCAGAAAAGCAGCAATTTCTGGTTAAAAACAATCACATTTTGGGCCAAAATTCTGGCTGGAAAAGCAGAGCTCTGTAAAAAAACAAGTGCTTTTTGAGCTACCATCTGAGGAGGAAAGGCAGAAATGTGTTGCTAAACAGCATCCACTTTTTAGGCCACAATTGTAGCTGAAAAAAGCTGCAACGTTTTGGGAAAAAAACAACTGCTTTTCAGGCCACATTTTCACCTGAAAAAGCAGTTAACTCTTGGTAAAAACAACCACTTTTTGAGCCACAATCCCTGCCAGAAAGGCTGCAATGTCTCGTTAAGAAACAACCGCTTCTTGGGCTATTATTCCAGGAGGAAAGGCAGTGATGTCTCTGTGGAAAACAACTGCTTTTTTAGGCCACACTTTCTGACAGAAAAGCACCAATGTCTTGGTCAAAACAACCACTTTTTCCAGCTGGAAAAGCGGCAATGTTGGCGTAAAACAACAACCACTTTTCACACCACAATTCTGTGCAGAAAGGCAGCAATGTCTGGTAAGATGCAACTGCATTTTTAGGCCACAATTCTGACTGACAAAAAAAAGCAATATCCCCGTAAGAAACAACTGCTTTTTGGACTGCTATCTAGGGAGGAAAGACCGCAATGTGTCATTAAAAGCATCCACTTTTTGGGCCACAATTCTAGCTGAAAAAAACAGCGATGTTTTGGGAAAAACAACCACTTTTTGGGCCACAATTCTGCCGAGAAAAATCAGTGGCATCTCAGTAAAAAACAATTGCTTTTTCAGGCCACAACCTCTGCCAGAAAAGCAGCGATGTTAAAAACAACCACATTTTGGGCCGCAGTTCTGGCTGGAAAAGCAGCAATGTCTCTGTAAGAAACAACTGCTTTTTGGGCTACTATCTAGGAAGGAAAGACAACAATATGTCATTTAAAAGCATTCACTTTTCAGGCCACACCTCTAGCCAAAAAAGCGGCAATGTTTTGGAAAAACAAGTGTTTTTCAGGCCACAGTTTCATCCGAAAAAGCTGTCAACTCTTGGTAAAAACAAAAAACAATTATTTCCAGAAAAAGCTGCAATGTCTCGTAAAAAACAACTGCTTTTTCAGGCCACAATCTCTGCCTGAAAAGCAGCGATGTCTTGTTAAAAACAACCACATTTTGGGCCACAGTTCTGGCTGGAAAAGCACCCACCCGTTTGGTGCCTAACAAACAGCTGGGAACACAGCAATGCATTGCTATAACACAACCAGTTTTGTTGTTGGTTGGTCTCAAACAGTGGTCTGCAGCTTGGCAGGCATCACTCTTGGCAGGCCTCTCGCTTGGTGACACCCCATCAACCATCCCCTCTACCTCCAGATGACAAAGTAAGCTTAAACACTATGTCACTCTGGAAACGTTGATATGATCCATATGAAATGTATTTATACCATTTTCGTGGTTTGCAGAAACATACAATGCCAACATTTTCTTCTGGCGACTGGCCTGACACTTCAGGAGCAAAGTATGTGAACAGAGTGACAAACACAACCTTGACACAGAACTCTTGTCGGCATGATATTATTGAATATGATTGTTGTTTGTTGTTTGTGGTGGGCTTCTGTATTAGCAAGGCCAGTCGCAATGTATTGAAGTGCTGTGACTTGATGTGCCAACAGCCACCACTTGCCTATTTCTGTCCCCAGAGGAACAATAAGGTAGCGTGACTGCACCATGGCCCCCCACAGAATAGGCCCTAGGATTAGATTGCTTTCGTTCTGAGCTCATGCATGAGGCGAGCAAAGGGCAAGAATCGCATATTATTGTTGGAATCCCACAGGATACAGTGTGAGGCGAGAACCCGGCCTCTTTTCCCATCAAAAACATTGCACCCAGCCACTTACATGGGAGCTCTGCTGGCATTCAGGCACAGAGTGACACCCCCTTTTTGCAAAACAACAATAATAAACCAAAATCCAATCTCACAACAGAGACAACTCCTATTGGAGTGACAAATGTTCAGGGGCCATCTCCAGCTAGCTTTCCAACTGTTCTATTCATTACCTTTCCCTCTCTCACTTATTCTCCTCAGCTGCTGCCGCCGTCTCCTCTCCTCTCGGCATGAAATAGACACTCCAGGAAGTACATTTTGTGCAAACTCTCCTCCCGCTGCTACAGCTGATTTCACAAATGATGGTGAAATGGCCAGGAGAGCGAAGGGGTAAATGAAAAAAGATGGCTGTGGCACGCCACGACCTTATTCCTCCACTCTCCTTTTTCATAGATAACAGGGGATGATTAGAAAACAGCAGATGGGAGGGCCAATATTAACCTCCACCTGGGCCATGGTGAATCTAGTTTGAAGACTCCCCCGCATGAACTCACTTCTGAGGTCGCACACACACGAGTGTACGTGCATCCAGACACAAAATGGAGCAGGCCTGTTCCTCTGAATCCTATCTGTTCTGACAATGGGCTGTTTTCTGTGACAGCTTTGACAAGTCCATTTCAGGACTGATATCTGAGATGTATGTCTTAGGTGCGCTAAGGGGCAAGTGATATCAATAAAGTTTGTTGAGCCTTTAGGCCCAAACACACCGTCACTAAGCAGCGTACGCCAAAACAGCTGCCCCTATTGTTTTCTGTGTACAACCCCACACTGTCAGCGGTGAGACGTTTCACGCCACTGTCCTATTTTCAGCCTCGCTGCCCATAACAAATGCATTTTTCCCTCACACTCCCTGTTTGTACATCTCAGCTCCGGTAGTATCTCTTATTCTCAGCTCCCGTGGCAGCTTGACTCCTTTCCTCGCCTTTTGCTGTCGCTATCTCTTGTGTGTGTCGAGGAATGGATGCTAGCTGTTGAAGTCAAGAAATGTCCCAAGCCAGTGGTTCCCAACTGGTCCAGTTGGGGTGTCTAGATTTCTGCTTAGTCATTAGTTAAAGGTCCACACAGTTTAATACATTCAGTGTCATACTTGCCTTGGCCATACCATCAAGCTAGTTTTCTGTATCTGTCAGGTAGCTGTCCATCAGTCACTCGCTCTAGAGCAGGAAACGGCGCTTCCAAATAAAAGCTCTGTGCAGAAAATTAGCTGTACTTAAAAATAAAGTATGTTTTTTACAAACTTGACATGTTTGCGCTTTTGGAACTTGACCCACCAGTTGGGAACCACTGTCCCATGCTATACAACCAACCATCCGGTCATTATCAAGACTACGGCAAAAAAAATATTTTTGGCAATCTATAGCTCTGGATATTGGCTCTTGAGGTAAAAAAATCAAGGGTGCATTTGAAAATACCTACTCCAAGCATCAGAGCACACTCGGTTATTCACACTCTCGGAGCCGCAGAGCACCAAGTGGAGTAAATGCGTGATTAACTTAACTGTTCATTAATTCATGTCGATATAGAGCGCTCCGTTTCTTCGAATAACAGCACTCTCATTTCAGCATAGAGCCCTAACTTTAATTCTTCCACCTCTGCGTTAGCTTAAAATTATGTGCAAACACCCACTGATTAAAGTCTTGGTAAAAGTCGTAATAACTGTGTGTGGTCTTCGGCTAATGTGCCACTCGGTAACCCTTACTATTTCTGCTAGACGCGCATCATATTGTGGAATGCCTTTGTTCCGATGGCCCAAAATTTCGAAGGCCCATTTGTCCTAAACATGTCCCATTAGACCAAAACCCCATTTCTCCAACAGCCCATTATCCCCAAAACAAACACCTGTTGCTCCAAAGCAGTGTCTCCCAGCATAGTTTCAGCTACCCATCCCGTGTGTTTTTCCCAACCCTTCGTAACGTTTCCCAGCAGCACTTGTGCCACTTAACCCAGGTGCTTTTTTCGACCCGTCCCTGCTTTTCTAGCAGGTTTTGTGGCACAAATCATGAGTGTTGAAGGGAATACAAGATCTTTTCCTAACCATAACCGAGTGCTTTTTTTACCCAACATGCTAAAGATTAAGGTATCTGCTACAAAATAATGTTCAAATGTACAAATGTGATGTGTCTGTGGTTTACAGAAACATAAGATGCCGATATATTTCTCGCAATTGGGTTGTCTAACTTTAGGGACTGTGGATTTTTGAAGAAACAGGATTTCGGAGCAATATCCAACGTTTTTGAGATCACAGGCTGTCGAAGAAATAGGCTGTCGGTCAAGTGCGGCATTTTTCTGACTGTTGGGACTTTGGAATTTTGGGCTGTCGGAACAGTCCCCCACACCACAGTGTGCTTTTCTAGCTTTTGTCATTTTTGGGTCATGTTTGTGGCAGTGCATGTGTCATATGGTGATGAAAACTGTGACTGGGAGCACGTTTGTGAGTCAAAGGGACAGTCAAAACAAAGAGTACATAACTTGTTGATGGCTGGTGTTAATACATTATGAATGAATGCTTAAATTAGTACAAATCTGTTGTAAATGTCATTCATTAAGCAAACTTTGGGATGTCAGGTCATAACCCAACCTTTAAGTCTCCACTTTACAATTAGCTGCAAAGCCTGCATTAATAAATTAAAGTAAATCAATACATTTATACACATCACACAGTCCATTGAAGGGGGTTCCTGCTGATGACTTATAAACAATTCATGAACTTATCAGGTACGAGTGCTATACCTTATAGGAGGGTGTACCAATCATCTTACTGCTTCCTGTATGATATGTGAGTTTACAGCCATGCCAGTGGCTCTGAGAGGCTTTGAGCTAAATGCTAACATCAGCATATAGCAAATGAAGCCAGGGCACAACAGCAGCATTTAACAAAGGTAATGTCACATAGTTCAGCTCCATTACAGCTCACAAGGTTCACTGACAAAACAACTGTCTCATACTAAACACGTTTTCCAAACAAATACAACATGCTAACATTATTAGGATTGTGCCGCCAAAACCCGGTATTTCAAACCAAAACATGATCTTTTCCTCACCCTCACCAAGTGGTTTTTGTACCTAAACATAACCACACTTCAACCACAGCATTGCTGAAACATAAACTTTCAACATATCTGCCACATAACAACGTAAAAATGAAACATACCCGTGGTTTGCAGAGAGGTTCAATGCCAACATTAATTCTGCCAGTTGAGTTGAATCCTCATATGGAGACCATGAATGTCAGTACATTTTTTTTTTGCCGATCCATCCTGTAGATGTTGGAGTATTTCCCAGAATAAGTTCAATGTTTGATGTGATAAAGGAACTAGAGGAATAGTCAGATCACCAAAGTAGGATTCATTCTCTGGGGAACGTAAGGTCTGCTCAGATTTTTTGGCAATCCATCCAATAGTTGTTTGGACATTTAAATATGAACCCAAGCTGTCAACTGACACACCAGCATTACAATCCGCAGAGCCTTGGCTACAACTCTCTGCTCACATAAACACTGAAATGCTTGTGTGTTATTGAATTTTTTTCCAATATGAATTGTCTGCCGTTTTGCCTTCCCCACATGCAGCCTCCAACCTCCTCTATCTGTACACGGCACCACTGCATCCACTCTCAATAAGATTACCTTCTAGATTGCCCCAGTTGAGGAAGATTTCCATCTCAAATTACATTTCTTCATCTCTTTGGGACTTTTCCATTTTAGAAGAGGATCGCCATTCAGTAGGACTCCAATCACTCGCACAGTCACTCAGAATCATCAGAGGATTCCCCCGATGTAGCAGCTCCAGCTATTTAACAAGTTCCTCGGATTGTAAGTGACAGGTTATTTGCTGTTTTGGTACAATATGGACAAAGGGGAATACTGCAGGGTTTTTTCTTAACCTCACCAGCGGAATCCAGCTGGAGCTTGGTCACTCTTCAAGCACTGGAGTGAATCCACTGAACCTTGGGGGTATATTGTTTGTTGGTGCCATGCTATTGTTCCAATGACCCAAAATTCTAAAGCCCCATTAGTCCAAAAAATGTCCCATTAGACCGAAGTCCCATTTCTCCAAAAATACACACTCCCTCCAGTTAGTTTCAGTGTCCTAGTGGTGTTTGAGCCACTGATGTCAGGTGTTTTTACAAACCCTTTGTAGCATTACTTAGCAGTGTGTTAAACCACTGAACCTGGGTGTTTTTCACCAACAGTCCCTGCTTTTTCAGCAACTTGTGCGCTACTAAACATGAGTGTTTTGAACCTAAACATTATCTAAACTTTAACCCTATGCTCCCCATGAGGAGTTGCTCTTATCTAATAAGTGGCACCAACTGATTAAATCATCACACCAGGTAGGAATCTTTTGTTTATACCTGCTATCATTTCTACACTTTGAGACAGTTAGGTCATAATGCAGTTGGACGGCACCTATTGCAGTGGTATGATATGCCACTGGACGGCGTCAGTTTGAAAAGGAATTGGAAAGTCTCTATAGGGCAGGTGGGACAGGTGATAGATGGGTCCTATAAATCCTGGACTTTTCACCCAAGAGCTCGGTGTTCACTTCCTGTATGACTGTAGAGCAAAACCACAATGTTTTTTTCTACACCTAGCCCTGTGCTTTTCTTGACGTGCCGTTGTTGGTTGCAGGGTCGTGAAACATCAACAGCAGACGCAAGAAGATACCTAATGCACAATATGTAGATGTAAAAGTCAACTGACAAAGTCGCGGTATGTGACGACTTGGGATAAGAATGTGTTGCTCAGTCCAACGGGACTAACGAGGGTTAAAAACTTTGGGCCATCGGTGCAATGGATGGTCTGTTTTGTTGACCACATAATAATCCATCAGGGTATTTCAAGTTTATATCACTTAATAACAAACAATCTAAAGACCTCTCAGACCTCTTGTAGCTCCAACAATAACAGCAGCCTCAGACATCAGAACCTGATCCTATAGTTGCTCTCTATGTCAGACACAGCACACAACATGTTCATCACAACAGCTTGGGTGTAATGTTTGAGTGATCTGTATGACAACAGAACAGCTCCACCTAGCACACGCTGCCTCACATGGATGTAATCTGACACTATGGCCTGTTGTCATGTCCTGAATGTTGTCACCAGGAACACATGGTGCCGATACCACGGAGAGAAACACAGTACTTCTTTTTGGATTTATGCTAAGTCACCACAGGGATTTATAGTATTCTGATTCTGTTTCTAGGTGTTAGCATAAACATGCCTCTCTTGTTTGTTTGCTGCTGGGGATGATGCCCATAATCAGTTTCTGTATTTACATTTGGGCTGCCTAAACATTTATGCTGCTGGTCTCGATTCACGCTGTTGGATCAGGGCTTAAATTTCTCATTACACTTTCCATTGATGTATACATAATAAAAACATTTGATACTGCACCTGTGTCTGATTTGCTTCTGTTGACTGCACAGTACTGGAAATAAAATGATCTATCATATCAGAGTCTGATTAATGTCCTGTGATGAAACAATAACAAACATGGAGCAGAAGCGGCAAATATGATAATCATCGGTGTTTGTGTTTCATGAATAATATCGCCACGATGATGCCTGGATGTACATGCAGCTAAATGGCAAATAAGGACAGAGGAGAGTTATTACAAATTAAATGCAACAGCTGAGATGTGATGTTTATACGCCGGAAAGTAGTATTTAAGGGAATGACTACAGAAAAGGCTTAGTGGCACGGCATACATTATGTGCTCTGTGGATTATTATAGTTATCACAGAAGGCTACAGCATCATTATGACAACAATTGGCTCCAGAGTGGCTGTAAATCTAAAGTTTAGTCTGTGGCAAGTAATTCCAGCTGTTAGCTCAAGTTAGCTCGGCTCAAAGTAAGGCATGAACTGGACTCACAGTTATTGTTTGTTGGTGGTATTACTCATGAATTGAAGCTACTGCATGCACATTTATTAAGGTGGGCCTTTAAGGAGGAACTCCACCGACCATTTTATTAGGTACACCTTGCTAGTACCAGGTTGGACCCCTGTTTGCCATCAGAACTACCTTAATTCTTGGTGTCATAGATTCAACAAGGTGCTGGAAACACCAATGTCAATCTCCCGTTCCACCACATCCCAAAGGTGCTCTATTGGACTGAGATCTGGTGACTGTGGAGGCCATTGGAGTACAGTGAACTCATTGTCATGTTCAAGAAACCAGTTTGAGATGATCTGAGCTTTGTGACATGGTGCGTTATCCTGCTGGAAGTAGCCATCAGAAGATGGGTACACTGTGGTCATAAAGGGATGGACACGGTCAGCAACAATACTCAGGTAGGCTGTGGTGTTTAAACCATGCTCAGTTGGTACTAAGAAAATATCCCCCACACCATGACACCAGCAGCAGCAGCCTGAAGTGTTGATACAAGGCAGGATGGATCCATGACGCCAAATTCTGAGCCTACCATCTGAATGTTGCAGCAGAAATCCAAACTAGAGATGGTTGTGTGTGAAAATCCCAGTAGATCAGCAGTTTCTGGCACCAACAACCATGCTCAGTTTGAACTTCAGCAGGTCGTCTTGACCATGTCTACAAGCCCAAGGCTGATAAGCTTTTTGCGTGAATGAGCAGTCGAACAGGTGTACCTAATAAAGTGGCTGGTGAGTGTATGTTTACAGGTCTTGGAGAGTATTATTTCTATTGTGAAAAAAAGCTGAATAAAGCCTTATTTTAGGCCTCAAAGGGACTGAGCAATATATAACAAACTGCCTTAGGTGATGTCACAAATGAGCTAATGTTAGTTAGCTTGCTGATAAATAGTAAGTGAGTAAACTCTATCAATAGAGTGCCTTTTTAAATCAGAGAACTGGCAAGTGTAGTTCAGAAGAAGGAAAATAGATCCTACACAAAACTGCTCACAACAAGGTCTGTGGATTACCTTGAGTAACCAGGTCATGATTTCTGGAAAGAAGCATTGCTGTTGAGTTTTTCAGATGTATTTCTTCGTGCTTTGAACACCACAAACCGAGCCTGCAACTCCTCTACAGTCGATTAGAAGTGAAGAAGCCTCTTGGGTGAGAGGTGCAATGCCTTCAAGTCCAGTTGCCTATGATAAAGCATCTAAGATTACCATGACCTGGATGACCGAGAATCTTCACCAACACCACAAGCCAAGTAACATCTAGTTCCACAAAGCTGAAGAGAAGGCAGACATCTCTACAGCCGACATCTCCAACATTCAGCAACTCACAAGAAAACAATCCAGACTGAATAACAGCACAACAGGTAAGAAGCAAAATATGTATTTTCGATTATAGGATGTAGTTTAAATGCTGGCAAACACCTTTCACACTAATACATGCAACACTACCTCACAGTTTACGCCTTGTGCGGTGTATGATGATGTACATCTAACACTCCTACAAAGACGACACTAGAATGTCAACAAGCACAGCGCTATGACCTGCTGTCCCTCTCCTCTTTGGTATTTTCTGCCCTGCTGAAGATTTGTTACCCAAGTCTCAGTAGGATTGGAGAGTACATAACTCCAGGAATCCATAAACGCAGAAAATTAACTTCTCCTTCATGCTTCTCTGCAGCCAAACTGACGCGGTCATAACTTACACATCTAACTTTGAATGCCAGTGGATGTGCATCATGAGAGTCAGTGTATTCAGGGTCAAAGTTCACTTCAGCTAAACTTTTGCTGCAAAGCTGGAAGATGAAGGTAGTGAATGCTACTGAGGCTCACCCAGCTGCACTGAAAACAAGGGCGCATGGATGGATTACTGAACGGGCCAACTGGGCATAGCCCCAGGGACCCAAAGTGTCAGATTCCCCCTGGCCTTCTACCTGGAAAATGTCACTCAAATAAACTGACCAACAAGCCTCAAAATGACTTCAGAGAGACACAAACAGACCACAAAGAACACAAAGCAACCACAAGATGACAGAAAGAGACTAACAAACACACAAAATTACTTCAGAGAGACACACAATGACTACAAAGAGACACAAACAGACCACAAAGAGACACCAAATGACTACAAAGAGACACAAAACAACCCTAAAGAAAAACAAAATGTTCAACAGAAACAACATAACAACAAAGAGACACACAACAATTTCAAGAGAAACAAAATGCCACCAGAGACACAAAACAACTATGAGATAAACAAAATGCCCTTGAAGAGACACAAAATACTACCAACGAGACACAAAAGGACTACAAAGAGATGCAAAACAACTAAAAAGAGACACAAACAACCACTGAGACACAAAATGCCCTCAAAGAGACATAAAACAACTACAAAGAGACAAAAACAACTACAAAGAGAAACAAACAACTACAAAGAGACATAAAACAGCCACAAAGAGACACAACGTGACTACAAATAGACATAAAACAACTACAAAGAGACACAGACCTCTTGTGCAGGAGAGGTGGTCAGGCCTTCTACATGTCTGTGCCTAAATTTATCTTCCCACTGTGCCATCAAAAAAGATATTCAGATGCATATTGAACTAAGTGTGCTACATGAAAGGGCTCAGAGATGCACGAGTGACCTTGTTCTTATCTCCAATTATCCGTTAGGGAAATATGAAGGAAAACTGTACATACAGTCAGAGGAAACACGGCCCTGTACGAGAAATCAAATCGATAAGCAATGGAAAGGAGTACATGCAGTCGTCACTGATGATCAAAGTGTGCTGATATCAGAGGCTCAGCTTCGATCTCATTGCAAGACGTCTGCGGTTAATGCGTTTCAATCACTCCAAACTTCCTTAAGTAATTTAATGGAAAGGTTAGGCACTATTTTTTTCCGGCGGCACACTCCTCGCTCTCGGCAGCAGCATGCATCAAATGTTGAAAGCATTATCAGTAAAATACTAAAAGGCCAGGAGGTGCTGATGCAGGGCTGTTAGCAGGCTAGTAAAACAATTAAGGCAGAGCTATAAATACAAACTCAGCTGATTTAAGTTGAATAAAAGTCTATATTCAGTTTTACTGTCAGCTGCACTTTAGCTGAGGCTTCTGCTTGATCACATTAAACTTTCAGTGTATATCTGATCCTACGGTGGAGGCCTGAGTGTGTAGGGTTATAAAGCTAAGTTTGAAGGTAAGAAACTTTTGTTTTGGGGCATTATATACATTAGTCAGGGATTGAATGTTCGGCTTTTACCTTGATTCTCGAAAACTAACCAGTCTCTCTGAAATGCAACAGCTTGCTCGGGTTTATATTACTCACAGACCTAGTCCATGTTTCAGCTTGTGCACCCAAGGCACCAAATTAGCGGTCGCAACCGTGGGCTAATTTTAAATATATACTGGGAAGTGAAAAGTGCACACTCTTCCAGCAAGTCGGTCGGTGTGGTCAGAGCAGTCAGCAGAGGACGAGAAGAGAGGAGCAGCACTGCTCACATTATTTGCTGAATCAATACCTACCAGATTATGTGAAATATCAACCTTCAAAAAGCCACTGTGTGACTGAAAATTCAACTCAACATCTTTACAGTTTATTTAGTTGCAAATTTAGCCAAAGCTTAGACACATTAAAGGGAAACTTAGGTATTTTTCAACCTGGACCTAAACACGTTCGGTATGGTACCTTTGGAACCAACAGTAACCCCTTCAGACATGGTACCTAGACCCTAGTGTTTCCACTGCAAATAGTACTCTTAAATGTGGGCGGGGTTGTTGTCACTCACTGCTCCGTCCAGCGCCTCAACAACAACATAAAATAACAAAATAAAACAGGCTGCAGTGAGAGTCTCTCTCCATGGGATATTTAAAAATAGTGGGTTTGTGCATTTAGTCCTTCTCAAGCAAGCTCATGGGTTTAGTGTTGCCAGAGCCCACAGGAACAATGCTCCACGACGCTTTTTTTTTGGGTGAGAATCAGAATATTTGTCGTTCATATAACGCGGTCAAAATTAATGTATATATTTTTTTAAACACTTGAAGATCCACTCATTACTAAAAGTGTATGTCATATAAAAACTTAAGTGATGATCAGAGTTGTCACAGTGAAATTTAAGGTCTGCTGATTGATTCACGTCGTCAACTTGTGCACTGACTAACATTAAAATATGGATACAAACATGAGCACAGGTTAAAAACGAACTACACACAGTATATGTGCGCAGTATATGTGTATTATTGTGACATCTAAATCACTATTAGAGCCAGAAATCCTTTTATTTTGAAAGTCACTGGCACAAGTCAAACCAAGCCAAAGACAAATTTCCACCTCACCTGAGGTGGACAATGAAGCTGTCTATCTATCTATCTATCTATGAATGAAACTCAGTTGCCGCTGTGCCGCTAGCCTATTAGCTTGCATTGTGCTGTCTTTATAGTCTATGCATGTATTCTGACCCAGATTATTGTACCTTTCATAGCTGAAGGATCGAACGGGTTTTCGGGAAATGCTACGGATGACAGCGGAGGACTTTGATTTCTTGCTGGGGCTGGTAGAGCCGTACATCGCATCGCCGTATCCCGCCTCTCATTGACTGATGCTCTTTGTCAGTTGTGTCAGACCTCTCCAGTTTTCTAGCATGCCAGATATCCACGTCCAGTCGCAGACGACGGTGCGACTTGCTCGTAGGCTTGTTCACACATGAGGACTCGTCATGGCAGACTATCTGACAACTCACCTCCAACCCAAGGACTTCTTAGCTCTCAAGATCCTCTGCGACCTCAAAATTGCGGTGAAAATCGTGTAACGTGAACAAGGCTTTAGACTGAGACATAATAACGGGTAACAGATCGTTTCTGGTACGGGTATGGGCGGGTGTGGTTTTTTAAAAATGGACCGGTGAAAGGCTTCATGGGTATGCCAACGTTTACGTAAAGGGGCGCAACAAGTGTTGGCGGACACTGCAAAAACAGGCACTTTTAGTGGACACAATGAGGTTGCGCAATTACCCTTGGGGATTACATTGCAGCTTGTTTCTCTCAATACTACCAGTTTCAAAAACAGTTGTTCCTATTAGTCACTTAAAAACATAGGACAATAGTGTCCAAGTTCAAAGATACATAAGCTTCCCTTTAAGATACATTTCTAAATTAAAAAGAAACCATTGAGAGAAATAAACCTAATTTAAAGTAGAGATAGTTGAAGTTGTAAGACTAATGGCATTTTGACTGTGTATTAAAGTTGTTTATAAAACAGTTTGTACTAACCACTAATTTATCTTGTTATTTTATGGTCATTTAAACACCCGAGTTGACACTGAAATGTAGTGTAATTAAAACAACAAGCGTCCTCGATATTTTAAAAGCCAAATTACATCGACTGAATGTCAACCGGGCTGTTACGCCGCAGAGAGGGGACTCTCAAATCCCCCCTCCCTGAACAGACTGCACATAGCCACGGCCTCACCGAAATACTGAAGAAAGCCATCAAAGTCAGAGAGGTCTTGTGAGTGTGCCCCCCCCTCACACACACAGTGATTAAACAGGGGACACTATTAAATAAAAAGCAGACAGAAAATGTGCCTCATAAGCAGACTTCAGTTGGAGCAAATTGTTTGGTGGGGCCGAGCAATTTATGGGGTGCTTGGCCTGTTGGTGCTCGGCGCTGCACTGGGGGACGCGGTCAGTAAATCTGAGGGCTTCACTCTCATTCAGAGATAAATAATTATAAAAAAACAAAAGGCCTTTGCTGCACACGGTTTAATTAAGGGCTTCTGGGAATTATAATCAACGCTAAAAGAGATGCCATGGTGATGAAGCATAAATCCATAACTGTGGAGCAGACGGCACGACCAATCTAATGCGTCTGCAATATTGCTCATCCGGTAAACAAGTGAGTGTGTCCCTGCAAGAGTGTGTGTGTGTGTGTGTGTGTGCATGTCTTAAACTTAGGAGACTTACACAGCGGTGTGACACTGTTATGATGCTGTTTTCAATTTGGTGTTTGTGTGTTATAGACCTGTGTATGTGTGTTGGTTTCTTAATTACACTTAATATGGCCCATAATCACTGTTAAGGGGCGAGTATATTCCAAGTCTGACCCAGGTGCCCATGTGACCTTGTTCACACCATTAAAGGAGCTCTGTACAATATTCAGTGTATCTATGATTCAGAGGTTGTCTGCACATGACTCTCAACATGGACGTGGCTGAACAGGCAACTAGCAGCAAACAGCTAAACGCTCATTTATACTCCCTTCATATACGTTTACGCTTAAACGTTGTAAATGTCACTGCCCTCATGCTTCCATGCGTCCTTTATGATGGCACAGATACAGCCAATAATTGGCACTAGAGGGCGGAGTCAAAAGTTTCATGTGACAACAAACGAGGTGACTGTGGAGGCTGTAATAATGTACCTTTAAACTGAGGCAGCTTTGTAGAAGTTGGTGGTCCATGTGGCCATGATATAGATCCTGACATGTGGAAAGAGAATTCTTTTCACTATTTTCACTTGAGATCACGTTGTTATTATAGCCTATATTACAAATTCATTCTGTTCTGCCATTATTTAAATTTCTTCGTCGTGTGCTATGGTCGTATCTGACTTGAATTAGGGGCCATACACATGCGGCATCTTTTAACGCCTGAAAACTACGAGGTCGAGCGCTGGGTGCTACTTTTTGCCTTTTCTGTGCCAGCTTTCAAGAGCATGGTGGCAGGTTGCGTCTGAGGTTGCTAAGCAACCTTAACAAGCACCTAACTACCTACCTACTGACCGACCTACCTATCAACCTTCTTACCTACCTACCTACCTCTCTATCAACCTTACCTACCTACCTACCTTCTTACCTACCTACCTATCTTCCTATCAACCTTCTTATCAACCTACCTACCTATCAATCAACCCTCTTACCTACCTACCTCTCTATCAACCTTCTTACCTACCTACCTACCTTCCTACCTACCTACCTCTCTATCAACCTTACCTACCTACCTACCTACCTACCTACCTCCCTATCAACCTTCTTACCTACCTACCTATCTTCCTATCAACCTTCTTATCAACCTACCTACCTATCAATCAACCTTCTTACCTACCTACCTATCTATCTATCTATCTATCTATCTATCTATCTATCTATCTATCTATCTGTCTATCTATCTATCTATCTATCTATCTATCTATCTATCTATCTATCTATCTACCTACAGATGCATGGAAGGCACACTGAAAACCCAGAGCCACACCATCATGCATGCAAGTGTTCCCAAGCACCTATTTTTTGGGGGCAAAATGGATGCAACCTAAGCAAACAAAGTTATCTCAGCTGACATTGGCCTTAAGAACTTGTATTTGTTCTGCTTTAGATATCCAGATTTCCATTTACTGATTTTTGCAAACACCATCGTAGTAAAATAAAAGTTAGTTGTGTTTGCAGAGTGTGTGACGCTCATTCTAACAGTGACACTCTAGATACTTCACAACTCATACTACATGATTCATGAAAAATTACGAGTAGAAAACATTTATGTCTCTATATGCACACCAAAACCAGACATATGACCATAATTAATTGCATTTTTTAGATTACATTACACTTTAGATCTTGACAGTCACCCATGTGACAGCAAAACCTCTGCCAGGTTCCCAAAGCTACGCTGACAAGGAGCAAGGCCAGCAGTCCCACCAGGGCAGCAGCTGAGGGTTTGTGTGTAGAACTGTATTTCCTCATTCATTAAATGGAGACATTCTAGGTGATGGGGTGGAAATACAAAAATACAAAGTGACAGGTATCAGAATTAGGTTGCATTCACTCTGATTCCTCTGGAGAGTCCGAAGTTTGTTGAGCCTGCTTAGCTTGCACAATATTCAGGTACATCAGGAGCCGCTGCAATCACAGAAGTGAAGCCGGACTAAAGGGAGAGCTTTTAGAGTTGCTGATCCAGCAGCAGTTTTTTAGAATAAATGTGGCCTGAGAAGGCTGCGCATTCAACTGCCAGTGGAAAAAAAAAAGAAAAAGGTCCAAACTAAATGAACCCAATTAATAATGTTTATTTATTGTGTCACACATTGCACATTTGGATTTTCCTTTTTCTAATCAACTTTGTGATATTAAGTGGCAGAAAACTAAATCGTCAGCAAAGAGCTGGACGAAATAAAGCATACAAGTGAAGCTTGCATTGAATTAAAGACGTTTATTTAAGGTTTCCATCATGAAGCGTTTACGTGCACTGAACTATGTTTGACCTCAACATGCAGTCTTATATTTCCATAAACTCTGGCACTTTAAATGGGACATATATTTGATATTCTAAACCAGAGACCTGCAACAGTTAAAGGAGTATTTTACAGATATGAAGAGGATCCTCGCATTAAACTAGGATGTCTAAACAGTAGAAAGGCGCAAATACTTTTAAAATTGATGCCACAGAGCCAGAGAAAAAGAGACAAAAGACACTTTTGCTCAAGAGAGACAACCTAAAATGCACTGCACCAGACCAGACCAGTAAACGTTACCACTGGGTAATGGGAACAATGTCCGTTTGGTAAGAAACAATCTCAAATTACAGTAAAACAGTGGACAAAAACATGTTTCTGAAAACACTTGAGGGGAGAAAAAGGCAATTCATTGACAGAATCTGGATTTATAGTTGATCAGCGCTGCTTGGTTTTACTGTACGATCTCCATTTTCACTATGCAGGAAACAGTATGGCCCCCACTTCCTGTTCACACACTCTCACGATTACAGCTCAACAGTACACTAAAATATGTTTCTGAAAGCATTTTAGGCAAAAAATGGGCAATACAGTGACATAATCTTGATTTATGTGCGAACAGAGAGGGGCTGGTGTATTTGCTGATCAACTTCCACACTCTTTGTGTCCACTGTCGCAGCACGAAAATGCGGAAGTACAGCCTGTAGTTCGAGCAAAAGCCTAAGAGCTAGCAAAACTCTGCCAGATGATGTGTTTGGTGTCATTTGCATCCTACTGCGCAGTTTTGCCAGGGGTAGGAGGGGTATCTAGGCACTGGTTGGATGGAGGGGAGTTTACCACAGTTCATTTACACATACTACCCACACTGTTTTGAAACACAGCTGGTTTAAGCACCCTTTTAAGATTTACTATGAAGGGTTGTCTGAAAAACAATGTCAAGCAACCCCTTTCAATTACAACTTATGACCCACTGCAGGTGTGTGACGGTGTATTTATCTGCAGAGACTCCGCCTTTGGCCTGTATTTTCTGAATATTCTCTGATTTCGGAACTTGTGGTGTGTACCCCAACAGTGCCCAGGTGAGGTCATGGCTTTGGAAAATAATGGTGACCAGGTGCCAGAGTGTAAGCAGCACATCCAAGACACACAGTAAGGTTGCAGCGGTATACACGTTATAAGGTATACTGTGATATAAAGTAAAAAAAAGTTGATGGTTATCATATTGTGTATAATTGCTTATTTATGATACTGAGAAAAAAAAAAAAAGTTCAACCAACCATAATCAGTCCTTTAAGGGTCATTCTGACCTATAATATAAATTTTGTAATACTGTGATACCATGAAACCACAATATCATTATGTTATTGTATCACGAAAATCTCGTAACCCTAGGACACAGTCCTGAAAGGTGAAACACCCAACAAGAGAGAATCTAGGGTTAACTTTTAATTTCACTTTTGCTGGCGAGTGTAATTCCAAACAATAATCAACAATTCGACACAGTATACCGTTAATGCGAGGTTTTATTTGGTGCAATAATGGTTTAAGTGCAACTCTATAATTTTAGAGGAGGAGGAAAAGTAACAAGTAGTCAAACACTAAAAAGAAGAAAAGGATTTAATCAGCTGATGTAAGATGAGCCAGATAACACATTGTGCACTGTATATAAAATATTGATGTCAATCACTCATGAGAACGCTGGGTCATATTGATTGCAATGCTTCCCACAGTTGTGCTGTGTTTTCTGCTGGTGCTGAAGTGATTACTTTTATAACTCGCCACTGATCAAGAAATGTGTTCAATTTCCAGATACAATTAAAAAAGAAATGCTGCTAGAAAATAATAAAAAAAATCCTGAAAAGGAAAGAAAGTCAATTATTTTCAAAATAATCAGGAACATCATTTTAAGTGTATATTAAAATATTGCCTTTAGTTGCCTTTAGCAACAGTGATGTTTGTGCAGTTCTTCTTTTCTCAGATATTTCTAATCAACTCCTTCAGCATACATCGAGCGCCGCCAGTACTGTAGATGCTCTAAATATGAAGAAAAGCAATCACTTTGTGGCCACAAAATGGATTTACTAATGAAATGCTGAGGAGGTATACATACCTTCCCAAGACAATTTCTGCAGAGATTGAAATACTATTATGTTCTGAAGTTGGAGGAGTTTTTCTTACATTTGCTGTGTATTGTTGGCAACAACTGTGTGCATAATGTATGTATATGAACCATGCATTTAGGCATTTTTAAATTGCAGGCGCATGCTAATGTAGTCCGTTGTATAATGTACTTGTGGCACAAACACAGCCGCTAAAGGACAAAGACGAGAAACGTGTTTTCTTTTTTAAAATCAGGCCTTAATTGAAAGATGAAGATATTGTTGACGGTAATAGACTGCAAATATAAGAGAAAGAAGATATTTAAATGTATGTATGTATGAACGGTCCGGTTTGTGGCTGAGTGCGCTCCGACACTCGGAATGAGTATTTCTGATATTACTACTTGTCGAAAACAAGCCAACAGAACTTGCTAGCTGGCGCTGTTGACAAACTGTTTCGCCTCATCATGGAGCTGTTAGTTCAAATAAAATATACAGGAGCATAAAGACAGTAACGTCATTGTATATGTGACTGCAACTTGCAACATGTTGACGGCTCAATCACGGCCAGTCTCCTGTTGACTCACTGTTGTGGCCGACGCAGGTGCTTGCTCACGGCTATGGAGGATGCTGACTGCAGTCCACTCAGGGGCCCCAGAGGAAGGTGCCACTAATAACAAGGACTCTGAAAGTTACATAAAGGCCCTTTTAACATGGGTGAAATAAAACTGACTTTGAACTTGGTTTTCTATATAAACCACACAGTGATATATTTTACTCTATATGAATTTAGGGCCAGCTAACGTTAGAAGGGCTCATATAGTATTTAATGCTACCTTGCTGGCCTCTTAGCTCGGCTTTCATGGCTCAGCTGAGGACCCTAAATGAGCCCACACTAAAGCGGACAAGAATTGCTTGCCACACACATTGCTTTCCACACATGTTCCCTGCCTACTCAGGGAAATTTCACCAGTATTAAATCAGAATAGGATCATTTTAATGAGCTAATACAGGCCTATAGTCGGTTATTTATGAACATGCTTCTCTTAAAGCCAGAGACCAGGAACCACGTGTCTAATCAGTGATTTCTGGCTGATATACAGCCTGGAGCTGCTCCGGTGATGATTATTACCAGGAGATTGAACACATACAATATTATTTTGAACTTTAACACCCAACTGGGTTTGTTATATTATCATAATTCATATGCTCTTATCTCCATAAAATCATACTGTGCACCATCACACCTTTTCTGTCTCCCACCTTCTCGGGGTGCTATCTACATAATGGCGCGGCATCGGGTTAGGGGGAGGGTGTAACTCATCATTTGTATTTGCGGTGTTTGCTAATGCAGAGACAGGCATGGATCAGCGTTTGATGTTTTCGCTATCAATGAACGGACTTTTGATGTCGCGAGCCTGCGAGTTTGTGTCAACATGCCAATTAACAAGCACAGTTAGCTTCCCTGTTTGTTCCTTCGACACTTGCAAGAGGGAGAACATGCAAAAAGGATGAGCGGATGAAGTGCCGTGACACATGGCACTGGCAGACCTTCAAATCCATCTGTGCAACTTCAAGGCAAACCCCACATGCATAATTTTTTTTTTTTTTTCCCAACTAGCGACCTCCAATAACTCAACCTGTGCGGTCCTTAGCTTTACTCTCACAAAAATGAATTCATGATATATCAGACTTGTTCTCCAGTGAAAAGAAATAAGCTGACAGAGCCCAAATGTAGTACCAAAAAAAGGACTTAACATTCTGGGAAACATATTGTTCTCTGCACAGCTGTGAGAGATTGCACAAAGGGCCGATTGTAAGTTTCCTCCTGAAGCCGTACAAATGCAGGGTTTCCAGTTTGAAATAATTTCTCCTTTTTTATATGCACACAACAGGAGGAAATTATTTGTCAAAGTGAATGTCATCTCATTTAGTCTGGCGTAATCCTGCGCACTGATACCATCTTCTCAGCTGGTCTGAGCTTCTGCCCAGATATATTGTTCAGCAGCTCCCTTTTTAAGATCTCAATCTACAGAAAGCGCCTTGACTTTTTTTTTTTCCCCACTCTTTCCTTCGACTGCATTTTATTACATTGAGGGCATCTGACTAATGCAATGCACTGCTGGCCTGCTGCCACATGCCAATTTATAACACGATAGCTGCGGCCGCTCCATGCATACCAAGTGATGCTGATTTGTTGTATTGGCTGTGCTGCCTTTCACTGTGCTACTGTGTTGTTTCCTCCCACCCTGCCTCACCGCCCCCCCCCTTCCCAAAATGGTAATAAGTGTGGTAAAACACAGCACTTAGAAATGGCGGAGAGGTGATGAAGTGGATGATGGGTACCAAAAATAGCATAAACACAACACAGAAGTAGTGCTTGAGCAAAACAGGGAAATCTAGCCATGGCAAATGCAATTGAGCCGATGTGGAAACAGTCTGGGGAAAAAATAGGTATATGTTTGTTTGTGTATTAGGTGCGACACGGATGTGCATGAACGTGTTTTTCACTTGTGTACCTCTACATACATACGTGTGAATATAAGCACATACTGTTGATTGTGAAAACTTAGGTGCATTTTCTATTAGCTGTCATTTTCACCACTTTCAGTGTTGCCTGGGTAACTGCCATAGCTGCATGTGCTATTAATTCCAAAGGTGTTAAAGGAGTGGAAGAAAGTGTGGTTGAAGGAAATCTACAGTTTATTACAACTTACACTGCACTCACCAAGTAGGAGATTGACTTTAAGAAATTGCTGAGAACTCAGAAAGTGGCGACATTGCTAAAAATAGGTCCACTGGTGCAAGGAACGCAGGTGGACTGAGGGGGGTGGGGGGTGGATGGTACCCCAATGTGCAGGGGGGAAAGAAAACTCTGGAAAAGTGCCCTCTTGGATCTATGGTAGATGAAAATTATGAAGTGCCCTCTAGGATGCCCTTACAATGTAGAAAATGACATGAAGTGGCCAATGGGGTGCAATTATAGTGAAGAAAATGTGATTAAGTGCCCCTCATGGTGCCCTTCCAGTTGAGAAAAAGCAATAAAGTGCCCTCTAGGGTGCCCTTGCAATGGAGAAAATGTGATCAAATTAACTTTAGGGTGCTCTTCCTCTGAGAAAATGAGATAAAGTGCCCTCTAGGGTGCCCTACTTGTGGAGAAAATGTGATTAAGGGCCCTCAAGGGTGCTCTTCCAGTGGAGAAAATGAGATGGGGCGCCCTCTAGGGTGTCCTTCCAGTGGAGAAAACACAATAAAGAACCCTATAGGATTCACTGCTGGTGGAGAATGTGTGATGCATTGCCCTCTACGTAGACCATCCAGTGAAGCAAACATGATATGTGCCCTCTAGAGTGACCATCCAGTGGAGAAAACACAAGAAAGTGCCCTCAGGGATGCCCCTCCAGTGGAAAAAAAAAAAACATAATAAACTGCCTTCTTGGGTGCCTTTCCAGTGGAGAAAACGTGATTAAGGGCCCTCAGGGGTGCTCTTCCAGTGGAGAAAATGAGATGAGGTGCCCTCTAGGGTGCCCTTCCAGTGGAGAAAACAGTTGAGTGGTGCCCCTGCAGTGGAGAAAATGTGATGAATTGCCCTCTAGGGTGCCCTACCAGTGGAGAAAACATGATAAAATGCCCTCTAGAATGCCTTTCCGGTGGAGAAAATGTAATAAAGTGCACTCTAAAGTGTCCTTCCAGTGGAGAAAACACAATAAAGTGCCCTCTAGGATTCACCTCTAGTGGAGTATATGTGATGAATTGCCCTCTAGGGTGACCATTCAGTGAAGAAACATGATAAGTGCCCTCTAGAGTGTCCCTCTAGTGGAGAAAATGTGATGAAGTGCCCTCTAGGATGTCCTTCCAGTGGAGAAAACACAATAAAGTGCCCTGGAGAGTGTCCTTCGAGTGGAGGAAATGTGATTTAGTGCCCTCTACAGTGCCATTCCAGTGGATAAAATATGATGAAGTACCCACGAGGGTGCCCTCCTAGTGGAGAGAATATGATAAAGTGCCCTCTAGGGCTGCCCTTCCATTGGAGAAAATGTATTGCAGTGCTCTGATCCCTTAAAATGGAGAATGAAAGGCAAATGGATATTAGTGGGATGCCCAAGTAGGCTGCAACTTATTTAAGGTAAATCTGTATGTTAGTGCCTCTGAATTTAAACACAGTAGATAAAAGTTGAACCAAGGACGTCTGTCTGTAAACTGTGATGGATGTGTACACAGACAGTTTGGCTAATAATTTCCATTTCTGATTTCTCATTTGTTACTCTATTGGATCTATTTTTAGAAACACAAATTACTTTTGTGACAGCAGGTTTTATTGAAACCAATAAAACCAATGGTCAGAGCTATGTAATTTTCCTTTAAGCGAAATACAGGTTTGAAACTCTTGTTCTGTGAATACTGGCAGAACTCTCCAACATGCTCTATAAATTTGACAGCCCTCTTCTGTGGAGCTCGGTGCTAAAATCTGCATGCACTTGCTTCTTAAAGAACTAGAGTAACAACAACCTTGCTACTCTAACCAGCACTGGCTGAATTCAAGTTTGCTACTGCAGCCGGCTCTCCGCCGAGCCTAGTAAGTAAAATACACCACAGTCGAACACCGTGCATCCAAACATTTGCCCCTATTATTGAACTGAAGGGCGTCCCTCCCATTCTGCAGACCAGCCTTTGATCAGCACAACAGACAGCAGCCTAAGGCCCAAATTTATCAACGTTAATTCAACAGCCTGCTCTGGACTTAAACCACCACAGCCTGATTTCCCCAGGTGGCAAAAAATCGCCTTCGTACAAGGGCCCCTGACAGCTTCTGGGCCCCTGTGCACTGCACCTGGTTGCACAGTCAATATTTACGCCGTTGATGGGAACGAACACTCCAGCATTGCATAACACCCTGACTGACCTTAAAACATATGCAGGGAACAACAGCAACTGTACTTTACAGCCTCTGTGCTATAGTAAAGTATTGTTATCAGTTTTACCAATGATAAAAGATCAGTATGAAACATAGGTTTTAAAATGTCACCAGTTCTCAGGCAGCCAAGCACCTATTTTTACATTGTTTGCTTTCTCTTCCAGTGAAAATGTCAGCAGTTCACAGCGTGCCTGTTTGGAACACAACTGCCCCCTCTGAACAGATGCATTTAAATACTGGTCTATTAGTTAAATGGATCATCCACGAGTGCAGCTGTCATGAGGCGAAAGGCATCTGGACTCGGAGCGAGCCAGGGAAAATTGCTGCATCACCAGGACTTTGCAGCAGGAATATCCACCTGACTGTTTTGCTCAGAGCATCAGAAATGGTTTCTGGCCACCGTCCATGTCCGACTTTAAAGATCTATGTAATGCTCAGGGGTAGGTAATTTAATGTTATGAGAAAATTCACAGAAAACAATCACTGAAATAAAATTATAATGTTGCATTGCTCAAATTACATGACTCTGCAGAAAAATATGATTATCAGATTGATGATGTAGCATATAAAAGGATACAAAAACAATATAAATACAGTGGCCTTATTTCCAAATTATGCTGCCTGGCTAAAATTTTAGACTCCCTGGTAAATAATAAACTAAGATCTAATCTGTATTTGTTTCTATACTCACTCCCTGTCAGTCTGGTTTTAGGCCTTTGCACAGGACCATACCTGCAACCTCCCTGGTTCTAAACGACATTACACTAGCCCTGGATAGCAAAATGTCTTGTGCTGCTCTGTTTATAGACTTGTTGAAGGAATTTAAAGAAAGAAACTTTCCCGTATTGGTTTTGATTCTGTCAGCTGCCTGTGGTTTGAAAAGTACCTCTCTAATAGACTGCAATGTGTAAAGATTGGTGGTGTTCATTCCAATTTTTTTATTATTACTAAAGGTGTCCCACAGGGCTCAGTTTTAGGGCCAGGATTGTCTTCAATTTACATTAATGATAAAGGTTGTTGCTTCACACTCCCTTAATCAGAACTGAACTAACATTTATACTTGTGCGGTGGTGTCTGTGTCACTCTGCAGTTACACCTGAGGTTTCTGTGAAGTGCTGTAAAGTTTAGTTGATTCAAAACACTCATTAAACACACATTAAACACACATTAAACACACATTAAACATGACTTAATAGAGACAATTTCAAACACAAATACACAAATCAGCTTCACTATAACTCGCAGCATTCACAGACAAACACTTGTCTTTATCTGGACACATTTTCCCCACAAATACAACATGCTAATGTTTTTAGCACAAGCCTATGGCATTTTACATTGTATAAATTAGCCTAGCAGCTAGCTGACTTTTCCTCTACTCATATGGAGCCATGAACAACGGCAACATTTAACGAAGGTAACGTTACAAAATTCAGCTCCATTACAGCTCACAAGGTTCACTGACAAAACAACTTTCTTATACTAAACATGTTACCAAACAAATATAACATGCTAACATTATTAGCACAAGCCTATGGCATTTTACATTGTATAAATTAGCCCAGCGACGAGCGGAGATTCCCTCTTCTCATATGAAGCCAGGATAAATCACACACAAGACTTAAGAAACAATAAATTGTGAAGACAATAAAGCCTCCACAGCATTTTATCTGTGAAATTAAAGTAAATAAAAGCTTTGTTTCCACTGAGGGAAATGGTTTCAGCTTACAGAAACAGACAGGAGGTCTGCGTCGCCACAACACATAGTTACATTTCTGGGGAGATGCCTGTCAGGCTACAGTGTAGGGTACGGTGTAGGCTCTATGAAGGATAATTCCACTTTACAGTGCACCTTATACATAGAATAATCTGCAAAAGACCTTAAACTTGGACACTCTGCCAACCTATGGCTGTTTAAATGCCTTATTTCAGATCTTGTTTTAATTGAGTGTAAATGCTTTTAAGTATATATCTACTTCTAGCATGATTATCACCCTGTATTTCTAATTTTGGTGATCATTTATTGCTATTGTTGTTTGTTGTTTTGTATGATTTCAGTCTGTTTTAACTGACATGCCTGATGGTTCTTTGTTTGCTTATTAGTTCTTTTTCATGCCTTTGTTTATGCAAGGCATCACTGAAAACGAAGGTCTCCGTCAATTGATTTGCCAAGTCTTAAACAAAGGTTTGATTGAATGAATGAATATAGCCTGACTTGTTGCACCAATGATGCACCAGTTCCCACTGCATGACTGCAGGTGCTGGTGTTCAGGTCCTTGAGACCTAGCTAAGCATGAAACATAGCACGATGAAAGGTAATTCACTCTTGAAGCTCGGCTTTGGCAGTCATATTCATTGGACACCTGAAATGAGAACGTGGCCCCCGCAGGGTTAACAATGGGAGATTCTAAAGTGAAGAGTTGGAATAATTATCGCTTCCAATTCCATACTAGAAGGGACGTGGCGGTCTGAAGGCCACTCAGTGACAGAGCCGGAGAGCGAGTGCTTGGATGGGGGCCCGGGAACAAAAGGTGAGCCCCCTATAAATAGCACTGATAGAGTTAGCGGTAATGGCGGGGATGGTTGGAAGAGGCTACTTTGTAGTGGTGTTCAGTCAAGGAGTGCCCCGATGGCTCTGCACTCGGCACCGTCGAGAGTTCGGACTCGTCACCTTTTGCCTCCTATGCATCAGCGTCTTACCTATTGACGTCTGCCATTTGGTGTAATTGGCTGTCTTTGTGCTGGGGACAGGTCTGCAAGGGAGGACTAAATAATACAATACTGGTGCTTGGCCTTGAATTTAATAAATAGTTTTTGCAATAAGTATGTTGGATAAATGTTTCTGAAACTCTCAGGCACAGCTGAAACAGGAGACAGGAAGAGAAAGCATCTCATAAAGAATAAGTCATCCAGCACTATGCCCGTTGTCTCTGGGGGTTACAGAGTTGACAAGTGCTCCTCACTGAAATGTGACTTACAGTGGAAGTATTTCCTACTGGCAGTGGTGAAGAGTAACTCAGAACATTTATTGCACTTGAGCACAATTTTTAGGTACTTGTACCCTACTTGAGTATTTCCATTCTACATTTATTTGACACTTATGATTACAGCACAAAGCTACTAATCTACCCACAGTAGTATACAAAGCATCCAAAATTGGCTCCACATTGACACTGACAATAAAGACAGAATAATACAGAACAATTAGTACTTTCACTTTTTTATTATAAGTATATTTGGCTGATAATACTTTTGTACTTTAAATTTAATCTGATTTTTAATTCAGAGCCTTTACTTGTGATGGAGTATCTTTAGACCATGGAATTTTAGTTTTACTTAAAGAGGAGCCATTGTGCTTTTCCTCATTTTCTATTATATAAATTATGTAAATGAGTAAGATGTTAATATTAAATGTAACCTAAGCTGTAAAGAATAAAATTAATATATGTAAAAGTAATCCTGTGAGCAAAAAACTCAGGCTTTAGACCATTTCGAATACTACTTTTTTTTTCTACTGCAAATGTTTACATTAATTAGCCTACACTGCTACGTGTAGCTAACATCACAGAAACATTTAATTGGTTGCAGATGTTTTAAATTTCTCCCCAGTTTTGGATTATATTCCCACTGGAACATGTTTAATTGTGTTTAGAAGCTTTGATTAGTGATTTTTAACATGAGAAAGAGTTCCTATACACAGTCATTCCCTGGCTGCAAGTACACTGCTACATGTAGCTACATGCTAACATCAGAGAATCATGTAATTGGTGGCAGATATTTTAAATTTCTCCTGAATTTTGGATCATATTCCTGCTGGAGCATGTCTGCTTTGTGTTTAGAAGCTTTCATTAGCCATTTTAAACATGAAAAAGTGTCACTATACACAGTCATTCCCTGGCTGCAAGTACAATGCTACATGTAGCTACATGTTAGCAACAGGAATACATATCATCTTGGTTGCTTATGTTGTTAATTTCTCCCCAATGTCAAATCATATTCCTGCTGGAACATGTCTGGTTGTGTTCAGAAGGTTTTATCATTTATTTTTCTAAGTAGAAAATACGACTATTTCACATTACAGTCATCACCCCAGCTGCAATTATAACAAATATACATATGAACCTGAAAATGAGCACAACAGGTCCAGTTTAATGAAACCACCACTGCCTGCTGCATGTGTGTATATCTATATAGAGATGGTGTACATACCTGAATATATCAAACGAAGCACTCGGTATCAATCCCCCCAAACCTTTACTTCATCAATGTTTCCCTTTTCTGCCCCGATCTAATGAAGCACATTGGATGAATAAACCAATTCATTATAAATAAATGTATATTTTTGGCACAACCCCCACAGCGTCAGCAGTCCCAGTGTTATATTATTGACAGCGTGATATCCTATATGCCATAATATGCAGTGTGTGGATATCTGTTGGAGGGCTGAGGTTCAGTCATATCTTACCTTTATGTGTTTTAAACTGAAATAATCTAATTAAATTCAGCATGGCTCATGAGGGTGTCTACCCCTGATTACACTCATTGCTGCCCATCAGGATTGTTTACCGCATCAGTCTAATGTGAGCATCACTGGCGCGCACACACACACATGCACAAACACACAGGGAAAAGAGAGCAGGGGAGCTATGAATCAGGAAATCCTGGATACCCTGACTGTAATGAACCCTCTATAAGGGCTCCTGGGTAATTCAATCTCCATTCAGAAACGGCTCTCTCTGCATAACGCGCATTTCATCTGGCTTGCATCAAGATCCGTCTCCGTGTCAGCGAATGAGCGGGCTCCGAAAGTGGCAGTAGCATTAGATATTGCACGGGCATCGGGCCTAACTGCGCGGATAACCTTTCAGCCGTGCTAACACTGGGAATTTGGTGAGAGCATCCTAGCGTTAATTGGATGGTGAGGCAGACCTTATTTCAAAAGCGTGCCTCCTCAGTTTGGTAATTGTTACCATTATGACTTGACAACACCACTCACTGCATTTCAAGTGATTCCAAGCCCTTGCTCAGTGGCATGAATATTCCACCTCGCTGTTCTCACCAAGCTGTCTCCAGAGAGCCAGTGCTCATCAGCCCTGAATGGGTGTGTGTGCTCAGCCATTGTGGCTGATGCCCATCATGCTGAAATGTGCTGAAGCACTTGGCTTGAAACTGGATAGATATTCACTTTAAGAATAAACTAGCTGTTGTAGCATGAAAGGAGCTGTACCAGCAGAGAGGCAAGAACTCATTGTGAAAGGGTCACTTATGCCTTTTCAATGTTATTTGATGCAGTGTTCGAGTAGGCAATGCTGCATATCTCTCTAACACAATGCATATGGGGAATGTGAGGCACGATAAAGGTTCTGAGTTTCACGTCTCATTATCCAAGCGTACGCAAAATTGATAAAATGTCTAATAGAAAAAAAAAAACGGTAGTCATATTACTTCTGCATATAAAACCTTCATGATTCAAATGTTTTAATTGTCAAATGCTCATACAGTATGTGCAGTGAAGCAGAGTGGATAGATTAAAATAAGAAGATTCTATTAAATATAAGTATTAAACTGCTAAAGCAGATATCAGTGTATACAAGTTTAAAATGTACAGATGCCACAGCTGGAGGGCAAACTGTAATAAAATCATTAATAAGGCTTGACTTCATACAGTTTTGATCAAAAACAGTAAAACACATGAACAAAATATTTATAGACTCAATCAGGGAACTTTTATACATGTAGAGAGCAAAATCCTGGCTGAAATGATTTTAAAGGGATTTAATTAATTAATTAATTATTAATGGTAGATAAAAAAAAAACAGGGTCTGCACACTAGATAATACTCCCATTAACATATATTTAATTAACACCAAGAGGGTAGTTAAATTGAAGCATTATCTAGTGTGGGGCAACGCACTCAAAATGTACCCCCTGATATATTATTCAAAAATATAAATAAAAAATTCCGATATGCAACGAGAGGAACTGTGCACCGGAATTAAAATAATCATTAGGAATGTAATAATTATCATAAATAAATGTAACAAATTGCCAATGGAACCGTTCTGTACCGTCCCCATGTTTGGTCCCCCCTCTGTTGGGGTACCTAGCACACAGATCTGGTACTAAAAGGTGGAGCTGTGAACACTGCAGTCTGATTGGTCAGTAGAGGACGGTCACTCTGCTCAGGGCTGAGTTGTGTCTGGTTTTGAGGCTCATGTAACCACTGTTCATACTGTGGAGAGTTTTATTAGTAAACTGGAACTATAAAATGAAAGGATGTTTTGCTGCCTCTCACAGCAGCTGGAGTCGGAGAAAAAATAACTTCATTCACTGGGCCGACTGCCGGCAACCGGAACGTTAACTTGTAATGTTACTCAGTGCATGAGCTGATGACGTGACTCAATCAACACACCTTAAATTTCCGGATTATGTGAACTGCATATATTCTAATCCTCACTCGGAGAAAAAAAAAAGTGTCGTAGAGCATTGTTCCTGTGGGCTACAGCAACACTAAACCCCTGAGCTTGCCTGAGAAGGACTAAATGCACAAAGCTGCTATTTCTAAATATCCCATGGAGAGAGACTCTCACTGCAGCCTGTTTTATTTTGTTCTGAAAATGTCGGCGTGCAGCCTCATTCTGTGGACGATAAACCAGGCGCAGACTGATAAAGGAGGAAATACAGGGAGTGCTGGACGGAGCAGTGAGTGACAACAACCCCACCCACATTTAAGAGTACTGTTTGCAGTGGAAACTCCAGGGTCTAGGTACCATGTCATGTGGAAACAGGGCTTTAATACATCCATGGTAGGTAGGTGTAATGTCAACCTCCTCTATATTATTATTATTATTATTTAATATTTAAACATTTTAAAAAGTGTAAAACCAGAATGACCCCTGGAGCCCCTTGCTGATTTGGTTTCTCCCACAATGCATATCTTTAACATGTTTTTAACTACTTTTCTTAATTAATATCTGTACACAGTAAAGGTTAAAAGACATGCTTAAATATGAGAATACACAAACAGTAAAATGACTACACATTAATAACTATTTAAAAGGAATATTGTTTTTTAACTGTGTTGCAAATTCAAATATAGAAACTTGTCCAACGTCTTTTTTTTCTCACCAGAGCAAAGGTTGCGAAAATAAATCTATTCTAATAAAAACACATATTTGTGGTAAAACTTTCAGTCGGCTGCTGTGTGAGTAAACAAAAACTATTTGTTTCCAGCCCAGCAGGATGCATTTAAAAATCCTCCCGACAGGTAAAGTGTGTTGAGTGACTGGAGGGGCACTGAAGTGATTTTAATCAACCGCTGATTACCATTGCATTAACATAATTGGAGCTTGTGTGCAATTGCGTGTGTACTGTATGTGCACTTGACCATTGTGCAGTCATGCATTTACATCCCCATATTTACACTTTATTTATTCCATGTTAGAAGCACTTTGCCATTTGTATTGTGCTGTCATTTTGCATACTGTATGTGATGCATATTTAGTTTAGTTTGGAAGCTTCTGGCGTTTAGAAAAAAAAATAAATGTAGAGGTTATAAAAATAAGCACCCATTGTGAGTGTTATTAAAGCATTATACAATTCTGGGTACGGCCTTTTATCATGTTAATGTATGTAACAGTTTATTTGCCTTTTACAATGTATGGTTATTAAACAAAACAAGGTAAATTCTAATGGATGAGATGTTTAATGTTCATATAAGTGACTGACATTCACATATTATCTGCCGTTTGTGGCCTCTCATGTCGACACAGTGGTAGACATGCTGTTACGCAGTATATGTTCCTAAATTGGCCCATTTTTGGGAGCCTGAGTCATTTTTTGTGAAGTGGAGTGAACACTATCAAAAGCCTATTTCATACCATGACTTGGTTTTAATGTGCACACTTCACTCTGCTCATAACAAGCTTGAAGTTGCGCGCAGGGTTAAGCAGCCTTCCACGAGGTAATGAGCTAATGAATAAGTAAACCTTCACATTATGATACGGAGGGTTTTTTTTGCGGTGTCTTTTGGGGTTCATTCAGTTTGAACAATTCTGTCTTCACGTATTCATTTGGCAAATGAAATCAGATTTGTAAACTGTCTAACAGTTACAATCCTCTCAGCCTTATTTTGTTACAGCTTCACCCAATTAATTTCTCAAGGCCAAATTGCCAATTTATCCCTGCGCACCATTGATCTCACCACAACTGAATAAAAAGGTGAATGGGTTTAAAGTTAAAAAGACATGAAAAGGAGAACTGCCCTTGGCCTGGTTTTTACTCTCACACCAATTTGCAAGGCCTTTTTGTGAATTCGCCTTTACCTGTCGTGTTTTTGAAACATGAAAAAAGAATAACTTGAACCAGATCAGAAATAAATGTATTTACTGTGACCTTAATATTGTAATTCATGCAATAATGAGTAAAAATCACAAGTGTACACATCATTTTAACATGCATATCACTCAAATCTACAACAAAATAATGATAAACAATCCCAGTGAGATTAACATAAGAAGTTGTATGCTATTACAGTAATTGAAATATAGACCTGTGGCACCCTGGAGTGCCTCAAGGATGGGTCAAAGGTGCCCCAACATTTTTTCATTTCCCATTTTCAACAAGGCAACATTTACATTAACTATACTATTGTTGTGATTTCAAACATATGAAAACCAGATATAAGCAGTATGCATCGACATCAGTTTGATGTGCCCGTATGACTCACAGCTACCAGACGTCATTGTTCGGCAACATGCTTTCAGGCTGGTGAGTTTTCCAGGAACAGAGCCAACAGAAGTTATGATTTCAGAGCACGAGATGGAAAGATTTATCTCTGGAAATAGAGCTCCAACAAATTCTGATACATCATGAATAATGTGAAACAACTGACCTTGGACCAACCAAAAGGGAGTTTGGGGGGGTGCTATGAAAGAGGAAAATTCCTGTAAAGAAGGGTAGGAGCAACTAAAAGAGGTTTCACACCATCCACAGATTTTTGTCCGAAAAATGGTCATGGAAATTTTGTGCGGGGGATAAAAAATATCCACACAACCTCAATTTCAGCAGATTCCTACCTGTGCAAATATATGTTTAACCAATGAAATCCTTTGTTCCAATTATTGTCATACCTCAAAGTCATAGCTAGCTTGCTGCCAATATTGTAGGACAAACACCACGACAACTGCCTCACAACCAAGCAGCTGCGAACAATACATTTTGGTCACTGAATGGGGCCAGCCACAACAGCTAGTGTTACCATCGAATTTGGGGTCTGAAAAGATTATCGCCTCATTTCTACATAGCTCTCTCTCTACGTGTGTGAGACAATCGGAAGTCTGCTCATTCATATTAACACCTTAAACCATGATCCCCAGTATGTTAGCAAAACTTCGCTATCTGTTTTTTTTTCTAGTCTAAAATTTAGCTCAAGCATGTTGAAAAAACTCAGTGTTTGTGACAGTTTTTGGACAGACTGTATACACTACGCTACAGGAAGTTAGCATAAAAACAAATTAGCAAACATATCGATGATTTGTACAATTTTTCTAAGTGAAAAGTTTGAAGGCATGTTTAGCTTGCCAATGTGTAGCATGCTAGCTGTGTAAAAGATGGAGCACATGTCACACGTCTATTAACAAAATGCTTCACAAAACTTGCATCCATCCGTCTTGCTAATTCGTCGCCATGCATTATTGGCCCTGTCTTTGTCTCGATATTGCTGTATGCACATATTCTAACGGACTGGACTGATAAACAATTCACTTTTTTGCTAATTCTGTGTTGGCGTTTCGATACTTCCCTATAACGATGCATTTCACATCGAATACGGACAATGTGGAGGCATTTGTATGGTGTAGTTCATGTTAGCCCCTTTGATAATTCTCTATCTAGGTAGGATTTTGTTGTTCGGAGTAGATACTCATCAGGCTTCATTCACGAAATATGCAAAACACGACAGAATGGATAACTCGCACCTGACCTGGTGTGCATAGTTCTTATACGGAAAATTGCGTGCAGATAGTCTGTATTCACGCACCACATTTTTTCATAGCACTGGTACAAAATGGCTGTTATACAGACCGACCTGTTCCTGTTCTTTTTTGGTCTTAAACCCAATTTCTATAATGACCACAGCACAGCAGGTAGCACGTCCAGTGTGTCCGTGAATCTGCTGCAGTTGTTTGTTAACCCTGTGACAAACTAGTAACCTGTCCCACCAGCGCCCATTTGATCCTGGGATGATCTTCTGCAACCCTGGACAGCATAACTGGGTGTAGGACACGGATGGATTGATGGAGTGTGAACCAACAAGCCAGCATTTCTGTCAGCTGAGTAATGTGCCACAAAACAAGCCAACACAATCCAATTATAGTTGTACCCAACAATGACTTCTGTACTTGGTGAAAGCCACCTTACACCCATCCGACAGCGAGGTGTCTTCCATGCCCTACATGCTAATTGACAGTTACAGCAACATCCGCTGAAAGAAATTAAGCATTATTTAAGCATATAATAGCTCTAGCTCCAAACCATAAGTCATATGTAGGTAATTTTATGTCCTTTGTATTCCCAATATTCAATTACTGCAAAATATTTCCGACACTATGCTGTAAATAATTTGCCATACCACAAATTAAGTGCAAAATTTCATTAGAGAGCATGTTTCCCTGGGAAAATTAGAGCTCATCTGGAATTCAAGAGATGCACTCTCCCTCACCTGTGTTAATAACAAGGTTTGAACCGTGCTCCCATGTCGACTAATGGCCCATCCATCTGTGTGCTGACGCAGGAGCACAAAGAGCACCATTTCCCCTGTTCTCTCTACTTGTTTCTAGAGCTCTCTCCCCTCTTTACGCCGTGAATGATAGCACCCCAGTGGCATTGTGGGTGATAAATAAATCTTGCAGGAAATAGGAACTGGATCTTGAAGAGGGAGGGTCCGATGCAACGGGGAGAGAGATCAATGCATCTTTTAATTATCAGTGTGGCTAAAGCGCACTATTGGGTTCAGTGTCAGCTGCTACAGGCACTAGATCTATTACACTGACTTTACCGAGCAGATATTACAATGTACATTCAAGTGTATTCATTACAGACCGGAGATGTGCTTTTTTTTTTCTCAGCTAGAAGCCATTCATTTCAAATTATTTGATGCCAGTAGAAATCTGCGGTTATTCCTGCAACGTAGTCGATAAAATGTGAGTGGAATTGCAAATAATTTTTAGCTCCTCTTTCCTGTTTGTCTTCCGAGAGACTAAATCTAATTCTTTCTATCCCGAGCTCAATATGTCCAAAATTGTAACTAATTGAGTCCTGAAATTGTTGTACACAGATACGCATAAACACTCTTATCAGATCGAAGGGATATGCGAGGTGGTGGGTTGAGGATTAGGAGGAGGTTGTAGATTAGCAGTGATGGGTAGCGAGGGAGGGCTTTGGTGTGCGTCTCACCCCTGACCATTAATCCCTACTGTAACTGAGTGGAGCAGATGGCAGCCGACAAAATGTAGTGACACTGATGGAATCTCGGCTAATGATGCTCCCAATCCGCAAAGCAAGACAAACAGAGGAGAGGATGCTTACGTCGCTGAAAAGAAGAAGTGTTAACATCGAATCTTTACTTCCATTTCGGCCAGAGTTGGCCGGACACTCAAAGCTAAGTCTCTTGGTGATGGACATTTGTCTGATCCAGACTCGTCTGATCTGTATTACAGTATCAATCAATCTCGTTTGTTGTCATTCAACCATACATCTCAGTGCAAGGCAGAACGAGAGAGCGTTTCTCTGGGATCAAGGTGCAACATAAATAAATAACACCATATAGAAGAACACAAACATTTATACGACACAGTGGTCCCTCAGCCTGCATACCGAAGATGTATGGAGTCTAAATTAAACAGCAAGAACAACAATGCTATCCAAAGAATATGATATCATACACACATATTTTATTACAGGTCACTGACCTGTGGCTTCTCCATGATAGGAAAAACGTCAGGCGTAATTATTTGTACATGGAGAACATATTCACCGCCGAGCCATTAGAAATGAAAATCACAGTGACCCATACGTGTAATTAGAAAAATCACCGTTAAGTACAAAGGGAACTTGCCACCGCTGTGTCTGCCACTCAGCGACTCAGCTGGTGTTGTGTCTTTTGAATGGGAGGCAGCAGGGTGGCACTTGAGCAGCAGTTAGTGCAGTAATGGATGGGGGCATCTATGCCTATAAACGGCTTTACAATACGCAACAAGTTGCAGCCGCCCTCCTACTTTGATCTATGTTATAATTTAAATTCCAGGCAAGGGTCAAGAGTATGACTTTATTAATTACCAGATCCCCTGGAAACTCAAAATTTGAATTTGAAGACACCCTAAGACTGTCTTCTAGCCAGCCAACATGGTTCTGATGGCAATCTGTTGGTCAGTTGGTCCGTCCACTGAGGTCCAACGGGTATAACTGTTGGATGGACTGCCATGAAGCTTGCTACAAATACTAATGACTTTAGAGATCCTATGACTTTTCTCTAGCGCCACCTTCTTCGGTTAAATATCTTAACATACATGGATTAACCTAAAGTTTTGCACAGACATGTTTGGTTCCTAAACAATATAACCTAAAGACTTTAATGGTCCCCTGTCCTTTCCTTTAGTGCCACAAGGTGGCAGACATTTTTAGCTTAGAGTAAAATGTCTGGACAACTACTGTACACGACAGATTGCCATGAAGACAGCAGCAGACCTCTGCAAACAAAACCAGCTAAGTTTTCGCAACATACTGGGACATTTCCGATCCATGTTTGTTGTGACAAATTGGTGGGTTGCCATGAAGACGGCAGCAGATTAAGGTTTGAGACAAAAAAAAAAAGAAAACAGGGCAATTTTGACAACAAGTTGGACATTTTCAGTGTTTCAGTGTTTGTGGCGACCAAATTGGATATTTTTTAATCGCACATTTGGACATTTCCAGCTGTTTTGGTTGTGACAAAACCAAAACGCCACATCAGGGAATTTCTAGTCCTGTTTGTTGCATCAAAACCAGGTTTTTTAATGCCACATCGGGACATTTTTTAGCCATGTCTGTTGTGTATTTTTTTTAATGACATACTGAGTTATTTCTGGTCATGTTTGTTGTGACAAAACCAGGCAGTTGTCTGAGGCCACATTAGGACATTTCTAGCAATGTCTGTTGTGTCCATACCAGGTACTTTTTAACAATACATTCGGACATTTCTAGTTGTGTTTGTGGGGACAAAATTTATTGGGACAGTCATAGTCATGTTTGTTGTTACAAAAGCAGGTATTTTTTGATGCCACATTGGGACATTCCTGGTAATATTTGTGGCAACCAAGCTTTGTATTTTTTTTTATGACACATTGGGGCATTTCTAGCCATGATTGTTGCGTTTGAACGGGGTATTGTTTTTAAAGACGCATTGGGACATTTCTAGCTTTGTTTGTGGCAACCAAATTGGATATATTTTTAACATTTGACATTTCCAGCTGTGTTTGTTGTGACAGAACCTGGTTTCTTTTTTGGACGCCTTATCGGGACATCTCTGGACATGTTTGCTGCAGCTGAACCGGGTATTTCATTTCAACGTTATATTGGGACATTTCTAGCCATGTCAAACCAGGTATTTTTTAACATGACATTGGGATGTTAGGGGTCATTTTGGATCATCTTTGTTGCAACTAAACCAGGTATTTTTTTGATGCCACTCGGGGACATTTCTGGTCATAACTGTTGCGAACAAACCAAGTATTTTTAATGACACTTAGAGAAATTTCTGGTCATGTTTGCTGCAACTGAACTGGGTATTGAACAACACATTGGTACATTTCTAGTTTTGTCTGTGGCAACCAAATCGGATACTTTTCTAATTGAACATTTAGACGTTTCCAGCCATGTTTGTAATGACAAAACTGGGTGTATTTTCAACATCACATTGGGACTTTTCCAGCTGTGTTTGTGGCGATAGAAGCAGGTACACAGGTCTCCTGCTTAGTTTTGCCTCTTAATCACTTCTGATCATGACCTATGAATAATATACATTAGTTCACCATGCACCATGACACAACTAACACCTGTAGACTGACTGCAGGTCAAGTGTAGTACTTCACATGGAAACAGGCAAACAAATAAAACCAATATAGACATTATAAATATTGATTTGCCTTTTTGACAGTTTGTGATACATTGTGCTTGTGAGTGATAATTGTGGGTGTTAAATATTCATCACCTCATTATGATGTTTATTTTTTATTGGCTTACACCTTCTGGTCAAAAAAGACCGAATATAAATTGACTGCTCGAATCACCATGTTGATAAATGTATGTATGCTGTTAATATTGGATTTAAACCTGAGAACGTTACACTGTGAATGAAGGTGCTTCAAAGAGCTGCTGGTTGATGCATTAACTGAAAGGTGCAGATATACCTTTAGAGAAAATTACAAAAGATGTATTATCAACCTGTTCATGGGTCAATATATTAAAACATTTGTTCTCACTTATGTACACATGGCTGTGTTTCTGCATCCTAACATTAGCATCTCTTTTGTCACACGGCTTCTTTCCGCTCTCTCCGGCTCCATGCAGGTCTTTCAGGGGAGAGAAATCAGCTCATGTTAAGACCTCACAGTTATGATGAAAAGGGTAATCATCCTGTCACTGTGTGCAGCTAGACGAGCACTTTTAGATTTTGAGAGTTACAGCTGACACCAATGACAGGCCAGGTCACCGTGCTACTGTAGTCAGGAGAGCAGAGAGGGGAGATAAGAGAGGAGAAGAGGGGACAGAGGAGAGGAGCTGGTGGGAGAAAGGAAAAAGAAGGAGTCAAGAAGAGGTGGAAACGACAAAATGGTGAAGTCTCTCTTCATATTCATACGACATCATTCATTTTTCATGCTGGAAAATGTTGGCTTTTAGAGTAAAAAAACAGAATTTGGGGGTTTTAAGAGTGAAAATGACTCAAAACAAATGTGTAACAGACAGCAGACATCTCACATGTCAAAGTAGGAAAAGCACAGGTGAGGGTAAAAATGTCAAGGGCTCTGCTCCAAGTTGGCAGTGTACTCGTAAGCTGCAAGCTGTAATAAAGGTCTGGTCACACCAGAAAAATGGTGCAGTGAACTAGTCCAAGGGATTTTAAAAAAATTGTGGTTCTAGAAACTTGGTGAAGAAGGGATTAGTAAGTGACACACTGCCACGCTAACATGCTTGTAAGATGGGAAGATGGTAGCACTACCTTTGTTTTGTTCTCAGAACTGAACATCATTGAATTTGATGAACAGTTTTATTTCAGAACAGAAGATAAAGCTCTGAACAAATAAGCATGCTAACAGTCAGTTAGCATGCCTCGTTAGTTTGGGCGCTAATGGGGCAATACATCGTATGTCTTTTGTGCAGTGACTTTATTGGAATGACTTGTTTTTGCCATGATATACATCCATGACCACCCCGGTGTGACCCCATTATCCTAAGCTATGATTGGCTGATCAGCCCGATTAGAGTCGGAACCTTGGTTTGAACCAACTTTAAGAGTTAAGGTAGCGAGACATTCAGAGTCTGGACTGGGCATGCCTCCACACCAGGGGTCTCATTTATAAAACATTAAAATGTACGTATGTACAAAAGCCAGCAGTTGTTTGCACCAAAAAATATTCCACAACTTCAACAATTAAGCTTCCACCTCACCGCCTGTGTCGAATCAATGCCGTGGCCTGACGTCCACCTCCCCAGAAATGTAACCACACGTTGGAGTGATGCAGACCTCCTGTCTATGTCTGTAAGCTGAAACCATTTCCCTCAGTGGAAACAAAGCTTTTATTTACTTTAATTTCACAGATAAGAAACAATAAACTGTGAAGACAATAAAGCCTCCACAAAAATAGCATTTTAAGTCTTGTGTGTGATTTATCCTGGCTTCATATGAGCAGAGGAAATCTCTGCTTGATGCTAGGCTAATTTGTACAATGTAAAATGCCATAGGCTTGTGCTAATAATGTTAGCATGTTGTATTTGTGGGGAAAATGTGTCCAGATAAAGACAAGTGTTTGTCTGTGAATGCTGCCAGTTATAGTGAAGCTGATTTGTGTACTTGTGTTTGAAACTGTCTCTATTAAGCCATGTTTAATGTATGTTTAATGTGTGTTTAATGTGTGTTTTGAATCAACTAAACTTTACAGCACTTCACAGAAATTCCGCTGCCGACTAGTGTTTTGGAGGTGTAACTGCAGAGTGACACAGACACACCACCACATAAATATTATTGCTCATAAATGGCGTAGGCCACTTGCATAGGCTACAGTGTAGGGTCTGCATAGAGCTGATGCACAAGTACAAATTCTGCCTAAGTCATGCCCCACTTTGGGAACTCCAGTAAAACACTCTGGTATTATCTGATATTATTAACTACATCTGTGTTTCTCCTGCTGTCAATGTCAAAATATCTGCTGTGAAAAACGTCCACTGCAAATAAAGCCAGGCCTAACTTCTACAAAACATTTTTGTTCATATTTATTGTGGATTTTTATGCCTGAGTTGTTGCCTTGTGAACAATGTCGTCCTCTGTTCCTTTGTCCTCTCCTATCAATAAGTGGTATGGTATTTCAGCGGCTGGGGCAGAGTGATGTCACATCAGAGGGGCCCCCTCTGTCTCCAGGTGACAGAGCAAAAGGGACGGGTCAATAGGCTGCACCCGGGGAGAGATGCGGCAAACAGAGTATAGGACAAAATGCTATCAGCTCTCTCTACCGTACGCTGATGGCATCAGGCACGGATGGGCAAATCTCACGGCGTCAAAAGGTACACGAGGGACTACACTTTCCACCTGTGTGAATATTTGTGATTGAATGCCTGTGTGTGTGCAGGATTGCACATGTGCTCACACAGCTGGGGTGAGAGGGCCTACTAGTGACCGACTTTCCTCTTGGACATCGCATCATTTCAGCATATTGCAATGCCTTTTTTTCCACCCTCAACATCCTCGCAATTAAAGCTGAGCAAACACATTGAAAATAATTGGAGTGCCCTTCTATTTGCTGCTCTGGTAGCCACAGATGGGCCGATGAGAGCCACTGGTGTTCTGAATGTATACATCAGCACTGAGTTGAGTTAAAGGGTCAGTTCACCCAAATTAAAATAGACTCATTTATCAACACAGTCTCACAGAAATAAGTGAAATGGACACTACCTCTTAGGAAAGCATCACGTGGGGGAGGCATTAAATGTGTTAAAATGATATGCTGGCAACACGAAACGAATGCAAATGCAAAATCTAATGTGAAGCGGTCACAGTTTGGTGAGGTTTAGGAAAAGAAGAACTCTTTGTTAGGATCGGAGAACAAAAAACTGCTTTAAGTTTAGAGTGAGACTACATACGGGACACAAGTGACGTGAACTCAAGTACTTTGCTTAATCGCGTAAAATCACGCAACTGCGTTGACTTGGTGCTATGCCATACTGCAGATGGCCCAAAATTCCAAAGCACTTAGTCCAGATAAAAAGTCCCACCGTACCTAAAATCCCATTTCTCTGATAGCCCATTATCCCAAAAACAAATGTCCAATGCTCCGAAGTCCTGTTTCTCAGAAAATAACACTCCCCACAGTTGGTTTCAGTTTCCTGGTGGGATTTTGAGCACCTGATTCCAGGTATATTTGCTGACTGTTAATGGAGTTTTTAGCCACCAATCCAGGGTGTGTGGGTCGATTTAAAGGAGAAGTCCAGTATTTTGCACTTTGAGCCCCATTCCTGGTTGTTTATGATGAAATAGAGTGTTTAAGACCAAAATCTTGACGATTGCTCCTCTGAGAATTTGAGAGAATTTGTCTTTCCCCTGCCTGGCTTAACAATGCTGTCTATGGCCATGTGTAAATCTGTCCTAAAACCACCTTAAACATTGGTTTTCAAAGCCATGAAACTCACCCAGTGGTCAGTGGTGTTCCTTGATGTTCCCACATAAAAATCGTAGCAAACTGTGGTTTCCATCCGTGTTTTCTATTCATCTGGATTGTGGAACTATTTTTTCAGCTGCCTCACACCCGTGTGTAAACTTCCGCTTGATCGTTGGTTTGACCCTGAAGCGTTATACACTCCAGCCCACTTGATGGCGATAATGCTCCTTTACGCGAGTGTCGCCAACCGGCAGGAAACCATTGCAATGTAATGGGACACAGAAAGAAGCAGAAGAAGAAGGCTGGCGTTGTGTTCAAAGGCATCGTACTGCGAAGGTTGTTTACAAGCCAGTAATAATGGGCAAGTTTTGTGTGGTCAGCAACTGCAGGAGAATTCCTCTGAAGAGGAGGAGCGCACACAGCACTGTCGAGCCGGCACTTTGGCTGAGCTAAAAGACTACAATGACTACAAACTTGTCGTAAACAACCCCCTTTCTGTTTCCAGTGACGGATTACTACCAACGGACAATGAGGCTTCCTATAGGAAATCAATGCATGGACAAAATGTCAAATAAATCATCATGGAAACCACAGTTTGCTACGATTTTTATGTGGGAACATCAAGGAACACCACTGACCACTGGGTGAGTTTCATGGCTTTGAAAACCAACGTTTAAGGTGGTTTTAGGACAGATTTACACATGGCCATAGACAGCATTGTTAAGCCAGGCAGGGGAAAGACAAATTCTCTCAAATTCTCAGAGAAGGAGCAATCGTCAAGATTTTGGTCTTAATCACTCTATTTCATCATAAACAACCAGGAATGGGGCTCAAAGTGCAAAATACTGGACTTCTCCTTTAAATCGACCCTAAGCTGCGTTTCCCTTCAGTGTTTGAGCCACCGATCCCGGGTGTTTTTCCCCAACCCATCCCTGCTTTTCTAGCAGTTTTCACATGAAGTTTCAACATATCCATCACAAAATAATGTACAAATGTAATGTTTCAGTGGTTTACGGGAATGTACAATGCTGACATTTTTTTCTTGCAATTGGGTTGTCTAACCGCAGGGAGTGTGTTTTTGGAGAACTTTGGAGGAACAAACAATTGTTTTTGGGATACTGGACTGTTGGAGACATGGGCTTTCAATCCAGTGGGACATTTTTTGGACTAATGGCTGAAATACATGGGGCATGGACGCGAAACCAGTTGCTGCCAGGTTCACTTTGTGTGTATTGAATTTTGCCAAGTAATAATGCAGTTGGTTATGGAGGGTTTGGAAACATACAGAGTTAAGCAGCATGGTGACCCTGCGGGCATGTGTATGTCACCATGTAGATCTTTTGGGGTTCTGTTTGTCCAGTTGTTTAGATGTCCGTCTGTATGAAGTGAAAAATTACATAAAAAATTGTTTAACAGTATGTCTTTGAGCAGTCTGTGGTTCACTTAAGATAACCCACAGACTTCATTTGAGCAGTCATCATACAGTAGAAATAGTTTTGTGTTTTGGTTATGTGAACTCAACGCTAGCTGGCAAATAAAAAGTTTTCTCGGGTGCAGCCCGTTGTCCTTAGGCAGAGACATTATGAATTTCAGGCAGAAGACAAAGGACAAAATTCACTCTCCCTGGATTAGAGAACACCTTGCCTGAGGATCTCAAACTAGCATTTAAATAAGATTTTTGAAATTGCCTCCTAATAAAAGCCTCTGATTATTGTCTTCATCGTGGTGTTTTTATGTCTCTGCTGTGCTTTATTCTAGTTTGCTGTTTAATGCTTTATAGTTTTTATCACTTCCATCTCTTTTACTGTTGTAGTATTTATGCCTTTTTTATGAGCTTTTTTAGCTCTGCTTTGAAACAGATGTGATATGAATAGTCTTTATTAATAGTATTATTGGTAAAACAGCAGTGTTGTGCTCACTTTGTCATAGGTGTAGATTTTGGGGACATAAAAAAGACATAAAAATAGCAGAAGACTTTTATTTTGATTAAATGAAACATGTTTATATGAGAGGCTGACATTTTTTCAAAAATCCTGTACGTCACTAGATTCCTGTTGGATTTCTGCAGCATGTGAGTCAGTTTCATTGTTTGTCACATGACTGGGATCGGACGGAAAAGCTCAGCTCACGTCCCAGCTACATCAACTGATCTCAAACAGGCCAATCAAATGATGGAGCAGCTGATTGATGGAAAGGAGTCAGCTGACAGATCACATGATTCCTTTCTATGCAACCAGTTGGCGAATCTCATTCAGGGCACTCTGTTTAAACTGCTCTGGCCTGCCTACTGTTGCTGCTTCCTCTGCAACTGGCCTCCACCCAGCTCCTCCTTTTGTTGTATCTGACTTATCAATGTAATTTCTGTTTGTCATTGATGCTGTTCTGTTCTGTTCCCAGATGGTCTTTGCTGCTGCTCTTCCTGCCTTAGGCTTTCCATGTAGGCGCATGGAAGGGCAGAGATGTTTGATCTCTGACTTCAGGCTTTCCTCGTTTGCACATTGAGGGGCCGAGAGGTGTGCTCTCTCCACCTTAGGCTGTCCACGTAGGCACATGGAAGGGCAGGGAGGTTTGCTCTCTCTGCCTCAGGCTTTCCTCATATGCGTGTGGAAGGGCAGAGAGGTGTGCTTTCTCCGCTTTGGGCTTTCTGCATAGGCCTAGGAAAGGCAGAGAGGCCCCAGAACAGAGCTGTACCGCCAAATATAATACTGCAAATGGCAGTAAAGTTTAATTTGACCAAAGTTGTTCTGACCTTAGCAATATTTAGCCTGCAATGTGAAATTAATCAGCAGCTTTTAGTTCATTTCCACGCAGCAAAGGAAACATGTGCCTGTAAGTGTGAGCACGTGACACTTTATGTTAAGTGTGTAAAGCAAAATGAATTGTTCTTGAAGATTATAATTGTGATTGGGATGCTAATTTCTGGCAGCACATAAATCCCTATTGTGTGTTAGCATCAAGCTAACGGACTAAGCACTAGTTATTAGCTACATGATTGTAGCAGTTAGAATCAGAATATGGTTTATGAGGTCAGTGATACTCAACTGATGGCCTGTGGGCCAAATTTGGCCTCCAATAGGGTGTAAGGTGGCCCCAAAACCACTTTTTTGATTCACAGGGAAAATAGAAGGATTCACACCTGAATTTTTATTTGTACTTTTAATATACACTAAGCAGGTTTTACACTATTACATGACAACTGCCCTGACAGCCACCTACCTGCAAGAGTGTGTATAATTCACCCTAAAACTTCAATTAAAAGCCCAGTCCCAGTTAAACACCCAGTCCCTTTCACTAGCCTGGTGTCGCTGACAAATGTTTAATGCTCAAGATTTTCTGGCAGAACACCAAAAAAAATGCCCTTGTTTCATATGTGTTTCCCCAATTTTGACTCAAGCCCTACACCCTTTTTTTCTCTCCTATAAACACAAGCGGAGGATGTGAGTGCATACACAAGACTCTACAGATTCTGAACATCACACAGCTTTGCTTCTGACCCCAAACGCTGTGAGTGACGGCAGCACAGCAGCACATAAAGAACTGACACTCAGCGCAGGCTAATGAATAAGCCACTGTATGCATACGTCTCGGCTCCTCGACTCCCTTCCAGCGGCGCTGTTTGTTATTCATTGTGGGGGTAAAGACAATAACGCAAATGAATATTGAATATGCATACATCTCTGAAGAAACTGAAGAAATAAATGCAGCAAGATGAGTTTTCCACGTCAAAGCTGGAGGTTAGCGCTGATTAAAATGCGTGCAATTCCCAGTGGGCGCTGCAATTATTTGTTTGTAAGGATAAGTCATAAACTTCAAAAATGAAATCCGCCCTAATGAAGAAAAATTGCTGCAGCGGAGGAGAGGCAAGATTAGAGCAGATTTTTCTGGCTTAATTGCACAATTCATAAGAAATGGTTTACACACATTTTGGGTTTTCTCTTGAGAAATCAGACTTTTTTTTTTAATTTACATTTTCACCATGAACCCTTTAAGTACTATGCCTGTTCTCCACGTATTAGTTCAAAAGTGAGCCTCCACACAAAGCTCATTTTGAGTTGAAACATGTATGTCTCATTCAAGCCTTAATAAGTAACACCTCCTGAGTGTTTCTACTTACTTCCCACCAACCAATCCAAATCCAAGACTCTGCAATATGCAATCCCCTCTAAATTACACCTGCCAGTGCCAAGAAGCATCTACCTAGAAAAAGTGTGTGCACAGCAATGAATATCCTCTCTTCCCCGCCATGTCTCGCTATTTTTTTCCTCGGTTGTTTTTTTTTTTTTTACTGGAGCACAGATGTGCTTTTTTGGCAGCGGCACCCTTCACTGCATCTGCCTGTACCTCAGTGCTCAAGGATTAACTGGGACAACTGAGAATAATTAACCATGCAAAAACCCACCCTGACTCCTCATCCACCTGCCTAACAGGATAGATAAATAAATTGATGACCCTGGCTCGCATTAATATTCAAGCCTCTTTCACGAAGCAACTGTAAACACTTTCTCTTCTATTTTCAAAGGCTCATCTGCTTTTCAGCGTCTATACTGAATGTGTAGGTGGAAAACTTCAATGGGGGGACCTGTCTGCCTGGAAATAGTGTGCGTTACCAACCCTCCCCTTCCCTGTATTTCTTCTTGCCTTCTCCAAACATAAGCTCGGAGATGAAACGGGCGAAGTTGCTGACAGAAGGTCTAATTTGCAGAGTGACAAGAAATCCTGGCTCACTCGCGCTCTTACCATTTCCATCGATCAGTGTCGGATAGCAAAAACCCAACCGCCGCATACAAATGACTGGATACAGCCTGTTGAGATGGAAAGATCTACTTGAGAGCAGGAGAGGAACCACAAAGGAATACGCCGGCGCACTCAAGTTTTTGCTTTGAACTTTATCTTGTATGTGTAGTCAATGGGAAGATATACACTCAAAGCTTTTATTTTGTAGGGATGGGCGGGAAAGCACCCATCAAGTGGCTGAACACTTGGATGTGTAAAGTGAACAGGATACAGTTTTGGAGGCTGGGCCCAGTTCTATGTACAGTACTATGACAGTTGCTCAGTGCCACATTTTGCCAAAATGGTTCGATTGCGGCGAATAAAATTCCCCAGATGATTGAAACTGCCTTCACACTGTGCGGCCCATAAAGCAGTGGCTCCCTACTGATGGAGCGCAGTCCAAAAGTGGGTCTTGGGTCCATTCTGAATGGACTGCAAGTGACTTGCAAACAAAAGTACAGTGAATTTCCAGCACAAAGGTTTTATTTTGAAGTGTCGTTTTCTGCAGTAGAGTGAGTGACAAAGACAGAAAACTAGCCCGATGACATGGCCAAACTCAAGTATGACGCTGAATGTATTACACAGTGTGGACCTTGAACTAATGACTGAGGAGAAATCTGGACCCTGTGGCTGGACCAGTTGGGAACTACTTGCATAGAACATGCACACTACAGACTACAGCAGGCCGAGCCGGCTACTTCTGGTTTAGCTCTCTGTTAGCTTGAATGAGGATAAAATGATTCACCTGTACGGCTCTTCTAGACTTTCCAACTGTTAACAGACCAAAATAATTAAATCCTGATAGTGAAGCGAGTCATTATGCAGAGACTGTGTCGCTCAAAAAACTGTATCCACTGATGTGCAAATGTCTCTGTTACTATGCAAGTCAATGGAAAAAACTCTTTTTGGGCCCCAGGCCATCAAGCAACAGTGTAATGACACCAGGGGTGTCAAACATAAGGCCCTGGGGCCAGAACCGGCCTGCCAAAGGGTCCAATCAGATCCAATGGATGACCTTGCGCACCTCATCATGATGCACTTGTGAAGGCTAAGAGATGTCCGGTTTCAGGAGCAAGTTCAATACTGAGTAGCTTTCTTCATGTAAAATGCTGCCTCAGAGGTTTCTCCACCCTGACCAGAATACAGCTCTTGGAAAAAGCAATGAATACTTATTGTGGTCATAATTTAAAGATATTGGACATGTGCAAATTATTGTCAACCAGCAGCATCAGTACAAACGAATCTGTATTAGCTGTCTATCTTAAAACAATATTGGTGGAACCCTATTGCCAAAACTTTTGATTTGTAAATGTTTTGTAAGGCAGGGAATCACTTCACCTGCCATCTCATTACCTTCCACTTTAATTTGGTGTGGTGATGTCAGGATTACTACACCAGAGTGGAAAGGTATAGAAAACTGTACATGTAATGCCAGTGAGTAGTATCCTGACTAAATGTGGACAAAGCGGGACATATTGTTGAAATTGCACTTGATATTACGCAATGGTTTTACTGGTCTGGCCCACCTGTGATCAGATCAGACTGTATGTGGCCCACGAACTTAAATGAGTTTGACACCCCTGAATTACACTGTATGGCCACTTCGAAAATTGGCTTGAAAGCCCAGCTGACCGTGACAGATCAGGCCGAGTGCTTCTGCCACATAAGGAGGATGTGTTTAAGAAGATTTCATTTTAAACAGTACCATAACAGTTTATAACAACAGTTTGTATAATACCCTATGAATGAGCACCCCACAAATGACGTTACATCCTTAAAGTAAAGTTGAGTAATTAACCCAAAGTTACAGAGGTTCAGTTTAGGGAAGTAAAGTTACTGTGGTTAAGTTTAGGCAAAGAAACATGGTGAGGATATAACTTAAAATGACTCAAAGACCACACAAAGTTCCCACAGTTCTGAACATGCGTCTCCTGGGGAAAGTCCACGATTTTGTGACCCATCCACCGTTCCAACATGCCTTGGGACCCCCTCCTTGTTTACTTGGTTTACTCCCATTAGCGCCTTGGTCACATGATTGCAGCCTTCCAAAATACACGGGTTATGCATGAGCGTAAAGCCCAGTTCAGACCAAAGATCTGTGACAAGATGAGTTGAAACATGCGACTACCTGCAACGAACCATTCTGCAACGTTCTAAAAACCTGGTGGTTCACACCAATGCAACTAGATGAGATGGTGTATCATCTCTATGCAACAACTCTCTGTACTTCTGTTCTGATTTGCAGCTTTTCAAGTTTATTTTGTGGCTGAATATAATTTGTAGCTTCTTAAAATATGAATGAGGATAGTGATAGTGAGACACTGGCTACAGCTGCATTTGTAGTAGTGATGAAACAGTGAAAAACACAAACAAAATGAACATCAGATGGACTTATTCATAATAAATATGACACATTAATGTAAATAACGAGCGCCAATTAATACGTCAATAAGACAGTGGAGTGGAGGGGGACATAAGCACATACAGCAAGCAACCTACTGTCCGACACCGGCACACCATGAGGATGGAAACAGAGGGCTTGGTGGGGATAGAGCACCTGCCGCAGCAAGCGAACTCGCCGTCAGCAGTCATTTTGACTTGACCAGCGGACTTCACTACAAGCTGATTGGCTGTAGAAACAGGTGACGGGCTTTACATTCTAAAACCAGCCACCGGCGATTTGAGTTGCAGGTGACACCATCAGCCAGTCCACACCACTGCAACTTTTCTCTGCAACGTTCTAAAACAGTTTCATCTCGTCATGAATCATTGGTCTGAACTGGGTTTAAAATATTCAAAACAGTCTATGAGAGCAGTCTCCCTCGGTGCAAAAAGGATCACAGAAACTACAGTTCGTTCACACATGTGGAAGACAATGCTACATGGCGCAGTATTAGAACTTGTGGGTCTGAAAATGGTACGTATTACTACCCCCCCCTGGAATTTTTCTTGCCTTCTCCTAACATAAGCTCGGAGATGAAACTGGAAAAGTTGCTGACGAAAGATCTAATTTGCAGAGTGACAAGAAATCCTGGCTCACTTGCGCTCTTACCATTTCCATCGATCAGTGTCGGATAGCAAAAACCCAACCGCCGCATACAAATGACTGGATACAGCCTGTTGAGATGGAAAGATCTACTTGAGAGCAGGAGAGGAACCACAAAGGAATCCGCCAGCACGCTCGAGTTTTCGCTTTGAACTTTATCTCGTGTGGATGTAGTCAATGGGAAGATTTATGCGCTCAAAGCTTTTATTTTGTAGGGATGGGCGGGAAAACACGCATTGATTGGCTGAAAGATCAGGCCGGGTGCTGCTGCCACATGAAGAGGATGCCGTTAAGAGGATTAAAGATTTCACCATATTCTGGGTGCAAATGGGATCACTGAAACTACAGTTCGCACACATTTTGTGGAGCGTCATACGGCGGAGTAATAGGATCATGTTAAAGGTATTAGATGTCATTTGAGTTCACCTCCTCAGCCGTTTATGGATGTGTGGGAAAAAAAAAAAAAAAGTACAAGGCAGTTGTCGGGTGGCAGGTAGCGAGAGAGCTTTTTCCCTTAACCAAAAGGTCACACGATCGATCGGCACAAAGTGAGTGTCCATCCGTGACAAAGTGTCCTTGAGTAAGACACCAAGCTGCTGCAGGAAGGGCGCTTAAAACGACTTCCTGGTGTGAATCAAAAGTACAAATTTATTTAACACAATTATAGATTTACAAGCTTTTGCTCAGCAATCTTATCAAGTATAAAAAAGATTAATTAATAGTTTATTTTGGGACCAACATAATGAATCATCGGAGAACACAATGTGCAGAAAATGCCACCTAAGGGCCTAAGGGAAGGCAGAGCATTAGGTGCTGGTGAGGCGGCTCGCCTTATAATGCTATTTTCAAATGACAGAATAATATGTTATGGATCATTTGACTCCTCTCTCATCTCCCCTCCCTCCCCTCCTTCCCCTTCCTTCCGCTTGCATCTCCCCGAGACGAGGGCATGTGTTGCTAGCAGGGCGAACGGCAGTGCCTCCTCTAATGTGGCGTCTGGCGATGGTGAAATATCAGAGCGTGGAAGGCAGGCGGATGTCTGGGGAAACAGCGGAGACGGGGAACCTACGGCAAATAAAAGTGGCTGTCCGTGGGGTATGTGCCATTCAGACCTTCCTCTCCCCGGAGCTGGAGGGTCTTTAAAGAGTCATCTCCCCCTTCTGCCGTGGCTGGGAGCTAAAGAAGTGGTATTACAGAAGCTCAAGAGGCTCTGTCACATGATTCAGTGGGCCATTGTAGGGAAAGGTGCTCAGGGAGTGGAACACACTATCACATGAGAAAATTGCAGCGGGGATAGAGTGTGTGTAGAGATGTGTATACGTGAACCAGAGAGTGGGCGGCGGGTCATTTAGGAGAGTGGGAACAGGTTAGCAGGCAAAAATCGTTGCATGAGTGTGCGCTGTAAGGAAGAAAAAAGGAGAGCATGTGAGAGCGCGGCTTGCTGCTGTTTACCCTGACATTTGCCTGAGGTACTGCGACACTGACCTTTCCATCTCGTTTTTTAATTAGTATTTCTGCTAAGATGAAAATAGTAGCAGATTCGAATAAAAGAAAAAAAAATAAAGCAGGGAGTTTGATGTTCTTTCACTTCATTTATCCTCTCTCTGTTGTAACATTTGGTTTTGACAGGCTTGTGACTGTCTGTCTACACATTTGAGGTGCCAGAGAAAGGGAGCGAAGCATAAAAAATTCAGACAGACTGGGAGAAGAAAAAAGGAGAGAAAGTGAGAGGCAGAGCTGATAGTGGTGGGACGGGAGGAAAGAAAAAAGAACGAGGGAAATCTGCTTTAGTAATGCAAGCAATGATTAATATCAAAAGAGAGAAGAAAATTTACTGTGGCATGAATGGCACCCCGGCACGTCTGGAATCTACTGTACTGTAGATGCCCAGGGCCGTGATTACTCATCTCCTCGCTGCATTAGAACTACGTCTGTTAGCTTCGATAAATAATATACAAGCTTGGCATCTTTTGCCCAAGATACCATGCTACCACATAATTGACACATAAACACTTTTTCTCCCCTCCCCCCTTCCTCCCCTTCCTCCCGTCCTCCTCCTCCCCCTTTATCCCTACTTATTTGCTCACTGGCATTTCATCAAAAATCACAGTAAATACATAAAACACTCAAACTAATTAATGATTACGGAAGACTGTGGGGTAATGAAAAGTATATAGATGGTGTAGGAGTGCTAAAACCCATTTAATTTCATTTAGAGACGGGAATTAATTAGGAGATGGAAACACAGCCAAAAAGGAGCAGATTTATAAAAGCAGGAGTTCAGCCAGTCATCTTTCACTCATTAGGGTGTGACAGTTGCTGGCGTGCACAGGAAGTCTTCCAAAGGCGGGGGGACGCGTGCATTTTTCAGTCGGGCTGTTGTCAGGTGACCTCTGTGACACGCAGTCATTCTTTTCCTCAAGTGGGGACTGCAACAACAAACTAGACAGGATTTTTTTTAATCTAAAAAGCTAAATGTATGTATCCCATGTGTCCCACCTAGAGTGTCCCATAATAAGCCTGGCACTTGGACTTACCTCACCTATCCGCATTTATAATCCAAATATTATCGATTATGTATAGACATAATGCACAAAAATGTACATACTTCCGATGTTTATTCTCGTTCTTCTCTTATATATATCTTGTAGTAACCATTATAGTGTAGCCGTTTAGTACTATCACATGCACTGTGTAGTTTTACAGATGACCAGGACGGTCACTGTCAGACTCCGATGCCGCTTTATTGGCATAAATCTGGTAATGAACACAGGAAAAATATCTTTCCATCAGGTCTCACAGCCACAGCTCAGGATCAAACATAAACTGAAACTAAATTCATGAGACTCAATATCTGTTAAACAGTCACGCTGCTAGGATTAGCCACATGCTAAGCTTAGCTAGCAAAGTTACCTTAGCATAACCATGTGGGGCCAACTTGAGTAAAGTGATATGGGTCAATATGGAACCCATGGACAATCCCACATAGGGCCCATTTACTACCCACATTCAAAAGCTGATTGGGGCAGGTAGAGTATGACGTGATTTGAGAACTCTGTCACTAAGAAAGTAGAGCCCTCGTCCGCCGGTCAGAGGGTTGGTGCTTAGTTCCCTGTCTGCATATCAAAGTGTCGAGATACTGAACCCTGGTGACACCTTGTATGGTAACCTCGGTCACGAATGTATGAATGTGTAAGTGTACGTCCCTTTGAATGGTCTCGAAGACTTGAAAAGCACCATCTGTATGAATGCAGTCCATTTACCTTCTATATGTGACCGAAGAGTTCATTTGCAAAAACAGATAAAAGACCTGCTGTAAATGAATAAAACAGCAGTTTGATTGATGTTCTGTTGAGTGCACAATTAAAAAAACATGATTTATGTAAAGTAAAAACTTTGAGATCTCTTATTAAAACAGCCAACATTAGTTGGACTAATATTCTCTGGCTTGCACACACACACAGAAATTAAATATGATTTAGGAAAATAAATGGAAAGAGAGATATCTGTTGTTGCAAATGAGCCCTTGTGTGTTAGCTCGTGTCATGTTTTGAATAAAGGAGTAATGTACAGAGAGGTGAGGCACCTGCCACTGTGAGTTTTGTTACATGTGTTATATGTTATATATGTTCTATAATGTGGGATGAACACAACACTGAGTGTGCAGGAGCTGCCATTGACTCTACAGGTGTTGAAATACTGTGAACAAAAAGCAACATCTTGCAAGAATTAGCAATGTTAGGAAGCCTAGAAAGGCTAATTACCGTCAACTTTCCCAGTGGAAGCTAGCAAGTTCGGTTAACTAGCTAGGTAGGGTACAAAGGGTACTCCCAATTATCGAGTGTTTTAATTAATAGCTAATGCTGCGTTAGCTTGTTAGAAAAAGTGGTTTTAACCACATATTAAAATGGAAATAGAGAGAATAGCTCTCACATCATAGCAGTGTTTAGAAACTATACTACCTTCAACTTTCTAAGTGGGAGCTACTGGGAGTGAAATAAAAACTTACCCGTGTCAGCACAAAGGGTACTCAAAATTTTTGGGTATTTAAAAAAAAAAGAAGCTTAAATTACTCGTGGTTGTTAGCTAATGCTATGTGGGCTTGTTGAAAAACATGGGGAAAAATGGTTTTATCCAGCTTTGAAAATGGAAATATATGGACGGTAGCTGTTGTATCATATTTCATGACACAAAAATTGAGGACAGTTCCAATTTCAGTTTGACATTCAAAGACTTTCTCTCATAAAATCAGCACCGCTACTTATCGGAAAAAATAAAGATATGTATTTTGCTGTTACACAGTGATCAGCGAGCTGCTGCAAAGTTAAAATATGTAAAAAGTGTGCATCACCAGATTTAACTTCAGAATTCTATTTGCAGCTATGAAGTTGCACTAAGTCTCATTTTGCAGTTTTGAGTTTTTGGACATCGGACACTGCAAATTATTCTGCAGAAGCCCCATTAGTGGTAGTTTTTAGACTTTCTGAGGCTGCTATGTACCGGATATGTACCACTTAGGGTTGACAAGTGTAGGGTTACTTTGAGAGACTTTCTGAAATTTCTCAGCACTTTGAGACAAGCGCTGACAGCACTTTTCCATGAGAGAAGTGAAAGTGACACCGTTCTTGAGATGGGAGGGCGGCGAGAGAGGGGGAGAAAATAGGAAAGGAGATAGAGAGGGAGAACAGATTTTGGGTGGTGGGGGGGTGAAACTTTGCTTTTGCATTTCATCTCTCGAGAGCGCTGACTTCAGCATGGATTAGGCAACGTGTTTGTTCTCACCGCTCTGTTCTCCCCCGTTCGGAGGAGGAGGAGACGAGAGAAGCTGCACTTCATGCGTCGTCAAGGTCAGCAAATGCCTTCAGATAACGATATTCCGCATTAATTTTACCTGCGTGTCGGAGCCAGCCGTCAGCGTTAATAGACGAGGACCCCAAACTGCGTCGTGGATGCTTGGAACAAACTGTCTGGGCGTGCTCTGGAGCGAAGGTGTTTGTAGTTATGAGCGCTAATATTCACCCCTGTGTCAGCTTCTCTGTGTACATTTGCCTACAAACACATTCTGCTTCAGGGTACACACCAATTTGCTGTTTAGGGTGTCGAATTTGCTTCTTTCCAATGGTAACTTTCCCTTTATGATAATGACAAAGTGCCTTGAGATTCTCCCCTGCCATTTGTTAAATGAGCCTAAGGAAGGCGAGCCAAGGCAAGGAAATCCCTTTTGAGCGAAAGATACAGGCAGTTGAATCATTGCCATGATAACTTTCCTCTGGTTCACAATGTGCCGGCTACTGGAGCTTGTGTCTCTGTAATGAACCTCATGGGCTTTGCAGAAGACACTGTGAGCTGCCTGAGCTGTGTGCGGTAGCCCTTTCCCATAGCCTCTGGCAACCTAGCACGCTAATGATGCTGTACTGGTTCAAAGTGTTCCACTGAGCACACTCCTGTGTGAGCAGGATACCCAATGTGCTGTGTGTGTGTGTGTGTGTGTGATTGCATTGAGTGTTTCACGACGAGCAGCCTCGCAGAGTTATATTGTGTTTTTTAAAGCTTCTAATTAATAAAAATTTGCTTTGAAGGCTACCGAAATAGCTGACCGGCATTCGAAGGAGGAGCTGACCGAGGTACAAATAAGGAAGTCCAGATGCTGTGCTGTCCCTTGGCACCGAGTTATGAATGCAACTGTTGCTGCTGGAGTCATTACGGCCCAGAATAATTACATAATTCGCCTCACCAAGAGGGAACTCTGCGCCTGTGTTTCACAGCAATAACATATGGTGGCAACCTGTTTGCTGAAATGTTTCGTTAGCATTTCTGGAGTTCCGTAGCTGTTCACCCCAAAAATTGCTTTGCTAGCTTATTGTGGTTGAAACAAAAAATAATTTGTTAGCATTTATTTTGCACACATAAAGCAGCCACTGCAGCAGCTGCAGCGCTGCCTCAGTGAGAGGATGGGAACAAGTCATACAGCGAGACGGAAGAGAGGACCTAAGGCAAAGAGCTTTAAGAGTTAAAATAAAAAGTTTATACTTTTGCCTCTATGTTAAAGGGGCAGTTCAGATTTTTTTTCAAGTGGCGTTGTATGGGTTACTTACTCATAGTTAGTGAATTACATACAGTAGATGGCAGCTGGCGTTTGGAGAAGCAGACTGGAGTCCAAAACAGAAGCTCAGCAATGTACTGCTGTGGATGGGGGTCAGCAACAAAACATATTTTAGCCACCTTGAAGAAGCCCCATCTAAAAAAATAATTATCAGTTAAAGTGTACGCTATTTTGAGAGTATTTTCAGCGCTCTTGTCTGTCCTTCAGACAGCCTGTTCCGATGTGAAAGCTGTTAATGCCTTCAGTTCCCCATCTATGCTTTTGTCAAATGCACCAAACTCCATTGACAAAAACAGTAATTTTAGCTTGCTGCACACAGGGAGCTGCTGCTGCAATCAGTTAGTCAGCTGGTGTTATTGTGTGACTTTGGTGTACCCAAACTGACCCTTTTCAATGCCGAATTCACACAATAACACAAATGAAATAGCTGCTAAAGGCAGCAGCAGACCAGCAACTCATTTGTTGAGCAACGTTAAATCACTGTTTTTCTCAATGGAGTCTGGCTTTAAAGATAGAGATACAACAGCTTCATTTTCCCATTGAAAATCACTGTCTGAAATGTAGGTAAAGCTGTGAAAATATTCTAAATAAAGCACACACTTAAACTGATATTGATATTTTTTAGGTGGGACTTTTATAGGTGGCTGAAATACGTTTTGTTGCTGACCCCATTCACAGTAGTAGATTGCTTCGCTTCCATGTCTGGCTCCAGCCTGCTTCTCCAAAATGGGGGCGTGTGAACTGTCTATGAATAAGTACCCCATACAACCTCACTTCAGAAAATCTGAACTATCCCTTTAAACAAAAAGTAACAAATATATATCCATTAAAAGAACAAAAAGTTTGACTTTGAGTTTGAAACTATTGATTTAGTGTTAATCATGACTGAAACGCTGACATATATTTAACAGTAAACACGGCGAATGCTTTCTATTTGGTTTTCATATCAGCCATTATCTAGATTCAGCTTTTGGGGGTTTGATGACATACTAAACTGTGTTCAGTGGTAAAGAAATTACAAAGGGCTCTTGTTTAATAGTGAACATATATCAATGGTCGAATTAATTGTTCCAGCAGGTGATTGGATTATTAATAATTCAACATCTGTCATCAACACGGACAAATTTCAGTTAACTCAAAAGTAAACTTTAAACTTGTAGTAAAGGGAAGTTTAAAAACCTGATGTCAAATACAATATTAAATACAAGGACAGATTTAAGAAATATTTCACAATGTCGTGTGTATTTCTTTGAAACTCTACAGACTCATTGTAGTTTGGTATTATGGTCGGGACACTTGACTGTGGCAGAAAAGCTTTTTCAAATTCGACTTCCTGCCAAATTACAAAGCCATCTCATTTTAGGGCAAAATAAAAATCCTACACATAGAGAAAGAATCCCAAATACAGATCTGTTTTCAATAGTAATCTTTGTGTGGTAAATTCTTTGATAACTGCCTGAGCCGATTTTGGGCATTGATGTTTTACACTGTGGAGGAAAAAAAAAAAGGGTCGCCTTGGGTTAAAGTCGTCTCCCTTCAGAAAGAGAAATTAAATTAAACAAACTGTTGTGCATCGGAGGACAAACGTAAGCCCTGTTTTAAAAATCACTTTAAGGTGATCTCAATCTTATTTCTTATTTTCACCCTGAGCCCTTGTTACCATAGTGCTCTTTGGCCCTCGCAGTGGTTGATATCTCAAGACCCTGACACATCATCAGTTATCGTCAATGGCATTTACGTTAACAGATACGACTATTGCAATAATTGTGCAATGTTAGTTAACATTTATCTGATGGAAGTTTAAAACTATCAGTAAGTCAAACAAATTATCAAATAAAAATGCTGCTTTGTAGGCTAATGTTAGCAATGTTAACGTTAGCATTACTGTGTTCCTATCCTTCCCGTCTACACTGATATTAGAGGACTGGTAACTTCACTTCACTGCTGGACTTTAGTTAAAGTTTGGGCGTTATATGCAATCAAAGGCAGGGAACGCAGTATGGAAATATCTCACATTGCGGGACTGTCATGCACAAATCAGGGATGACATTGTAAAGTTAGCTAGCTAGCTAGTTAGTTAGACGTCGGCATACCACTAGCAATTTTTTGTTATGTTTTTTGTAAAGAACCATATAAGGACCATACTACATTGAAATGACATTAAACTAAAATACTGTAATGATTTTTGTTGTTTTAAAAAAAAATCTTTATTCATGAAGAAACCACCGATTATCATTTTCTTTCTGTTGTTGTTGCAGCCTCATCTTGCCAATGATTTCTCTTTACACTCGGTTTGGAGTGTGACTCTGAAAAACCTCAGTCTGGACAGCCATATAGCCCAAACCCTACCCCTCTATCCCAACAATTCGGACACCCTATCCCATGATGTGAAAGCACAAAACAGCAGGGTAAGGGTTACGTGGTAGAAACAGGGGGTGTATCAGGATTGAGCTTAAGTGGTTCATATCCTTTACAATAGACCTTTTTCACGGCAGATTGTTTAATGTCATAGTCGGAAAAACACAGGTGTATGGACCATGGATGTATCAAGAGACCTAGATAAAGAATTGAGGGGGGCAACCTTCATTCCTATTAAAGTTGCTCAGTGGAGCCAAATAAACTTCTATGAAATTACCCGGATGATTGGTGCTGCTTCCACATCATCGGGCCCATGGAGTAAGTACACCAGAGACTTCTTTTGTCCGAGCCAACTATTATCAGTTTAGCATTCGGCTAACTTGAATGGAGACACACATACATTTTTTTTTTTTTTTATTTTGCAGCTCCTCTAGACTTTACAAATGTCATTAGACCGAATAGATTAAATCCTGATAGTGAAACAAGTTATTTCACTCTAAAAAAATGTAACCACTTGTTTACAGACGCCTCTTTACCAATGTACGTCTTTGCGGAAAAGTCTTTCTGGGCCGTGGGGTGTCACTTGACTGACCCCAGAAATTGCGGCACCACTGTTTGACCACAACAAAAATTGGCTTCAAAGCCTGGCTCACTTCCTGGGGGCCTTGAATGGACCGAATAACTGTGACGTCGCTTTGCTAAACCAAACCTACCAGCATGGAACTCAGCAATGTACTGCTGTGGACGGAGGCAGCAACAAACCGTGTTAAGTCACCTAAAAGAAGATCCATCTAAAAAAATGTCAGTATCAGTTTAGTATAAGCTATATTTGGAATACTTTCATTGCTTTACCTTACATACTGGCAAATCGAAGCAGCGGTAGACCTACAACTCCTGTGTTGTGCGAAGTAAAATTACATTTTTTGTCAATGGAGTCTGTTGGCTTTGAGGTAACGACTTCAGTTCCCCGTTAGAAAGGGCTGTCTGATAGCAAAGTAAAGCGGTGAAATTATTCTAAACATAGCGTACACTTAGGCTGATATTGATCTCGTTAGGCGGGCCTCTTCTTAGGTGGCTAAAAACAAACCGATTAAGGCAGCGTTTGCTCTGTATTGTTTTATTTAATGAACATTACACTGGGTTTGTCTGTCCGCAAGTTATTATAAACAAACATGATTTGGTCTATTCGAATAATATTGATTAGGGGATGCCCTGGTGTTGCCAATGGGTGTTGCTCCTTGGGACATTGTTCAAAATGTGATTTCCCTAAATGATGTCTCTTCTTAAAGACACTCTGATGTGTTCATCCCAACCAAATCCAGTGATATAGTGTGTTTTATTTCACAGCAGCCATATACACTGCTAATGCAGCTGTGTGTTGGTCTCAGCCACCTGCACTCTCACAGTGGGTATCTAACCTTTTCATCTGGTGTGAAAAAGACAGTGTGGGAGCAGCGGAATTATCCCGACCTCTAAGGTGCGGGCTATACACTTAAGGACTTCTGCTGACGCACTCCTCTGCGAAAGGTCTTCATACCACGTCACCCGGCCCCCCTCCGACGCCAGCAGTTTCAGTTTCCTTAATGTCAAGCCACTTTTGTGCATTCAGCAGCAGCCTGTTCCTCAGAGGAAAAGGTTAAGATGCTGTGTTTGAGGGTTTTGGGCGGGATGCCTCCCATGCTTCCACCACAATATAGTCCCACAGGGGAGGCCACAGCTGAAACTAGCTGACAAGGCCACTTTGCCAGTAGGTCATTGTGTAAATGTGAACCAATTAGTTTTAGATGCAAGCAAACAACTCTACTGATCTTGATTGTAGACAGCAGTGGCTCACGCAAACTGCCACATTGTGTGTGTATGTGTCAGGGCGGAAAAATGTGCTGTGCCAAATGTTGCTGAGCGTCTCGCCCTCAGGGCTGTGGATTCCCAAAGGCAGATCCCCGGGGTGACAGTTTGTGACTAACAAGTGGAGCTGCTGCTTTGTGCTGTGTGATCAATGTGAAGTCTATGGACTGTTAACCAATGATTGCGCCTAATAATGATGCGAATTTGTCTCGTATGACCAGCCAGAGACAGACTTAGTGTCCATTTATCAAAACTAATGGCTGGTCTGTTGTGGAATTATCCTGTGATTTTTAAAAAGTTCTATTTCCAAAGGGTGGTGTTGAATTTCCCGGCCGGGCCACTTGGCTTTATTCATAGCAGCCTCGCCGCTTCTATCCCCAGGTCTTTTTCGCCAAAAATCAAAAAGACATAAACATAAATAGACGTGGAGAATTTCTTCTAATCATGGAGCATGACTGAGGATTTACAGGAACAAAGTAACAAAAGCTCTATGCGCCGCAAACAAACAAAACCATGAACAGTAAATTTGTTTCAATTTACCAAAGGAAAAGACGCATGAATAATTCATGGTTTCTTTAGTTAGATTTTAACAGTAGATGATCCCCCATCTTCCTCCTCAGTGGAGAGTTGTGGCTTGAGACAGGAAACACTTTGTCAGTTAAACTATCCCCTGCCCAAATCAGACTCCTTTCATCCCCGCAGTTGTTTGTTGTCTTTCATTGTCCTGGAGACAACAGCAGTCGTACCCAGTGTCGGATTTTATGCCTTTGCTTGTGTGAAATCACAAATATGTAAAATAACTTAATAGAAAATATAAGAGTAGCGGTGCCAAAGGATCAGTGAAACCACGGTCCTTTTATACTATACATAGAGAGTGTGAACTTAGTGTCTGTAAAACTGTAATGTTGTCTTAACACTTTTCTCTGCCAACTTTTTCATTATGTAACACTCTGGGTGCAGCCTTGATATATATATTTATTCATACTGGCTATGAACAGGTAAACAGATAATGTAGCCAGGATGAAAAGCATCAAAACAATGTGAAGAGAAATCTGCAGCATCTCTAAACCTCAATCATGAGCAGTGGTGGATCATAGACTGTAAATAAAGATGGACGAGGTGTCTCCACTTACCCCTGCTAGAGTCCTGCGCCAGGTTGAGTACCCATGGGTGTCTTTTATTTTTCAGGATAAAACAAAGTAAAAGGATGTGCAGTATATGTGTAATATTTTGACATCTAAATCACTATTATCAAGCCGCAATTCCTTTTAATTCGAAGGTCAATGACACAAGTCGAACCTTTGCCTTCGTCCTGGCATTCGTCACTGACGTTAAGGACTCCAGCGATTAAGCTCTGCAGCTCGAGGATGAGGTGGCAGCCTACAACAAGTTCAAGACACCCAAGGAGGATCCTTCTGAGATTTGATGGTGATGGAAGGAGCATGCTGAAATGTTTCCTAACTGAACGCAGAATGTTTTCCCCATCCTGGCATCGAGTGCAGCCAGTGAAAGAAACGGAGAACTCAGTTTAATGTGAGTGACAGTAGCCTGTGGGTGTTTCGAGTCAGGTTGCGGGACTTTTATTAACGGGTGTTGGCGGGTGCGGCTTTGACTTAGACAAAATGACAGTCAATGGGTCTTTCTGGTTCTGAGCTTTTCAGGTACGCTTGGGTGCGTGTTTTAAAACATGGACCTGTGCAGGACTCTGACACCCACTGTACAAAAATAAAGCCAAAGTATCCCAGCTCTGATTACGTTTCAAAAGTCTAAAAGAGCCTCAAGATTATTTTATCCCCATTCAAGTTAGCACCAGACCGGTAGACAGCTGCTACATCAGTGACAGTTGGTTGCTCTTTGCTGTGTTTGGCGGCCGTAAAGGCAGATTTATACTTGTGCGTCAGCTCTGTGCAGAGCCTACACCGCAGCCTACGCACATGGCCTTGCCATTGTAAACTTTCAGTTGATTCAAAACACACATTAAACACACATTAAACACACATTAAACATGGCTTAATAGAGACAATTTCAAACACAAGTACACAAATCAGCTTCACTATAACTCGCAGCATTCACAGAGAAACACTTGTCTTTATCTGGACACATTTTCCCCACAAATACAACATGCTAATGTTATTAGCACAAGCCTATGGCATTTTACATTGTATAAATTAGCCTAGCAGCTAGCAGGACTTTTCCTCTACTCATATTAAGCCAGGGACAACAGTAACATTTAACAAAGGTAACGTTACAAAATTCAGCTCCATTACAGCTCACAAGGTTCACTGACAAAACAACTGTCTTATACTAAACATGATCTTTACGTACAGACTATGTGGTGGATCTTCCTATAGGCAACATAGGCAGCCACGTGCGGTGCAAAAAGTGTCTTTTTATATTTAATTTTGTATGGGAGGGGAGTGTTTGTGGAAAGCATTAGTGTAAAAAATAAATGAAAAGGCATTAGTCATTCAGGGCGCAGTGAAAAGAAAAAATAGGAAATCCAAATTTGAACATTTGCACATATTGTATTTATTGTTTGTCTTTTGTTTTAATCTAAGTGTTTTTTTTTCCAGTTGATTTCTCATTAGCTCTTGTTTTTGTTAGAAATAAATATAGAGAGTATCTGGAGGGTGCTTGCCAAGGGTGCAGCACTGATTATGAGGTATTATATTTAGCAGACTTTCCATTTGGGACAGAATCAGTGATGAAGCCGTCACTTTAATTCCCAGGAATTGTGTATCCAACAGTGGAACCAGTTATATGGAGGAAAAAGAAGACAGTGACAGGTTCTGGCTCGACTGAGGTGGTCCACTGGAAAAAAAAAAAAAAAAAAAAACTCTCTGCATATGTCTCTTTTATCTCCCTGCCCCGGAGAGCAATTTACAGGTTCGTGCAAGCTGAAGCTTCAAGGTGGGAGGCAGAGATCAAAACTCTCCAACGAGCCCCTGAAGGAAGGGGCCGCTGGCTGCCTCTGGTCCAGCACTGCTTGAGGCAGGCTCTTGGCTCCCATTTTCCACATCCCTCATGTTGTTTGGATCCATACCACACACCTTGCAGAGGTAAAATCCCCTGGACCCCTGCTGGGATGCGGTACAGCACACTCTGACCTGAAACTATCTGTTTCACAACTAATTAAAGCTGCGTTTACGTCTCATCTCATCGTACAGTCTCTTTTATGTCTTCCTTACTGTACTTTATCATCACAATGACAGCAGGGATCGACTTCCTGGGAGTCAGCGAGCGCCGGCGCACAGCGGGGGCATATTTGACAATTAATGGATATATGACTTAAATGCAAAGACGCAACATGTGCCGTCGCGGTTTAAACAACTGAACGCCACGCAGGGTCTGTGTGGTCAAGGATCAGCCGCTGTTACAGGCTCAGCACGGAGCGCGACGACACACAGAGAAGATAAAGACAGGAAATCAGCCGAGCTGATGTGATGCCAAGGCAGGGTTACATCACTGTTTGTGAAAAGACGATGTAATGACATTAACATAAACAATTTTTCTATTAAGCAGAGCACTGTGGACGTCTATTATCCTCATTATTATTGTATGGTAATGCACTGAAATGAGCCAGAGATGCATTGTTTACTATCACACACCACCTGACAATCACTTCCTCCAGACATTTTATCATTTTGCAGAGTCATAGTTGCACTTTGAAAATCATTGTTGAATCCCAAATAGGCTAAGTATAGTAATTTGTGTAAATTATCCTCGCAGTGACAGCCAGTTGATTCGTGGTCGTCAGCTGAGAGTGTAATTCCTACTATTTGCCTTCAGCAGAGAACTCCCTGCCCTCTTTTCTTTTGTCTGATGAGTGACAAACACTGAAATGAATTGTCAGGTCACTGTCTGCTTCAAAATAAAATAGAGAAGTAAGTTGGCTTGTGTCAGACACGAGTAGGGGAATTAGCCCCCTACTTTCACTCCACTGCAAGTATATGCAGTCATTACTTCAGTTTCTGAAACGTCTACAGGGTGAACCTCTGTCAGTGGTTCTTATATTCAAAGAATGAGGGGCTTTACCATCAGCCCAGTGTCCAGAGTAAAATGTTAGAACAAAGTTCTGATTACATGGACATGAGCAAAGTTTCTCATCAGATGAAGGAAGGGATGGTGGATGGAGAAACACCTGGGTGAGACAACTGCCAAGCAGCTGACAGAGCAGACCACTGTTAAAGACCAACAACAAAATGACTGTTCTTGGCATTTCCAGCCCTGTTTGTAGCAATAAAAGTGGGTGTTTTCTAATGTGGGGTTGAGACATTTTCAGCTGTTTGCAGCGACAAAAAGGGGTATTTTTTCACAAGAGATCAGGACATTTTAAGCAATGTTTGTAGAGATAAAAATAGTTATCTTTATAACAAGAAGTAGGGACATAGTCATCTGTGTTCATAGCCACAAAAGCAGGTCTTTTTTAATGACAGTTTGGGACATTTCCAGCCCTGTTTGTAGTGACAAAAGAATTTTTTTTTCAAAAAGAGGTCAGGAAATTTCAAGTCCTTTTTGTAGTGATGAAAGTCATAATGAAAGTTTATGATGTTTTCAGCTGTATTTTTAGCAACAAAAGTGGGGATTTTTTTACTAGAGGTCAGGGCATTTCTAGCCATGTTTCTAGTGACAACAGCAGATATTTTTTATAAAGAGATTGGGACATTTCTAGCCATTTTTTCCTGAGAGGTCAGGACATTTTCAGCCATATTTGTAGCGATAAAAGCAGGTATTTTTTAATGAGAGGTCAGGATATTTCCAGGCCTGTTTGTAGGGAAAAAATTGGGTATTTTATAATGAGAAATCAGGACGTTTTCAGTCCTGTTTGCAGTGACAAAAGCAAACATTTTTCACTGAGAGGTTGGGACATTTCCAGCCATGTTTGTAGTGACAAAAGTGGGCTTTTTTTACGTGAAGGTGGGACATTTCCAGCCTTGTGTATAGCTACAAAAGCAGATCTTTTTAACGACAGTTTGGGACTTTTCTACCCGTTTGTAGTGACAAAGGTGTTTTTTAAATGAAACCTCAGAATATTTCCAGCCTGGTTTGTAGAGACAAAAGCCAGTATTTTTTGACAAGAGATTGAGACATTTACAGCCATATTTGAAGGGCAAAAGCAGTTTTTTTTTTTAACAAGAGTTCTGGACATTCCCACCCTTGTTGGTAGAAACAAAAGCATGTTTTTTAACAATGGGTCAGGATATTTCAAGCCCTTTTTGTAGCAATAAAAGTGAGTAGATTCTAATGAGAGTTCAAGACGTTTCCAGCCCTGTTTGTAATGACAAAAGTGGGCATTTTTTTAATCAGAGGTTGGGACATTTCCAGGCCTGTCTGTAGAGACAAAAGCGTGTATTTTTTGACAAGAGGTTGAGACATTTCCAGCCATATTTGAAGCAACAAAAGCAGGTATATTTTTAATGAGGGTTCTGGACATTTCCAGTCCTGTTTGTAAAGACAAAAGCATGTTTTTTTAGCAACAGGTCAGGACATTTCAAGCCCTTTTTGTGGCAATAAAAGTGGGTGTTTCTAACGAGAGTTCAAGGCATTTCCAACCCTGTTTGTAGTGACAAAAGTGGGTATGTTTTCACAAGAAATCAGGATGCTTCTCAACCTGTTTGTGGTGACAAAAGCAGATTTTTTTACTAGAGTTTGGGACATTTCTAGCCCTGTTCGTAGTGACAAAAGCGGGTATTTTTAAACAAGAGGTCGGGCCATTTCAAGCCCTTTTGTAGAGATAAAAGTGGGTGTTTTCTGACAAGAGTTCAAGGCATTTCCAACCCTGTTTGTAGCTACAAAAGTGGGTATATTTTCACAAGTTATCAGAATGCTTCTAGCCCTGTTTGTGGTGACAAAAGCGGGTATTTTTTAAACAAGAGTTAAGGACATTTCCAGCATACTTTCTAGCAACCGAATTTTCACAACATCCAGCAGAGAGGCAGTTAGTAGTCTACACAAAACAGCACAAATACTAATAAAGACCTTTATAACAGAGGTTATTTTATAAGAATGAAATGTCAGTGCCACATAGAGTTATAATTTTAATCTTTGTGGGCAGAATTTATTGTGTTTGGATGCTAAAACTAACCAGAGTAAATATAATGCTCTATCCTGCACAGTACTGTAAACAGGAAGTCATTTCTCTGCTTTCTTGGAGGCCGTGCTGACTGTCTGCTGCTGTCCATGGTGCTGAAGCTTTGTCAGAGAATGAGGGTTATTTAACTGTCCCTGTCTTGTGATCTTAGTTTGCATATTATTTACTATCCTTTGTGAACTTGTTTAGTTAATAGTGTGTATTTAAAAATCTATAGTTTAAAACAGGTATATTATTTGGTTACTTTACAATTGACACATTTTATGAGAATCTTTAAGCTACACTTTTGTCCCCGACTACCTTCAGTGGAAAGTTCACAGCATGACCAGAATGTGTTTGTACGAAGTTGTCGGGGGGATATGCCATTTGTTTTTCAAAACTGTGACAAGATCAACTTTTATGAAGGGAGTGTAGGTTGGCTAGGTGGGAGGTCCATCTGGCGCTATGGGATGCCCTTGTCATTGAAGGGGGACACAGCATGGACATGCACAAGGAGCAAGGCGACAGATGCCAAAAAAGAAAAAACAAAAAACATAAACCAACAACAAATACTAAAGAAAAGTACACGTATCGACAGGAGCTGCAGCTGGCACCCGAGGGTGGCATATCCTTGACATGCACCCGCCGTTCCTTGATAAGCGAGTGAAAGACAAGAGTGCGAAAGCCAAAGAGAGTATGTGTGAATGTGCGTTTTAGTGTTTGTGTGCGGTAGACTTTTCCGCTGCCTCAGCTCCTTGGCGGTGTCTGTCTGTCGCCGAGGGGCCCCAGCCCTGGCCCCGAATCAGCCGCCGAGCTGTGTCCACTCAGCACTTCCCCTAGCCGCTGGTAAATTAGTCCCAGCAATATGCCACACCGCTCCTCACACCCCTCTCTCCTGTGTGCTATTGTTCATGCCCTTGAGGGAAGTAAGTGTGTGTGAGTGCGCGCTTGAGTGTGTGTGTGTGTGTGTGCACTTGTGCTGCTCCGAGTGTGTCTGTGTTCAATGTTGATGAAGTGTTTAAGGAAATTGGGCGTTAATTTATACTCGTTTTTTTTTATGGACATGAGCCAAATTACTAAAACACAGTATGATTATGTCTTTTGTAATTTATAGATCCCATCAGGGATTCCTGTCATTATTACAGCCGTTATCTGCAGCTCTATAAAGCTAACAAAGACTGAGGAACTTCATTAGAATCAATGAATGGATCCCAGATTTGCCCCTTCAATCGATTTTGTTGTTGTACACTATTAAAATTCTGACGTACAGAATGACAGGCAGGTCTTTTGTACCTGTTCATTTGTATGAATGATCCTTAAAAAAAGTATAATAATTCTGAAATAACAAAGAAAAAACTGACCTCTCCACAGGATAACAAAGCGGCTTTATGTAAGCCAAGGAGCGGCCGTATGGAGCACAAGGCAGTAGGTGTTTTTTGGGCTGCTATAATGGCATTGTTGTCACGTCTGGCTTTCGTTTATCAGCGAGTTTCAAAATCAAGGTTGCATAACTATGGTTACCAAACAGATGAGACAGGATTTCAGGGTTGGGAACTTTCTGTGATACAGCTCCAGTTAATTTCTTCAGCCAACGCATCACATTAACTGCGAACATTTAATTCATCCCCCAGAAATCCACCACTTCAATCAGTTTTCAAATGTATCAAATGGCACACGCGCTTCTCGAAATGCTGCTGCTCAGAAATATGAATGTTCACTTTTACCACCCCACAATGATGTACTCATTTATTAACAAAAGATAAGCTGTTCGGCTGTGTGAAGGGTGGATTGTCAGTTAGAATGTATAAATAAAGATAGGAGATTTAAAGGGACCCGCAGCCCTGGCTATAATGGTGCAGATTCACCCAGTGGGTGGTGGAATTAATGAGGCCATTGGCTCCCACGGCACATAGGGGGCCAACCCCTCATGCCTACTGTGCCACTGCCAGGGATGGGCTGGCCATACTATCTTAACCACCAGCAGGCCGGAAAGGAAACATGGAGTCTGTGATCCGTGACCCCCAACGGTGCATCAGATCACTGAAGTGGACCCTTAGCCCGAGGCGTCAGGCAGGTATACAGATGATTGTTCCTTCCACTGTTCAAGGCAAAATCAGCTGGGGTTCATTTGCCACAGCTGGGGCCCTTCAGCTTTGTAATGCTCATGGATAACTACACTGCATTACCTTTACAGATTCAGTTGGTGTGCAGCAGAGGATGTTCAGCACAGCATGGAAAATCAGTGTTGAAACATTACAATTTTATTTTACCATTTGTTACTATTTTTTCTTTAACTAAAAATTCGAAATGCCACAGTATTAAAATTCCTTTAACTTTGGCAGAAACAAGTAGGTTGTGCCTATCTCTGGGTGAAGCCAGTGTGGAAGTGCACTTCAACCCGCACTGTTTTTATTTGCCGGCACGGGGCGACTCCACTGGTTTCAAAAAGAAATCTAAGGCCCTGTGTCCACCGAAGTGTTTTTTCCCAGCTGAAAATGCCAGAAAACACCAAGCTGGGAGCATTAAAGGATGCTTTGGAGGCGCTGCGTTTTGTCAGCTGAGATGCTTTGGTTGCGTCTCGTAGCTATGATACAGACTGTCCGAAGAAGTAAACATGTCGACATGAGGTAGAGTACCTGCTCTGGATGAGGGGAAGGCTGGAGCATGCAGAAAGAGACGATGGACCTGCCTATTGGTGTAGGTTGATGATAGAAAACAATAAAAATTGAGTATACTGACGGATTTCTCCTCATACTTCATACTTCTGCGTCAAATCGTATAATTCATTCCGTACCCTACAATGTAGCCTGACATGCACCTCCCCAGAAATGTAACTACACGTTGCGGCGACACAGACTGTCTATGTTTGTAAGCTGAAACCATTTCCCTCAGTGGAAACAAAACTTTTATTTACTTTAATTTCACAGATAAGAAACAATAAATTGTGAAGACTCCACAAAAATAGCATTGTAAATCGTGTGTGTGATTTATCCTGGCTTCATATGAGTATAAGAAAAGTCTACCAGCTGCTAGGCTAATTTATACAATGTAAAATGCCATAGGCTTGTGCTAATAACGTTAGCATGTTGTATTTGTTTGTAAAACGTGTTTAGTATAAGACAGTTGTTTTGTCAGTGAACCTTGTGAGTTGTAATGGAGCTGAATTATGTGACATTACCTTTGTTAAATGTTGCTGTTGTCCCTGGTTTCATATGAGTAGAGGAAATGTCCGCTAGCCAATAGGCTAATTTATACAATGTAAAATGGATATGACAGCTAAGGCCCTGATAAGACAGAGCACATTTTGCAGGTTGCACTACCTCTTTTTTTTTTGTTGTTGAAACCTTTTTGTGTTTTCCTCGATTCAATCTCCCCAAACCAATCACTACAGACCTGCATATCCACCTGAATTTAACGTCATTTAAGTCCACACTGATGACAACATACCTGATATGCCGGGGTTTTAAGAGTGGAGTGGAGTGAAGAAACAAAACTACAATGTCAGGTGATATTGAGAAGACATGTCCCTCTTCTGCCCCTCAAACAAGCATTTGCTGCGACACTAAATCCTGTGTATACACACAACCCAAGACACAGAGCGATTCTATTCTATTTCTAAGCAAATCTCTGTAGTTTATAATTAAGCTTCTCTCCTGTGTCCATGTTTGTACTTAAAGATAACTGTTTTATTTTCTTGTTTCGAGTCGTTACTGCAAATGAAAACTCTACATTTCCTTATGTTTCTGCTTCACAATAGGCTCTTTTATGAAACAAAACAATAGGGGGCCTTTATTGTGAAGACTTTCTATGGATCTATATGGATGCTGCTTTATCTCGGAGTGAACATGTGAGATTGTATCTGTAGCAAGGCACAACATATTTACTTTCATAAAAGACTGAGGTCATTTTTCCAATGTATAGGGCTGCGTTGTGCAATATGAATCAATGCATGACACAACATGGTATAATGTCTTTGTTCAGCTTAAAGCTTCACTTGTTAGACTGTGTCGGCTCAAAGACTGCGGGTCAAACGCTGGAGTTTTCAAACTGTGAATACTAAAAGAATGTTGTCTCTGGCTGGTTGTATTACATCAGACCGCTCCTCATATTTTATTTGAGGAATATCAGCTTTCGCCATCAAACAAAAGATTTAGAGTCCCACAGGCAAGACCGAACAGACCGCGGAACTCTTTTGTTCCTCAGTCTGTCAAACTGTTAAATCAGAGTTTGGGTTCTGAGTAGGCGTCCGATTGGACCAGGCACTGAATGTGAAAGTGAGGGATTAGGCTGCATCTACTTATCTGTAGTATTTGTTTCATTGTGTGTTCTGATAAAGTAATTGCAGCGTCTTAAATGCAAACTAGGTAAACCAGCTTGTGTTATAAAGTCTTCATAAAGCAAATAATCTTGAATATTTTGGCTGTTCTGATCAATGCTGCTTTGGCATTGATAGAATTCACGTGATCCAAACACATGTTCTTACACAGCCTGAATTACAGAGGCAAACATGGTCAATGTGTGGTCTCTCATTTCCCTTTCACCGACCACCTTGATCAGCAGGAGGGCAGAGATTGATCTCCAGATCAAAATCTCCAGCTATTGCACAAACAGCAAACTGCATCGTCTCTTAAGGCATGGATGTAAAACTGATACATGTTTTCATGCACGGAATAATCCGAAGGCGTCGACGCCTGAATCCAGATGCCCCCTCTCAGCTTTCAAGACCACACATTGAAACGGAAATGCAGCCTCCTTCCGAAAAGTGCTGAGTATCTTGAGGTTGTGCTATTGATATATGCCCCGGATCAATCGCCCTGGCTTCCCAACCTCCACTTAAATCAGACAAAAGAAGCAAGTGTTAGATGGTAATTTCCTATTGACAGGGACTCGGTGTGGGGTGGTGGGGCCACGGAGGCACGTAACGTTTGAGATCAGGAAGGGCACCCAATTTCTGGTGGGAACAAAAGGTGACGAAATGGAGCTCTTCGCTGGGCTACAATGTAATATCACCTCCTGAGACCTGAGCTTTTGTTTTGTATGCATTTGTAATTTGTCCTCGCTATTTGGGATTAGTCAGACCTGATAAATTAAGCTTTGTCTTTGAATAGCAACTGGTATTTGAAAAAAGAAGACTTCCTGATGTGAGTATTTTGACTAGTCACAACTGTGTAATAAAGTATAAAGTAGTTTAATTCAATGCCAGATCATTGTTGTGCAAAAACAAAACTGCAAATAATGGAACATATCTAGAAACCTTGTGATTTGTTTTTGTAACTCTGTATTAACTGTCCTTGCTTTATACTCTAAGGTAGGAATGTCTTTTTATCCAGTCCGTTCTCATTCCGAAGTCGTCACATACCACAGCTTTGTCCATGATTTAGACACCAATGCCAAAAGTTACTTTTTACGGCAGTGTGATACGCCAAAACGCAGTGTCAGTTTGTAAAGCCGCTAGACAGAACCTTCAGCAGTTTGGCTAAAATGCAACAATTATATAAAAATAAAGTCTCAGTATCCTCAAGCAAGATGATAATAAAATTCAGTGTTAAAAAAAGTTCTAATGTACTCAAACGAGATGATAATAGAGTGTATATGTCCTCAAATGGGCCGATAATAAAGTTCCAATGCCCTTAAATGAGATATTAAAGTTCCAGTGTCCTCAAACAAGACAATAATAAAGTTCCAGTGTCCTCAAATAAGATATTAAAGTCCCAGTGTCCTAAAACAAGACAATAATAAAGTTCCAATGTCCTCAAATAAGATATTAAAGTTCCAGTGTCCTCAAACAAGATGTTAATAAAGTTCCAATGTCCTCAAACAAGATGTTAATAAAGTTCCAGTGTCCTCAAATAAGATATTAAAGTTCCAGTGTCCTAAAACAAGACAATAATAAAGTTCCAATGTCCTCAAACAACGTTTCTATGTCCACAAATGATCCAATAACAAAATTCCTTTGTCCTGAAACGACTCAAAATAAAGTTCCCAGGTCCTCAAAACAGACAATGATAAAGTTCCCATATTGATAATGATGATAATTAAATTCTGATGTCCTCAAACAAGGACATTTTTGTCCACTTTTGTGTTGGGATCGGCCACCATCTTATTTTCACATGGAGTAGCGTATAGTGCTTTTGCTGGCACCAGATGCCACAATAAAGTGTCCACGAACAAGGACAACAGGTCTAAATTAAGTAGAATGAGGTATAAGGTGCAGCAAATCCAAACTGTAATGTCCTCAGATGAGGACACAGGGTTGCAGGGGTTAACTTCCGGCCCTTTTGATGTGTATTAGGTGAGATAGGTGAAAGAGGCAGTCTTGAATTTATTTCATTAACTCCCCCAACACATGGTCAGGGCATAAATATTCGGATCCAAAGGGCATTGGTAGGAACTTGTAAGAGTGTTGAGAACATGCTCTGCTGGCTCTGGTTGCTGTAGTCTGGGGAAATGTAATTTTACATTTGTATGCAGACTGTGGTGGAGCAGCCCCGGACTCCAGCATGTAGATACCTAAAAGATGAAGTGCTGATATCATGAGTTTTGTGGATATTCCTGAGTTGCATTTGGCTTTCTACAATTCCCATGCGCGTCGTGGCTCCTTTCACCTTTCTTCTCTCCGTTACAGAATATTGTTGTTCCCCTCAAATCCCTTTTTATTCATATGCTGAAAAGCACCTGGCCAAGTTAATACCATTTATCAGGAGCCTTTAGCATATCAAATGCCTTCTGTCAAGGGTCGTTTGCATATCCCCTTGTCTTTCTGGGGAGAGTGGTCTCCATTGATAAATGCAGGAATATTAAGGGCGTGTGCTGCATGCTAAAGAAAAGCCGAGTGTTCAGACGTTATGAATCCGTCCGATCAGCCGGGTCTCTTTGTCCTTGCTTCATTTGGGCTCTGTGCTTGAGCCATTAACCAGTTTCATGAAGAGTGAGAGAAATCAGAGTGCCTGCTAAGGCGTCTGTCTCGCCATCGTGTCCAAAGTTGTCTCCGCAGTGGCTGGGATGGCGATGACACCTCATTAGTGCTGCCTTGTGAATTCAGCTTAACTTTTCTTATTGTCAATAATTGTCATGGAATGTGAGACGCACTACTATTTAGGGAGACAATCATTGTGCCACACACTTCTCTGACATCTTATCTCAACCAATTAACTAATATGGTGTAAAGAAATGCTGCCATATCCTCACAGCTCCCCCATTTGAATGTGTGGGGAATGGTGAAGACAGTGGCTTGAAGACGACGAGGCACTGCTGGAGAGGCTGCTATTTTTATTAGAACCTGCTTTTTCACGCGGTAAGGCGCTTCTGCCAAGAGAATGGGGAGGCTTTCTCCTCTGTCCTATTTTCAGTGTTCATTTCCTTCAAGTGGACTTTCTGTGCCATAATCCTGTCACTTTGGCTGCTCTGTTTGAGTTTGATATTTTAATTTACTCGTTGCGTGGCTTTATGGAGTCTCCCCGCGCAGCCCACCACAAAGAACCCTTCAGATGAATTGTGGGGAAGCGGAGGGGGGAGGAGAAAAGAAGAAGGGTTCGACGCAATGGCTGAAAATACCCAAACAAAGCGGCAGAATGGAGCGCAGGTGACACATGACTGCAGTGCAGTATTCAGGCAGCCTGCCGGGTGTTCAGCTGCTTCTGGTGTGACAGCAGGCCAGATATCGGCACATCAAGCGAGCATCTTGGCTGTGATTGATAGGTGGGCACATGACAACACCGGCAGCAACATCATTTTTGTTGCTGTAAACCCGACTTTCTACCAGGCCATCTAAGGTGCTACAAACACTGTTGACTTTAGAGTATAAAATATTTACATGCGGCCTCACCAAGCGGATGATAAAACTGCCATGTGACTGCGATCTTGCAGTGGAGGCATAATGTCTGAAATATACATTTGTAGGGTTTGATGAGAGCAATAACAATGCAGGCAGAACTGCTGGTTCGGCAGGCACAACAGACGCCGCAGATTGCACCGTGCCATATATTTTATTTTTAATCATGCAAAGCCCTGAGTCTAACGACCAAAACAAAATGCTACATCAACGATAATGATAATGGCGCTCATGATTAAGAAAGCAAAGCGCTAGTAAAGTGTAAAAGAGTTTTGCGGTGACAGAAACCGCATTTACTGTCCATATGGTAGCCTGTTGAACCCCATAACTCACACAACAAAGAATGGCAGGGAGAAACCAGGAAGGAGCACTAAACAAGCAAACAGTCAGGGATTAAAAATAAAAAAATCGCACCTGAACACGCCTCACAATTACCCTTGTATAAATCAAAGAAACAACGTTCATTCCTAATCATCTATAAATCATAGATGCAATCCTTGGTGCTAAAAGCTGCAGCGCAATCAGTGAGTGATTAGTTCACATGCAATTTCAACACCGACACTACACACAGACACTAAAATAGTATGTCATAAATTAGAGGTGATGATAATCTTCGTGGAAATGTGCTGAAGAGTGGAAAAGCAGGGCAGATGGCAGAGGCTTCATCATTGGCCTGTTCAGCGACACACCAAGTGGCTTTGCCAGAGCAATATCAGCCCCCATCCCATATGACCAATTATCAGGGTTTCACCTTGGGCTGGTGGTGGTAATGGTGCTGATAGTGGGTGGAAAAGAAAAGGGAGGGGGCAGAGATGGGAGCACCTGTTACTGGAGCAAATTACATTCTTTTTATTGTTGGTTGTCTCGAAAATGTTTATATTCCTCTTCTACCTGTTTGGTTGGAAACAGCGGGGCCACAACAAAGGGTTACTCAGCAAGCAGATAAATGCACCATTAATGTGTGAAGATGGTAAGAGGTTGTTTGTAAAAGGTGCGATCAGTAGATGCTCCGTCTTTGATGCCCATGGCTTCAACCACCCTCTAAATTTGTCAATTACACCTCCATTGTGTTCGCCATTGTTAGGCCTTTGCACGCCACACAAAGCCAATTTCTGGCTGTGCTCAACAGGGAATCCCATCTTCAAAAGGCAACGGGGAACTGTGTTTATTGGATTTGAGAACCTGGCCGGAGATAAGGTGAATTACCCTGTTGTGTCATCTCCCAGATGAGAAAGCGAGTGTGAAATACCACTCGTTTGATTGAGGGAAGCCAAAGCGAGTCACGCCCGCAGATTAATGGCTGGAATGTGTAAATGCCTCCAGGCTACCTGATTTATCTCCTTAAACTCACTCAACATAGCCAGAGATTACTGATAATCACAAAGATATCTGTTGGAAACTATATTTAAAGAAAACAACTCACAGTAGCCAATATCACATGAAGTAATATTTAAGTCTACGTGGTTCCCAAACTTTCTGCTGTTATGAACTCCCACAGCCAAAAGTCTTCATTGAAATAGTTTTTTCAACTCTGATTTTATTGAACTCTATCATTGGAAAAAAGCAATAATGTTTTTGTACAACTGGAACAATGTTTAGGTTGGTCTGATCAAGTTTGCGGTAAAGAAGCTGAATGTCTCAAACATTTATCTGCTACTTTTTTGCTAAATATTTCAACTGTGTCCATTACTTTTAAAAACTATGTTAAATGTCTTTTTAACTACTTTTATACAGCTATTTCTGTTTTCCGTTACTTCTAACTATTACAGCAATTTATCCAGTACTCTGTGACAACTATTCCAACTGTTTATCTATTGCTTTTAGCTAACTGCTTTGACTGTTTATTATGTTTGTGCCATCAAATCCAACTCTTTATTCCATTTATCCATTATTTTAGCTAGCTATTTCAACTGTTTATTTATTAATTTTAGCTAACTATTCCAAATGTAAATCCACTGTTTTAAGCTCAGTAGTTTAAAAGTTTAGCCATTACTTTTAGCTAACTATTTCAACAGTTGATTAATTACTTTTTGCTACCAAAATGCTGTTTATTCATTACTTTTAGCTAACTACTCCAACTGCTCATCTATTTTTAAGCTCAGTACTGCAACTGTTTATTAGTTTTAGCTAACTATTCCATCTGTTTATCCATTAGTTTTAGCTGACCATCCCAACTGTTTCTCTTATTTTAAGCTATATGTTCCAACTGTTTATCATTTACTTTTAAGCTAACTATTTCAACTGTTTCTTTTACCTTTAAGCTAACTAGTGTTTATCTTTTACTTTAAGCTTACCTTTCCAAGTGTTTATTCATTACTGTAGAGTTACTATTCTTACTGTTTCTTTTACTTTACGTTATTCCAATTGTTTCTTTCACTTATAGCTAACTATTCCAACTGTTTATCCATTAGCTTAAACTAACTATTTCAACAGTTGATTCATTACTTTTAGCTAACAATATTCTGTCTGTCCATTACTTTTTGCAAACTATTCCAACTGTTTCTTTTACTTTTAAGCTAAGCATACCAACTGTTTATCCATTAGTTTAAGCTAACTATTCCAACTGTTTACCCTGTACTTTTAGCTAACGATGTATAGAGTTTATCCATTACTTTTAAGCTAACTATTCCATCTGTTTATCCATTATTTTTAGCTAATTATTTTAAGCATTTATCCATCATTGAACTCTTCCAAACGATTGTTAACATAAATTTCCTTTATCAGTTACTTTTAAGCTCACAATATTGTGGTTATCCATTACTTTCAGGTAACTCTTTCTTTGTTCATCTATTACTTTTAGGAATTTTTCAGCCAGTGATGCATCACTTCCAGCTGACTGTAAAAACCTCTCTGCTCACTTGGTAACTACTTTTCCTGCACTAAGTTTTTTCTTGACAAAACAGTTCAAATGTTTTGAAAGTCTTTTTAGTTTTTGCCTCGTACCACCTGTCATGTGCAGAAGTTCATCCTGAGTTAAGTACCATGGGAAAATTAAGGACTTTCTTCAACTTGTGGCTGAATAACCAAAACAGTAAGGTCCAACAGGTTACAGTTTTTCAGAACAGAAGAATGTGGTGTTGAAATTGTGTGTCGGCCAGCGAGAGAATAACATACAGAATCTCCCTCCTAACTTGAATTCCAAGTGGGATGTCTGACACCAATGTCACTGCTCCACCTGGCTTGAGCGTCTGCTGTCACCTTTGGGGAGCGAGTTGAGCTTTTGCCAGGGCGTCGATCAGCCAAACTGTCGTTAGGCCAGAGAACAGTTACGCACGGCCAACTTTATATCACTGCCAAGTCGGTTTTGCATGCAAGCATCTCCTTCACTTCAGCTGCTCCTGCTCCTCCTGCCTCTTTTTTCCTCCTTTCTCTTCTCACCTCCCTCCATCCTCCTCACCACCTGTCCTGCATCCGCTGAGATCGAGTGTGAAGTTTCTCACTTTTGTCACCAAGACAAGGGATTGTGAGTGTGCGTGGGCTGTGTGTGTGAGATGGCGGCCAATGGCAGAGACTTGTGGGGTCTTCGAGCCTGCTGGACCTCCTATTTCCCCCACCAGTCACCCTGTCGCCGCGCTGAAGTGGGGTCCATCTGCTGAGTGTCCTTGCGTCTGCCTTCCCAACCCACACAAGGACCTCTCACTATGCCACAAGTTCATCTAGAGTACAAACCGAATGGAACACATCTTGTGTTAGACAGATGGACTTCCTTAGTTAAAAAAAATAGGTTAAGACTTACTGGAGTCACTACGTGATTTGGCTGAAAAGAATCCGTTAATGAATGGTCTGCACGTTTTTTTTATAGACGTCTGCGGATTTGTTGTGCAAAAGGATGTAGAGCGAATTACAAACCGACACGTAATTCCTGCGATGACAGACGGCGTTAGTCACCTTTTGCAGTTTAGTCATCTGTTCCAGCTAAACATAGTGAATTGTTCACATTTCATGACCTGGAAACTGCCAGCCAGCATCCATCCAAGTGTTAGGTGAGAGGTGGAGAGAGACAAGGGAAGACCAGCATCTGAACACCATTAACTCTTTATGTATTGTTATTCAGCACACAGTTTATTCTCTTGTGTCTGGTAGAGAAGCCTGGGGGGAGATAACCACAAGTTATGTGACTGGGCTTTTGATGAGCCTAAGCAGCATCCACAAGTGGTGTGTATTTGGTATTAGTTTACTAGGGTCTGGAAAAGGATGAAAATAAAGGCTGTGGTATATATGGTACTTTACAAAGGTATATAGAGGCAAAGGGTTTGAGTTTGTCAAAACAAAAAGCTCTGAATCTGCTTGTTTTCTGGTTAACAGGGATCTAAATTTACAAAATAATTTGCACTCCTTTATCCTCAGTCTCATCTCTGAACACAGAGGCAGGATAGATGCCATGGTTACAATGCAAACACAAAGTGCTAATAGCTAATTCTGCATGGCTTTCACTGTGCAAATTTGCCAACATGTAAACAAATACAGACTAAAAACTGGGCTCAAGGTTTAGCTCACAGATAACAATATTCTTGCTGCTCGCATCCCCCTGAAGCATTATGGAAACTGCAGTTCCAAACTTTCAGACATGATTATCCCAAATTGACGTAAGCAAAGTAATAACAATCAATCATCTGCTGTAACTAATGGCCGCTGTGCTTTAAGAAGAAAATGGAAATGGAAAATGTTTACTCAGGTCAACTGTGGTTCTATCTGACTCCACGAAAAGTGGAACACACATAAATAAAAGGCAGTAGTTATAATGTATATTCGGGGCACAAATTCCTCCCAGTACTCAAATATGCTTTAAGTGCACACCCCAAATTATGATTTGCAAATGAAATCATAATCACAAATGACTTTAATAAATTGCCATTGTACTGTATAGCTGTACTGGCTGATTATAAATAATGTAAAGCTCAATTTGGGGCTGTTCCGTATTTTTTCCTGATCATTAATAAATATAGCAACTTCTGATTGACCTAATCCTCCAATTAGGACCCACCCATTTCCATTCAAACTCTGCCCAATTCAAGTTTAAACCTCTCCCATTCAGAGTGCGGATAGTTTGGATTTCTTAAAGTGGGTTTTAAGGGGCACTTATCCATAGTCAGTGTATTACATACAGCAGATGTTAGTCAGCACTCACTCAGTTTGGAGAAGCAGGCTGGAGTCCGACACAGTAGCTAAGTAATGTACTGCTGTGGATGGGGGTCAGCAACAAAACAAATTTTAGCCACCATAAAAAGTACTACCTACAAACATCACTATCAGTTTAAGTTTACGCCATATAGAGGGTAGTTCTACTGCTTTACCTTTCTGTCAGACAACATGTTCTGATGGGAAAGCCGTCAAAGTCACCAGAGTCCATTGAGAAAAACAGTAATTTTACCTCAATCAACACGAGAGCTGCTGGTCTACTGCTGCTTCAATCAGTTAGTCAGTGTTATTCTGTGACTTTGGTGTATCCGAACTAACCCTTTTACAAGCCAAAGTCACACAATAACACAAACAAAATAAATGTTTGAGGCAGTGGTAGACCAGCAGCTCCTGTGTTAAATCACTGGTTTTCTTTATGGAGTCTGGTTTCATAGAGCGTGATCTGATGGCTTCATTTTCCTATTGGAAATCACAGTCTGACATTAAGATGAAGCAGTGAAAATACTCTAAATATAGAGGACACTTAAACAGATGCTGACTGTTTGGTGGTTAAAACACGTTTTTTTGCTGACCCCTCTAAAGCAGAAGATTTTTTAGCTTTAATGTTGGACACCACCCGGCTTCTCCAAACTGGAGGCATGGCAACTCATCTACTGTATGTAATACACTATGTTTCGACCCTTATACTGTTAGTAAACTTATAAGATTTTGTGGTGGGTGGGGCTTAGCTGGAGGCAAAACAATCCTCCACAGACGTTAGCTAGTGCTAGCTAGCAAATTCTGTTAACTTGTTTTAAACAATGGAGGAAGATGATGCGAGTGGTGCAGGGTTAGAAATACTCATTACGAGTGTCGGAGTGCACTCTGGCACAAACTGGACTGTTTGTAAATTTGGAGCACTGTCTGAATGTACCGTTCAGTTATTCACGGCACTGGACCCTCGGAGCAGCAGAGCACTGGGGGTAGTGAATGTGTGATTAACTTAACCGTTCATTAAATCATATAGAAATTTAAAGCTCTGTTTCTTTGACGGAGGCAGGGCTCTCATTTTAGTATAGAGCGTCAGACTGAATTTACGAACGCACCATGTCAGGTCACTCACTCTGGGACCGTGAGTGTTACTTGAAGAAGTAAACACTGACCAACAGGACCAGACTGGTCGACCCGTATGCTCTCACTCAGTGGATGGATGATGTCACAGGAAGCTTTGTGGTTGATTACTATGCCAGCCTTACAAAGGAGGACACTACTTGAACGGTTTCCTCCAGTTTATTTTGAAGCTAACGTTAGCTAATGTGCTAAAAAGTTATCATTCCAGAGAAATCCAATCTTCGTCTTAATAGCTCCCCAGTTTCTGATGAGGTGGACATGATAACCCTTAATACACATAACGTTCTTCATCCCTACAACAGGAAATACTTTGTCCCTAACCTGATATGAAGTGTGCGCTGCACATGTGAGCATTTTTGATGATGGCCTCCGTCCAGTCCTTTGGTCTTATCACATTGAACCATCTTTGTTTTTGTTGACGGGCAGTGGCGGCTGGTTTTGAGCCATGACTCCTTCTATTCTGGCTCCCAATAACACAACAAGACCACATTTTATGACTCCTATGTAGCCTACAGCCCTGTGGGGGAGAGGCAGGTTTTGCCTCCAGCTAACAAAATGACGTCATTGTGACGTCATTCCTAAAAGGGTCTATGAGCACCCCATGCAACCCCACTTTAAAAGTCTGAACTATCCCTTTAAAACTCTAAACTGGCTCTATCTTGCAGAAAGGATTGCATCTTGTCTCTCAATCAAAAGAAAACGAGCTCAATTCGCTTTTCCTCCTGCACCTTTTGTTTCCTTTTAAAAATCACATCACATTAAAGTTTCAACTCTGAGCCGAACAAAGAAGACGACAATTAATTTAGGGCCTTTTATTAATCGCGTTCAATTTCATATCAGTCTCCAGGGAGAGAGATGTTACGATCTCAATGTTTTGTCTCATTACGTTTCCCTCTCCTATCTATTCAGCGCAGTAGTTAATGTTTATTTATTTAACTCGATATGGTCGACAATGGAGGTAATGTGAAGATGAGAATGCATGCTTGAGTGGAGGGATTTGCAAAGCAGGACCTGTCAATTTTGATTAGCGCTACGGCGGTGCAGGCACAGACAGACAAAGAGGAAGAAAACCCAGGGGACTCTGTGTTTCTTTAACTCCCTAAACCCGCCTGGAAGAAGTCCTTTAAAACATGGTTATGCTGTATTTATTTCTTTATTTTGATATGCGTGTGTGTGCTTGCAGTCCAATTCAGAGTCAGATCCAATTCGTCATGGTTTAGACTTTTCACAAAATAGTCATTAAATGCCAACAAATGCTCACCTTAAACCAGTATTGAGCCAGTAAGAGTGTCCTTTTGTGTACAGAACAAAAAAAAAGCCCTCCGGTGACAAACAAATGTCCCATTTCTTCCCTGGTTACATTTTCGTTACGGTTTCTAATAACCTTGAAGTATTTTTTTGGGTACAAAGATGCAATTATGTGGAAAATATATTGTGCACTTTCACTGCAAGCTAGGTAACTTAGGAGAAGAAATGGTCAGAACTAATGCAGCTGGATCCCCGGCCCCTTCAAGTATACCTATTAAGCTTGATGAATTGAAACTGAAATGACTGGAATCCCTGCAGTGAACGTATAAATAAGCTTCTCTCCGAGGGACAACAGCAGAATGGGTTGGAGATTTATTGACAAGTTCAGGAATGAGGGGGAGGTTTTTTGGAAAGACGGATTTTTAACCTTATGTTTTACAGTAGACTTTAACATAAAGTGTACAATATGCTGGTGCATTATCTGCAGATAGACTCAGTTAAAGGGGTCAGGTAGAGGAAGTGTTTCCAGGGCAACTGAGGAGAAACCTGATCCTCTATTAAAGAAAGGTATTCAGATGCTTTACTTAGGTAAATGTAATAACACGTCCTACATTCAAAGTGTTACTTATCAGCAAAAATCCACTTAAAGCATGAAAAGTAAAAGTGCTCATAATGCAGAATGGCTGGTGTCAGTGTTTACTCTCGTATAGTGTATTACTGGATTATTATATCTGTCTGAGCAGCATTTTAATGCGGTAGCTTCGTCAATGGCAGGCTGAATTTAACTTTAATTTATATACTGTTTGCAAGTAATACCAATTGAGCATCTGTCACTGAGCCCTCATGGGACCCAAAGCCCCTCCGTAGCAATTTGATTAATTGCACAATCGAAACTTAAATAAGGACTTAAAAGTTGGTCCTGTGTAATTATTTTAACCCATCTGTAAGAGAGCCTCCCTTCAAAACCTGTCTAAATGTCAGTTTACATCAGGGACTGTCCACCTCTAAAATATGGCCACTTGGGTTGTTTTATCGGCAGAAATTTCAACCCATGCATCTGTTTTTTAGGCAGCGACCTCTAGTGGCCACAATAATTATTACAGGAGCAAAGGAAGAAGTCAGACACCCTTGTATAAGATGGAAGGGTCAAACAAACACAGAACGTTCATCCAGGAGACTCGTGTTTATGTCCCACGTGAAACCAAAAGTCAAGGCTGAGTTATTTTTACAATGTAAAGTAATATGTCATGTGATGTATGTGATATATATAATGTGTAATATGTGATGAGACGTGTCTCGTTACATTACCTTCCCAACAAATGTACTTATTTTAAGATCAACCATGATTTTTTTTTTCTTAACCTAACCTACTTTTGGTGCAACTGCGACCGTTTTACATTAACCATGTGCGTAAAACAGCAACTGTTTTAAACATAGGCTAACCATACTGTAGGTGCTGCTCTACCCAACGTAAAGGACATGAACACGTTCTCAACCTGACCTCGTCATATACAGACATTTTGGACATGGACTTTCCAGGTCCACATACGACGTGACAGGTACCCTGGGTGCATTGGTTGTAAACATCCTGGGACACCATGTCAAGTTGTCTTCTTTCAAGATACACTCCCGTATTCACGAGAGATGTAACATTAACATACAGTCTCTTTCAACGCACTGCGTTGGTACAACACCGCAAATTGACCTTTTTTCCTTCAACAACTAACGCACATAGCTAAGTTTAGGCAACAAAAACATGGTTGGGTTGAGGAAATCAAAAGAAGTGGTTATGTTGGCTTTAGAATCTTCAGGGACACAAACACTGCTCTCTTGGGTGAAAGTCGGTATTTGTTGGACCCATCCTCCCCAACTCAGACTTTCTCCACCTTAACTTCTTGCGCTGTTGAACTATAACAGCAACCAACCGCGCATCATGCCGCCATTAAAGGACACCTTTTTCCTTGGTTTCTGATGCCGCAGGTCAGTGCCCAAGCACCGGATTTCGATGACTTTGTAGTGAGACTAGGATATTTATACCAGACATTGCAAAAATAAGGCCAGGAGAATCACTAAAGATCCCAGTCACTCGGACAACTAATTTTTCACCCTGCTGAGGTCGGGAAGAAGGTACCAGCTAAACCAGGTCAACACTGAGACATTTTGAAAGAGCTTCTATCCTCAAGCAATAAGAATCCTAAATGATGACCCTGCCTTATCCTAACATTGACATTTATTTATTACTGCCATTGGGTCCCAGATGAGATGACCATTTTGGACTCATACCCACTTTGTACCCAGGTAGCCCCAGAATGACCTGTGTGGGACCCACCTGGGCAAACCCATCCATGTGGGCCATTGACATGGGGCAAATATGGAATACATGGACAATCCGATATAGGGCCTTTTTTTCACCCTGTTTACTACCCACGTGGGCCCCACATACAAATGTTGGCTGAGTCATGCTCCCACTATTGGGACCTTCCAGTTCTTTAGATTACATTAGTTGCCAGTGGTGTTTCAAACTAACACTGCACGACGGCGTCTTATATCAATGTCAAATATCGCAGCTTTGTCGGTGAACTTTCAGGAAGTGAACAGGGGGCTCCTGGATAAAGTCAAGGATTTGTTGGACCCATCCACCTCCCCTCCTCGGCTAACATTTGTATGTGGGGCCCATGTGGGTATTAAGTGGGCCCTTATATAGGACTGACCCCATGACATTTTCCCACACAAGTGGGTTTGCCCAAGTGGGCCCTAGATAAGACGCCCATTTTGGACCTATACCTACTTTGTACCCAGGTAGCCACAGAATGACCGATGTGGGGCCCACCTGGGCAGACCCACCCATGTGAGCAATTGCAATGGGGCCAATATGGAACACATGGATAATCCAATAGTTTCCATTTTCACCCTTTTACTACCCATATGGGCCCCACAAACAAATGTTGGATGGGTCATGCCCCAACTATCGGGACTTTTCAGTTCTTTTTATACTATTATCATATTGTCGCAAAAGTTGCCTTTGTTGCTATCTGACGCCGAAAACACTGACAAATGGCGGTATTTGACGAGTTGGAAATGACAACGGGCTGTGTGACCAGGTGCCAGATTCAAGAGGAGCTAGAGCCAACTTTGAGTATTGTGTTTGCAAATCCTTCTCATTCTGCCGTTAACTTTTTCTTTAACACATTCTTAAATAAATGATTAATCAATACAACTTGGCAGAGGGTCTTTTTTTCCTTACATGAAGCCTCTGGAGACAGTGTTGTGACTGGCAGCTTGTTGGACAGTATCTCATACTGATGGTTAACAAACTGTGGGATGGTGATCGTTGCCCAGTTGTATAAAATATCATTTTACCTACTCTCAGTGCTGTGTCTTCCCTCTGCTCGGGTATTCTTTTATGGCTGTCGCATAGAGTTTCACAAATATAATCCCAAGCCAGGAGTTTATTTTTTAACATATTATCTTTCATGATAATTTTGGCTGTAACACTTCAGCTGGGTTACTATGGAAACTGCTCGCGATTCCAAAAGATTGTCAACCACTTAGTAGATATCACTTTTTTTTTTTTTTTGGTGGTGGTGGTGGAGGGGGCTCGATAACTTAAATTCAACACGTGCAAGACTCGTTTGACTGATCAGCAGAAGAAGATCCCAGCCTATTACAGCTTTAGTTAATTAATTGACTTCATATAAGGACAATTAATGGAGGATATTACACTCTTTTGTGAAGGCAATTCTGCTTTAAACTCAGGTAATGAGTTTGTGGACCTCTGCCACCAGCTGTTCGTCCCCAGTCTACAAAAGAGTTTCGTAAGACTTCCCAAGGTAATCCGACTTAGTTAAAATGCCGGAGACTTTGATTATGAAGAACAAAAAGGGAAAGGGACAGGTGGGGGGTGGGGAGGAGGGGGGGTGCAGCATTGTTGCACGGTTCCCCTTCAATTAGATTCAGCTGTAATTGAACCCCTGGGGAAGCACTGATCGTCACAATAAAGTGCGGCATTACCTCAAACCGGATTTAGTGGCAACATGATCCTCCACTGCTCTAGGTGAGACATTTAATTAAGTCCCATTGCTTTTGCAGAGCAGCCATATAACTGAATTAACAGTGCAGAGACCCACCAGGCGTGCGTTCACTCACTTCATTCAGCGTCCTCGTATACAGTACTATCTTACTCTACCGAGCAATAACAATAGGATTTGCGAGCATCTGTGTGCGGGGCGAAGCCACAATGACACTGAAACTTTCAATACAAGATAAACATAAACTATCGCTGGCAGTACACATGAGCTGCTTTTACGTCTGAATGTCTGGGAACAATCCCCGACTGTGTTTGTCACATCTCACACCCAGCCAAGTGTGTCTGCACCTTTTCTCCAATGTCTGGCCTTATTGAAGTTTACTGAGATTTGCTCTCGCTGTAACGAATGGCATCTTCGCTCAGGTTTGGTGTGTTTATGTGTGTGTTAGAGGGGTGCGAATCAGGGCATGCCTGACAACACCCAGAGCCTCCCTCTGCTCATTACTGCCAGACAAATAAATGCTGCACATCTCCCTGGAACATTGGCCACGGCGAAGGACCCCGGGACTTCTCACTTTGAGCCGGGCATTTACAGCTAGACACACAAACACACAGAGAACAATTGGCGAGTGTGAGTGGGAGAGACGGACCGAGGCACCATTACAATATAGACATTTCCAGACAGAAAGTTGAAAGGAATATCATTTTCTTGAGTCTGTGTCTTTACTGAGCGCAGACTCTTGTGCAGCCTCACTAACGTTATTCAGCGACGCAATAATCCTGCTGGTCTGTTCATCGAATCAAGGTTATGGTCAAGGCGCACGGTGTTATTGTTCCAATAGGAAATTAGTTTTGCATTCAGACTGAAAAAGTTGCAAATTTTTTGATGAAAATGTCAAATTATGAATTAAACATTTTGAAAGGATGAATAGGTTTTTTTTTTCTCTTGGCGTGTCACCTTGCCCTTCTAACAGCTCGACATGTCAGATTTCCTCTTGAAATTTGATTTCTTTTTTCCTCTCTCTGCTTTATCTATCAGATGTAGTTGGTAGAACAGATTCTCACTCTGCCAGCATCTTTTCAAGATACAAATAGTAATCTTCTGTCCATTGGCATGCAGCTGTAGCATTCTAGTACTCTCCAGTATAGCACTCTCCATCTGCTGTTGTAGATATTTATTAAGGCCTGGTCACATCCATAGACTGTCGAAAGGACCTGGCTATCATGACGTTACCCATATGTTTGTGTATTGCTGTTTTGAAGCCTCCAGGTAGGCATTTTTAGCCTTGCCATCTTGTTTTTTCTGGATCCAGATGTGACCATGTTTGGACAAGAAGGCGGAGCTGTGTATGAGCTGACTCACTGACTGTAGTGACACCTTGCTGTCAGCCTGTCACTTGAGTGGCCCACCTTTAAATGTTCATAACTTTGGGCCTTAATAAAATGTAAACGGGTGAGGTACAGCCAGTGTTGGGCAGTAACACATTAACAGTAACTAGTAATGCATGGGGTGTGGTGGGGTGTATTTCCTGGAGCACCTTTTTCATGTTGTCGGTTGCAGTAGCCGAGGTGTTTCAGACTGGAAGTGTAAGGACGTGTTTATCACATTAAAAAGAGTTTTAGTCCGACTACCTGCCACAACAGTGTTCTTGTCATCTTTCCTCCCGACATAATTGAAGCAATGGGAATATTTTCAGTCGCTAAGGTAAGTGTTTCCAACTAGCTTGCTGCTATGTAGCGTCCCTGTGCAGCGTGGCGATGTGATGTTGTATTTCAAGTCTCCACTCTAAAACACCTCGGCCACTACGACCGACAACACGAACAACGTGAAGCTCCAGGGAATACACCCCACCAAAGGTGAGCCCTCCTCGGTCGCAGAGGTCAGCCCCAAAGCACTACACTGGCTAAACGACCAAACCTGGATTTTAATCGTAGACAGCTGCAGCCACAAAGAAGTGATGAAGCTTGTGGATGGATATGTGGTGGAAGAAATGTTACTCCATGAGTGTCTCTCTGTCTTTTAGACAGAACCTTGGAACAATACCGGTCACAGGCAACTGAAGACCCCAGGTAAAAAAGAAGCTATCTAGCCTTAGCTACACTCACAGGCAATCACCCTGATATTCCCTAGCAACAAAAGCATGTAGTTTGGTCTAGAAAAAAACACAATGATTTGGCTCTACATTCGTAAGGGACATGAACACTGAGCTCCCGGGTGAAAGTCCGAGGTTTGTTGGAACTTCCAGCTCCTTATCTTAAGTCTTAACAGGCAGCGTTTTACACTGACAGTGTCCAGCGGTGTATCACACTGCTGCAACAGGTGCTATCCGGGTACATTATGAACTGACGCCGCCCATCCATGTATCATACCGCCACGACACGAGAAAGGTTTCGGTCTGGCCATGTTACAAATTGACACCGACCACCTGTGTATCATTACCACTGAGATAGGTGGCTTTTGGATTCAGTGTCTGATGCCGAAATTACAGTCAAAGCGGCAGTATTTGACGAGTTCAGACTGAGAACAGGCTGAGCACTTTCAATTGAACATTTGTTGAACTATTAACTGCACAACTGAACTACTAAACACACAAGTTAACAAATCAATGATGAATAAATGAGCACAATGAATACAGTGAGGAACAATCACATGAATCATCATGTAGAGCAGGTAAAATCTGTAATGATATCCTTCATGTTTACCAATTAAATTGCTTTAACAGATTAATGCACCATTCAGCAGTTGAGAGCTTGAGAAGCACTGGGGAAGAAAGTAGGTAATTCAATACTCATTTCTAATTTTAGTTGTGATCCTAGTTTTTGGTCTGACACTTATTATGTTCCCAAGAAGTCTAGCATCAACACATCATTAACACATGAAGAATGAGTTGTTTCACCTGAGCGTTCTGAGAGACAGATGAGAAGTTATTCTGGAGGGAACAGCAACAGGCTATTTTCTGGTGCTCTTGGGCATTTGGGGCTCTTTGCCTTTTCATAAAATGGAAAGAGTGATTTTGAGATGTAGACAGATGACACTGACGTAAGTGATGAAGAGGCAGATAAAGATTCCGTGAAGAGGACTGAGACGGTCTAAAACCATTTCACCTCATTGCGAATCTTTGGTCTCAACTGGGCTGTGAGGACAAGTACAGAAATTCTGCTCCAAATTAGAACCAACTTAGATACTTCCCTAAAAACCTACTAAAACCCTGACATTTCTGCATCATTCTGAGAGGCTAACAAAAGATTTTGCCGATAATTTCTATATTCAGGTTTTGCATGGTTACTTCAGAGATCAGAATACTCTGTAAAAGATGCAGAACTTAAGTTCTCCATGCCATACCTGTCTCATAACTCTTTTATTGAGCAGTAAATACTCCGACAGAAGAGGTTCAATGAAAGTAAATGGTGAAACTTAGCTAATAAGCGACAATCTTTCTTCATCTCGAACTCTATGTCAACCTTAAAGGGCAGCGCTGACAAGATGGCTTGAGAATTGGTCAAAGGCGCAAAATTGCAGGTCAAAAACTATCACAAAAAGAAAAATTGCACAGATTTACTGTTGCTGTTTTAAGTCCCGGTGCAACCAGCCCTTACTGTATATCCAGTATCTGCATTTCCAGATGTGTGGATTCACATTTTTATCAAACTCAAAGGAAAGAGAGCAACTTAACTGATCAATTTTCAGACATGCTTTCTTGTCTGTCTGTCTTTTTTCTCCTTTTTTTTCCCAGTCAAAAATAAAGAATTCATTTCAGTGTGCCACTAGACAACATCTGTCATAGTAGCCCTCAGGCTTACTCTGACTGAGCCTGTAGGGTCAATAGATCTAAACTGACCCAAATCTCACAGGGCAGCCCAGGCACACTGCGTCTAGGGGAAGATAGAGGCGAGTCAGGAATGAGATTATTTTTCTTCTATTTCAGGCAAGGGCGCGGCCTCCTGCTCGCTCGCCTGTCACACACAGACAGACAGACGAGACATGAGAAGTTAATGTCAGCGAGGGCAGGCATGCAGTTAAGCACACAGGTGTGAAGGCAATACACGTGTGAGCGTTCACACACAAGCACCGAGGCGTCCGCGATGGACTCTCCTACATGCCTCGTCGATCAACTATCTTTTTCTCATATTCGCCTCACAAAATACCCATCCAAAGCTATTTTCCATTAAGACACTTTCACTGGCCCAGTAATCTCCAGAAAGAGGTTGTGCAAGGCCAGCTGGGGGGAGAGGCTTTGTGGCCACTGAGTCTCCTTTTCAATCCCCTCTTAGGAAAGCCAAAGCTCCAGAGATCCCCTAACCAGTGGGTAGATCTGGCCAGTTCCATCCAAACAGGACCTTTTGTGCCCCACACCGGATTACCTGCTCAGTCCCATAAGCACCAAATGTCTCCTCTCTAAAGATTTAACAAGACCCTGGGGGAAAACCTCTAATTTGTTGGCTGTGTATGCAGTGGAGTTTCCTGCGGCTAATCCCTGGTCAGCACTATTGGGTCCGGCTAATCTAGATTTCCTCTGAGTTTGGACTCAGGTCTGGTCAATCCTTGAGGTGTGCATGCACTAGATGGGTACACATGTTGAGAGGTGATACTACGAAAGCTGATATTGGTATTCTGTGTTGTTTGAGTTTTGGAAATGGTTTATAGATTACCTATCAGGCTGGCATTTTGCTTCAAGGTATGGAGGATACACAGGGGGGAAATAACCTGTGTAATTCTCACATGGTCCGACTACTTATCTGACATGTACTTACACATGAGAAACAGAGGATTCTTGTTCAGAGCAAAACACCTCACGATTTTTGGCCACAAAAGTGTCGGAAACAGTAGTTATTACTTAAACATCCAGCCAACAAATACAACATTATCCAATTAGAGTTGTCTTTTTGGCCACATGGAAGTCCATGCCATTGTTCCAACAGCTCATGATTACTGAACCCCTGCAGTCTGAAAGATGTCTCATTGGAGAACAGGACCATTTGCTCAACAGCTCGGTATCCCTGAAAACAAATGCGCATTGCTCCAAAGGGCCATTTCTCCAAAAATACACTACAGACTCTCCCAAACTGAAGCATGAGAGCAACTATCAGTACTTTCCACTTTGGCGAAGGCATGACACTGCCTCCAGTTGCCTTACCCTGATATTCTGACCCTAAACCTAACCAATCCCACCCCACATGCCTAAACCTAACCAACCCAACCAACAAACGCAACAAGTACTAGCCAATCAGATGCAGAGAAGGGCAGGCCTTTGCCATAATGTGAAGGTCAGATGATGTAATGCTGCATACTAACTAGTTATTTACTTCAGAGAAACTGCCCTTCGAAACAATGCGCAACGGTTGTTTGATGTCAAGATACCTGTTGGACAAACAGGCTTTAAGTCCAATGCTACATTTTCGGACTATAGGGGCTTCAAAATTGACCAATCATAAGTCCTACCCCCACTTAATTACTGTTGCTAAGTTGGATAAGCTTGACAAAAAGCAACATGGTGATGTTGATTCTGCTTAAGCAGGTGCTGCAGTGTTTAGATTAGTTCTGGGTGGCAAAATAATGCAAAATTGAGGCTCCCATTCTCAACGAAGAGGGAAGAAGACGAGACTGAGGATGACTATGACCACTATCGGTCAATGTTGATCCTGCCCTGCTGTGTATTTGTCCCCTTTTCTTCTTCTGGGGATCAGAAAATGTACTCGATGTATTTATTAATGACTACAGACCATGGTGCTGACCCAATGTTAGTCTGTATACTGTAGGAAGTTACCTAAGTTACTTCGGAACAGAATGTTGCATCACAGAACCCACTTCCTCACATGTACTGCAAACCTGAAATCAGACATTCAGACATTAAACAACCTTTATACTGTCATTCCTACAAACTAGCTTGCTACTTTGTGTAGGCCGACATTAGCTTCTTTTATCCTGTAGGCTACATCTGTGTGTTTCCATTTATTTTGTGATCAGTGAAATCAGCCTGTTGACGGTCCCTTTGGTGGCATACCTGTGATGCCGATAAGTTAAAAGCTTAATTAGTACATTGCGTCGTCTTCTGATGTCATATACACTCCCCTGGAGATTTACAGTGAAGTATCAAGGCTTCTTTTTATCCCTTTGTTCTTTTCTGACCATTCATCATGTAATTCAAATGTTATGTGTGCTTATATGTTTCATTTTGCGGTGCAAAGTTTGTTACAACGGCCCTTAATTTCGGCTAATTAATGATTAACATAATTACTGGCTCAGAACACATGTAAAGCGGAGTGATACATGTGTAGTTAAAAGCCCCAGTGCTGTTATACTCTATATCAGCACTCATTGAAGGCCTCTTGTCCAGTCACATTGCTTTGCTGGAATTAATTGTTGTATAAGCTGCTACACGTCGAACTTCCTTTAGCAGCTAGTTGCTAACGTTGCCAGTCTGCTGCTTGGTGTTGGGCAGGCAGAATGCAGTTCATTTATGAGACACTGTTTGCTGAGAGTGGCTTCCTGCTGCTTAAGCAAGCTTGATAAGAGCAGTGAGATTAAACCTTACAGTAAATGTGGGGACCATAAAACCAAACAACGAGCTAAACGAGGCTAAAGTTGTCTGTAAAGCTGCGGAGCTGTGCGGTTAGTCAATTAACAGCCAAAACCCTTTCACATCACATGTACAGTAGTCGCTGAATGATAATTTATCATCTTGATAATTGGGATTTAAGCATTTTTAATAAAGCAACTATGTGCAATGTCTTAAATAAACTTCTCTTCCTATATGGGCGCTATCACCCTTATAAAGTATCCTCTGACAGATAATGTCAGTCCAAGCAGACTTTATAATGACAATCAAACGGTTCCCTGTCAACCTGAGTCCCAGCATCCCCACATGTTATTACCCTTATTGACATTCACAGCATTCATTCCACCGTTCCAAGAAAGACTGGGGCAATTGCCCTTGAGTATAACACTTGAATAAAATTTATATAACTTCCTGCTATTAAGATATCTTCCCTTTGGATATATGAGATGTTATCTATCTGTAATAGATGTATTATTTATGACCAGCCATGCTTTAAAGTCGGCCATAAACAAGTGACTGAACACAGGAAACAAAAGCCAAAGAGGGACAGACGGCCGTGACTGTGTTGCATCAAGGCATCTAAAATGCCCCTCCGCATTACTGTGGAGTCTATAAAGGCCTGATTAATCACATAATAACACCCCATAGAATTATATCACCCTCATTATTACACACAGTTAAAGCTAGAGGAAGATTTTGAAGAAAATGACAAGACTATACCTCAGCTTTCACCTCAAACAATGTTGTATTTGACTGGGAGGTTTTCACAAAACATTAAATCTGGGTAATAGACTGGCGGCGTCATATCTGCACTGTACAGCGTGGTCATGTGTGACACAGAAATGTGCAAACACTAATCACAAGGTACATTGATTGTTATGTTTAATGTGCCATTTTCATTTCCCTCAGATGTAAGAAATAATTGGAATTTCTTTTCAGTTGCCATGCTAATAGCTTGCCTGGAGGTTAAAATCTCAAAAAGGCAGAGGAGAAAGGCGGGAAAGCGTGATCAAGACCGGTAATTAATTGGAAATATTATGAGGTTTCTGATGGAGTTCATGTCTGTGCGTGTGCTTGCATGCCATCACACTTGCACTATGCATATCTGGAGCCCAGCAGGTGTCATATTCACACAAATTAGTAATTTATGATATCAAATGATTTAATTTGTAGGCACTCAGACTCTGTGTACTTCTGCCTGAGTGACCAGAGTCGCCACAGCAACCCATAATTTATAGTGCTACAGTTACTTGACATTTAGTGCTAGCAGCAGGCTAACAGCTGTGTTTTAGGATTGAGGTGCTTACAAATATTGAATTAATTCCTTAAAAGGACTGGACGACCATACTGCTCTGTTTTAAGAATAAAAATGACTATTTAACTTTAGCTATTGTGGCTTGTCAGTAAACAAGATGTTAGCTGGAATGCTGTGAAGCCTTTAGCCACGTTAGCTACCAAGGAAAGTACAGATGTAATTGGCATACATTAGTTAAAATGTTATTTTTCTGCTAGCTTCTGCGCGATGGACACATCAAAAATGACGCCAAATATGCAAATTAAGAGTCATGAATTAAGCGAGTAGTGCAATTTCGCAAGATTTTAACAACCTGAACTTCAGCAACAAACTCACACTGAGGACGTACCGGCAGAAGTTTATTTGTCGATTTCACGTGTGTATAACGCAAGTTATATGCGCGTATGAAGCAAGTTAACACAAAATATTCTAGCGTTCAAACTTTGGTGTGAACACAGCATTAGAGAGGTTTGTAGCTAATGCAACCAGACACTGATCAAGACTTTTTTAATCAACTACAATTAACTTTCATCAACTGAAAACACACTGAAATAATGACAGCTATGGCTACGTCTGTATTTTGTGAATCTGGGGTTACGCCGACGGGGTTATGGTACCTAACCAAGGCAGTCTCTGTGGTGGTGACTATCATAACTTTAAGCCTTGATAAAGTTCAAACAGGTGTCACATCCAGATGCGACGTTTCTTGCGTTGGTTGTTGACGTTCTGGGATGCCGTATGAGGTTCTGCCTGTTACATGTATTGTCTTTCAAAACACACTTCTGTTTTCACAGGAAATGTAATGGCATTTTTTTTTCCTCTGACAACTAACGCATATAGTTTAGGCATCAAAAACGCGTGGTTAGGTATAGGAAAAAAGAGCAGGGTTTGGCTCTTATGGGACGTGAACACCACTCCCCCAGGAGAAAGTCGGTGTTTGTTGGACCCATCCATCACCACTCCTGCTTGCCCTACTCTGACTTCCGCCGCCTTAACTTTGTCTCTCCACGTTTCCCCAGATGCCGCTGAGCATTGTTCAACTGTAATAGCAACCAGCCACGTATGATACCAACATTAAAGGAGGGCTTTTTGACGCCACAAGTCACTGCCCAAATGCTGGATTTCGACGACTTTGGAGTAAGACCAGGGTGTTGTTTTCACCACTGGCCTGCTTCAGCTGCTGTCAGGTGCACATGCTATCTTTAATGCAGTGCCAAATTGTTTAAGTCGGCATGGACAATCTAATCTGAACGAGCAGCTTAGGTTTAATGCTGTTTTATTTTCAGACAGATTTTCTGATACGTTAGATTATGACAATTATGTTCTATTAATAGGTATACACATGATTTTAGAGAGCAAGTTACCTTCCTTTTTCTCCCCCTCTGATACCTGTAAGGTTCTGAATCTTGATACTTTCTTTTTTTATTTGACACGGCCATTCAAGTCACTGTAGCCTCCTAAGAGGTGATGATTAGATCCCTCCTGAGCCCTCCCAGCTTTGTCAGGCCAAAAGGGTTCACCTAATTCCTCTTGGCATTCATTCCACTTAGTCTCCACTCTTTGCTTCCAACTCCCTCTCTCTCACTCTCATAGGGGAGTTGTCAGACAAGGATAACACCTCTCTGTGAAGAGAGACGGAGAATGAGTGGGAGTGAGCGCGAGCTGGAGACGGCTGCTAGGATAAAGAGAAAGCACACTGAAGCGTCAATTTACTTAATAACAGATCTTTCAGAGATTTTTTTCTATACCTTTAGAAAAAGTGATGACTGCTGTTCTTAAATCTCATTATCAAACGTCTGCAAATTGAAGGGTACACTCTCCATCTGCAGACGGTAGGCGCTGTGTAACGCTGGGCGATGTGGCACAGTCTGAGTCCAAATGATGTGGGTTGATTGTGGTTAAAAAACATTAATTAGTTAAAAGATAATGGAACATATGTACGCTATATATGCCCCACTGTAAGACTGCAATGATAAAGAACAGCAAGCTTGTGATTGATCACTAGTTCATATGACATCTGGATGGGTAAAACCAGTGAGACACACGCATTTCATCACACTACTGCCAGGCTGTCCTGTTGAGCAGCAGTTTCCATTGACGTAAAACAATAATGAAAAATAGAAAATTAAGATATTTATCTCCAATCGCAGTCCAAGTCTTCACATATGAAAGAGTAATACCCCTTTCTCATTATTTCCTATCTGTATCCATACAATCAGCTGTGTCAGTGCCAAAAACTAATCTAATAAGCAGTGCATTTTACCATGATCTCCTGTCCCAGAATACCATTAGCTCCATGCATACATAATAAGGTCTAATTGCAGTTGCATCCTAGGCCCTGCGGACAAATGCCAACACTGTATGTTTCATTTTTATAGGCTGAATTTTTGCCAAATGTTTTGGTGGGAAATAAAAGCCCCGCCGGAAAAGCCTTCCAGTTCTTTCACTCTTTAAAATGGGTCAGGATATGGTCACAACATGACAGGGTGGTTAACTTAAGGCAAACCATTTTAAAGAGCAACATTTAGAGTGGACCTATTTTGATCATTTTCAGGTTTGTACTTGTATTTTGGGTTTCAGCTGGACCGTCTTTACAAGCTTTGATGTTCAAAAACACTTTTTCTTCTCACTGTCTGTGCTGGAACACCTGTATTCACAGTGTCTGTAACGCTATGTATTACCCCCCCCCAACTCCCGAAAAAGCCCAGTCTGCTCAGATTGGTCAGGGTTTCCGCCTCTTTCATATCTCGGCGTCTCTGCATCATCATCATTGCAGCTGGGAGGATGACTGTAACAGAGAAAAGTGGCACTTTATGCCAAGATTACATGTTTCCCTGATGTGAGCATGTAGCTACATGTAGCAGTGTACTTGCAGCATTGTAATGAGGTAGTGCACCTCTTTCTACCATAAAACAAAATCTTCACAACCAGACGTGTTCCAGCAAAACTATGATCTGCAATTGGAAAGAAATGAATAGTATCAGTGATGGAAATTACCAGTTTCTCTGATATTAGCATGTAGCTACATGTAGCAGTGTATTTGCAGCTCGGGACTGTAACTGAGAATAGTGGCACTTCATGTCATGAAAAATCAATATAAGCTTCTACACGCAACTGGGCATGTTTAAACAGAAATATAATCTGAAACTGGGGGAGAAATTAACAACATCAGCAACCGAGATTATGTGTTTCTTTGGCATTAGCATGTAGCTACATGTAGCAGTGTACTTGTAATACCGTAATGTAGTATAGCAAAACTTTCTACCGTGAAGAATCTTCACAACCGGATATGTTCCAGCAAGACTATGATCTGAATTTGGAAAGAAATAAACAATGTCAGTAACCAAGATTACAAGTTTCCATGATATTAGCATGTAGCTACATGTAGCAGTGTGGGAATGACTGTAACCAAGATTAGTGGTACTTTACGCCATTAAAAATCAAAGCTTCAAAGCACAACCGAATATGTTAGAACAATAATATGATCTGAAACTGGGGAGAAATTGACAACATCAGCAACCAAGATTACATATTTTCCTGGTGTTAGCATGTAGCTACATGTAGCAGTGTACTTGCAGCTGTGGAATAACTGTAATGGAGTATAGCATCACCAATAAAAGCTCCTTAATCAAAATCTTCACAACCGCACATGTTCCAGCAGGAGTTTCCCTAATGTTAGCATGTAGCTACATTAGCCACTACAAGCACCGTCTTAACAGCCTTAACTACTATAACAGAATATAGCGGCAATTTCTAGTGTAAAAAAAGTCTCCAGTAAAAGTTTCTAAACAAAAGTCTTCACAGCCAGACATTTGTAGCAGGAATATAATCCAAAGTTAACAACACTGGTGACAAAGATTACATGTTTCCCTGAAGTTAGCATGTAGCTACATGTAGCAGTGTACTTGCAGCTGGGGAGTGACTGTAACCGAAAATACTGGCACTTTTTGCCATGAAAAATCAACAATAAAAGCTTCCAAATCAAAATCTTGGCAACATGTTCTAGCGGGAACGTTAGCATGTAGCTACATGTAGCAGTGTAGGCTACATAATGTAAACACTTGCAGTAGAATGCTGAGAGCATATGACCCTATGAAGAAATCCTTCACAGCTGTTGTCAGCTTGTCTCGAATGTAGAAAAAAAACAGCAGGAGGCAAAATATTCTTAACCTGAAGCTGCAGGTTTTTGCTCAGGACACTTTGACATGTTTACCTCATTATTTTAAACTTCAGCCACGTTTAAAATGAACATCCGACACTGTTACATTATATATATGACAGAAAGTAAGAAAAAGAGTAATCGCCAGCTTTAAAGATCAATGGATTCTTTTTCTTTCAATCACTATTTTTTCTTACTTAATACAAAGCAGGCTTTTATTTTGGACCTCAATGCCATCTCAACCTCGCCCCCCGAAATAAATCTTCACCTCTGCTGATATTGTAAACAAAGGTCGCGAGGGATACGCCGAAGCATAAGATAATGTAAGTGCGAGATAAATGTTCTAATGTGATCAAATGAGATGCTACATCCACTTATCGTAACACTTACCCCTTGGCTGCCCACTCACACAGCCCCTGTGGACACTGTCAGTGTCTCTGTCACCAGTTGTATGCCCCCTAAATGTGTGTGCCTCCATTCACTCACGCACACACACACACACGAACACACACACACATTATGGATGGCAGGGAAAATGCGGAGAGAGTCATCCTGTCCGCCATCACTGCAGGGCTTCTGGAAGAGTGGACACCAATTACAGCCAACCAGAGCGAGCCAAACACTGCTTCAGTCCACCAGCCGCCCCTCCATCCGGCCGCCACAACCCCCGACACCCCTTTCTCTCTGCCTGGCTCCATTGCGTTCCCTTTGGTCATAGCTGTACGATGGCCAGCCATGTGTTACAAATGGGATAAACTGCAGCGGTTGGGTGATGTGCGTGTGGGTGGATGTGAGTGGGTAGCCATGGCAGCGAGTAGCCAGGGCACGAGAGGGAAGGAGGGAGGGGAGGGTTGGGGTTGTGGGTGTGAGAGGAAAATGGGTACAATCGTGTGTGTATTTGCGTGTATATGTGCGTTCTGGTTTGGCATGTAGATGTAGGTGTTTGACAGTTTAGAATATATGACAGCAGAGTAAACACAAACTCTACCTACGCAGGAAAAGAAAGCGAAACTGTGAAGCTCAGGTCTCTAATGTTCCTCAAGTGCTCATCAGGCGTGTTTGTTTATCCACAAGGTTTCATTTATTCCCGTGGTCCCGACACACTTGGCAGGTGGAGGGGGTGAAAATGACTTGTGCTGGTGCGCGGCGCTGCGCAGCGCTGCCAGTCCCTGCCTTGGAAGCACATGGCGGATCGGCAGGCGCGCTGGGCCACCATATTGACCTGGCACTGACTGACACATGTCGGGGAGAGGGAGGTGTGAGGGAGAGGGGAGGGAGAGGTCACAGATCCACTCGTCTCTGTCATCAGACGCTCCCCGCGGCCCCCACCGTCGGAACGGACGGGAAACATCTGCTACAATGCCCCCTCCCAACCCTGAACTCCCTCCCCCCGTACCCCCTGAGGGCACGGCCAGCTTGAACGCCTGCCACCGCTGCACACAGTACCGCCTGTCCAAACCTGGAGAACAAACCGAAAACAAACAGCACCGACCCCGCCGCTGCCACCGCCGCCACTGCTGCTGCTGCTGCTGCTACTCCCCCCCTGGGCAACTCATCCTGTGACAAACAGGCTTAACTTCCATTTACCACACCTGACCATTCAGATGATTGATGTGCAAACAATACGAGTCACGTCTGATGTGTACATCTGCTAAAAATCATGTTTATGACACAAGACAGGGGCTGTAAGCTAGCGTGAACTTGAAATGCCAAATGGAGTCGCTCAAGCACGGGAGCAGCTTGATGAGATCTTGATCTGAATCCATTTGGATCTTTCATCATTTTGTTGTGATTAAAAATCCCTCCCAAAACACCTTCCCAGATTCATGCAGGGACTCCATCAAACAATTGGACTGGAATGGAGCGCCTGATGTTGGAATAGGGTCGACTGGGAGGATTGATCTGCTTCGCCGTGTTGACAGCTTGCTCATTTCTAGAAAGTGATTCAACTATGGATGCAGGGCTCTAATTAAGCCATCCATCAAGCTGCAGCCGATATTCCACAGGAGAGTCGAGGCTAAAAAGGACCGATTGAAGCAAAAATCCTCATCTCCATACATGCTGTTTATGTCAGGCGGCACTGCTGGGAGATTAAACCACAACAAAAAACCTTGTGTTTTGCATTCGCAGCAGGAAAGGTCCTGCATCGGTTTTCCATTAGCCATCTGAAATTTGTGTTTATATGCACCCCTGTGCCTAATTTTGTCCTTATATCAGCCGCATACACATTTACATTTGCACTTGGCATTTAGCTGACACTGTTATCGTGCTGTGAGTGGGCAGGTAGGGGTTTAGCATCTCACTCAGTAACCATTTGACAAGCCAAATAGGCCCTTGGTGGCTACACATTTTTAGGTTGTGAGGATCAGGCCTGGATTAGAGGTTAAGATGAGAGCTGCAAAGTTGTAGAGAGTGCACAGGCATGAGAGCTAGGAGTGCATGAGGAGAAAGTTTATTAAAAGCATTGATTTAACGACTTCCTGTGAGCAGCTTGTCTGCCTTTTTGTTTGTTTTTTTCATCCACACTAGCAGCGTGGCTCTGGGGACGGCAATGTCAAACTGTTGGTCAGTTCATCCAGGGCTTGAAATTCAGTTTTTTCCTCGGTGTCTTGCAGCTGTCCCAAATTTTAGCTTCAACTGTTCCAGAGTTTACAGGCAATGTCCCAAATTCAAGTCATTTAGTCCATTCTACATCATAAATACAGTTTATTATGAGCTATGCTAATTAACTTGCATCACTTCAGACCAAACAGTTCTACTTCTCGGTTCCACTGGGAAGCCCTCCCGAGAACTACGTACCTGTCTTCTTCCTGTTTGCATTCGCACCACCAATAGGAACACTGTAGTGACGTACTGTAAGCTGCTCATCAGTTGTTATAGCAACGTCACTTTTGCTTTCCAAATTCAAAATCATATTGTTTTTCCTCTGTCACATATATTCTCAGCAAAGCCTGGAATTCACTGTCCATCCATTTGTCCATGTTTTCTTCCATTTTTTCCCCCGTTGCGAGCTGTTGTTTGTGTTCTGTGTTATCTGTTGTTTACACAGCTAACTGGTTTTTAAAAATAGCAGTTGCTGGTGCTGCATTGGCTCTGTTCAATCAATCAGCACGTCACTCAAGGATCCTCTTGTGCTGGGAGAGAACCTGCTCTAAAAAACGAGCTAAAAAAAGTCCTTCAAAACGGCACTCAAAGAACTACTATTGTCTCTAGTTCTTATGGTGTAGACAAAACAAAACGGGGGGCTTCTTAGTACTATGAAAAAGTTCTCTTAGTCCCAAAACTCGCCGCCTGACTCACTCTGGTCTGCTGTCGAAGTTCTATTAGTTGTTCCCTGAACTTATATCTGAATAAGACATTTAAATCACCCCAGATGTTGTGGCCACAATTAGTTTTTATTAATCTTATAGTAATTAGTTGAGTCCCTGTTTCTTGATTAATTCCAACTGTTTGCTCAGAAAATGAATTACTGCAAAATAAAAACAAACACACAGACACAACTTCACAGTTTAATATTCAGTGGAATTTGTTTTGAGTTCTTATGTGCATTATTCTCATCATTAGCATGTCCTTACAGCAGCCCTCACTAATCCATCCAGCCTGTTCTCACTCCCAGGACATGAAATACAGACACTTTGTGATGCCTCACAGCATGAGATAGATGCCAAAGGCAGCCTTTAGCATATTTATGTGATGTACCGGGCTCCGATGTAAAGACAGATTTTATACTTGCCTACACCGTTGTGAGCATTTTTACTTGTGTGGTGGTGTGTCTGTGTCGCTCTGCAGTTACACCTCCAAAACACTAGTCAGCAGTGAGGTTTCTGTGAAGTGCTGTAAAGTTTGGTTGACTCAAAACACACATTAAACACACATTAAACATGGCTTAATAGAGACTGTTTCAAACACAAGTACACAAATCAGCTTCACTATAACTCGCAGCATTCACAGACAAACACTTGTCTTTATCTCGACACATTTTCCCCACAAATACAACATGCTAATGTTTTTAGCACAAGCCTATGGCATTTTACATTGTATAAATTAGCCTAGAGGCTAGCAGACTTTTCCTCTACTCCTATGAAGCCAGGGACAACAGCAACATTTAACAAAGGTAACGTTACAAAATTCGGCTCCATTACAACTCACAAGGTTCACCAACAAAACAACTGTCTTACACTAAACATGTTTTCCAAACAAATACAACATGCTAACGTTATTAGCACAAGCCTATGGCATTTTACATTGTATAAATTAGCCTAGCAGCTAGCAGAGATTTCCTCTGCTCATATGAAGCCAGAATAAATCACACACAAGACTTAAAATGCTATTTTTGTGGAGGCTTTATTGTCTTCACAATTTATTGTTTCTTATCTGTGAAATTAAAGTAAATAAAAGCTTTGTTTCCACTGAGGGAAATGGTTTCTGCTTACAAAAATAGACATGAGGTCTGCGTCAACGCGACATAATGTAGTTACATTTCTGGGGCAGGTGGGGTAAGGTGGGGAGTAGTGTAAAGGCCGAGCTGTTTCAAGTGTGGTAGGAAGGAGGGAAACAAAACCATACTTAAAGCCAGGAAACCAAAGTTTGTGTTTTGGGTGAAGCCAAAGGTCAGTGTTGTTTTAGCATAATGTTACGCACTGACATTACTCACTTCACACATTTACTTTACATCACATTATGTTACGTTACAGGTGAACTTATTTTTACGCAAAACATGATCTTTTCTCCCAACCTAACCAAGTAGTTTTATTGCCTAAACCTAATGTAGCATGCTAATGTAATTTGCAAATGTTAGCATGCCATCACAATAAAGCAATACAGTGAACATGGTAAATATTAAACCACCTTAGCATCCAGATTTCAGTGTTATTGTGAGCAGGTTTGAATGTTGACATTAGCATTTAGCTTAAAGTACCACTACTCTAAAGTTCGGCCTCACAGAGCTGCTAGCATGGTCTTACTTAATGCCAAATATAGTGTTATGAACTTACTGGTTATGCAATTATACATGCAGAAACACAAAACCAGAATCAGATGAGTAATTAGTAATTATGTGTCCACATTTTGGTCTGTATGTTACAGAATTCATTGTGACTCACAGTACATATGAATCCACACACCACCATTCCCACCTTTATTAACATTAGCTCCTCACACAACATATATTACATGTAGGTCCTCCTCCGCCTCCCTCTCGCCTCCTCTCTCCTCATCTAAACCTGTTTTATATTTATGATGCTGATGATGACTTTTAGTGGTAATCTGTTAGACTTCCCACAGTTTATGACTATCTATTTTGCTGATGTAGGTGTCTGACAATTTATGATGGGGCACAAATGACTCCTCAAAAAGGCGGCCACACACTGGGTTGATGCTCCCCAAAATTTTTATTAAGCCCAGCTACGACATTACGTCCTCATCAGGTAAGATGAAATGATATTAGAGGAAATAGCAGGGCTGGTGTTGCATGGCTGCTACAAGTGAAAGGGAATTTACTAAGTCTCTTAACATTGGGAAAATGTTCTAACCTGTAGTCATTTATTTCGGCCCTTGTTAACAGTTTTCCCTCAAGGAACGCACATACCAGTAATAAAGACTAAATAACAACAAGGCTCTAAATTAAAAGGAAAAATTAAAGGGAAACAAAAAAATATAGACCAAAGAAGTGTAGGATGAAGCTTAAGCTTATTATAGCTACCTTTTTTCCTAGCATGATCGCATAAGAAACTCTTTCATTATGGGAGTTACCTGCCAAAATACTCCTCACTTTCTTCCTCGTCCTTTCTCTAAAGATTTGGGTCAATGGCTTTTGTGACTTGCCAACTATTTTACGCCACTGTCACAATCCTAGTTAATTCTTGAATGTAGAGTTAAGATGACTGTACCAGGCAGAGAGGTGAAAAGGTAAAACACTCTCAACCATTTTGTACAATAACTCTGAAAACTACTGACTAACACCAAGGCCACGGAGTTTCCTGAGAGGATAGAGTCACTGTGTGCACCTCTCTAAAAAATATACTCAGTATTTTCAGAGAAGCTCATGTGGGAGGTCGGAACTGTACCAAGAAATAAAAAAAATTCCATAGTTTCAATGTTGGCCATAGTTGCCATACACAGTAACAGCCATACTAGAGTTTAATAAATTTGCGAAGTGAACGATGCATTTTGAATTTTTTGTCCAATATTATCTCATCCCTACTCTTCATATTTTTCAACTCCGCATTATTGTAGTGACACCAGGGGCAGCCTTTTGCATCGTTTCTTGATGCAGAAGAGGTTGGGGTAGGTTTAGGAAACAAAACTTGGTTATGGTGAGGAAAAGTTCACAGATGTCACTAAAAAACAACTGTGCCATTTTAAGTCGCACCAACGCCTTCAACCAATTTTTTTGCACTGCTCTCCTGGGTCAAAGTCCAACGTTTGTTTACTTGGACACTGCACTCCTGGGCCAAAGTCTAGTGTTTGTTGGTCCTGAACAGATGTCTTCTAGGTCAAAGTTCAGTGTTTGTTGGTCTTGAATACCCTTCTCCTTGATCCCAGTCTGGTGTTTGTTGGTCTTGAACTCTGCTCTCCTAGGTCAAAGTCTGGCATTTGTTGGTTTTGAAAACTGCTTTCCTGGGTCAAAATCCTGCGTTTGTTGGTCTCAAACATTGTTCTCCTAGGTCAAACTTTGTTGTTTGTTGTTCTTGAACACCGCTCTCCAAGGCCAGAATGCCAAAAAAGTTCTGGAACACCATTCTCCTAGGTCAAAGTTCAGTGTTTGTTGGTCTCGAACTACTGGGCTCTGTTCCAAAATCCATACTGCCATGAGTACACTTACACACAGTACACTGTCCGCACTTACAAAGTGCACATATTTCAGCAAGTAAGTGCTGTTCTGATTCATTACTCTATGGCGCACTTACTGGATGTTACGATCACAACTAGGGCTGCGACTCGTCAGTGACATCACCCGCCAAAAAACTGGAACAGACGGCAGGTCAGTGGTTCCACCCACTGACCTGCAAGTGGCCCCGCCTCTTTCACTAAGTAGCTAAGATGGCGGCCGTTGAGTGCGAAAAGTGTGCAATGTTCCACACTCTCAATTTTGGCCGTTATGAGTACACATCCGGGTCTTTTAGGTACGCTTCTTTTTCGCTGCAATCGTAACGTGAACGCCCTAAGTACCCAAACTAGGTACGATAAGTACAGAAAATATGGGTATTGGAACAGACCGCTGGTGTTTGTTGGTTTTGAACACTGCTCTAGTGGGTCAATGTCCGGTCTTTGTCATTCTTGAACACCACTCTCCTGGGTCAGAGTCTGGCGTTTGTTGGTCTTGAACACCAGTCTTCTAGGTCAAAGTCTGATGTTGGTCATTCTCAGACTCTGCTCTCCTGGGTCAAAACCCTGTGTTTCTCGGTCTTGAACACTGCTCTCCTAGGCTAGAATGCCAAAATACTGGACTTTGACCTCCAAGTCCAGTGTTTCTGGAACACCATCCTCTTGGGTCAAAGTTCAGTGTTTGTTGGTCTCGAATCGCTGGTTTTTCTTGGTCTTGACCACTGCTCTCCTGGTTCAAAGTCCAGCATTTGTTGGTTTGGAACACTGCTATCCTGAGTCAACGTCCAGTGTTTGTCATTCTTGAACACCACTCTCCTGGGTCAAAGGTCCGGTGTTGGACCCATTCATCTTCACTCCTACCCAACCTGAGCGGACTTTCACACACTTTAAACTATGTCCAATGCTCTGAGCATCTAATCATGACACAGATGAGTTTACATTGGAGTTAGTCAAAACTTAACAGTGCCTCTGGTGTCACTATAATCAAGCTGGGGGCAATTTACCAACAAGTGTATTTTGACACCCTGGGAGTCAGGCCAGGCTGCCTTGTTACAACCATTGCAGAAGTTAACCTCACTGACAGATACACTTTAATTCTTTAAGTTTTTCCTCACCCTTGTTTTTATGTCAATTACTATGATTTACTCCTAATAATAATAATATAATAGAGCCACCTCCAGATGTACCGTCGTTCACTATATTTGCTTGTTTTTTTGGCACTGTGTCCACAATTTTTGTAGCATCCTCTTGGATGCATGCTGCTAATGGTCTGGCACCTGGTTGCTACCTTTTTAAAAAAAATTCTGACCTCACCCAGGAATAAATGAACACATAAGAAGAAGAAAATACAGGCAGAGGGCAGAGTCTCTACAGAGAAATACACTCTTGTGGGTCATAAGTGGTGTTTGAGATGGATTACTTTTGCATGAGTCTATACGTTGTTCTCTGGGGAAATCCTGCATAGTTTACCTTTAAAAGGCCTCTACCCAGTTCAGAATATCTGCCTGACTGACCAGTATGATGGCTCCTGTTTTTACCTCTTGATCAGACTGCAACCCAAATGCTAGCCCTAGGCAAAGCTCAGTGATGTCCAATGTTTTATTGAGATGGTTGCCAACACACAGGCCTGTAATCCAATGGTCTGAGATAGAATTTAGCAGAGAAGTGTTGTGTTCACAAAGCACACAAAAAAAAACTCAGGGTGCACTGAAGCAGCATGTAGCCTCTCGATGTTCTTCTCCCATCATTTGGAAAGAGTGAATTTAAAATAAAAAAAGAAGGAGAAAGTGAAAATAGGGATCATGATTTGCATCTTAACTCGGTCCCCATTTAGCTGTGAAATAGTGAGCCAAATCAGCCTTTATCCTAATTGGTAAATGACAAATTAGACTTTGCCAATACTTAATTGAAATGCTGGGCTAAATGCACCCACGCTGTTGCTGCCGTGCTGTTGTGAGAGTAATTACCAAACTAGTCCACGAATGTACAGAAGGGGGTAAGAATTATCATTTGTCTTCATTGCTGGAGTTGTGGGGTTATTGCTCTTGGGGTCAAATTAATTCATACTGGCTATCCGTGTGGTTAAAGCATCGAATGTTACACTTGAATACTGATTAAAACCAGTGTTTCTATTTTAGTCTTTCCAGCAAATAATCAGACAGTTAATTGTTTTAACCCATTATGTAACAAGGACACTTGGCTAAGGCTGCTGTGCCCTTACAGAGAAACAACAAGGGACATCTATAGGAACTATTGTTAGAGATGCTTCATACTCAGCCCACAAGTCTGTCAGGTTCAACTTATCTTGTTGACATTGCCAGTGTGGTCTATTTTCATCATTTCAGTAAATAATATATTGACTTTGAAGTATTGCACAGGCCTGGAATTTCTACCTGAGCCCGACAAACAAAAAAATTCAGCCCGAAGCCAATATCTTAATATTAAAACACGCTGTATTCCTGGTCTATTCTAAGTGGCAGAGCTTCCTATAGGCAACATAGGTGGCCACCTAAGGCAACTCCTGGGGTCAGGGCGGGAAAAGTCTCCCAATGCTCAAAAACTTTATTTTGGACATTTACAAAAAATGAATATATATTTGGAAAATGGCCATGCTCAGAGTTCAACATTAACCATGATCTGATCACCCTGGGCCACAAGAAAATAATATGGGGCCACCAGATATTTCTGGTAGGTGGTTCCCTGTGACCACTAAGTTTTATTTGGTCTCTTTTGAGAATGAGACTGCATCTCTCAATGAAATTTCCTTTCTAAATAAAAGTTAAATAAATAAAAATCCCCTTACTGCAGTCCATGTGGATGCAATGTTACAGCTCCATGAAGATTGCGATTAATTTGCTCCTCTTAGATTCTACGAAAACAGCAAACAGTAGCCTACTTGTCACTAGCTAGCCAGGGCTACTGACTAACAGAGTTGTGTCAGTGATAATAGAAAATGTTTTTGGGTTGAAACGCTGGGGCGCCTTCGAGATGAAAGCTAGGAGGAGAGCTAGTTAGCTGTTAGCTGTGAAAAGCTAGTGAGCAGGAGAGTTCTGCAATGTGTTTAGCTAACGAAGCTACCAGCTAGGCAAGCTAACAGCTAACCGAGCTAAGAGGGGTAACAACTAACCAAGCTAACAGAGCTAACAGTGAACCAAGCTGGCAGGGCTAACAGCTAATGAAGCAAATGGAGCTAACAGAGCAGGGCTAACAGCCAACAAAGCTAATAGAGCTAACAGCTAAAGGAGCTAAACACGGCAGGGTAACTGCAGCGTTAAACAGTAAACTGCAGTTTAATGTGACAACAAAACAAGTTTAAAATAAATAAACTTAATGTGACTGAAATACTTTAGCTGAGTACATTAACGTTAAAAGTAATTTCAATTTAAAATTACAGGCACTTAACATCAGTGTTGGCATTCTATCAAACTCCTGTCGGAGATTAAATTACGTAACCAGATACATTCTGTACTAAAGTACATTGGTAAAGTACTTGTACTTTGCCTTACATGTGACTTTTTTTCTCTAGAGCTGGCAAGATAAATATAATTAAATTGCTCAACATTTAAATGTTTTTATTTTGCCATGAACAACAACAGTTGATGATAAATTAAAGCAACAATTAAATTCGAACTAAGATACTGAGAAAATAAACCATATGTTCACAAAGATATTTTCATTTTATCGTTATTTATTTAAGTGTTAAAGTTAAGGAAGGCCGTGTAACAGTAAGATGCATTAATTTGCCTTTTCTGTAGGCTATTGTTTTTATATAAGTTAACATTTGGGTCATCAAAAGTGTTCTTTGGCTACAGAATTTAGTGGTCTGGCAGCCCAAGGGGCCAGTTCTTAAAAATATAGTATTTATCCTTGATGCTAGAGCATTTATAAATATGGTGTCAGAGGAAGGTTACCGAAGGCGCCAAATGTGCCAGGTTAGGTACTGTCTATTCTGCTGCTATTGGTGTACAGCGTCTACTGTGTAACATCATATCTTTTTTCCAAGCGCTTTCTCATTCCCATTACATTTGAATGCACCTTAAAGGTCTGTGACATTGTTCCATAGTCCCAAATTAAATTGAAGTCTCTGGCGCTCATAGATTATAGATGGTCTGAAGTTAGAAAAAAAAAAAAAAACGCATTCGTCTTTTATTTCTCTTTGTACTTCCTAGAACATATAATAAATCTCACGATGATAAAACTTGGCATACTAATCTTGGTCTATTTCCATCTTCCACTTGAGAACTAAAGGGATTTTGAGCCACTGATAATGTTCCTTTCTATCTCGGCTGCTCATCCCTAACCTTTTGTGTTTCTCAGGAGTAGCTATTGTCTGGAATATGCACGGGCCATTTCAGGACAAAAGAAGCAGCCTCTAAGTGCAGTCCCTGCAGTACTTAAGCTCAAAAAATACTGCAAAGTGGAAATCAGTTTTGTGAACATATAATGATTACTTCAGTTCTCTCTCAGGCTCTGCTGTCCTCGTTCAAGGCGCTGTATGTACAACGTCTTTTTTTAAATCATTGACAGACGTCAAACCCGGTGTTGTTCTACTGTACAGCTTAATGTCCACATCCTTTTTACTACTCATTTCGCTGACATCTACTGTTTATATGCAGTGAAAGTGGGAGTTTAAATGTCTCCATCTTGTTTGGGAAGTAGACCTTGATGTACCATTTGTTAAGCATCTTGGTAGACCTTGCTGCGATCTTGAAATATTTCAGATCAGTCATGGAGAGGTACAATTTGTGTTTGAACCTTTCATGGTGTGCTCCAAGTGACATTCTTTCTCTTTTTCAATGTGAGTAGGGGTTAAGAGCTACACACACAGGTGGCATGTGATGAATATCAAGAACACATACATTTTTTTGATTTGTATCAAAGGCCAAACACCAGCAGTGTCTTGAGACTCGTCATTGACTTGGTTTATCCTGACGTCGAGTCATCAGGATTGGCCATTGTTTTATTTCCCACTGTCAAAACACATTAATTGTTTGAAAAGGCAGCGATTTCATAACAAAATCCCCAAATTTAAAAAGAAAATACTTTTGGGCCAATTTAAAAACACCTTCTTGACAGTGTTTTCTGATCTGACTCTCCTGTTATCGACTTGCGAGATGTGGTGTGACCTATATTCATTTTACAAACTACATGTCTGTTTACTTCCTGTTAAATCTACTGTATCAATGCCTTTACCACCTTTACAGGCCAGTGCTTTTTCATCTTTAAGTTAGTTACGTCACCTTTCACAGTAAACACTGTGCCACGGAGCGGCCGAGAAACCAATGGAGGCAGGGGGTTGGGCAGCGGGCCCCATGTTTGTACATGTTAACACGGCTAGCTGGCTGGCTGTCAGCAAAGCCAACAGAAAATGGCTGACACTGGTGCCACATTAAGTGACTAGCTAACGTTGCTAACAGTTATCTAGGGCCCTGTCCACACATGTACCAGTATATTTGAAAATGTAGGTTTTTTTTTTAAGTGTATAGCTTTTTGTCCAAAAACTCAGCTTTCAATGTTGATGTGTAGTAGTGGAAAACTTTTTGGTTTTGTAACGTTGGAGTGTGCACCATTGTTTTCTTTGTGAGGCATCACAAATGAGGCAACATTTTGTGCAATGGCAGATGTGATCCAAATAGTGTCGGTTCTAACCTTTACCTGTTTAAGCATCGCAGGTAAGTAAAATATACATGGTCTTGTGCAGAGATAAGTGTTATGTGGGATATATGTTAAAATGACAGTATTTATGTATGTTAAAGATTTGTAACATTAGAAATGTGGACTTTTACAAAGAGAGGCTTCACTTATTTTCACAAAAAGAAAGTAAAAAATGGATAAATGAAATTAGATAATGTTTGTAGTAGTCAAGACCTCACAAATTTAAGACTATTCAATTTAACTTTTAAGCCCTTACTGTTATAACATTGAATTTAAGACATTTTTAGACTTTTAAAGGACCTGTAGACACCCTGCTTTTGAAAGAAAAAAGCGGAAAACCCTGTTTCCAAAAAACACCCATGTCCGTAGAGACTAAGCCTAAACCACCGAGGCGATTATCAAAATGATCAAAAACAAACACTCTATTCAAGAACAAACGGTAAATGCTTTAAACAATATTTACAAAGCTAGCTGTGAATTAACATGGTGGAGATCGTCACGTTACCACATAAATCTTAATATAATCTCTTATATTTTCAGCCTCTCTTGTATCACAGATTATCGTGAGTAGTGATACGGTACGTTTCTCATGTAGAGAGTGGTTCATGTGGTTGTTTGAGGGCCCTACAGGCGTCTGTACGCTTCAAGCAAAGTGCCTGTTGGATGGTCATACAGTATCCGAAACTCCCTCCCACCCCAACTTCTCTTTATTTCCTCCCTCTACAAACACAGCCAGAACATTAAATGTACTTAAACACATGGGCAGACACCCTCAACCACACACTCAACGGCTCATGTTCACTTGTGTTATTTCAGTTCCACAATCAAGGCGGGCAATCTGATGTTATCTCAGCCTCCCATGGAGGATGTACACACCAGAGGTTTTACCTCTTCATTTCCTCCCAGCGCCACCGCAGGTGTTTCTGTTGGAATGCCAACGAGCTGGGCCACTTGGGCGTACAAAATGAGGAGTCACAACAAATGCACACGGCAAAATTATCCTCTTTCATTAATGCCTCCATGTTATTTCAATTTCCTCCTGTAAAGAGGTTATATAGGAATAATTATTGGGGCAAATAGTCCTGCCGATCTACGAGGAAATAATTGGCTTTTAGCTGCAGAGAGAGATTTCCTTGGCTGCCTGAACACAGAGACAGCTCTGGAGTTGCTTGGCATGCTTACAGCATTAGCAGGGGACCGGCAGTGTGCAGAGGCCCCAATGACAGGGAGAAATAATTATGAACGGAAGCAATGTTCAAGCCAAGAAGCCAATTTGTAAATGTCTCTTGGTTGCTGCTGCTGCCGTGTGTGTGTTTGTGTGCTCTCACGAGCGTGTCTGTTTGTATCTAAGTGCATTCTGTGTGGCTCGGCGTTGCGTACGCGCGTGTCGGTGTGGGTGTTTTTATTAGTGACCGCTGCTCAAGCAGATGCTGTGATGACTCCCCTCTTGTCACCCCATTCTGTGACCTTCAGTTGCCAAGGCTGAGCCTTATATAGTGTAAACACTGGAGGTGTCATGCTGCATTGGACAAACACTGCACGGCAAACATTTACCTGGAAAAAAAAAAAAACTGCTTCTAAATGAAGACAATCTAATGAAATGGTGGAATCCTGTGTGGGTGGTAGGCAATTTTTCTACAGGCGATGTAATGCATACCAATTACCACAGAGCCTGAATTTTACATCAAGAATAAACACATTAACAGGAAGCAATTAAGCATTTTACAGTAAATCCTAAAGCAGATATGGACGTCTCACAATTGGAAACCAAGTTTAGTATTAGGAAGGGGAGAGCGGGGTCGGTTGGGACGCTTTTGTTTTGACACAAAATAACTTCAAATTACTCTCAGGCTATTTGAACAGAAATGAAAATAATTTGATCCCTTAACAGAAACAAGCATCTGCTAACAATCTATCAGGTTTTTTAGAGTCCAACTCAAGTGTGAAAGACACAAGGTTGTGAGATTTTGAAAATTCAGCCTCCCCTGGATGGTTGGGACATCCTGTTCTAGGCTAAAACACATAATTTAAATAAAAAGACATAGAAAACATTTGTTAAATTATTGATAGGCTGAAGCCAAATACTTTGACGAAACAAGTATCTGTAACAGATAATGTACTTTTTACCAGTGCGAGTGTCGTATGAGTAAAATGTGTCATCTACTGTACTCGTAATAAATGGAAATCCTGTGTGCTTTACACAGTCCCCTATTAATTTTCTATATTGTCTATTCGAGGAGCCTATAACGTTACATAAGGCATGAGGGCAACTGTTGGCCATGCTGCTGCCTTTGTGAGCTGGTTGGCAGCAGAATAATAGTTAAGCCACTGGAGACCAGCCATCTCATTTCATCTTTTATTGTCTCTCCCAGGTGGGTTAAAGTCAGTTAAAGCACAGCTAATTATCTGGTCTCTACTATGTTATTAGTTGCCGTTGTCTGGTTTATGTAGCAAGTTGAGTTTATGACAAGTACATGTCTGTAAATGTTAATGATGGATGATACGGGGTGGGTCTGTTATGCTAACGTAATTACCAAGAGTCAGAGCTTTTATTTTTCTTATTTTAAGTATCTGATGTGAGAACACAATGGTTAAGATTTATGGTGTATGGCTGTTGGCAGTGGTAGTTGTTTTCTTCAGCATTGCAGATTTATAATTGTATAGTAGTTAATGAAGTACTGAGTAAAGCTAACGGGGCTAACATGAGAGTCAGTGGTAAGGTCTATCGTTGTGCGCTCTTGCTGCACGTCTGCGGATGGTCTGCCTCACTGGTGTTAGTCACTGGGTCCTCATTTGATGCTGTAAAATTGAAACAAGGTTGAAGTAGAGGTGTCAAAGCTTTTTTAAGCACCTCAAAGTGCTGTTGGCGTGTAATCAGACATTTAAAACAATAGTAGCACTTCAAAGCGTGCATCTATATAGGAAAAGCCTTTGTCTTGTTTATGTCTACTTTCTGTTGATTTGTAATAAGGTAGGAACCATAAATAACACCTGTCCCAAGGACAATGGACACACTTTGGACTCCGGAGTTAGCTACCAACAAGAATTCAGACAGCTAACACTAGAACTAACTGATGGGCCAGAAAATCATCTTTTCATCAATATGTTTTCTGTATGTGACATAACTAAAACTAGAACCACCACACTGTGGTTGTATGTCCCTGTAAACCAGCCAAGTTGTACATGCACTTTACATCCATGTCTGTGAAAACATGGATGCTTCACACACATCCTCCCCCCGGCAGCACAGAAGATCTATACAATCAGCACAGTTTCAAGGTGGACACCCAAGATTAGAGTCACCAATTCAGTATCTGACCAAATGTCCTCCCTTCTGTTCCTGAAGTATAATGTTGAGTAATGGCCAGAAAAGTGTTTTTAGCAATATTATGATGTCACAGTGAAGTTCGCCTTTGACCTTTTGGACTTTTAATGTAATCACCTCATAATTTTATTCTGTTAGACATTTGTGTGAAATTTCCTTATGATTGGTATACGGATTCTTCAGTTATGGCCCAAAACCTGTTTTGTGAAGTCACAGTGACCTTGACATTTGACCTTCAACCACCAAATTTATATTAGTTCATTCTTGAGTCCAAGTGGACATTTGGTGCCAAATTTGGGGCAAATCCCTCAAGGCCTGATTGAGATATCGTGTTCACAAGATTAAGACGAACACAAGGTAACAATGACCTTTGACCACCAAAATCTAATCAGTTCATCACTACGTCCAAGTAGGCGTTAGTGATGAATTTGAGGAAAATCCATCTAGGCCTACCTCAGTTTCATTAGAATAAGACAAACACAAGGTCAGAATGACCTTGACCATTGACAATTTGATTCTAGTCAGTTCATCGTTGAGTCTAAGTGAACATTTGTGCCAAAATTCAATAATAAGATAGATAAGATCACAGTGACCTTTTACCACCAAATTCTAATCAGTTCATTTTTCAGTCAAAGTGGACGTTTGTGTCAAATTTGAGGAAACTGCCTCAAGGCATCCTTGAGATATCATGTTCATGAGAATAAGACAGACACAAAGTCACAATGACCTTGAACTTTGACCACCGAAATCAAATCAGTTCATCATTAAGTCCAAATGGACGTTTGTGCCAACTTTGAAGAAACGCCCTCAAGGCTTCCTTGAAGTATTGCGTCCATGGGAATAGGACAAACTCAAGCTAACAATGACCTTGACCTTTGACTACCATGTTCTAATCGGGTCATAATTGGGTCCAAGTGGATGTTTGTGCCAAAGGAATTCCCTCAAGGTGTCCTTTGAGATACCACGCTCACTAGAATGGGATGGACAACTTGAAAACATAATGCCTCTGGCTCGGCAATTGCCGGTTTGGAGACATAAACAGTTTGGTAGAAGATAAATAAAAGGGTCAAAAATGTATTTTGACTGTGACTTAAAGGTGGGGAAAAGTCAGACGGTCTTGACTTTGAGTTCGAAATTGAAGAGGGTGTGGCTGAGAATAAGCATCATGAATTGCTAAAAGGGCGCTGTTTCCCTGTCACAACAGACCCCACTCTCCACTGCTGATTCATAAAAGGCAAGGGCGTGGGTTTGGTTTCAACTACAGGGGGTCCTCTGCCAGAAAATTTTGAGCATCCAACTCTTAATTTCCTGCGTTCTGGTGTTTTTTTTATGCACCAATTCATACCATTTCTACAAACATTTATGTACTCAATATTGGGGAGAACGTGTCCCTGGCAACCCCTCCAAATTCTACAGCTATGATAGAAGTATATAAATAAGTATACTGTGGGAAAGGCCAAAAGAAACCCACGCTGGGTAGCTCTAACAGCATCTGCTGAGCCCTTCAAAAACCTCGCCCTCAACAACTCGAGGATGTCTCCAGGCCCTCTTTTAGGCAAAGTCATCTCTGTGTCTCTCTCAGCCTCGGGGCCTTGCCAGACTTGGAGGCGTCACCTGGTATGGCAGACGGTGTCCCCCTGTCCCCACACCTGTCACTCCTGCCACAGTGTCCTCTCGCTCTGGTCATCGGCGCTATCAGGGGGCCCCTCTTCTATGACAACAAGCCCCCCCTCTAACCTGCTTGGCGAGCGATCAAACACCCCGATATCTGCCTCCCAGGGTGTATCGAGTCTCTTCTAAAAACAAAAAAGGGGGTTTCATCTACTTGAAAGTCAGTGACTTTGCACTGCGGTGGCTCGACGGAGTGGAGTTGCTGTAAGGATCTGCTAAAAATAAGGCAGATTTTATGGTGGAAGGGGGCGGAGGGGTTGGCAGAGGGGGGCGGATTGGGGAAGTGGGGGCTGGGGGGGAGAAAATGAATATGTATGTGCATATTTATCCGGAAAATGATTACTTGCTGGAGCATTCATTAATCGTTTTTCATAATTCATTCTGTGCATATTCTCCTTTTATTGAATTTAAACAAACCCATTAACGGGGATTAACTTCCCTGAATAAGACTTTGGTTCTCTTCCCAATTGCTTCCAAAAAGGGCCCCTTGTTCCGTCAAGTGGAATTACTTGCGAGCGTCTGCAATCTCCTCGGAAAAGAATTATAGAACACAAGGGTGTGCTACACCGTCCCTCCTTCCCATTTTTGCCACTCTCCCTCAAGTCAATTTATAATCACTTTTCAAAGGATATATCCTCTCATTGTTCTATTTTTTTCAGCAGACGGGTGTGTGGAAAATGTTTTTTGCAGTAATGAGAGCATTATTGCGTGTTGTTTTTAATAACTGGTAATTTGTGTTTGACCATCATCACCATCTCTCCCATGGTTGTTGTCAAGTTATTTTCCTGGCCTTTGTTGCTGCTTATTACATGGCACTAATTATAGCCTGAAGAGAATTGCTTTTCCAGACCCTGACCTCTTCCTTCTACTTAAGGCCATGGAGAGGAGAAAAAAGGGGCGAGAAATGAATGAAACAGCTAAAGGAGGGTATAGGGAGCTTTGTAGCTGATTAACCATAAGGCATACATTAATGATAATTGGATGAGAGGATGTGAATGGAGCCCTGAGCAAGAAATGCACTCCTTTTTTTTCCTCCTCTTTTCTGCGGTACACTCAAGATTCTGTTCATCGCTGCTCTTTTTCTCTCCTCCTCTGAAGAATTAAGAGGAGCCGACAAAGAGTGCCATCTCGTCAGGGTGGAGGATGTGACTACCTTGGGGGGGCAACACAGAAACACTGCATTGTATCCCACTGTGTAATGCTGCCCCAGATCTGTAATTACTGCGTACTTTGCTTAGTACAGTGTGTGGGTCAGTTCATTAGCATATCCAGTTAAATTTAAAATGTTATTCTTTTTTTAAAGATAATAATGTGCATGCATTATAGATTTCTTTGTGCGGTGTGACAATGTCTTTTGGAAGAAAAATATGCACTTCTTGGAATGCTGAAGAAAACTTAATTTCCCCACATTTACAGCATGCGTACACTTGATATGCTTGAATGGTTCAATGAATGACCATAAATTATGTAACAACAAGGACTGAATATCTGATTATTTTTGGCTTTTTGCCTTTATTGGATAGGACAGTGTAACGGCAAGGACATTGCCTTTGAATATGGGACGCCTGCTCTATCCACTAAGCCGTCCGTTTTCCCTGAATACCTGAAAGTTTGTTATGTTTTCACTCGGGACGTCGGGATTTTCTCCAAAATAGTGTCATGTCCACCCCACACACCAAATGTTACTGTATTTTTCACCTGACAACACTGGATATCCACCAATGCCATCCAAGCAGGCCATGCGCCGCCCAATAACAAACATGGCAGCCAGCAATATTGTTCAGGGTGATAAGCCACCCAAGCGGGTGCATCTCGAGTCACAAAGCTCAAATGAGCACACCAATAAAGCAGCTCTGTGGCCGCACCAGCGCTAATACGCTCAGTACTCACGTGTGCAAAGGCACGCTCATGGCAAATGTGCAGACACATGCATAAACACACACGCATGCAGAACATGCAGTCATGGCTTTAGCTTCAAAGTGTTTACCGATTGTGTACCAGATGAGATTTACTTGCCCTGTTGGCACAGCTTGAGAACAACATGTAAACGATGCCAGCCAAGCCAATTAGTTTTGATTCCGACATGAGACAGGAGGCCAAATATCAGACAGGATGGATGGGTGTTGCTGTGACAGTTTCCAACATGAGTGCATCAGATGCTGTCTCGGCTTTAAAAAGAAGATGATTGCAGTGGATAGATGGTTGGAGAATGAATGGAAGACAGGTTAAAAATGAGAAAATAAAAAGATCTGGCATCAGTTCAGACGGGGAGGGGGCCTATGCGCACCCCTTCCTTCGTCACTCTCTCCTCCACCTCTCTCCCCGCTCTCTCTCCGTTCCCCCCGGAGCCCTTTGGTGAAAAAATGTCAAATGATCACGCTTCTGTGAGCACCATCTGGCAGCTCGTGCACTTATAGCACCCATCACATCTCTCACTTTCCTGCCAACCTACTACACTACAGTAGTACACTTAACCCTTTGTTCCGCAGGAGGGAAATCAATAGGAGACACTCACAATGGCTCCTCTCCTCATTTGACCATGAGAACGCTGTAACCTGAGGTCACACCTGAAGTGAATGTAGAGAGGAAACAGCTCACAGTTAAATGTAAACAGGATGTTGAATGTATCTATATATACACATGTAAATATCAAGACATACTAGCTTAGGAAAAGATTTCTATCACTGACAAAAATATCCAACACATTCTCACTCCGACCTCGTCACATACTGACGTTTGGTCATGGACTTTCCACGTCCACATATGACGTAAAAGGTACCCTGGGTGTGTTGGTTGTTGAAGTTCTGGGGCACCATGTCAATGTCTGTCCGTTACATACATTGTCTTCTTTCAAAATACTCTTCTGTTTTCACAGGAAATTTAACGTTTACATACAGTCTCTTTCAAAATAAACCTACTATGCCAGCACAACATCCTGTAGTGTGCCTTTTATATCAGAGATTTTGGCACCAGATGCCGATGCCAAAAGCAACCTCTCACGACCAAGGTCGGCCATTAGGTGGCATCAGTTTGTAATGCCGCCAGACAGACCTTTCGTGGTGTTATGATGAGCCACCAGTTGGTGTGATGGCACCTGTCACAGTAGTATGACAGGCCACTGGATGGCAGATTGAAATGCTGTCGGTAACAACGTAATATAAGGAGCTGGAGAGTCCTGATAGGGCGGACGGAAAGGGTGATGGGTGGGTTCAACAAAGCCTTGACATCAACAGGAGATGCAGGAAGATACCTAGGGCATGATATGTAGTCCTGAAAGTCCACTGACAAAGCAGCGATATTTGACGACTTGGGATGAAAACATGTTGCTTATATAGTTTCGATACAGTTTAAAGAGAGTAAACAATAAAATCAACACACTCACTTCGACTTTGTCACATATTGAAGTTTGGTCATGGACCTTTTACGTCCACGACGTGCAAAGTACCCGGGGTGTGTTGGTTGTTGGTGTTCTGGGACATTGTGTCAAGTTCTGCCTGTCACATGCATTGTCTTCTTTCAAAATACACTTCTGTTTTCACAGGAAATGTATCGTTTACATACAGTCTCTTTCAAAATAAATGCGCTATGTTGATAAAACACCACAAATTTTCCTTCAACAGCTAATGGAGGTGGTTGGGTCTCAGAAGTCGATAAAAAAGTCGGTGTTTCCCATCCGCACTACTCGGACTTTCACCGCCTTCCTTTGGTTCTTGTCCCACCACGCTTCCCCCCTCATGCCACTGAGCGCCGTTACACTACAACGGCAACCAGCCACGTATCATGCCAGCGTTAAAGGACGCCTTTTTTCGTCAATGTCTGACAAGGGAAGTCACTGCCAAAGTGCCAGATTTCGATGACTTCGGAGTGAGACCGGGCTAGTAAAATTGATGCTTAAATTGATGTGAATTTTCCTGGATTATACGCCTACAACAGGGAAATGGCGGACCCCGCCACTATCAATGAAAACTATGATATAGAGAGGTAATTACTGAATGTAAATACATTCAATGGATATTGCAGAACAATGCTGAGCATAAATAGTATCAGCAATGGATTCTGACTTCATTACTTTTTTAAGTATTGCTCCTTTAAGATTGAATTAATGGAAAAGGGACAGCCAGTCAATGATAATCGAGAACACGGTGGCATGGAAACAGAGCTATGCAGGAAACATACTGTGGTTTGTACATGAAAGAAAAAAAGGAGAGTAATTATTTGGGCAGTCAGAGTACAAACAGCCTATTGATTGCATGCAAACAGAGCAGTGTCACTGCAAACCAAACACACACACTCATTAATCGGACTCTGCCTCCCATATTTCACATTATATGCACATTTGACGGCTATTTCTGTATGTACACATTCTGTTGTTAACAGAATATTTACATCGCTCCATAAAGTGACCTACAAACTGCAAAAAGCGAGGCGACGGCGCTGAATTTCCACTCCGGAGATGGATTTGATTTTCACTGCATATAGTATCAGGCAAAGTGTGTTGTGAACTTGATAATCTGGTTTTCCGTAGCGCCCCATGCCAAAAGCAATTGGAACAAGGCCGAAATGGATTGTGTTAGTAGACACAGATAAGATGAATAATTCTGTGGCAATATGGCATCCAAACATTTATGTAGCATTGTGTATTAATCAGTTCAACATCGCCTTGAATGCATTTGTGGATAATGGGCGACAAATGGCCCGGTAGAATGCATTTGGCAAACAGCTGATGAGCCAATAGCATTGTGTGGGTCACAATGTGTCATTGTTGTTAATTTCTGTACAGATAATTTGTTTAATGGAAGAGTACAGCATCTCTCATCACTCCTAAATCCACCTTGAAATGAAAATGTTATTTCTGTCAGACTCTTTTTAAGTAATGTCCTTTGACCAGTTTTGACTTCTGAATCTTGTTTTCCGTCTTCGTGAGTTCTCCAGATAGTGAGAACATATGGTCGTGTTGCTCCGGGCAGTAAAAACAGATTTTATTAAAAACTTGAACACAATTTGTCACTTTGTGCAAAATATAAACAATTCCTAATTATCCATTTCTATGAAATCTGTACTCTGTCAAAGTCACTCAACTCTCTCGTCTGCTGATTGCAAAAAAAAAGTGAATAAAGGCCCCAGTTAAATGCTTAAAATGTAATATTATGACGAGTTTATTCATCCAGCACACTTTCCTTTTAAAGTACTAGTTGCAGAAAAGCACGACAAGAAATATATAAATCACAAAAAAGTGTTTTCTGACACAATTTTGGCAGTTTCAGAAGAATTTGCTGGGCTGACAGGTGGAAGGTGACTCAGCAAAATCTGGAAAAATGAGAGACGGAAGTGGTGGATGTAGAAATGAAGGGACGTGAGGCAGAGCGAGAAGGAGCGAGAGGCAGAAACGGAGTGACAAGGGTGAGAAAGCGAGAGAAATGAAGGGAGAAAAGAGAGCGCGGACAAAAGTGCAACATCTTTCCCTCTCTGTCTCTCTGTTGGACACGTACCACAGGACAAAGTTTAACTTTTCTCCAGCTTTGGAAGGCCTGTTTTTTCCTCTAATGGTTGAAGGAAATGACTGCCAATCCATCACAGATAATTTCTGCCCACCAGAGATATTCATAGGTCATGTCTCAAATATCCATGATTCATGCTTGCTGTGACTATTTCCGAAATTACTGATTAAATTATTGGTTTTAATTTGAGTCCGTCTGTGGTTGGTGGTACTTTTTGTTATGTGGACATCAGCATGTCCTGTTCAGTAAACAAAGAGGATACATGAACCTTAATGACGTTCACAATTAAAATGGATGATTAACTTTAACAAGACTCTTCAGCCATGCTAACGACTCTGTCAGGCTGCACTAAGGCACAGAACATTGAGCTAAATGCTAATATCAGCATGTTAATAGCTCTAATTGTCAATGCTAACAATGATGATGTTTATCTGGTGCTGTATATTGCTGTTAGCTTGCTAATGATTCAGCCCAATTGCCAGTAGAAAATGTTGGCATTGTACATTTTTGCAAACCACAGATATGTTAAATTTGATGTCATGTGTGGTCTATGTTAACAATGTTAGCTCTGTTAGCACTGCTAGCAGTGTCAGCACAGCTAGTGGTGCTAACACATGGTAGTTGACAATGCTAAAGGGGTTGTGCGGCTCAAAATGAAGGGGCCAGTGTGGAGAGACTGCAGGATGGTCACAATGTTTCCACAGCAACACCATCCAGAGGTTGGTACCACTTGTTATCGCAATTGAGCAGTGCCGTTAGCTTACTCCCATCGAAGCAGCCAAGGCTGACGTTAGCTAATCAGTGGGGACCAGAAGGTGGGAAGGGGGCAGCTATGTTTCCATGTTAACGCAGCTTGCCATCTGTCTATCAGCAAAGCTAACAGAAGATAAAAAAATAAAAGTGAAGGCATTCATATCACAAAACATTTGAATTTCACCACCTCTAAATTGATAGCGCTTTAAAATTTGGAGCTAAAGCTCACAGAGTCTTTTGTATTTCATGTCATTTTGCTTTTTTATTCTTAAAAATGAAGCTCTTATTACGGAAAGGGTGCCAGGCTATGGAAAGCAAAACTACTTGAAAGTGACAACCCGAGGTTAATACCAAATCTGTTTCTGATGTAGTTCTGAGTATCGGAGCTAACTTTGTCATCGACAGGTGGAGATGGTGGTGGTTATGACACCTAAGCAAGATAGGACATCGGCAGCATTTCTGGCCGTGACTGTGCCACCAAAACTGGGTATTATGAGCCAAGATGTGATCTTTTTCTAACCATTTTCAACATTCCTGCAACATAATAATGTACAAATATTAGGCTACATATCCATGGTTTCCAGAAATGCCCAATGCCAACATTTATTCTTGCAGTTGAATATTTGCTAACTAAATGTAATTAGTTTTGGAGCACAACAGACGGGGTCGAGGTAGAGAGTACCCTTGTGTCTCTAGGTGCTCCATCCTTGGACTAATAATGAAAGCTTACACCAAAAGCCAGTAAATATCATCAGTTAGAAGAAGAATTTTAAGTTTCCATGAAGATACTAATAAATGGTACAATAAATCACACACCGATGCACTATTTTAACAAAGGTGACGAGCCGACACATCTGACACTACAGCAGAGGCATTAGCTCAAGGCTGCTGTTAAAATGAGTTTGAATCACTGACCTGTCTGAGTATGTCTTCAAGAGCCTTATGAATCTGAAGGTCGGATCAACTGTTTCCTCTCACATTCTGTACATGACTGTGCATGATGTGTTTTTTTTTCTTTTTCAGGCAAGAAAAAGGTTTGAAGTCACAGGTTGTGGATTAAGTAGAAGCCATGCTGTGACCAGCACATGAACAACATTGTTATTAAAATGTTCGGACTGCCTTTGCACTCTTTGAAAAACCTTTTCTGCTCATGAATCATGATCGCCAAACCCAAGTCTAAAAGTGCAAATTTTGCAACTCACATACAAATCGCCAACTCTGTCTCACACTTCTTCTCACTCCTTCTGTCTGCAACATTTATTGTCGGTGCTGTTTACACTCACACGACTCCATCTGCTTCAGGCACACAGAGCATTTACAATCTAATGTAGCTGTCCTGTAAAAAACTAGCATAGAGGACCCTTTTGTGCAGATTTTCAGGTTCATTCTTCTAGAGCTTGTTTACGTTAATGTTCAAAAAACAAATTATTTTTCTCAAACGGTCTGTACTGGAACACCTGTATTCACTCTCTGTCTGAGACACTTCGTTTAAGCACCTGTCTCTTTAAGGCCCCCCTCTCGACAAAGCAAAGTGCGCTCTGACTGGTCAACATGTCCAGGCCCTCTATATCTCATCGTAAGAGCACCGTCATTGCAGCCAGGTAATGAATGTACTATAGCAGCACTTTCTAACTAAGATGCTGTGTTTTCTTCTCATTAGCATGTAGCTAATGACTAGAATGGAGTACAGTGTCACTTTCTGCTGTTAAAGAATCACCAGTAAAAGCTCCTTAATCAAATTCTTCATACCCGAGCATGTTCCAGTAGGAATATGATTCGAAATCTGGGAGAAATTAACAACACTGGCAACTAAGACTACATGTTTCCCTGGTGTTAGCTTGTAGCTACATGTAGCAGCCAAAGACTTTACCAAGAACACTCTACAATGAAAGAATCACCAATAAAAGATATTAACCAAAATCTTCACAACCGCACATGTTCAAGCAAGGGACATTATTTGATTTCACAGACCAATTAAAATCATCAGCAACCAGGATTATATGTTTTACTGACATTAGCACGTAGCTACATGTAGCAGTGTACTTGCAGTTGGGGAATGTCTCCAAGAGTACAGCGGCACTTTCTACCATTAAAGAGTCACCAATAAAAGTTTCTTAAGAAAAATCATCACAACTGGACACGTTCAAGCAAGAATATGATCCAAAATTGGAGAGAAATCAACAACATCAGCGACAAGATTACATGTTTACTGACATTAGCATGTAGCTACATGTAGCAGTGTACTTGCAGCAGGGGAATGACTGTAACAGAGTATCGCCACACTTTCTGCCATGAAAAGTCAAAACTAAAAGCTTCTGGGCACTTTCAAGCCAGAATATGAACCAAAATCTGGGAGAAATTGACATCAGCGACCAAGATTAAAAGTTTCCCTGAAGTTAGCATGTAGCTACATGTAGCAGCCACAGAACGCCTTTACCATGAAAAAATCACCAATAAAAGCTTCTTCACCAAAATGTTTACAACCAGACATGTTCAAGCCAGAATATGATATGAAATCAGAGTGACAATAACATCATCTGCAAACAAGATGACATGTTTTACTGATATTAGCATGTAGCTACATGTAGCAGTGTACTTGCAGCTGGGAAATGAATGCTACGGAGTATAGCTGTCATGAAGAATCACCAGTCAAAGCCCGTTAACCAAAATCTTGAAGACCAAACATGTTCCAGCAGGAATATGATTCAAAATTGGACAGAAATCAACATCATCCGCAACCAGAGACTATGTTTTACTGACGTTAGCATGGAGCTACATGTAGCAGTGTAGGCTATGTAATGTAAGCACTTGCAGTAACATGCCTGCAGTTACAGCAGCAGTTGGAAACAGAGTATTCAGAACTGTCTGCAGTTATGTTTAAAGGGATTACTTTGACGTTAATCTCATTATTTGAAACTTTGGCCATAATTAATATGAACATCTGACATTGTAAGATAAGACAGAAAAATTGGATTGTCTGAAAAATGTATTGGGGTACAACTGCAGTTTTTTTCACATGTAGCTTTTGGAGGGCGACAACATGTAGAATATATGTTTACAAAATATTTCTGTATTTACCTTTATGGCTGTAAAGGACAATGCACTGCCGAAAAAACAATTTCAAGGTAGGAAAGGTAACTGCATCTGCTCCAAGCTCGAATCAATTCAAATTAATTGAACTGCATGAAGGTGTTTACTTGCACTCAAAGATATGCACCATTCCTCACACTAAAAACTACATTTCTAGTGGTCTCAAAATTGTTTCTTAGCATTGTATAAATTAAATACCTTATAGACTTTGGGCTTCTCCTTTGCCTTATTGAATGTGATCATGCACTGAACATTCCAGATTAATGCCCTCCACCCTAACAGACGAGTTACAGTCAATTCAAGCTGAAAAATTATCAGTCCTCTCACAAGCACCCTTTTCCCTCCACAATCTCTCTTCTGTGTAATTGATGGGAGCCCGGCTATTGAGTATTTTACTGGCGCTGTCTTCCCTGTAATTTCAATCAAGACTTTAGTGGGACAAATCAATAGGACAGAGTCTAAATGAGAGACTATAATGCTGACTCTGTTCCATATCTGTCACGTGGCCGATGTATTACACCCGGCCCTTGGAAGCTTTCTAATCACCCAGGCGTGCGCTGCTCGCACGGAGTCACACAAACAGGCAGTCAATAACAACATACCTAGAAATTATGTGCTGAACACAAGGGGACAACATGCGCCAACAACTTTTAAGAAACACATTTTAATTGTTGTAATGTAGTTATAATTTTAAGCTGTTGACCTGAAGGACCTTGTTTCTGCGGTGCATTTTCATCATTTCATCAACACACGTCTCTTCTTTGGCGTCTCAGTTTATAATTTCACGACTGCGGTCAGCTCTTGGACATGTGCACGTACAGCATGTTGTTAGTGAGAATTCCCTTGTCGTCACCTGCCTTTGCAGTTTGTCTTTGCAGTTGGTGGACCGACGACACCAGCAAAGCCCGCATGAGTCAGACCCAAGATTTTCTAGCAGTTGAGGCCAAGTGGAACGTTGTTTGTCTGGGCCTGCAGCCAAGTCTTCCATTAGGCCTTTGGCCCAGGTGAACAGTAATTAAACAAGGCTGCGCTGAGTCGGCACTCCACGTCTCCAGTGCCTCTGCATTCACATTATTTTTGTTTATGTTGCTCTCCAGCGGGTTTTTTCTCATCGGAGATCTCAACCATATGTCTGTTTTTGTATCTATCTCTCGGGGTGCCAGGAAACGCTGTTTCAGAGCAGAGGTTTTCAAAGTGTGAGGTGTGCCTCCCCCCGGGGCAGCATGGGGGAGTTGAAGCGGGGATGCGGAGGGAGAAGCGAGACAGAGGTAATGAGTGAGGTGAAAGGGACAGGTGCATACCGGCGGTCTGAAACAACGGGAAATAGTTGTAGTTTGGACTGCTGATTTGGGCCAGCAGCTGGAGCTGCAGCGGAGGGTGAGAGACGCAGCTCTCAGAGGCAGTTAAAGGTCCAGTTTGTAAGGTTTAGTGGCATCCAGGGGTGAGGATTACAGATTGCAACCAGCTAAAACTTCTCCCGGTTAGAATTCCTTCTGTAGAAACATGCCGGTGCACCATGGCGATCTCTGTACACAAGGACGTGCTCCCTATGTAGATATACACGGTTCATTCTAAGGTAACAAAAACACAATGATTCTTATTTTCAGCTGATTATACACTAAAGAAAACATACTACATCACATAATATTCAATTTCTGCCATTACATCCCCCTAAATCCCACAAACTGGACCTTCCCTTAGCACCTGATTGCCGCAATTAGCGTCATAATTCGCACTTCGTCTCTGAGTCATAACTCCATCAAATCAGAACACAAAGACATGATGCACATATTTTCTGATTCAGTGTTACGTACACTTCCCGGGGGTCTCATTATCATTGACGTCGATCATGAATACATTTCCATAAATACACTTATAAATCATAGAAAAAAAGACGCTCCTTATAGCTTCAGAACTTCCCTGGGAATCATCACACTTATACATGTAATTCAGTATTAAAGACATTACATGAGTACATTGTAAACAGACAAGAGTGTGGGTTTCATTCTAAGTTTGGGGGGTGTGCCGTATGAAACAGACAGTTTGGGGGCTCCTCCACATGAACATTTGTTGGCATTAAATAGTTATTTTCCTGCATTCTGGTGAATTTGTATGCACCATTTTGTACATTTTCTGCATCAGTTCATGCTGTAAATGTCTCAAATCTGGTCAAAATAAAAGTCCTCTGGCACTTTTATGTTGTTATTGAGGGGGGGATGAATGTTCTAAATATTACAGGGGACATGTCCCTTTGCTGCCCCCCCCACCACCATAAAATCTAAACCTATGCAAACAAGAACTGCTTTTATATGATAAGGCATCGTTTTAAGGCAAAATGTCAACAAATACAGGCCTAAAGAACGTCTATAAAAGTTCTAGAGACACAACTAACTTTGATCTGTCATCCGAAAAAACACAGGAAATCAAACCTGTTCCGAAAACTTTAATGACAGATGAAAGTTTCAGACTCAGTGTGCAAACATGACTGACCCAATGTGAGGTCACAGTTATTTATGTGTATATAAAATTTCAGATGAAAGAAACCATGGGAAATGTACTTATGACCTAGACTAAAGGCCCTGACACCCCAAGCCAAGCTCGCCAAGTCGGTGAGCATTTGTTTCCTAGTCAGTGTGGTGTGTTCCAGCACTGTTGACCCTCTTTCGGCCCTCGTTGGCATTTTTTGGCGAATTTAGAGTGTTAAATCGGCGACGGTGGGACCCATCAATGAAAGAGACCACTCTGACTGGCCTGTTCAAGTGAGCGTAAAAGAAGAGAAACTAAAGTGAGGAAAGTAAACAAAAAGCTAAAGTCCACAGGGAGACCAAAACAACTTTGTTACATAAGGTAGAATTTTTTTTTTTTTAGCCATTGAGCTCTTTAGCAGCCTCGGGGCTTTGCTGTTGTTAGAATTACTGTTGCTGTTCAAGAAACAACATTTAGCTTTGTTTAAAATATTCTATAATCTTGCTCTGAATCCATTCTTTTTAAATCAATTCATTTTCTAAAAGGCCGTTTTTAGAAATTGAAAAGAACCGATAAGGAGTATCGATAAAAGTAGTAGCGTCGAAATAATGTTAACATTCTTTCAACATTAGATTGTGTTGTTTATGTGCTAACTGGCTAACTAGCATCAAGATGGTCTTCCGGTTTTCCTTTTTGAATGACAATCTGCTGGTGTGCAGAGTTACTTCCTCTTACGAGGGTGCAGAATGTACGTGCTGGTTGGCCGTTGGCCTGTAGGCTATGCGATGTGTTCATGTGCAACTTTTTGGCCTAAACACAGGTGACGTGAAGCAACAGTCGGCTTCCATTGCCTGCTAGTTATCTATAGCTGCTTTGGTGTGTCGGGGCCTTGAGGTTGTGATGGCGGCTGTCAGGGAGCAGAGTCGCCTCGTTCTGTCGGGGTGGTGATAATGTATTAAAAGACCGAGCATCGTCCATCAAGTCATCCATCTTTAATAGCCACAAATATATCCACTTAGGGTAGAAAAAAGACGGGAGAAAGCCCGGGCAGGGGTGGATAGAGATATTAGGGGCCTGAGTGCAGGCCTTTTTGTTGTTGTTTGACTCTCCCTCACTCGCTCCCCCGTTTGCCGGGAATCTGCAATCAGTGGCGGGAGGGGAGGAAGTGGGGGGAGGGAGAATGAGGCGGGGGTAAGGTCTGAAGATGAGATAGGGAACGGTACATGATGGAGAGAGGAGTATTTCAACAGCAGAAGGAGCGATAACAACCGAGAAAGCACATAAACAAACAATAAAGAGATGACACACGGACACTGCAAAGAGAAAAGAGGGAGGTATTGGTGGTGGGAGTGATGGCAGAAGATACCCCCCTCCCCTCCTCTTCCTCTCTCCACACATCCCCTCTTTTCACTTATCCTGCTCTCCTCCTCCTCCACCGCTCTCAGCCACATGACTATTGGTTAGCGAGCAGCCCCAGTGGGGAGACGGAGGGAAAGACAGAGGGAGACTTAGAGAGAGGGATAGTGCTGAGGCTGCATTCACAGAAGATTACAGTGCAGGCTCGCTGATCAGCCTCTCCACCATTTTCTCTCCCCCTGCACAGAGATGAGCCTCTCTTCCTTTGATCACTCTCACAACCAATGGGATCACACAGGTAGAGAAAATAATGAAGACCCCCCCTCCTCCTCCTCCTCCTCCTCCACCCCTCACACACACCATTGTAACCAAGCTGGGAAATCAGATTGTGTGCAGTCGAGACGCTTTCAGGAGACAATATTCATATCTCATCTGGGTTTGTATGCGAGTGAGGGCGAAAAGTAAAAGCGTGATGATAGGACACTGCGATTGAACTTGAGCATCTCTGTGTGTGCGAGAGTGTGTGTGTGTAGCTCATGAGGAAACAGAGCGATATTCAAATCCCCTGATTCATTCCCAGCAGGAATGAGGATCGATAGCTCTTTATGAAGGGACTTAGTGAACTAATTAGGTAACTGAATGGCTGTGCATTTCTAATGAGCTGACTGTGTGCACAATGTGAATTAAGTTGTGAAACAGCAAACTAAAGGTGACTTAATTCATGAAACCCCTCCCGGATCCGTCATTTTAACACTCGCGTCAACACGAGCTCAGGTGTGAGCGCACGAAACCATGATTTTTGTTCCTCTCGTCAACATAGCGACGTTATTGTAACGCGCAGATGTTGCTCTTGTTCATGTGTTGATTCCTATCAGACTCGATTATTCAGGTTTGGTGACGTGAGTAACACGTTAAGCGTGAAACATCAAAAACTAAAGGCTGGAAAATGGAAAGTAGGAGGCTATGAGACAGGAATTATAATTAAGGCTAATCTCTGTATTGCTTTCTGCACTCCAGGCAAAACTGTTCCTCGGCATCTGTATTGTGTGTTCTGATGAATCTCTACAGAGAGCAGAGAGTAATATTTGCTTTCAAACATTTAATTTGTGAGCAATACTGTAGATTAGCTTCCTCCCTCTCAGGTTTGATATTACATTAGAACATTATATTCCTTGAGGTTTTTGGCTATATTTTCATTTGATGAATGTTGCATGCGAGGGGTGCTCAGGCGCATCGCTGCGGCGCTCAACAATCACACAGCGGAGGACTGAATATCTTGTGTTTGTCTCAGAATTATCTAACAAAAGAGACTTTTAGTTTCACAAGGCATGATGTGTCTGACTGAAGTTTCCCACAGGCTTCTCCTTCTAAAGGTGTGTTCAGACTACTTATGGCAAAGGTCAACCATCAATTGGTCAACTGCCAAGACTATTTTTGACCAGTTTTGACCCGGAAGCAGACTGGCCGTTCATAACCTGGCATCAGGCTTCCACACCAACACAGCTGTGCTCCATCATTTCAGATTTCCTTCATTTTCAGGCTGGTTTTGTGGATTTGGAGCTAAATGTTGTGCCTGGGGCACGTCGTGTATTAATGATACTCGTTACCTGGAGAGGTTGGAAAAAGATATACGTTTCTTCCCTGTTCCAAAACCAAAATCAAACCCTGAAAAGTGTAGGGTTAGCTAGCTAGCTACTGAAGATATAGCCTACTGAATGTATACACATGCTGCTTTTGCGATGCCACACAGCTCGTTCAATATCAGCAAAGTTTCCCTTTATATTCATTGTGTTCTGTGTTGATCAGCAGTGATGTGGTGGTTCACTTTTACACTGTGATCTGCAGCCTATAGTTGGGCTTTAGCTTCTAACTATCTTTGTCTTTTTAACCTGTTGTTGCTGCTGAGTCAGTTTGACATCCTGGATATATCCTTCAAACACAGACTGTAGACCCCTCTGTCTGCTTCTCTCTGGAATCACTGCTTCATTTGTCCAAAAATATGATCATATTTCTTCAGGTTTGTGACAGTATGGGCTCAATGCTTACTGCGACAGCTTGTCGGACCATCGTAAAGGGGCGGGGCTTAGCAAAAGGTCAATTGAATTCTTTAGTATACTTCACCGTGCACTAGAGGTGGTGGTAAAAATCGATTTTATGTGGCAATATCATATCGTCAGACAGTGCTAAATACTGATTTAGTATCATATAAAATATTAATATTACAAATACAAATTCAACTTTAGGTAGCCTACAAGAAGAATATAATCAATTGCTTTTTCAGGAATAGCGCTTGGAACATTACCTTGACAAAAATGGGACCAATATTACATGGCAACAAATAAATGGAGATGTTGGCCCGTCAGAGACGTAGCATGAAATGTTCAATTAAAAAGATGTACAAACAGCTGAACGAGTCATGATGACAAACTGACTGCATACAATGCATGACCATATTTTAGCAGAACAACATTACTCAGATTCACAATGAGTTAATAGATGAACAAGTTCTTTTTAATCATACAAACTCACTTGAAAATCAACATAGGCAACTGAATTGAAGGAAATAGCCTGTTAGCTAGTTAGCAGCCAGTTAGCTAAGCCAGCACACTGTCATATGGTCTCTCCAAAACATACTTGCGGCAAATTTCGCACCGAAATATTAAGAAGGGGAGGAGTTTCGCAGGCATATCGGATGTCACAGAGATTCCTAGGTATGAATGGACTATTGGTTGACTTGTCTCCGTACACATACGTAAGTGAAAACAAGGTGTAAAGGTCATCATAACATTGACATGTAATATGTATGTGCATTTATTTTCCTCCTAGACATGTGTTAACACAAATGTGTGTAACTTTTAAAACTGTAAAAGTACCCCGCGCGGGAAATTGGTGGTGTACGTTAGCGTGTGGTGCAAAACATCTCCCATCCATACACAACCACCGGCCAATGCAACTGGCCTTCATCTAAGTTTAATTTCTGAGCCTTCACACTGATGTTAGGACAGTAATTAGTTTTCATATAAAGGCAGAATGAAGATACAGTGTTTCCCATGGTCTCTGCAGCATAAGCTATTGTGGCTCTGCCAAACCAGTGCACATAATGGTCAATTTGTCGCCAGTAAAGCTCTGCAATTTGGCCCATTGAGCACATAAATACCCTCAACTCAAAAGCCATAAGAATCATCCCAGCACTTTTACTGAAAGATGCTACAAACACAAGCTGATTTGCATTTAAGGTAGCAAATTGCCAAACTGGATGGGGTGTAGCTGCAGATAAATCAGATAATTTGTCAGTGAAAATGACCACTCTGTGATGGAACAGTCATTTTTATTAAAGAGGGTACAGCTGGGCATTCATCAGTGTCAGTTAGGGCTGTTCATGGCAACACTCATAAACTCTCTAAATGCACCATTTACAGTAATTCCATCTGCCTGCCTGCTGCGTTACATTTCCACGATGAGCTCTCCACCAAAGGGAGGCTGCAATTAGCCCCATACCTTGTGGCAGGCACACACTCAGCATACTTCTGCCTCTCCTCCACAGCTCAAGAAATGGCCAGTAATTATTGTCAGGGAGGATATTAAAAGGACTTCAGATGGGGTCCATTTCCTTATAACAGTGTGGGCCTTATGGATCATGTATGCACAATTAAACAAGAAATGGTCATCACATTGCTCGCGGTCTCTTAGCATAGGACTCTTGCATCATTGAAGTGCTACCAGATTTGACTAATTGCCAGCTGATGATGGCTTCATTTCTTTCCACTGGAGGAAAAGAAAAGCTGTTGAGTTCAAGAACATTGATCGCAAAGAAAACTTTCAAACACTTCTGCTTTTTAACTGTGGCTCTAGGGACGGCTCCGTTGGCTGGTCAGGCCACAGCTTTGGTCCAGACTGAAATATATTAGAGTGGTTTCACACCTGTCCTGTTCAGTTCAATCGAACTCAAGTTCATTTGCACCTTAAATGCGGTTCCTTTGGGCAGGTGTGATCACAGGAATTGCACTCAGGTGCGCACCAAAACAAATGGACGAAGACCTTCTTGAACAAGGGGTCTCGGTTTAGTTACAAATAGTTCGGTGCATTTTTTACAATCTATGGCGTTCACACAGCACTTTGCCAAGCACACCAAACACTGTAAATAAATGTCACATGGTCGAAATTGTTGCTAATCTATTGGACAGTGTCCCAGTAAAACTTGGAGACACTTCCTGGTCTCAAAAATAATGGAGCAAAACCAGATTTGTGTGTTCTTGGGTTTTCTGCTTTTGCTTTGGTGTTTCTATCGATAAAATATTTTGAGAAGGCAGTAACCTCGCCCAAATATGCTCACTTCTGGCTCCAAAAAAACAAGATGGCAACGGCTGTAATGTTGAACTCGCATGCCAAACATTGTAAACAAATGTTGCAGTCGAAATGGTCGCTCATCTGTTGGACAGTATATCTGAACAAAACTTGAAGACACTTCCTGAACTCAAATAGTGGAGCAACATCAAACATCAAGTTTTCTGCTTTTTGCTTTGGTGTTGGAAGGTGGTGATCCGCAAATACGGTCACTTCTGGCTCCAAAAAAACAAGACGGTGACTGCCGAAATGCTGAAATCAAGGTTCAAAACCGGAGTCCACAAACCAATAGGTGACACAACAGAAGCTACGTACATTATTTTTACAGTCTATGGCGTTCACACAGCACTTTGTCAAGTGCACCAAACACTGTAAGATAATGTTGCAGTCAAAATGGTCGCTCATCTATTGGGTAGTACATCTAAGTGAAACAAAGAAGATACTTCCTGGTCTCAGTCAATGGAGCAAAATCAAATTCATGTGTTCTTGGGTTTTCTGCTTTTTGCTTTGGTGTTTCTATCAATCAAGTATTTTTAGAAGGTGGAGAACAATATGAGCAGCTGCCAAGAAGACAAAAAGTTGTCGAGCATTTCAGTCATTGAATGGGACAAGCGAGACAGTACCGAAGAAGAAGGCGGGCCCTGATGAGAGTGAGAGATGTGTTGTCCTTGTTACACAGACAATAACCAAAGTATGGTCATGGTAAGTCATTGATTAGCACTGATTTTCGGTTCGCTTCCTACTTTGGGTCGGATGGCGTTCTAACCTAAAGTAAACTGAACTCGAGTGCACTTGGAAGGGAGCTAAGAGCCATGTTTTTAGGTGGAACAGCGTTCAGTTGTTCAGACTATTCGATGAAACACTCCAGGGTTCGTTTAAACGGACAAAACAGCTCAGGTGTGAAAGCCAGAATGGTAGCCGAACACTGACAAGCTCTTGAGCATTTGATGAAAAAATGGTAACATATGAGGATATCTGATCTGTTGTCTGCTCTCATATTTGGTATCATAAACAAAAACTATAAAGACATGCAATATTACATTATTCTCTTTTCAAATTGTGGATGTTTAGAATAAATGTACCGCTCTCTGGTGTTGTATGCTCACTTATAAATGGAATTAGCAATGCTGATTTCACAGTAAGGCCTGGAATGAAAATCTCTGTGGCTCAACACAAATAACAAGCTTCCTGCAAAACAGAAATCCCTCCGAGCCGACTCCTATCATCAGGCTGTTGCTGAGAGATCGTGCAGATATGGAGTGATTGAAGGGTTCCAGTCGCTTGGCAGGATTACTGGTTTTGAGATGATAGCAAGATTTAATAGACCTCTGAAGCAAAAGGCAATTCACCCAGTGAGCAAGAGAGAGCCCTTTGCTCCTCCCATTGACCTTCCGCTGCCCTCCTACAGGCCTTTTAACCTTCATCTCGAAGTGACCAAGTCTATGTCCATCTGAGCGAAAGCCTTCCTACCCATTCTTGAACCTATTGCCTTTTCATATTATATCTGAATCTTCAGAATCTGTCAAAGTCCTCAACCCTGCTGACCCAAAAAACCTTTGCCCCATCAAGATTGAAAACCTTCATCATTCTGGAATCAACCTCTTTGAACCCCTCTTTTTGGAAACCCAGTTCTTTTCTCCTGGGTTAAATTTAGATTAAATAACCATTTATAATCATATGAGCGCTCACTTGTCAGCTCATTGAAAATGTACTCACCAAACCAATTCCCACCTTAACCCTTTAATTCAAGCCATCAATTTGAGCTTAATCGTCTCCCCTGACCATAATCCTGTTAACCCCACCTCACTTCTCCTCAATCTTCCCATCCATCCTCTCTTCTTTAGTCTGTGTGTGTGTTATTCAAACCCACAGTGCCCAATAAAGGGCAGCAGTCACACCCTCTCTTGACTAATATTAAGACAAGTCAGTCAGGAGATTGACTGCTACGCTCCACAAGTGACACTAGGAGAAAACATAACACTTGCTGTCAAACCTTCAGAATATTCTAGAGTTCTGATTAGCACTGCTGACTAGCTAAGCTGGCAGCTAAGTAGCATTAGGGGCATTTAGAGCCATACATCCCATCAAACATTCCAAAGAGATGCCATTTCTGTACCACAGTGACCTAGCTGGATGCAATGTGAGCAAGCATCAGCGACTAAATCAGTTTGATCGCACTGGTTTCTATTGGACTGTCCTAACTGTCCATGTGCAACGTGACTGGATGCACGCAAACCTAAATAACTTGGCATCTGGCTGGAGGGCGATTGCGTTTCTGGTCTGACTTGTGAAGGATGCTCAGCAAAGCTAGGTTGTTTTACAAAGTGGAGATGGTGGTATAATATAGAGAGGGAGCTACAACAGTGATATCTATAAGTTACCAATGATAGTATTATTGTGAATATGAATAATGAGGAGGTTCGTACTCAGTCATCTTTTTAGTGGTAAGGCTGACTGCATAGCTGCTAGGTAAATTGTTTGTTTACATGACGTTCCATATTTAATGCATCCAGTGTGCACAGAGAGCTTCCGATGTTACCCAATGCGGCGGGATCATCTGACACACGATCTTTTCCTAACCATAACCAAGTATTTTTGTGCCTAAACATAATCACATATTAACCACAGCATTGTTGAAACATCAAGCTTGAAACACATCTGCTACATAATAATGTACAAATGCTACATATATCCATGGTTTTTAGAAAAATTCAACACCAACATTTAGTCTGGCAATTGGCTTGAAATTTCAGAGCTTGTTGAAATTTGTGTGGCCATTATTCAGTTACTGTTTTTCATGGATGACGGAAGTGGACAGCAAGCTAGGAAGATGTCATTGGGTACATTAAGTGCATGCTAATATTTGACTATGACAATATTCCAAATTTGATACAGCCACATAAACAATGTACTATGTTTGGATTTTCTGAATTAGGCCTTTTTCCAAATTTGGCATTTTCCACTTAAGACATGAGCGATATGCTGGTGTTATTGGGTTTTAATATCAGTATTTAGACATGTATACAGGGCATTTAAAATATGTATCTCAACTGGATAATTACCACAGTTGGTGACATACAGCTTTTTTCGTCTGTTTACGGATGGCTCTATGTGTTGTCATAGCTATGTTGTACACAAGACCAACTTGCCAACACTTTGCGGGGCTAAGGTAGAGATGTATGCCCTAAAGAAAAGCCAAAATTTCTGCTTAGGTGGAGTAACGCACCTATTTTCAAACATTATAAAAGACTTGAATACCAACAGGTTTTTGGATATGCGCACACATTGCACTTAACTTTACGGGGAAATTCTTAGAAAACATCATAATTCTAAAAGTTTTCTTAGAATCACATTAATAGCAGCAACCCTTAGTACTAGGAAGCTTTTTGAATCCAGCCCCAGATCTCTTTAAATTTTCCATCAAATTGGACGAATAGACTTTTTCTCCAGCTACATTTGCCTTTGCAGAATTGCATATGCTGACCATAAATGAGAAGAAGAAATGTCAACAAAGAAATAAACTGAGAAAGCCAAAAGTACTTTTTCATTCTTCTTTCTCTTTTCCTCCTCCATCACTCCCCACTCTATGTCCATGAACAAACAAGCTATAACCAAGCACCAACCTCCAGAGGTGACAAAATGAGGCAGACATAGAAGTGCTAAAAACTGCAGTTCCTTAAATGGCCACTTGAGGCTGGCTCCAAAAGTCAGTCAATCCCTATAGACCCTTATTGTTAAAATGCCAAACTTTACAGCAGAAATTAACGTGTTTGCAGCCTGGTACAAAAAACTGTTTTGGTCTATATAGCTAATTTCCCTATAGGCTGTCTGCGAGGCGTCACCACAGGCTCCGCCCCAGCCTCACCCTCTTGTCCAAATATGGTCACTTCTGACAACAAGATGGCAATCGTCAAAATGCCAAACTTAAGGCTTCAAAACAGGAGTCTACAAACCAAAGGGTGACATCACGGTGACTACATCCATTATTTTTGTACACTCTATGGCTGCTTATGCAAAACCCATCACATGTGGCAAATTATTAAACTGCTGGCAGTAAAGACGTGTGTGTATAATGTCATGCTTTGCTCTGCTCGGCCTCTGTCTCTCAGTCCTTCACTGTTTCCCTCAGAATTTCCAGAAACCTCATCCACACTCTCCTCAAGTCCACATCTGTCTCTGCAAGGCCAACTTCATCCATTATCCTGAGTGACAACAGTCCATTCCGGCCCCGCAACCCATCAGCCACACGTCATTTTGTATGATCTCAGAGCACATGAAACCATTACTCATCATCATTACTGATGCTGTATTAAATGTCAGAATGCACTGCTTGTAAAACCTGTGGTCACATAGTTAAAATACCCCTGGCTACAGTTTTATTTTCTTTCCCAGCACACACACGCAGACACTTACACACACACACACGATGGGTGACATTTCAGGTATGGAAATTTGATGACATTTACAACCTCTGTGGTGTCTTATGAAATGTAAGTAATTGGATCGGGGTCAACATGACAATATAAAAATGAGATGCGTGCTAAGGCAGCCACTTGAAACTGAGGAAAAATTAATTTGGGGTCCAGGGCAACTGCTATAATCAGACTTTTTAAATACTCAATGCATTGTTGATTTTATTTCAAGGAAATTAAGGAAATTATATTCCGCCAGGGTTGTCCCTTGTCTCCAATTTTGTTTGTGATTTTCATGGACAGGACCTCAAGGCGCAGCCAGGGTGAGGAAAAGGGTTCGGTTTGGTGACCTCAGAATTGCGTCTCTGCTTTTTGCAGGTGATGTGGTTCTGTTGGCTTCATCCCGCCGTGACCTCCAGCTTGCACTGGGCGGTTTGAGTGTGAAGCAGTGGAGATGAGAGTCAGTACCTCCAAATCTGAGGCCATGGTTCTCTGCCGGAAACCCGTGGATTGCCCCCTCTGGGTTGGGAGTGAGTTACGGCCCCAAACAAAGGAGTTCAAGTATCTTGGGGTCTTGTTCACGAGTAAGGATTGAATGGAGCGTGAGATGGATTGACAGTTTGGTGCAGCATTGAGAGTGATGTGGGCACTGTGCCTGACCATTGTGGTGAGGAGGGAGCTGAGCTAGAAGGCGAAGCTTTTGATCTACTGGTCCATTTACATCCCAACTTTCACCTATGGTCATAAGCTCTGGGTAGTGACCGAAAGAATGAAGTCATGGATACAAGTGAGGTTCCTCTGTGGGGTGGCTGGGCTCAGCCTTAGAGATAGGGTGAGGAGCTCAGACATCTGGAGGGAGCTCGGAGTAGAGCCACTGCTCCTTCGTGTTGAAAGGGGTCAGTTGAGATGGTTCGGGCATCTGATCAGGATCCTCCTGAGCACTTCCTGTTGGAGGTGTTCCTACCACGTCTCAGTGGTGGGAGGCACATTCGTTTGGTCTCTCTTTGGGGCTATTTTACATCTTTTTTGGTTGTTTTGCCCATTTTTGTACTCATTGTGTCTCTTTGTGCTCATTCTGTGTCTCTTTGAAGCATTTTTGCATCATTTTTGGTCATTTTGTGTCTCTTCAAGGCTATTTTGCATAATTTTTGGTTGTTTTATGCATCTTTGTGGTTGTTTTGCCCGTTTTTGTAGTTATTTTGTGTGTCTTTGACATTCCTTTGTGTCCTTTGGGCCTCTTCTGGTCAGTACGTGTTAATTGGAGTGACAATTTGCAGGTGAAGGCTGGGTAGCACCCTGACACTTTGGGAGGTATTGCGGGGCATGTCCCACTGGCAGGAGGCACGTTCATTTTGTGTTTCTTCTTTTGGTTGAGTTGTGTCTCTTTGTGGTTGTTTTACCCATTTTTGAACTTATTGTGTCTCTTTGGTGTTCCTTTTTATTTCAATGTGTCATTTTGGGCCTCTTCCTTGTCAGTACGTGTTAATTTGAGTGACATTTTGCAGGTGCAGACCAGGCGGGGCCCTGACGCTTTAGGCCTCTGGGCCTGTTTCCAGTAGGCCCATTCAGTAATTCATCCATGATGTTTGGCGATTCATTCCTCAAATCAGGTGGTTGTCCTTTACCTTAGAAAGTTGAGGTGGTTCGGGCATTCGATCAGGATGCCTCCTGGGCGCCTCCCATTGGAGTTGTTCCGGGCACGTCCAACTGGTAGGAGGCCCCGGGGCAGACCCAGAACACACTGGAGGGATTACATATCCTTCTGGCCTGGGAACACCTCAGGGTCCTCCAGGAGGAGCTGGAAAGTATAGCCAGGGAGAGGGATGTCCTGGGGTGCTTTGCTTGGCCTGCTGCCCCTGCGCCCCGACTTCGGATAAGCAGTTGAAAATGGATGGATGGATATTTATTATTCTGTCTGAGCTTTGGTACATCAATATTTCCCCCAAATCATCAATCCAGGATTATTTATATTTGGATGTTTTTAAAAACATTTGAACCATGAACACCTTTGTTTGTATCTGTATTTTTTGAATATTTATTTTCTAGTCTTAAAGCACTCCAAGTACCCACTACCGTCACATCAGCATTTTTTCTCTCATTTGATTTGTATGGATTTCACTAATCCATTTCAACACTGCATACCTGCAATTAGAGTGAAACTATGACAGCCAATTTCCAATGGTGTTAAGAAATGCAGCCTGAAATTCAGTTTCTTAATCAGATAAAACTTCAAAACATTAGAAGCCTGCCATATCCTCTGGGAGGAGGCAGAGATAGGGATCCAGCAAAGGTTTCACATATCTCTCCTGGGAGAAAATATGTGCTCGGCTAAAATAAATAAATAAGAGCTGAAACAAATAAGTTTGCACTGCTGGGCAAAACACGGTACAGCCACAATGTGGTGTACGCTATCATCTCTGTTAATTAGCAGACTCATTAAATATGTGAACATGTTGATGTTGGATTTATAGCAGATAGAACCTTTTTTGTAAATTGTCTAAAAATGGCAAGGGTGTGATATCTTATTAATTAATCTTGTGCTCAGCATTACCAAATACCCTCAAGCCAAAGGCAGCTGAATCAAAGTGAATAGGCTGTGTGGTTGATGAATTAGTCAAATTGTAAGATAAATATTTTTTGATGTGCGGTTTGATGTTATTTCTCACATATTCATGTAGACTCATACAACAAAAGAGTCCACATACACACACGCAGTCTTCCCAGGCCTTTAAAACTTTGGAGATGTGGAGTATGAATAAATGCTGGTATTGTACATTTCTGCAAACCACAGATATGTTACATTTGTAGGTATTAATGTAGTGGATATGATGAATCTTAACATTTCAACAGTGTTGTGGTTAACTTGTATTTAGGCACAAAACACACTTCATTACTGGTTAGAAAAGATCATGTTTTAGCTTAAAATACCTGGTTTTGGTGGCACAAGGCAACACCTTTTCATCCTAAATCGTCACAAATTGACCTTGATGTCTACATATTACTTGCAAGGTATCCTTCTGCATCTGCTGTTGACAGTGTAACCAACACCAGAACATCAACAAAAGCACATGGTTTGGTTTAGAAAAAAATACATCATAGTTGGGCTCTACATTCATATGGGAAGCAAACAGTGGACTCCTGGGAGTAAGTCCAGGGTTTGTTGGATCCATCCACCTCCCCTCCTGCCTGCCCCATAGGGACTTTTCAGCTTCTTGTATTACGTTGTCATGGACTACATTTCAAACTGACGCCTTCAAGTCATAACACCACGAAAGGTTTCGTCCGGCCACATTACAAACTGACGCCATTTAGCGGTGTATCATACCGGCTTCTGTCAAGCCACATTATGGATTGACGCTGTCTGTCTGCATATCGTACTGCCCCAACAGGTGCCACATGGCCAGCCGGCAGCGGATCATAACACCATGAAAGCTTCCGTCCTGCCACGTTACGAACTGATGCTGCCCAGCGGTGTATCATACTGCTGTGAAAGGTGGCTTTTGGTGTCAGTGTCTGACACCAAAATCAGTGACAAAGTTAAGGTATTTGATGACTTCAGAAAGAGGGCTGCACAATCACAGCTGGAAACGCAACAATGTCTGATGTACTTGAAAAAAAAAAACACTTTTCATGGCACTATCCTGGCAGGAAATGCAGCGATGTCTCAGGAAGAAAACAACCACATTTTGTGACAGTCTCATGGCTGTGAGACAAAATCTTTCATGGAACTATCCCAGCTGGTGATGCAGCAGTGTCTTGGTAACAAAACAATTGCCTTAAGTGACACCATTTCAGCAGGAAACATGCACGAAGTAGTCAAGCTAAGCTCATAGCTCGGCTAATCAGTCAAGTCAGACTTCTCGTCTTGTCTGAGTATACATGCAGAAGAGAAAATCTAATTTCTGACCAAGTATGTCTGACTCCGCCTCGATAGGCGGCGCTGTGTCCTTTTTAATATAGTGTGTATTGCACTAGTTCTGGTTGACCCGAGGAGGAAGCTAACAATGAATGAAGCTCCTTTACCTGTCAGAGCATGAATGTAGTTTCCTTGTCCGTCAACAAGTGCATCTTCTGGTTCTCGGTTGCCATAGTTTGTTTTTCCGGGAGTGAACTGCTGTGCGTTATCTCCTTCTTCTTCTGGGTGAAAGCCCACAAAAGAAAGAGTGGTGCATGCGCAGAACGCCAAGTCCGACTCCAGTCCGACAACGTGGATACATGCAGCAATAGTTCCATTTTCAATCGAATTATCTAGGTGTGTTAGTAGAGCTACGGATAGTCCAATGTCAGTCGGACTAAGCTGTTTACATGCATTTAAAGTCTGGTTTTAGTTCTACTCAGCCAATAACTTTCGATTTCCTCAAGCTGCATGTAAATGTACTGAATGTCTCAGTTAAAAACACTGCTCTTCATGGCACTATTTCAGCAGAAAATGCAGCAATGTCTCCATAAAGATAACTACTTTTCTGTGGCACTATCCTAGAAGGAAATGCAGCCATGTCTCTGTAATAGATACCTGCTTATTGTGGTAAAATCTTGGCTGGAAATGCAGCGATACATCAGTCAAAAAACCTGCTTGTTATGGCACTATCCTGCAACAGGTCTTTGAACATTACCCACGTCTGGTTTGAAAAAGCTGCTGCAGACATACTGAGGACTCGCTGAAAAACAAACAGTTTTGTTGTTTGTTGGTCTTAAACAATCTTCTGCAGTTTGGCAGGCGTCTCGCAAAGATAACACCTCTTGGTGATGATACGACATCACACTAGAAATGTTGATATAATATGCAGGCACTGTACAAATATCATATATCCTTGGTTTACATTTCTCCCTGAGGTGGGCATTAAAAACACCATCTCCACATTAAGCAGTTAAACCGCTGTGTCCCCCCCGCTTTTGTTCACTCATTTAAACCATTTCAGCATCTCTCTGAAGCACCAAAAACCGTCTCCCAGTGAGGCCGGGGCAAAGCTGTAATTAGCCAAATCTTTCGCCTGAAGCTGTTGTAAACAAATCATTTCAAATCTGGCGGTGACCTCGTGGAATTTCAATTAACGACATGAAAGGCATTCAGGCTTTTAAAGAAATGCACTTTAGCACTACTGGAATATTCACAAGGACATCTTTAAAGAAATACGACGTATTCTGTGGAAAATAAATCAGCTTCATACACATTTCCTGTTACACAGCAACCTGGAGAAAGCACATGAAAGCTACCTAACGCTTAAAGGAACAGCAAAATAATTGTCCGGACTGACTCTTATATAATCAATCAGGTATTCATGTGTGGGCAGTAATGCAGGGAGTCCGAACATATTTGTAAACAGGTTTGTGTGGGAGATTTAAAAGGACTGGAGCTGCTTGTTGTTGCTTATGAAGGGGTTGGTAGAGTTTCAGCTGTGCTAATGAGTAGTGATTTATATGATGACAGACAGGTGTGGATGATTAATGATCTGTCAACCGTGGCACTGAGAAGTGTCACAAGATTTGAGACCACCAGCAGGCTTGTTGAAAAGACGACTCTTGTCTCAGAAACAGCTCCTCCAAGTCAAGCATCGTCCAAGTGTGATTTAAAAATGAGTAGACTAACAGTGCTTTGATTGATAAGGTCCTGACTGACCGAATATCTGTTGTGTACGGCTGTCACTCTGTATCTGTATTACAAACAAGAGGAACAGCACCACTCTGTCTGTTAAATAAAAAGGTTACAGACAGCAGCTAGTTAGCGTAGCTCAGGACAAAGACTGGGAGCAGGTGGAAACAGCAGGCCTGGCTCTGTCCAAAGGTGACAAAAGTCCATGGTTCAGGGACTTTTTTAATCAATACAAGAAAATGAAAGATAAATCGAAACATGGTGATGGCATATACAGGCCGAATAGTTCTTCCTACACAGGAAATGCAGATGAAGGCCCTGTCTACATGTATACAGATATTTTTAAAAAGAGATATTTTTCCCCTTTGCTCTAAAAAATAATTCTTTCCAAGCTGTGAGAATCCTACTCTCTCGATCACTGGTTCCCAACTTGGGGGTCCCAAGCCCCATTAGTGGTTGCCATAGCTTCACGGAGGGTCGCGAGGCCTTCTTTATTTTAAGGGGTTTAAGAAAACTTTAAAAATACTTACATACAGTGGACCTATATCTTAGCATTTCATTCATTTCTGTGAAGAAGTAGAATTATGCGTCAGGGAGAAGACAACAGTGAATATTAAAAAAACAGGGCTATTTAGTATGTATGAGTTTTAATTATGAAAAAATATACAAAAGACAGAGACAATAGTATAAAACAATACCAGAAATATCAGAGGAACTCATCTATAATGCAATATTTAGAGGAAATAATCAGCTCAAAATGATCCAAATCGCTTGTTTTACAGAAATTTCCTGCTGTTACTGAGCTCACTATCTGGGTTAGTTGTACAGTTCATCAGTTGTTCTGTACTGTTATTGTTAAGCACTGAAAATTACATTAAGTATCCATAAATTATGTCCCTACTCAGAGGTTGTCAGTTTACGCAATGATAAAAAAGGGTTTCCTTCAGGACAAATGTTGGGAACCACTGCTCTAGATTCTACGCAGCTAGGCGTTAGCCGTCTAGCTGTGAAGTGTCCAGGCTAACGCTACCTTTCTGAAAACACCTACTGGTGATCTCATGACCAAAGAAGCTCAGGTAAACATAGTAGTGATGCTCTGGACATGCGAAAGTTTTCCTCCCACTCCTCACCGACAACAATCCGACTCTGTAAAGTGTCCCATCATCTTCTGGTTCGACAGGTCCTGATCCAAAACCATTGTTTATAGTGGACTTTAAACCCCGGGAACTGAGGTGGAGCAAAGACACTGGGTGCAGCAGATGTCTTCACTGAGTTTAAGTGTGAAGTAATCATTAAACCAAGCAGTGCTAACAAACATTAGCAAACTAGTGTGTACCATTGTTGTTGTTTCTAGCGTCATAACTTCCCGAACGCTCTATTCTACATGTTCACACAGATAAATAGTCACTAGAGTTTTGGTAAATCCTCCCTACAACTTCATTTTCCTGTGAACAAGAGGCCAAAACGTAGAGGAAAATATCGGTTAACAAAAATATCTGTATATGTAAACTAGCCCGTTTGCATTCCCAGGTCGTCAAATATCGAAGCTTTGTCACGCCCCTTGGTGTGGGTACCAATGCGTAACGCACCCTCTGCTAAATGGATCGCACTTTTACAGCACTTTTTTTCAGGTTTGGACTGTGTTCAGAATTTGTATGAATTTCTTCTCAGTTCAAATTCGTTCAAACTTTGATATTTTTTTAAGTGACAGCCCTATGAAACACATAGTGACTAAGATCTATGATTTATAATGAACCCCAATTACAAAATCAAACACCATTTAATCTCATTTTCATTCTACAAATGCTGCTTTTGTTTGTCTCTTTCACTGATTTTGGTGATGGAAAGCGGCAGGTGAGAAAAGAGTCGCTCAAAAAACCTCCCTCCTGTTAAAGCTTGACTGTTGCGAGAGGCCTTGGTTTTATTTGCTTTATTTAAAACGCCGTTAGTCACAAGCTGTAAACTGGCCCAACACAACTGAATCACTTTAACTGTGTGAAACCTTTTTTTTGTCAAGGTCTCTGAGTGTTGACTCCTTGTGAGAAAACACCAGCTAGGCACACACACACACTCTGAGATGAATTAAGACACTGTTATCAGTGTGCAGTAGTAGAAATGTATTTACTACATGTAGTCGATTATGATTTTGTACTTCACAGTGGCAGAACAACATTATCTGATAACTGGATCCTGCGTGTTAGATCCACGTGTGTGGGGTTTTTCTTCCCCGCTGAAATACAAAGGAAATGCACTCCTCATCCTGTCACACCTCAACCAATCTTCTTCAAAAGTACTCCTGCACTTAATTCCCCATTTTGCTTAAACTGAGAGCCCGAGCTCTTAATCCATTATTGGCAAACTGTCTTATTGGCACTACTTTATTACCCAGCTGCTCCTTTAGAAGAGCTCAGTGAAGGGTTAGTGTATTCCCATCACTGTCAGTTTAGTCCAGGTGAATGGCACCAGGCTTTGCAATCTTAAATATTATTAGTGTGAATATTCAGCCCGGTCGCCAGAAGGACATTTTGACATTGTGCATTTCTACACACCATGGATACATTACATTGTTCGTATGTAGGTTCCAAGATACATCTCTAGGGATGCGCTGGGATGCATCATCAGTGATGTTTCTGGGGTCATAGGACGTTTCGGATCGTCCAACATCAGACCCCTTCACTCAGGTGACCCATCCAGGGTTGATCAAGTCCCGAATTGCATCCCAGCAGCAGCAATCCACGGGCTCACCCTATCTATCCAAAGCCACCGAATGGCTTTCTCTGCGACTTCAGTAATGGTTCGAGTGGCCTCCCTCATTACAGCTCTGGCTACTCCTACCCTGAGCGCCCACAAATCCCCGGCAGCCCACTTCAACTGGCTTGCAGAGAGCCTGCCAGCCTCTGGGGCTGTGGACAGTCGGCAGCCTTGCAGAAAGAGATCTTCCTAGGGTGGTCTTTTGACTGAGGTGACGAATTCCGCAACTGCCTTGAGCACCTGGTTGTTGCGCCAACGGCAATGACCATCGGGTAAGGCTTTGGGGCAGCTGCTGAGGAGATGTTGAAGGGATCCTCTCCCAGCACATACTGGGGGCAGGATGGTGCCTCAGCCTTGTCCCAAGTGTGAAGGTTTGCTGGACTTGGACCAGAAATCTGATGCGGAAGATGTCATGTTACCAGAAATCTGACCAAGTGATCGACTGCTGCAGAGTATCATATTTACGATTCTAAAGAGAAGCAGTTCTGATTACATGTGCATCAGCTAAGATTGTCATCATGAGGAGGGGACGCTGGATGGTGCCGTTCAAGACCAGCAAACAACAAAACTAGTCATCATTGCTGAATTCCAGTCATGATTGTGGCACCAACAAAAGGTATTTTAAGCCACAGGGCAGAGAGAAAGGAAGAGAGAGAAACACAACCGGCACAGGTGACATTACTGGAGTGAACAACCTCTCGTTACATCACTGTAAGTGCAATAAAATTTCCCAAATAAGTGTACTTTATTATTGCAATTCACTTAACACCAAAGATAGACACATGTCGACCCCAAACTAGTTGAGCCGAAGCTGACAGGCTTCACCCCATCCAACAACCGTGTGCGGCGGATCGGCTCATGTCTTCATGGCAATCCAGAACTTTTGTAGCTTTTAACTAAAGGTTGTTTTTTTCTGTTTTTCAAGATTATTTTTTGGCATTTTGCCTTTAATAGACAGGGCAGACTGAGGCGTGAAAAGGGAAGAGAGAGGGGATGACATGCAGCAAAGGGTCGCGGACTGGAGTTGAACCTACCTTTTGGCTGCTTCACAATAAAAGCTTTTAAATAACAGAACAGCATGGGACATTTATTGTGCAGAATTTATAGGTAATGAAAGCACACCATGTTTTACATGTGTTTTAAATGTGAATCCTGTGAATTGTTGAGCCTGGGCAAAGGTGACTTTCTGTCACTGTTGGGACAGACACATCTATCTAACTGTTCTACAGCTGTTAAACAAGAGACAATCATGTCTTATAATGGTCAATATATGTGTTATTTATGCTAAAGCTGGAACTTTACATTCTATTTTTTATGTTCAGCAGCATTTAAATCAATCGTTTTGACGTTTTAAACTAAGAGAAGAAAAGACACAAGGGATTTTTGTACAAGACACTTTTAAGTCCAGCACTTTGATATATGTTATATGTAACTCAAGTACTTTGATATGTCTTATGTTAATGACATCTGTTTACAGCCCTGTCTAGACCACAAGCATCAGATGTGTTTTTTTTATCACTTGAGTATCTGAGAGTGCAGTTAATGTTTTTGTTGAAAAAAATCAAAATCAAATGAAGAATCACAATCTCAATTCTTAGGGCGGAAAATCGTGACTCACATTTTAGCAACAATCATGCAGCCCTGTGTGACGTATCTGTGATTTGTAGAAACTTACAATGCCAACTTTAATTCTGGCATGAAACATTAGTACAACAACACAATGAGCACTGCCAGGTAAATAAATGTCCAGGTTGAAATGTCACTGTGACTTAGCCAATCGCCCAATCTTATACCCAAATCATGTCATTATCTACTATGCTGAGTGTTTTCTTCCTGACGTCAGAATAAACTATTCAACCTTTTCTCTGTTACCCACTCACTGAGCTCTCTCTGTGCTTAGTCACACTCTTCTGATTCCACTAGTGGGTTAGGTATTCGTCACTACTGCTGTTAGTGGTGTGAATACATTATAAGGACAAGTTGGTTTAAAAATGAAACAAATATGAGTTAATGGCCTCCCTGATACAATTAAGAGTCGACTACTGCTGTCATGATGCTATGGCTAGCACAAAGGTGGTTGTTTTTATGGAACCAGACAACCTAAAGCATCCATTGGTAGCAACAATGTCGGCATAGCTTGTCGGAGAGGGGGCGGAAATAGGACTTCAAATTTAGACTACATTTTGTTTAGGGGAAAACTGGCATTTTTAAAGGAGTCCCTTCAACTCTAACCTCAAGATATCTGAATGAAAATGAGTTCTATGGGTACCCACAAGTCTCATCTAACTTGAGAAGGCTTGTTCCGATTTTTTTCCCTTATGATCAACGTACTCCTTCAAATTAAAGCTGTATCTTTGTCTTTTGAAGGTAAAAGACAACCAGCCTAACATCATGGGTGGAAAACTGACTGGGCCCTAAAGTGTCAGGGCCCTTCTGGGCTTCACCTGTAAAATGTCACTCCAATTAACACATACTGACCAGAAAGGTACCCAAAAGACACAAATGAATGCCAAAGACACACAAAATAACTACAAAACGGGCAAAACAACCACATAGATACATAAAACAACCAAAAATAGCCTTAAAGAGACACAAAACAACCACAAAGAGACACAAAATGACCAAAAATGATGCAAAATTGCCCCAAAGAGAAACAAAATGAGCATAAAGAGACACCAGAAGTACAAAAATGGGCAAAACAACCAAGCCGAGCTCCTCACCCTATCTCTAAGGCTGAGCCCAGCCACCCTACGGAGGAAACTTGCTGTGGCCGCTTGTATCCGCAATCTCATTCTTTTAGTCTCTACCCAGAGCTCATGACCAGAAGTGAGGGTTGGGACGTAGATAGACCAGTAAATCAAAAGCTTGGTCTTCTGGGTCAGCTCCCTCTTCACCACGATGGTCCAGCACAGCTCCGTTTTACCCTCACAATTTATGACCTTGGTTTTAGGTAAAGGTTTGGTTTTGTAAAGCATCTTTAATCAAAGCTACAGTTTGTCTGAGGTATATGAGGACTGTTCCCTTTGTTGCGTTTCAGCACCACGGCTGATTCAGCACAGAGGACAGCTCCATTCATGCTCACAGTAGGACTCGGTGCAGTGTGGGGTGAAGTACCGAGGGGCTGCAGTCAGCTGGCTCACAGGCATATGCTGCACACACACATATAGAAATCTGTTCTCATTCTGATATTAAATGATTGTTCTCTCTTGATCAGTGTCAAAAAGCCACAGTAAATCTCTTCCCTAAGACAATAAAACATAAAAACTTCCAGTACTTTTTATAGGCACTGTTATCTCCACTCCCCAAGCTTGCCTGCAACCAGCTGTCGAGCTGACATGCTGTTTGTGAGGCTCCGAGTGCATCTTCATAAACACCCGAGCTGATGCGCAGCTCCAGTTAAGACAATATATCGCTGGCATTCAATGGTCACAGTGAGAGCAATCTCCAGACATCATTTAACTTTGTTTTTCATGTCCGAGAGTTCCCCTAAGCTGATGGCGCGTGGCCCATTCTGCTGACAAATAACCCACGCGAAGTCGACGTCTGCAAAACACTGAGTTAGAACGCCTGTGTGTGAAAATGTCAGGGATAGGTCAGAATTGAACCTGGATGGATTGTGCAGCGTTCATTTTTTATTTTTTTTTTCTTGACAGCTACCTGCTGAATTGAACTGTCAGCGGTTAAATGTTGCTCATTCTGCTACACAGCTTCATCATAAAAGCAGACTTTTGCTACGAGTTCACATGACCTATCATGGGCAGATTTCCAGTGCGCTGCCTGAGAATCAATGTAGCGAAAATCCAAGGACTCAGAAACACAAATTCACTGTTAAAACTCCGGCACTAGCATTGTGGAGTGTGTGCTCGCAATTATTTTGTTGGAAGACCCAGTTTCTTCTGCCCTCTGGTAACATAAACTCCTGTGAAACGCTTCACTGCTAAAATATCCTGTTCTTCTTCAGACCATCTACTTTGTGTCCCATCCTTTGACTGATGAATGGGAGGGGCAGCAAGGTAATTATGCCCATCATGAGGCATAATAGATACAAGCAAGGAGTATGATTTGATGTACTCGGCCTCCATCTCGTCCCCATTCACCTAGGAGAAATTAATGAAGTCGAATTGAAGCGCCAAATTAGCTTCTTCTTTTTTTTGTAAAAAGTTATAGCATCCGGGGCACCTTCGATTAATATTAAAAAAGGCTCTGGACCATGCAGTTTCAATTACCTAAGAGAATCAAAACGCTGAAAAGACCTCAAATTGATTTTCTTTCATAGAGCCCCCTGCCTCAAAAATCAAATGGAGGTGGAGACCTTCAAAGACATACACACGACTTTATGATTGGTTTTAGTCTGTCGTTTAGATACTTGTTTATTGTAGTTGTTCAACTTACGTTGTAATTTTTAATTAGCTTTGTTAAGGGAGGCCAAATGGCTGTGACATCACCTCTGTAAAGAGCTTTAATAATGTCTAATACAAATCTGTTGAATTCAGCAGTTGGACACCAGATCAGGCCTGTGTGGATTTTCATAGATTAGCACACTGTTTCCAGGCACTGTTTGTACGTGACAGTGGTGCACCAGAATTCTTTACTAACTCATGTAACCATGAGCCAGACATTTGAGTATAACCCGCATAAAATTTGTGTATAACCCACGTAGTCATGAGCCAGAAATTTGAGTCCACGTAAAATTTGTATATAGTTCAGTTTTCTGCCAGAACTTTGTGTATAACACACCTAATCATGAGCCGGTAATTCTGTATAACTCAAGTAACCATGGAGGCTGTGTTTACGTCACCAATGAGCAGATGAGAGTAAAGAACTAAGTAGTACAAAGACAAAAGTCTGTGTCAGGAGACAGGTTGCGGTGGGTGTGTCAAACAAATACAGGACTTTCCCCCAGGAGACCAGTGTTTGTGTCTGTTATAAAACCAAGTGCGTTATTTAAAGGTACATCATCAACATTTTTCTTCACATAAACCTAACCGATGTAACTTTACATTAAGTACATAATGTAATAAAAGTCAACTGGTTCCTTTCCTCAATCTAACCCAACCTTACAACGCCATTCATGGGTCACTAATTTGGCCTTTACAGCCCAATGCAAGTCAACTCAAGTGTTTTACTATAACTCTGCTTTTACAATGACCGTGAGGTTCAGTTTCTTTGATGGAGGACAAAAAACACCTCTCCCAGTAATGAAGTCCAGTACGACACCACCTTTAACTATGATCCCGTTAATAAATGTATGATTGAATTAACACATTTCCAACAAAGTCACCAAAGACTGAACATTATGAGCTCCATAAAGTCAGATATTACGGCAGCTTCGTGTGTGCAACCAGTGGAATGGTTACCAGCCAGAAAGACATGTAAACTCAGGATTATAGATATAAAGTTCAACAAAGTTCAGCAACTACATAACTTATCCCACATTTCACATTTCTTTCATAAGCCTGCAGATAATTTAGGAAATGTTGTCTCCACAACCCGTAGTATTATTTTCTGGTTATAAAATGTGAAGCAAATACAAGTATTGTTTGGATGACCCAAAAACAACAACTGAAAACTAATACGTGGTTAAAAAATTGTTTTTTTTTTAGTGATAACAAAATCCAGATTTGACTACCGTGCATTCGGTGTATCCAATTGGTTTTCAAAATGGTTCACAAGCTCAAAGAGATGAGACATTTTCCTATCCCGCAGATCATGTAATCCTGCAATTGAGGTTGAACATGAAAATGACCAAAAGTAGAGTTCAGAGCTTTTTATTCCAACTGCGATGCAGAAAATTTGTAATGAAATATTAAATTTGAAACTACATGACCTGAAGGGTTTTTTTTTTATTTCATGAAACTCTGATGCTGCTGAATAAAAGAACCCATTATGTTGTTCTGTTTTGAACCTTTGTGCTTTCTGCTACTGTAACACTGTGTGCGTACAAATAAAATCTATTTATTCAGTCACTTGTGAAAAAGCAAATCTTGGCTGAACACCCCTTTATTTGGTACTGCTAACCTCTGATGTGCATGTCAAAACTGCTACATGCATGCCCATACACCTTCACTCACACACACACACGCACACAGCAGTCACACAGTCGGTGACTTGCCATAAGGTGGAGCGCAGATAATAGATTTAGGCAACTGTAAGCAGATTTGGGCGTGCGCCTTACTTAAAGGCAGATCATTCGGTGGCTGTAAACAGGCTTTGCAGAAATCAAACCGTTAAATGGAAAATACATTTATTAATTCAATCCGCTTAGTTCAGGTTCAGCTCCTTTCCCCTTAAATTAAGTTTGCTGGATTTCACAGGATATTAGCAGGCAAGAAGAAAAGAGGGGCATCGGGTGGCTGCCGTGTCGCTGCAGTCATGTAGGCGCCTTGATGTCACTTTAACCTCGACTCAGATATCCCTCATACTGAAAGAACAGCAGCGATGACACAAAGCAAATAAAGCAAACTGCGGTGGGAAGATTGAATTTTCAACAGCTGAGTGAGTAGCCAGTCTGTACTGGATGTAGCAGGTAATACTGGAGAGAAGCTGGTTTTCCATCACAGTATATAACTGTTAACCAGGATATAATCTACAGCATGAACTGAAGTTGCTAAATCCTCCATGAAAAGGAATTATGTATGAATGGCTGTCACTCCGCTGGATTACAGTTAGTGTTTACATATATGTCCGTTTTATACTTATGTTAACTACAGTCAATGTGTCTCTGCACTGTACAGCTTCTACCCTATGTGAAGATATCAAACCTTTATTTACTAATCTCATTTTACAAATGCTTGATTATAGTTTATGTATTATTAACAGCCAATTCCACAAAACTAAATGACAGCACTGTATGTTTCTGCAGACCTCAGATATGTTGAGTATCTGGGTATTACTAGCTGCATTTGTTCTGACAAAACCAGGTATTCTTTTAATGACGCATTTCCAACCATGTTTGTGGCAACTAAAGGGAGTATCTTTTTAATATGCTGTTGTTTATGTTTTGACCAAAACGGGTATTTTAATATTCTTTGTGTTTGTTGCGACTAAACCAGATATTTTTTCAGTGACACATTTTCAGCCATGTTTGTTGCTATAAAACTAAATATTTTTTAACAACATGTCGGGACATTTCATGCCATGTGTGTTGCAACAAAAGCAGGTTTTTTTTATCTACACATTTAAAGCTGTTTTTTTAAAGACATATTTCAAGCCATGTTTGTGGCAACAAAATTTCTTTTTTTAAATAAATATTTAAATATTTGTATATTTTTTAATTTCCAGTTGTGTTTCTTGCAAGAAAAACAGGTATTTTTTCACCAGACATTTTAAGCTGTGTGTGCTGCAACAAAGGCAGGTACTTTTTAACTACACATTTAAAGCTGTGCTGTAAAGCTGTTTTTTTAGAGACACATTTCCAGCCATGTTTGTGGCGACTAAATTTGTTTTTCTTTTAATAAATATTTAAATATTTGTATATTTTTTAATTTCCAGTTGTGTTTGCGGCAAGAAAAACAGGTATTTTTTTCACCAGACATTTTAAGCTGTGTGTGTTGCAACAAAAGTGGGTATTTTTTAACAACACATTTCTAGCCGTGTTTGTGGCAAATAAACTGGGCTTTTTTAAATATCCAGTTCTGTTTGTTGTGAAGAAGCCAGGTATTTTTTAAAGATACCTTCCCAGCTGTATTTGTTGCAACAAAAAATGGCAGTATACAATTACATTTTCAGCCATGTATGTTGCAACAAAACAAGGTATTTTTAAACAACACATCGGGACATATCAAGCCATTTGTGTTGCAAAAAAAGCAGGTATTTTTAATGTCATATATCCACTTCTGTTTGTTGGGAAAAAGCCAGGTATTTACTAATGATACAATTCCAGTTGTGTTAGTGGCAACCAAACCCCGTTTTTTAAAAATGTTTTTATTTTTTTTATATCTCTTAATGTGTTTGTAACAACAAAAATGGGTATTTTCTAACAACTTGTTAGGGCATTTCAGGCTGTGTGTGTTGCAACAAAATTTTATTTTTTAACTACACATTTAAAGCTGTGTTTGTTGTGACAAAACCAAATATTTTTTAATAAGATGTCGGGACATTTAAAGCTGTGGGTGTTGCAAAAAAAGTGGGTATGTTTAACACATTTCCAGTTGTTTGTTATGAAAGAAAAACAGGTATTTGTTAATGAAACATTGGGACATGCCCAGCTGTCTTAGTGCAACAAACTGGATATTTTATGAAAACCAAGCGGGTATTTTTTGTGAATGTTGTGGAAACCAGGTACTGGACATTTCCAGCGGGAGATCTGCCACTCACTGCGATGACAGAGCTGGTTGAAAATCAGCAGCGTTGCTCTTTAACTGCCCATATTTCTATTTTCTAAGCTACTGAAGCTGTCATGTTTTGCGAGGAGGGCCTTCAGTTGTTAGACAGCACCTCGACTCCCCGCCGGATCAGCAAACTTTCCAACTTTGTTGTCTCTGACCAGCGGGGAGTGCAACCACAGGGTACATCCACGGGTAGGCCAGCTAGCTTTCAGCGGTGCTTGCAACCATCATCAGGCCTTGACATCTCACAGTCATGTAAGAATGGGCGTGGTTTCATCTAAAGTGTGTTGTGGGGTTCAACTCAAAATCCTGGCTATGGCCCTGCTTAATTTATTAGAAAACTGCTTCAGAGAATTAATACACAAGGACGCTCATTGAGAAACATTACCTGGGTCCTCACAGCTTCACACATTTAAAGCTCGTTGCCGGAGGGGAGACGATAAGGGGTCAGAGCGTGTTTATCCCTCTGTTTACCTCGCCTGACAGCTTTATTTGAACCAGCAACCTCACACTTACAATCCCACCTGTCTCTGTGTTGTCATTAGCCCTCTCAGCACTGTTCTTGATTTGCAAAATATTTCACTCCTCAGCCAGGTGCAGTCATTCCTTAACCCCGAGAATATGAAAAGAAAAGACATGAAAGATTTTGGCTGGCTGGTGAATTCGGTGAGCTCACACCTGGTCTGGATGATGGACAATGGTGAGACAGAGAGAGTTATCTACAAAAGCAGAGAGCGTGTAAAATCTTTCGCAGCACCTACTGAAACTTTTAACACAGATCTTTTGGAGCTCGCTGTCAGTGTGTGGAGGTCAAGCCTTGAGGCTGAACTTGAAACAGCTGAGGGCCCTCATGAAACATGGAGGACGCCTCACTGTGCCTTGCCATTTCTTTTTTGGCCGTCTCACTTTCACCCCAGCTGCACATCTTTCAGCCGAAAATTCATGCTCTCTGTCCGTGACTTCTGGGTCCAGCTCATGAAAACTATAATGAAGCTAACTTCCTGGAGCTGATGCAACACTGAAAAGACTCTTTACAATTTGTCCTTACAATGTGTGAGAGACATTTTATAATTGATAAAATCTCCACTGCACAAGATGGAAATTGAAACCTCCCAAAATGATTAATGTTGTCGAGTCTGCTGAAAGCACCCTCAAAAAATAATACATTACTTTAGCATCGGTACAGCTAATCGCTAGCCTAATGGAATGTGTGGCTGCCATATTGATCAGGAGTACAGCCATCACTCATAACCATTCCTTGAATGATCCGCTGTATAAACACATGATCAGCCCCCCACCCCCCACCCACCGCCCCTCCTCCCCTCGTGCACCTGCTCATGACTGGCAATCAATATTCTCGGAAAGAAAAAGCAATTTCCCGAATCAGATGCTGGAAATGTCTCAGTAAGGTCAGAGTTGTGTTTGCAGGATTTCCAACATTTCTTGTTTTGAATTAATCTATCTGTATTCTGAGAGGGGAAAAAAAACTTGACAGATTGTGAGATAACAATGTTTTGTTGTGTTTGCACTGGACCTTGTGTATTGTTACCAGACAGAGTAGATTAGAGATGCCCTGAGCTCAGAGTACAGCTCAACCCTGACTGATACAGTATTTATTATTTTATTTAGTTAGTAGTAGTATTAGTACTAGTAGTTGTTGTTTTGTGTCTCCTTGTGGTTGTTTTGTGTCTCTTTGTCGCCCTTTTTGTGTCTTTGTGGTTGCTGAGTGTCTCTTTGCAGTCCTTTTTGTGTCTCTGCGGTTGTTTTGTCTCTTTGTGGTCTCTTTTTATCTCTTTGTGGTTGTTTTGTGTCACTTTACAGTCCTTTTGTATCATTGTAGTTGTTTTGTGTCTCTTCGCCGTTGTTTTTGTGTCTCTGTGGTGTCTTTGTATCTCTTTGTGGTTGTTTTTTGTCTCTTTGTCATCGTTTTTTATCGTTGTAGTCTCTTTTTGTCTCTTTGTGGTTGTTTTTTGTCTCTTTGCAGCCCTTATTGTGTCTATGCAGTTGTTTTGTGTCTCTTTGTGGTCTCTTTTTATCTCTTTGTGGTTGTTTAGTGTCTCTTTGTCATCATTTTTGTGTCTTTGTTGTCTCTTTTTGTCTCTGTGGTTGTTTTGTGTCTCTTTGTGGTCTCTTTTTATCTCTTTGTGGTCCTTTTTGTGTCTCTTTGTGGTTGTTTTGTGTCTCTTTGCTGTCCTTTTTGTGTCTCTGTGGTTGTTTTGTGTCTCTTTGCAGTCCTTTTGTGTCTCTTTGTCATCATTTTTGTGTCTTTGTGGTTGTTTTGTGTCTCTTTGGAGTCCTTTTTGTATCATTGTAGTGTTTTTCTTTCTCTTTGTGGTTGTTTTGTATATCTTTGTCGTCCTTTTTTTTGTCTCTGTGGTCTTTTTTATCTCTTTGTGATTGTTTTGTGTCTCTTTGTAGTCCTTTTTGTGTCTTTGTGTTTGTTTTGTGTCTCTTTGCAGTCCTTTTTGTATCTTTGTAGTCTCATGTCATCTCTTTGTGGTTGTTTTGTGTATCTTTGTCATTTTTTTGTGTCTTTGTGGCTGTTCTGCTCATTTTATAGTTATTTTGTGTCTCTTTGCAGTTTTGCTGTGTGTCGTGTTTTGTGTCTTTGTGTTCATTTTGTACCTCTAAGTGGTTGTTTGTTTGGTTGTACTGCAATTGTTTGTAGCCGAAACACATCTTTGTGTGGTGTGGTGGTGTTGGTTTTAGTAGTTTTGTGTCTTTTTTTCATTTGTGTGTCTTTTAGGTAATTTAGGTAAAGGTCTCTTTTCAATTGTTTTGTGTCTCTGTGCAGTCACGTTTTGTCTCCTTGTGATTATTTTGTGTCTTTCTATAGTCATTTGGGTCTCTAAAGTTATTTTATGTGTCTATGAGATAGTTTGGGGTCTTTTTTGGTCATTTTGTGTCTGTTTGCGATACTTTCATCTCTTTGTAATCTCTTTAGTCTCCTTGTGGTTGTTTGTGCCTCTTTAAGGTCATTTTGTGTCTCTATGAAGTAATTTTGTGTCTTTCTGGGGTACATTTTTCATCATTTTGTGCTGCTTTGTTGTGTTTGCACTGAACCTTGCGTATTGTTACCAGACAGAATAGATTAGAGATGCCCTGAGCTCAGAGTATGAGCTCAACCCTGACTAATACAGTATTTATTATATTATTTTTTATTTATTATAACCCACACTTTTTTGGGTTACCGTGGCTTTTAGGTATAGACCAGCACTTCTTGATCTGGTAAGAGTCCAGCACCTTGATCAGGGATCAGTCAGATGTTGCTTGGGAATAAAAGTGCCTGAACTTTGTGGCTCCAGGCGAAGGAAAGGCCGCTCTCTCTCTCGACTATTCTGCTTCACTGAGAATGTTTAAATGTCCTGAGCTTTTGGAGATGGCAATATCCACAGTCACATTAGAGAAACTGATATCTTTTTGCATCTCGTTTGATCTATTTAAAAACCAATTAAATCTAAATAACGATGGCAAATGGAAGTTAAAAAAAAAGAAAAGGCAAATAAAAAACATTATTCCTCACAGGCTGAACCTCTAAGTGCCCTCCTATTAGAAATAAAAACGTTTTCATCTACAGCTCCTTAATTGGGACAGAAGCTTGCATTTGAGAATATTAATAGCTTTATTTCGTCCCTGTATGTCTCCGTAAAATATATCAACTCATTCCAATTAAGTTATCAAAGTGAAATGGAAACAAGTGGTCATTACAGGATGGAACTCTGCGGAGGAGGATGTAGAAGCAAAGGAGCGGGCTCATGTATTGGTTTGTTGGTTAATAAAACTCATATTGATGTAAGGCAGGGGCGGACTGTGAGACAATGGGCCCCTGGGCACAGATATACAAAAGGCCCCACCACCTCTCCAACACAGGAGCAAGACACTCAGACTTTGTGTGGTGTTGTGTCTCCTTGTGGTTGTTTTATGTTTGGGTCTCTAAGGTCATTTTGTGTCTCTATGAGATAGTTTTGGGTCTTTTTTGGTCCTTTGTCTCTTTGTGATCTTTGTGTGGCATTGAGGTCATTTTGTGTCTCTCTGAAGTAATTTTGTGTCTTTTTGGCGGTTTTGTCTCTCCTTGAATTTAATTTGTGTCTCTTTGTAGTTGTTTTGCCCAGTTTTGTAGTTACTTTACATCTTTTTGTGGGGTCTTTTTGTCTCTTTTTGGTTGTTTTTTGTCTTTTTGAAGTCATTTTATGTCTGTTTGTAATTGTTTTGCCCATTTTTGTAATTATATTGTGTGTTTTTGCAGTTACTTTTCATCTCTTTGTGGTTGTTTTGTGTGTTTTTGTGTTTGTTTTGCTAATTTTTGTAATTATTTTCTGTCTCTTTGAATCTCTTTGTGGTGTTTTTGTGTTTCTTTGAGGTCATTTTGAGTCTCTTCCTCGTCAATATGTGTTAATTTGAGTGGCATTTTTTAGGTGAAGGCCAGGAGGGCCCTTGACACTTTGGGCCCCTAGGCCTGTGGTCAGTAGGTCTGCTCAGTAATCCATCCATGATGTGAGCTGATGTAAGCCTAGGACTGTTTAAAAAATGAAAAGCAAAAACAAAAACAAAAAAAAACTATCTTAATGTAACTCCAGTTCTGTAAATCTCTGCAGCAGTTTGGCAAAGCCACTGTAACCTTTTCAAACTGGCTTACAGCAATTTGGAACTCAATTAGCACCAAGCATGTGTTAGTTTATTACAGAAATTACCGGTTCGTTATCATTCAGAATGGCTTCCCTTCCTCTCTGTCTGCCCGGGTCTCCGGAAACCCCTCAAGGCTTTCTCAATACCATAATGTTGAGATAACATGAATCAACAAGCACAACAAAACCTGCGGTTGTGGAGGCAGGTGTTGAGGGCCGACCTGCTAAACGCACTCTGGTGGGTCTTGTGTACCCTGGAGGAGCAGATTAAAGCCCTTCTCAATGCACAAAGCAGAAACAGGGGTACTAATGTCCTCCCACTGCAACCCACCACCTCATTAGCACTGGCGGTCCTGTGCGGTATGTACAGCTTCATTTGCATGTGTTTTGATTACTCCTCATACTGTGCATCTCTCTTAGGAATTGGCTGTTTAGGAGAAGTCCTCGCATTACAGTTGGAAGGGACCTAAATCTCAGTGCTTATAGCTGTAGACTGGAACATAATGCAGCTGCTTTAGGTCCTCCCCTCAGGTTGGTATTTAAAACACAGTTGGCAGAGGAAAACGAGGCTCTGAATAAATTGTGTCACGTTGCTTTCAAATGTTTTCTTCTTGTTGTCTGAGTTGGATATTAAAGTAAAGTGTGGACTATATGCTGATATTTAAAGGGTGAGTTCTGTATTTTTCAAACTAGACCCTGTTTTTCCATGTTTTTGTGTCTAAGTGACGAATGGCACAACAGTTTTTGAAACCGGTCCAATATTGAGTGAGAACAGGCTGCCATGTAAACACTTGGGGCATGTTCACACCATCACGTCCACTAAAAGTCTTTGTTTTTACCACTGACTGGTTCAGATTTTTGTTATAAGTGACTGACAACATTATGGAGAGGATCCCTACAGTGATAGACCTCTTTGCTAAAGAGTAAGATCATTTTTGTTTCACCAGAAGCAGCCCTAAAATTGTTATCGCCATACACACCAGACACCATTTAAATAAACAGTAATTTTAGCATGTATAGAGTCAGCATATTGTCACATCTAACTGGGTGAATTAAGGGTTTATTTCAACCAAAACAGAGTTGATGATGTTAGAGTGGTGAAAAAAAGTAACCGGGATGGTTTTTGTGATTTTTATGTTGAAACTGTTGACTTTTCCTTAAGTGTGTTTTATGATGATAAAATTCCCTTTTATTTAAATGGAGTTTGGTGGGTATAGTGATAGTAACCTGGGGGGGGGGGGGCAAAATGGACCTGTTTTTCTGATTTATTTAGCCATCACTGCAACTATATGTCAGATTACCTGTTAACTACTCAGGGTGTGTGCTGTGGTGTGATGCCATGGTACAACTTAGAAGAGAGAGACTGATCCCTTTTTGGTATTTAGAAGAAGGAGAAGATATAATTTATTAATCCCCCAGAGAAAATTCAGTTTTTTCACTCTGTTGTCATATACACACAGGCCTAAAATACACACACATGCACAAACAGGACCTGTCTATATGGGGACTTCAACCAGTGACTCACCAGTTCCCAACCCAAGTCCCTATGGACGGAGCTACTGCTGTATTGATTCTATTAAAGCTAGAATCAATCTTCCAAATGAAAATCTATCAGTAGTATTGATATTTTGGTATCGACCTACCTGGTCTAACATACCTCTGACATACATTATGCTTCGTTACCTTAGCAACAAATGTATTTAATTAAAGCCAAACCCCTGATTTTTTTTTACAAACCTAAGCAAGGAGTTTTGTTGCAAATGCAACCATTTCTTAATGTAACTCACATGTTTAAAACTGCAGCCATTAACCATCATACACGAGCTGTTCTGTCATCCACCGATAGGAGCGGAAATGTAGAGATGCTCCTGTGGGTTGTATTCAAAGGGCAGGAACATGCGACAAAACATTAAAACCTTTGGCTGGTGAAGTGAATAACATCGATCATCTTGCTCCAATGCACCCATCCAAACACCATTGTAGACCAAGTACACCCCCTTCATGACGGCAGTGAGCCCCCAGCAGGACACTGACCCATGCCATACCACAAATACTGCTCAGGAATGGCCCAAAGAATGTGACACAGAGCTCAAGGCATTGACATGGCCTCCAGATTCCCCATGTCCTAATCTGATTGAACATCCGTGGGACATGCTGGTACCCCGTCTCACATCCTACAGGACTCAAAAAATCAGCCACAAACGCCTTGGTGCCAGACACCACAGAACATCCTCCAGAAGTCACATGTCGATGCCTCAACAGGTCAGAGCCAAGTCCAATCCAAGGAGACCCTACTGTGGATTGGGGCTACCTCTGGGGTATCGGCACATCCCACAGATGCTCGATTAGATTGGGATCTGGGGACTTTGGAGGACAGGTCGATGCCTTGAGCTCTTTGTCACGATCCCCAGGCCACTCCTTAATTTTTGCAGTGTGGCATGGTGCATCGTCCTGATGGGAGAACCACTGCCAACAGGGGGTGCCGTAGCCTTTAACAGGTGTACTTGTTCTGCAACAGTGTTTGGATGGATGGACGTGTCAAGTAGCATCCACATGAATTCCAGGATCCAAGGTTTCCCAGCAGAACATTGCATCTTAATGCAATTACCAATGTTATTAACTTTACCTGTCAGTGTTTTTAATGTTCTGGCTGATCGGTGTATGTGTTTGTTTGTGTCAGGCCGAAGAAATCAATTAAAGCCACATTTAAAAATCTGCAATCACCATCTATTCAGTTCTAATTTGAGGTCTAGATGAGGTTGTACCCCGCTAACAGAGTGTTGTTTGACCTCAAAATTAGCAAGAAAAAAAAGTGTAATCACACTGATGTGTCACTGGTAACACACATCTTTCTTCCTGTTTTGTTTATCTCGTTTGTGTTCATCTGTTTCTCCTCTGCAGTGAAGTGAGAACTGTATCAGGTTATCCCAACAAAGCACCGATGCAGGTTAAAGAAGGTTACCCTTCCGAATGGCACGCCTAATTAAAGCTCATTCACTTGTTCTATCATCTGCATCACAGAAGACAAGTGATCAGAGGATCTCGGGCGTAATTATCATCCAGCTTTGAGTTGTTTTCCGGCTCTTCGTCTCATCTCGCTCGGCGCTGCTCATAGCCATTCTGATTCTGCTCTTAATTGGCCTTTTATGGTTCTTGACATCTCTCCTGAGTTTTTTTTTTTTTCACTCGTTCCTGTTTGACCCGGAGAAGTTCAGATTGTTGATCTTCTGTAAATCTGTCAGGTCTAACTCCACTTTCTCAAACTCAGACTGTCTTTATGTCTGTCTTTCGCTCTACACAACTTTTCCAGCCTCTCCCATCTTTGTATTCTGCCTCCGCCATTTCACTTCCTCCCAACCTCACCCGTCTGCTTCCCTCACTTTTTCCGGATAGTGCTGGAAGGCTTTACCAAAACAGCAATCTGTCAAGGCCATAGGTTACATTTTGCCATCTGCTGTAAGATTAAATTAGGGGAGGTTGTGTATCCCTCATTGTTTGGGCTGCCTCTGCCCTCTACGATATTTCCTTTCACATCAGGCCTGACATGCTGCGAGTGTAAGAGATGGAGGGAGATGACCTGGATGGCGACCAAAGTTGAGATGAGCTTTTGTGCTCTGTTCGTGTCTGGTAGTGAGATTAGTTGGCATCTCGTTGTGCCATTTTTTATTTTTTTTACGCCATCAGCGGCGCGCTGGCAAACACACAAACACACACCTCGGCACTGCCCTACCCCTGCCTCATTTTGTTCCCGATATGAGTCCTTGGACAGTAAGTACAGTAGTCGCTTTGAGTGCCAGGGGAGTGTGAGGCGGAGTGTGTTACTGGGTATCCTCAGCCACCTCAGACAGGGACTTGGCTGAATATAAGTTTCAGGGTGAGTCTGCACTCTGCAGCTGAATGTTTTCCCAACATCCTGCCCATCAGTCAGACACAGAGCCAGAGATAGAGAGAGAGATACTTGAATGCCCCAGGGCTATTTCTGAGTGCAGGGCAGGCCTACAGTGCTGCTCTCACAGACATACTTACTCCATACAAACCTCTGCACATGAGCAGCTTATGCAAGGTGACACAGAAACACGTTGCAGTCTGAGCCTTTATTTTGAAACAGGAATCTCAAAATTTAAGAGCACTTAAAATTTAAAGGTCATTTAAAAGCAAAATCTGAGCCATTGTCACTTTAACCTGTGAATCTTGCTTGGCTCAGGTTTTCAACCTGAACAAAATGAGAAGCATCTTGCTTTGCCTTTAAATGACAGGTGTACACAGAGTACAGTCGTACAACTGCTTTATGTACTTAATGTATTAGGGAAAATTTCTATAATTCCTATACCAATTACAGTTTTAACAGGACTTTTTTTAAACACTGATATTACAAGTTAAAACAGCAGAATAAAGCTAGTGTTAGAAAAATTACCCATCCACTCAAATAAAGAAAAACTAATGGCATTGGTATATATCCCTCTGAATGTATCATTAAATACATTTTGTTCTCACTTTTACTTTATTTCTCCCTTTCTGCTGGCCTGTTCAGGCGACAGCTGAGCAGAGCGCCTGTGATAACTGCCATTAGCATGCCACTAGTCGGGTGTTAATATGCAGTTTCTCTGGGATGGCATTTTGCACCGTGTTATTACCGCTGTCCAGATGTCACTGGAAGGGTCGGCCGGGTTTGCGTGTCTGCGTGTGTGTGTGTGTTCCTGTTTAACTGCCTCACTCTCTCCTTCACTTGTTCTCTTCCCCCGTCCACCTCTACCATCCTAGCCTAGCATTTATGCTCCTCATTCAGTGCGGTGAAAACTATTCTTAGAGATTTCCTATAATTTTCGATAATTTCAGCCAATTTTGCTGCTTCCATTTATTTTGCTTCGTGTCTGCTCCCCATTGTGTGCTCATGCTCGGATACATCCTGGCTCTTTTTTACCTTTTTGCTTCTATAATGTCACAAACATGCACGTCCTCATGTGTACATAATGGATTGTTTATATGGAGTCTGCATCCAGCTATGTGCACGCATATAGGCATCCTCTGTTTAGGTACATCCAGCCTACTTGCTCATGTGTCTTTATCATCATCATTATATGCAGCCGAGATGTTGGTCTATTAGCAGATAGTGTATTGTGGTTGGGCTAATCTGTTCCCTAATTGCCTGGACAGACAGGGAGAGGTCCAAGCTCCATTTGGCCAGTCCATTTCACACAGGCCTGTTTCCACGTCATTTAGCAGGTGAAGCACATTACACATCTGCTGAAATGAGCGGACGGTGTGAGATGAGACGAGGCCCACGCCAGTCGTAGCATTACGACGTTGTCTCGGAAATGGCCTTTCATTCTCACTGTATGACCACTCGCTCAAAGTCAATATACAGGGAGTTTGGGGATGGGCAAGGTGAAAAGTTACTGGCACTTGTGCAAAGTCAGGAGTTTGTTCTGTAGCTGGTGCGCAACTTTCTACATGCTCTGCCATTACATCGGAGGAAGATCACTTAAAGGGGCATTCCACTGATTTACATGCCAAAGCATCTGGGTTAAAATGATCAACATAACATCAGCATGTCATGAAATAACAACAATGACAGGCTGTATTACAAACTGTGCGAGTGGACTTGGATAAACATGGGTGTTGACCAAGTGGCACTGGGGCATAGACTGATCTGAGCTTTGTGACATGGTGCGTTATCCTGCAGGAAGTAGCCATCAGAAGATGGGTACACTGTGGTCATAAAGGGATGGACACGGTCAGCAACAATACTCAGGTAGGCTGTGGTGTTTAAACCATGCTCAGTTGGTACTAAGAAAATCTCCCCCACACCATTACACCAGCAGCAGCAGCAGCCTGAAGCGTTGATACAAGGCAGGATGGATCCATGACGCCAAATTCTGAGCCTACCATCTGAATGTGGCAGCAGAAATCCAGACTCGTTTTCCCAATCTTCTGTTGACCAGTTTTGGCTCCTCCAGAGCTCCAACTTTTTGTCCAAATATGGTCACTTCTGGCTCTAAAAAACCAAGATGGCGACGAACGAAATGTCCAACTTGAGGCTTCAAAGCATGGGTCCAGAAACCAATGGGTGACGTAATGTTAGCTACATTCATTATTTTTACAATCTCTGATGAAGACATGTGCGACACAAATATCCCCAAAATGACACTTTTTACCGCATAATACAATCGAGACTGGCTGAAACGCGTTAAAGGGGAATTCCGGTGTGAAATGGATTTAGAATATATTGCACATGATCACAAGTTCGAATCTTGTGTTGGGTACAAAACTGAGCTAATGCGATGCATTCTAAACTAGGCTGTTTAATGCCGCTAGCACTCCAGGCATGTCTCCAGGTGAAACGAAATAGCTGCCATTAAACCACTTACAAGGCTCAAAGTAGCTCCACACTTCGTTGGTAGTATAACGAGGATCCTACCACTTAAAACGAGGCATTCCCAACTTTGTAAGTGCACAGATAGTTTATGAAAAATTACTGTTTACAAAGACAGTACCTTGAGGTAGTTTTGCGGTCCCTTTAACAGATGGCTGTTAGAATCAGATCTGTTGTTTGTGCCTTATAAATCACAAACTAAGATCAATGTGGTTTTGTTCTCACTGGAACAAGTTGCCTTTGATATTAAATGCATAATACAAACAATGTTGCAACTAATTTTTGAAATTTTCTGTTGTTCCTGCAGTAGGTTCCAAAAAAAAACTGCAATACATTTGGGGATTTTTTTAAGGCTTTTTTTTTAAGTAAAATAAGAATCCAACAAAATCCTGGAGGGGCTGATTATCAGGTATTTACACACCTGACACTGAAAGTTGATTAACACTTTCAACAGTGTTTTCACACTTCACATGTGTAACGCAGAGTGATGTGTGATGTGTTACTCCACATCGCTTCTTTCATTGTATTAATGCTTTTGTTGCCTGGCTGAGCAGAAACACTTTGTATTTACAATCCTCTCTGTAGGTCAGTACACGGGTCAGTGCACAAGGAAAAAAGCAACTGTTAAGTGTTCCTGTGTGTTTTCACGCATCCAGTAAGGCAAAAGAATTCATCCTGGCACATGACCTCAGAGTACGTTTTAAAGGCCTGAAGATTTAGGGCAATGCTTCAATGAAGACAAGGACAACATTTCCCATCAGCATTGTAATCAATATTTGTTCTAATTCTATATGTGAAAGCTTCTGTACATTAACAGTTATTTTCAATATTCAGCATATAATACATTTAAAGTCCTTTTCATAGGTGAGTACATACATAAGTGCAGCAGGAAAAAGCCCGTGTTAAAGGTGACTGTATTTTCTACCTCTTGCAATTTAATGTATCAAACAGTGCATGTTTTAAAAGCAAAATTTGATACACTTAAAGAAAAATTTCACTGCTGGAAAGATGGACTTTTCATAAAACTAGGCTCTCTATGCTGTAAAAACATGGAAATACATTTAGACACTCCCGCTGGTGGGTGACATAATCCAAGTTGCCCGTCCAAAAACAATATGGCGGCCAGTTGGTAACAAACAGTATCGTATTACACCTAAACAGTAAGCTAAACTACGTTTCCACAAACATTGAAAACGGTAACGTAACATAAAAGAATTTTGTTTCATATTTAATCAGCACTGCTTAGTTTTACCTTTTGATCTCAGTATTTTCATTCCTACAATACAGGAAACAGTATGACGCCCACTTCCTGTTCACAAACTCTCACTATAACAGCCAAACAGTGCTCTAAAGTATGTTTCTGAAAACATTTTAGTCAAGAAATAAGCAACACATTAACAGAATCTTGCGTAATACTTGATTAGCCCTGCCTAGTTTTATGTTGTGCTCACACAGTCAGCGCTAGTGAATTATATGTAAAGTCAGTGTAAAGACAAGAGAAACATATTCACACCGGCCGGCACGATTGATGCGAAATACGCAAATTAAGCAGCACAAATGAAGCGAGTCAAGATTTTACATTATACGCTTATTCACAAGAGTTGAAAAATCTGAACTTTAGTGGCCGATTTGTGCCGTGAAAGCCAATTAGCATTGAAATCCTCGATTCAACAATTTTATGTGCACGTGATGCGACGTGAGCCAACACAAAGTATTCTAGCATTCTAACATGCGTGAAAACACATACATTACATACATTATCGTTTGACTTGAGTTTGGTCCGAAAGTTTGGTCTGCCTCAATACTCTTTGTGTCAGCGGCAGTGGGCAAACAAAAAAAAAGGAAGTACAATCTGCAGTTTGTAGTTCCGCTGGCAAATGAGCAGGTAGATCTGGGAAACAGCAAGATGAAGGAAAGTTCACCACAGCTTCTTTACACATACTACTGGTATTGTATAAAGATGGTTGAAGATCCTCAAAGAATTCCTTTAACGTGTATGAAATAATGTATGTATAAGAAAGTTCTGTTGTCAAAAATCTTTTTCCAAAGGTCAGTGCACCAAATGAACATCAAAGATGGTGTGATTGCAATGTACGCATTCTTCTAAATTCATACACTGACAGCACCCCAGACATCCCTCTCCTCAGCAATGCTTTCCAGCTCCTCCTGGGGGACCCCAAGGCATTCCCAGGCCAGATGAGATATGTAATCCCTCCACCGTGTTCTGGTCTACCCCGGGGCCTCCTGCCAGTGGGACGTACCCAGAACACCTCTAACAGGAGGCGCCCAGGAGGATCCTGATCAGATGTCCGAACCACCTCAACTGACCCCTTTCAATGCGAAGGAGTAGCAGCTCTACTCCGAGCTCCCTCCAGATGTCCGAGCTCCTTACTCTATAGATAGGGGCATAAATAGACCAGTAAATTGAAAGCTTTGCCCAGCGCTGACATCACTGCAGATGCCGCGCCAAACCACTGATCCATCTTTCTTCTACATTCACTCGTGAACAAGACCCAGAGATACTTGAACTCCCTCACTTGGGGCAAAACTCTCTCCCAACCTGACTGACAGTGATTGTATTATTTAATAATGATAATATTTATATTTTAGGCTGAAATTTACACTATTCACATGACAATGGGCCCAACTGGTACTAAATATGTCAACACCCTTGCACAGTTACATTTTCATCAATTGTAATCAATATAATTCACCTCCCAACCCAGGTGGAGAAAAACTCAATATGAAATAGAGGCACCATGTCTCATTTATATTCTTACAGTGTCCAAATATATGTGCATGTATTTTTTTTTAACCAGAAGTAATCGTTAGAGTGAATGTATTGTGTACCGGTGTGTGCTGTGAAAGTGGATGTGTGGGCGTTTCCATTTCTCACGCGCCACTGCACGCTTTAATCTTCCTTCGGAAACAGGCAAACAGCAGCAGGCCTCCCTATCAACGCGGCGTAAATAAATTTCAGCCTTAACATGCACATGCAGACACACCACACCGCAGCTGCAAACCATACTGTACACACTCATAAAGTCTGCATTTGTGTATGATACGCTCGTATTTCATTAAGACAGCGGCGGGGCCCGGCTGGGCAGCGACACTGTAATTACGGGGGACGAGGTCTGCATATGTCATTGATCTCATCAGGCTGAAATGGACCCAAGCACCAGAATGCACTGGAGAAGTGGTGTAATATAAGACCATGATGTGATGAAACTGAGTTGGTCACTGGATAAGTCCTCCAAATTAAATGACAATAAAAGTTGTCATTGCTGCCCAAAATTAGACGCACAGCGCGAGTGTTTCCTGGTCTGATGGATCAGCATTGTTTGCAGCTGCCCTCCAAACTATTACAAATGACCGATATAAAAAAGATTCACACGACAGTTGCTTGATTTGACTTTCAGTGGGAAACAATTTCAAAGTCACATGCTTTGTTGACACTTCATCCACCCTGACCTCCTCTCAAAGTTTTTGCAGTGCTAGCAATGTCAAAGTGCTTTCAATTTTGTTCCTGAAAGACAAGGTCGAAAATTCAAGCCCAGTTGCCGGAATAAAATGTTGGCATTGTACATTTCTGTAAACCACAGATATGTTAACATTTACACTTTTCATACTGTTGTGGAATAAATGGACTCAAAACACATAGGACTGGACGTTTAAGGGGTTTACTAGTGAGAGCGCCAAAGAACTGATGCAGCATGACAATTAAGACAAACAAGCGGTATCCTTTCACAAATATGTGGCACTCTGACAAGCCTTCCCATACACACACATTTAAAGGGGTTTCCTGTCACTCAAGCTGCTGTTCACTGTTATTTAGACAAATATTTGCTTCTCCTCACATACACAAATTTGGTCAGAGTCAAGTCAGGAGTCATGTTAGCCCTTCTGAACTTCATAGTCCCCACCTTGGGGTCATCAGACCCCCACCAATCAATCAAATAATCAAACATTTAAACAATTAAATTATGATTCCGATTACTACGTATTGCCGATACATGTGAAGAGAAGGCTGCCAGGCAGCGGATTGCTGTTCAAGGCCAAAAAAGTGAATATTATTTTACAAGAGTTCAGGATATTTCTATCTGTAATTGCAGTGAACAAACTGGGAATTTTAAGTGGCTTTTGCGTCTAAACTTAACCACCTGTTAACCACAGCCTTGTCACAACATAGATTAGAAAACTGAAACATAAAGAAACAGAAAGTTTCAACATATCGATAACATATAAAACATACAAATGTGCCAAAAAGTCCAATACCAACAATATTCTGGCAATTGGGTTGATAACATGAGACTCAGCCCTTGTCAGATAAAAATGACCATAGCTAAGTTATTTTAGCCATTTTGCTGAATGCTAATTTAAGTGATCATCTAGTCTCTTCTGTAGTGGTATTGACATCATATTATGCGTGCATACTCTTATCATGATGGTCCACCAGCAGATGGATACACGGAATACTGCCAAAACGTGCTTGCTTTTTGGTAGCACAATTGTTGATTGAAATACCACCAATGTCTTACAAAAAAACAACCACTTTTGGTGTCACAATCTCTGCTGTAAATACGGCCATTGTCTCACTAAAAAACAACCGCATTTGTTGTTTAATGGTCTGGAAGAGTGGTCTGTAGCTTGGCAGCCATCTTGCCTGGGTATCAAGCCATCTACCTTCACCTCCATCTCCCAATTATTATTACCTTTATTTAACCAGGAAGTCCCATTGAGATCAAAAATCTCTTACAGGAGACACCTGGCCGAGGTAGCAGCCAATCATAACACTTTGAAATGCAACAAAAACAACATATAATACAAAAATGCACAATAGAACAGCAACTATTCAAACATATTGGCCTCTCAGGAAACATAAGCACATGTCTCTGTCACAACATTCTTTATGATGCCCTTAAATTCATCAATGGACATAACAGTATCTAATTTTAGATCTTTTTAAGGATTGGTTCAATGTCATATCCAGCTCATACACATGTAATCAGAACTATGCACTTTGAAAACATTAATATGATGCTGGATTTGCAGGGATGTAAAACATGATCAATTTTCTTCTGGTGACTGTGCTGGCATCCGAAATGTTCAGAGTAAACCATCATCATAAAGGGAAAATTTGTGCATGCACAACTAGTAGACGATCTGTGAACTGTGATGGCTATTCATCATAATTTTTCCTTTTGTTTTGTCAATTTTTTCCTTGTTTACAACATGTATGATTGCCTAATTGTCCATGTTGCCCCTTATAAATGATTTTTGGCAATGCATTCCCAGATTCCAGATAAACTTTACGAGTACGATGCGGTTGTCGCTACAAGGAATAAAAAAGATGAAAATAAAACCCAAGTTTTGATAAAACAAAATCATTATTTAAATGTAAAGGTGCATATCGCACATACTGAAATACACACCTTTGGGTCAGTTTCCTTTTAGCGCTCTCCTTTCAAATGAGTTTCATATTCATTCATATTCCCCGTCATCATAGACACTCCATCCCCCTAAAAGTCCACATGGAGATTACAATCAGAGGCTTGTCATGTTCAATTTTCGAGGCGATTTGTCCCAATTGCCATCTCTCCATTTCCTCCTCATTTCATTCACTTATGTCACTGTGATCAAAGGCGTTCACCTTAGTTTCCTTATTGCAGGGGAAAGGACAGGTATTTACACTGGCGCTTTCCATAAGGCTCCCCTGACAGGCTCATATCATCATAAACAAACCTGGGGAAGAAACGAGGAGCAGGATGCGATATTGGACAATATTTCTAGTGTTGTTCTGAATCCTAATCATAGTAGATGGTGCGAGTTTGTTTATGGAAAGCAGGAGAAGGACATGTCATGATTTTAGAGCTCTAAAATTGCGGCGGGAAGCAGATCGGAGGTCAACTGAAGGAACAAAAGACGAAAAGAGGCATTGCTTGATATGTTTAGCGATCATACAGTCAATGCAGACAAAAGGTCAACACATACAAACAATTGCGTGGCCCAGAGGCCAAACCTTTGGCTCCGCTCAAAACTGATGTCATGTGAAAGGGCATGAACTGTGATTAGAGACTTGTAGTTGAAACATGTCTCTTAAGGCACAGCTGAAAGGGCAGCGGGGCTGTGATCTCTTCTGGTCAACGAATACGGGGGAAGCTTCTGGAACAAATGGAAACTTTGAATCCAGTGTAATAAAACCCCCGAAGCAGTATCAAACACTCTACTGCAAATTGGAAAACCATGAGGTACAACAAGAGAGGAGGAAATAGAGCAAAAGAGAAAAGCAGATAAAGAAGAGAAACAACTGTCTAGCAGAAAGAGGAGATGCCGCTGCACGAATGTGTAAAGTCATTTCGGAGTCATTGCTCGGTGACCTTGTTACTGACGTATCTCCCTATTCTCCAGGACATGCTCACGCTCTCCTAAATATGAAGCATGACAAGCGGAACTGCACCAACTGCAATTCTTCTTTGCCGCATGCTGTCTAAACATTAACAAAACTGACGTGGTCACGGTCGTAGCTGTGCCCTCCCAAACTGACCTTCTTAAGGAAGATTCACTTCAAATTACTTCTGTTATTGTTTGATCTGCATTTTTGTCATCGCTGCACAACTGCAAAGGCTTTTCCATTTATATCAACCTATACCTTTCTATTATGTACCTAATGCCATGCCCATCATCCACCCATTCTGTCATCCTTCATAAGGAACATTAGGGAAATCTTTTTTCTGCTGATAGCCTATCATTTCATGAGTCATGAGACATAATTCCGCTTCCTGTTTTTCATACAGTTGGGCCCAATATTTTATCCATCCTTACATCCTGTCCTGGCAGAAAGCTAGAGTGCAACTATTGTGCTGCATCAAGTTACATCAGACGCTCTCTAAAACTGCATACGCCATACAGAGTGGCAGCACGTCCAGTTGCAGTGCTTGTCTTTGTTTTGTTATTGACTTGACTGAGGACTGATACATCTATGGAGAAGATCTTGTACACAAGGTAGTACCTCCTGACACTGCGACTGTCAAGATGTGGAGTTCAACAGCCCATTCCAGCAGAGCTGAAGGTGCCGTACCACGGATGCAGAGCTGGTGCTAAGCTAAAGGCTTGGAGATGTCAACTCTTTGCCCAACAAGTGGGAGTGGAGGCACTTGTGAAGAACCAGAATCCCCATGAGGATGAATAAAATGTCTATCTATCGCACTTTATTATGTCATGTGAACAAACCACTTACCACGACGTTAGACTGGAGACCGCTGAAAACATGGGTTAGCAATTGCTTCCGACTTTTGTACTTTCTTAAACAGAAAACAAATTTCATATTGTGATATTTACTGGAGATGACGTGCAATACAGCCAACAGGAAGTGTTGCTGTCATTGTTCAGCTGACTGGTGATCGCCCTTCAGCCAGCTGTCATCTTATCTAGGTGTCTGTTGTAAAATGGGGAGGTGTCATATTGGCTGGATTACTCCTCATTTCAACCCCCTGGATTACTTGCTTCTCTTTCTTTTGACACTTTCAATGCAAGCAAAAGGAATAAAATAGAAACGTGGTGTCCGATAAAAGGTCGGCTCAAAACAGCATGCTGCATCAAACTGCTTTGCTTGCGACCAGTTAGCACATTCAAATGGTATGGTATAGAAAAAAGGTTGTTGACAGAAAATTTTCTGCATAGTTTTTGTCAACAAAATCAACACTGCCAACAAACTGGCAACGACCACTAAATGGGCTGATTCTGAATCTACTACTAAGTGTAGCAGCGTCCTACTGACCCTAATCTGTTATAACAGGTGACCTCTTGGTGGCACCCAAAGTCAGCGGGATACATCGTCTGGAAACATTAAATATCTGTACAAAATGTTGTGCCAGTTCATCAAGTAGATGTTGAGAAATTTCCCAGGGTAAGTAAAAACTTTGTTGGGGGTGCTACAGGAAAACTCAGGATGATCAAAGTCTAGGGTTCATCCTCTGGGAACCATGAACTTCTGTACAAAACATAGTGACAATCCCTTCAATTGTTAAATTATTCAGTCTGGACTAATGTGGTGGACCAACTAACTACCCTTACCACACAGCTATGCCACTGGTGTGGCGTATATGTTACATTTGTACATTATGTACCAGATAAGTTGAACGTTTTTGTTTCAACATTGCTGTGGTTAATCTGTCCTTAGATTTAAGCACGAAAACATGGTTATGGTTCGGAAAATATCATATTTTGGCTTAAAATACTTTGTTTTGGAGCCACTATCCACACGTGATAAAAGAGCAGCTGGTTGCTACAAAACATGATATGGTGCTTTAAAAGCCACTTGAAACACAGAAATGACTTGCCAAATCACAACGAGTTTTTCCCGTTTGTTGGCCTCAAATAGTCGCATATCATGTGGTCATGGACTTTCCTGTCGACATACGTCGTGCAAGGTACCCTGAGTGTGTTGGTTGCTGATGCTCTGGGAGACTGTTTCAATGTCAGCCTGTTACACGCATTGTCTGTTTTCTACATACACTAATGTTTTCACAGGAAAGACCAGCATGCGTCTGCAGCTTGGCAGGCATCTCGCCTAGGTGGCACGCCATCCACCATCCCCTCCACCTGACAAAGTCAGTTCATATCGTACGTTAGTTTAGAAACCTTGATATGAAACAGATGTAACATGCAAATGGTTTGCAGAAACAAACAACGCCAACAGGGCTGAAATAGAGCCATTTCCATTGCTGCTCAACAGTTGTTTGCAACCATGTTTTTTAGCTAGCATTGCGACACTTGAATTGACTGCAGTCAAAAGAAAGGTCTGCTATCCAACTCATTTCGCAGCAACAGAATAGACAGATATATCAGTATCTTCAAAGACAGAAGCCTCAACAGCATCTGACGCTCTGCAGCCGTGACGTTTTGATTTGAGAAAACGAACCTCTAACCCTCGCATTATCCTGTGCTCTTTTCACCCACAGCCGCAGATAACAAGTTCTCACCTTCTACTGCTGCAGCTGAAATATAAAAAGAAATATAAGGTTGTCTGATGTTGGTATTTTTCTTTAAGTCTTCGAATGAACTCAGTCCAAAATGTCTTGTTTACTGCGTTGACCATGAACACCCACTGCCACTCGGAGAGTCGAGACAACTCTGCGGTCATAATAAAGCCACTCAAGTGTCTCCCTGTCTCTCATTTCAACTACTTTTGACATGTATCCCACAATAAAGAACTTAGTGATCAAAAGACGTATAGGAGACAGGAAGGTTAGTTAAGTGAGTACAGAGAAAATCAGCTGTTTTGTGTTTTGAAAAGTATCATCCTTAAATAAAAATTAAATATGCCACATAAAGGTGGTCTTTTGTGTAGCTTATGTCATCACCTTTCAGGGTTAATATATGCCAAAGTCTCAAGTGTTCAGCGTCGAGTGTGAGTGTGCTGTGAATGATGTGATTCTAGGACAACATACAGCACATTAGCATTCTGCTGGTTGCCTTGCAAAACCAGAATCTCAGCTTTCTGCTGCTAGATTCAAGTGTGAAAAACATCCACCAAAAAGATTGATTGAGCTCGACTACATGAGTGTTGGACCAATCAGAAAACAATGAGGAATGTTTTGATGTTGACGTGACTCGCCGCCTCTTGCAACTGCCAAACCTCATCAACATCTGTTAAAACCAGGTGTTACAGATATGAAATGAAGCATGATTCTGCCACTGCACAGCCTCTTTTACACCTCCGTTTATTCAGAAACTGATTCTGGCAGATAGTTGAGGAGAAATTTTAACATTTCCAGAACTGCCAGAATTAGTTTTCTCATTCCAGTGAGTGGTTTGTCCAGTCAGGAGGAGGAGGAGGAGGAAGGGATGATGTCTGAGAGAAGTGAAATTTCGGGCTGCCATTGCAAAGCTATTCTGGTGTGCCCACTTGATAATACCCCAGACAGGTTTCTGTATTTCTCCCCAGTGCGGTGGCACCAACCCAATATATCAATCCCATTTCTATTGGAGAAAACACATTTTACTCTGAGTTGTTGCTGTAACAAAGAAACTCGAGTTGGACAAAAAAGCAGAACAGTGACTGTTATGACAACTCAATGGCAGCACCCTCGCTTTCTCATCCTTCAGTTTGTGTCGTGTCCTTTAAAAGTCCAGTCGAAGCTTCTGCAGCGACGAGGACCTTTTTTTTTTTTTGTCATTGACCGTTACCGATGTGTAAATTTACCTCCCTACTGACTAAGACTTTGTTGATGCTCTCCCTGGGTACATCAACAAACTCAGAGGAATGGATGCACGAACTCACACTGACTTACACTTGTTTACCTACGCCGTTAATACTTGCATGACAAACACGATGAAAAGCAAACGTTGGCAGGAGAGAGATGGCAAACAATAAAGTGTGCGAGGAATTAATCACTAATATGACTACAACAGAAAGCATGGAGAGTGGGTGGAGGGAGCTTTCATTTTGCATTCCAGCACTGTGTGGCTTTGGAGAGAAAAATGTTTTTTAATTTTGAGTTGTGTTATTGTGTTAAAGACAAGACCAGTGTTTTATCATTTGTAGAGTTGTGTACTTAGATTATCTCAAATGTTTCCAACTATGTTCAAACCACAGACTGTTAATATAAAGATGGATGACATGACAGCTCCATAAAAGTGAAGCCAAAACATCTTAGTCGCCCCCTGGTGGCTGGCTGCAGTATAGCTCATGGGACATAGGCCAACTTTACATCAAATAGATCTTTCCCAAAAATGGTTTCTGTCATTTTAGGTAGTTCTTATCATGCTGATGTGTGTTCAGCTGTTCATTTTGGTTTTTAACCTCTTATTGGATGCTATAAAAAGAGAGTTTGTTGTCATGATGTGTGTTCGCAATCAGTGGTGCTGCTCACGATTGGTTGGATGTCAAGAACTTGATCTGCAAGATGGCACCAACCGAATCTGGGATACTTTGGCTTCATATTTGTACAGTAGGAGGGAGTCGAAACGTGTTGTCCATCTTTATATACAGTCCATGGATTAAAGAACAACAACATAAATTAGTTAAAGGTATGTTTCTCACTCCCAACTTGTCACATGTTGCTGCTTGTTCAGTGGACTTTTGACATCTACACGTGTGCTCTGGTGTTATCCCAATACACGTGTGGCTGATGTGTATGTGTATGCGTTTTTATGTTATTTTTTAATGGTGTGTGCTTCATTTCCTCCGGATATGTTTGTAAAGCAGCAATACTTGTGCAGCTCGTGAGTCCAAGACAAATTCCCCTACAGGCACAATAAAGTGTATCGTATGGTGTTGTATCGTATCGTATCGTATCATATCGTATCACACATATGATGCGCTAGGTTTCCTGGATGCGTCTCTTGTTAACGTCCTGGGTCACCATATCAGAATCATCCAACATGCTTTATCTTAATTTGCACAACGAATGAATATTACATACATTAAAAAGTATTGTATTTTATGTCTCCATCTGTTGGTGGGCCGTCACTATAAAAGTATACATGTATAATATGACATTAATTCCACTACAGAAGAGACTTGATTATCACTAAAATTAGGTAGGGAAAAAAAGTCGATATATCGGCATTGGTATCAGTTATCAGCCAAATAAGTTTATTTATTGGCATGTTGGATATCGGCAAAAACGCACAAGTACGCACAAAAAACAACAGCTACAGGAGGCTCTTCTCAATCACAGCTCTTCTGCAGACGAGGGTATTGCTTACATCATCAGAGAGATCATCTCTGTCAGTTCGCCCTCAGCCTCAGTATTGTTTGTCTCCATTGTGAAATTAAACCACTATTAAAACATCTTAATACAGGCAGTCTAACGTAGGCAGTAACCCATGGTTAAGTTTAACAGCAAGGAAAAGAGTGTGGTGTAAAACCATAGCGTCTACCTCCAAGTTTCTGAAAGATTCAGGTTCACCTGCTGCCCAGTGTGAGCGGAGACAGACGCCGAATTGCTTTCCCACATCCACAAGTCTTTTAAAACCAAAACTCGATTTGAAATAATGTTTATGTCTCCCATGTCACATCTCTGATAATAAAATTAAACAAACATGATATGCAGTTTCGGACTGCGTAAAGAGCGCAGAGGAGAGGAGCGCGTCAGTTGTATTAAGTAGATTTAAATAACTCGTTCACGTTTTTAAGCTTAAATCTGCTTAATGCTAACCAATTTAGCTAAATGTGCTATATTTCTAATCTTCTGTCATGTTTGACTGACACATTTTAAAGGCATCTGTGTATTATGAACATAGCAGAGCGCAATACGAATTAAAATTCTAATTTCTGATCATGACACGCTACATTTATCTGCAATATCTAATTCACACAAGCACTATGAGCAGTCAGAAGCAGGTGCAGATTTTGTTAGTACCTATGAAAATATCGGAACAACTAACATATTGAGTGCTGAGATACACGTAAAATTTCCTTCTGCCAACAGTTTACGCATAAATTCGTTCTGCTCACCTATCATGAACGAGACGCTGTGTGTTTAAAAGTTTTATATGTTTGATATTCTTCTTAATGTTAACTAATTTTAGGAGAAAACCAAAACTAACAATGAGTTAATCCTTCTATATGATGCTGACCTCTTTGCCACAGGCTTCCATTGTTAAAAGCCAAATGTGTGTTAATCCGCGATTGAAAATAGTCCCCAACAAATTCTTCATTTCCTCCTATTTCATTAATTTTTGCTAAAAACCCCAGTGCCCAGCAATTCCAGGAAATGATGGAGCCTTTTTTAAAAATGAAACTATATGTATATTCATGACCAGTTTTTAAGGATTTAAGCCTTCAGTAGGAACCAGTGGGCTCGGGGCCCTGGCTTAGCTGTACTGGTATGTGGACTCTATCATAGCAGTTCCTGGAATAGGAGACAGAGGAGCAGATGGAAGAGTCCGTCCTGCCAGAGTCACAGGAACCAGGCTATTAGTGACAGCTGAGGGGTTATGGGTTATTGTTTGAAGTATCCGGAGCATTTTGCAACTAAGTTTGAGCAAGTTGTTGCCGACATAGCAGCCGTGCTGTCAGGGAAGTAGGAGTTAAGGAAGAAGTCAACCTCATCCACCACTGCTGACTGAAACTAAAAAAGGCAAGTGTGTGGAGTCATTCAAGTCACACTGAGCCAAATGGCATTGGATATAAATCAACAATAATAGAAACAAATGATTGATCTCACGCAGATAAGGTCTCCAACTGCACTCATGAGCATATTGACCATTAAAACTTAATCTGAACACTGAACAGGTTTTTAGACGGTGCAGCAAACACTTAATGGATGTCTTTTATCCCAAAAAATGAGGTGCTGCAAGTTTCCCTGACACATGAAGTGAAGCTTTTCTTCCCTTGTATAAACAACCGAGCCAAATTAAAAGAACCTTCCGATTCCAATTAAATATTTTTGCGCATTATGCCCATAGGGTAAACCTGACTATTTCAATAATTCTGAGGTTTGGGATAAAAAGCCTCTACTGTATGACAGTTCTCATTAGTGACCATATGAACTTACATTAACCACATGTGGGAAGCAATTAGGGCCTTGTCATGAGACAACAGGCCCGAGGACCAGCTGGTTGCATTGATAAGCAGAGAATCAGGTAATAATTTCCAATTATAACCAGGGAATGCTGCAATATGTGTTTGCAAACTAATAATTAGCCTTATATGGGTTTGTATTATCACCTACTATAGACACAGTTGTACCCTGTTCTGTTTCTGTGCAGCTTCAGTTAGAGGGGCATACAGATAGTACATAATTGGCAGGGTTATCTCTGGGTTTTGTCTCACTGTTGTCTCGAAGAAGAAAAAAAAAAAAGCTGAAATGTCCAGAGAATAAAATGGTGTTGGCACTAAGCTATGTGATGCACTGAAGCATGTCTTGGCAGATATAGTAGTTGCACCTTAGCCTAATTTATTGTTTGTTTGCCTCACTTTTGTCCACCGAGGCTAGTACCTAATTGGAAATAGAAACCTAATGGAAAACTGATGAGAAAGGCTCCAGCCCAAGACATGACAAAAACACTGCAGAACCAATCTTTATGCTTGGCCTCATGCAAAACCGGCCACTTAAAAACACAACAGCAGGGACACTGTGATGTAATTGGTCATATCTCACAGCCTAATTATTGCAACTACACTAGAAGTCAGTTATTAGAAATGACGTCTTTATTTTATGATTAACCACAATTAATTTCATTTAAGGCACTGGTTTGACAGTTCTTGAAATATGCTTTTTCACTTTCATTCAGTTTATTTCAGTTGAAAAAAGTTCATCAGGGAACATAAGGCCTAAGGAGGGAAGGAACATGGGGCTGAAGAAAGGAAGGAACATAGGGCTTGGGAAACAAAGGGCCTAATTTCGGTTGGATAAAGCTCATGAGGGAACATGGGGCCTAATTTCAGTTTAAAGATAAGATCATCAGGGAACATAAGGCTGAGGAAACATAGAGCCCAAATTTAGTTGGAAAAAAAGGCCTAATTTGTATGGGAATATTATGAGTGCTGAGGGAACATAGGGCCTAATTTCTGTTGGACAAAATGTTCACAAGGAACATTGGGCTCAGGTTGCATGGGACCTAATTTCAGTTGGAATAAATTTCATGAGGCCTAATTTGGATGGGAAATGAATTCATAGGTGCTGATGAAACACAGGGTTGAGGGAACATATTGCCTTATTTCAGTTGGAAAAAGTTAATGAGGGAACAAAGGGCCTAATCTGTGTGAAAAATTAATCGGTGTTGAGGGAACATGGAGATGAGGGAACGTAGGGCCTTATTTTACTTGGAAAAAGTTGACGAGGGAACATAGGGCCTAATTTCTGTTGAACAAGATGTTCATGAGGGAACACAAGGCCTAATTTCAGTAGGACAAAAATTTGATGAGGGTAAAAGAGGTCCTCACTTTTGTTGGACAAAAGGTTCACGAGGGAACATAAGGCTGAGGGAACATAAGGCTGAGGGAACACAGGGCCTTATTTGGGTTGGAAAAATGTTTATTAGGAAACATAGGGCCCAATTTGTATGGGGAAAAAATCATAGGTGCTGAGGGAACATGGGGCTGAGGGAACTTAAGGCCTAATTTCAGTTGAAAAAATGTTCATGAGAGAACACAGGGCTAAGGAAACATAGGGCCTAAAGTGGATTGGAACAAAGTTCATTAGGGAACGTAGGGCCTTGTTTTGGTTGGAACAAAAGTTTATGAGGGAACATAAGGCCTAATTTCTGTTGGACAAAATGTTCAAGAGGGAACATGGGGCCTATTTCAGTTGGGAAAAAAGGTTGTGAGGGAACATAGGGCCTAATTTCTTTTGGACAAAATGTTCACAAGGGAACATTGGGCTCAGGTTGCATGGGACCTAATTTCAGTTGGAATAAATTTCATGAGGCCTAATTTGGATGGGAAATGAATTCATAGGTGCTGATGAAACACAGGGTTGAGGGAACATATTGCCTTATTTCAGTTGGAAAAAGTTAATGAGGGAACATAGGGCCTAATTTGTGTGGAGAAAAATTATTGGTGCTGAGGGAACATTGGGCTGAGGGAACGTAGGGCCTTATTTTAGTTGGAACAAGAGTTCATGAGGGAACAATGAGCCTAATTTCTGTTGGACAAAATGTTCATGTGGGAATATAGGGCCTAATTTCAGTTGGAACAATAAGTTGATGATGAAACAGTTGGCTGAGAGAACACAGGGCCCAGTTTCAGTTGAAAAAAAAAATTCATTTGGGAACATAAGATTGAAAGAACATCAGGCCTCATTTGGTTGGGAAATGTTCACGGGTGAACATAGGGCCTAATTTCAGTTGGAAAAGAGATTGAGGGAACATAATTTCTGTTAGACAAAAAGTTTACAAGGGAACATAGGTCTGAGGAAATGTTGGAAAAAAGATCATAAGGGAACATGGGGCCTAATTTTAGTTGGAACAAAAGTTAATGAGGGAACAAAATGGTGGCGGGAACATAGGGCCTAATGTGGATGGAAAATTAATTTTTAGGTGTTGAAGGAACATAGAGCTGATTTGATCCCCCCTGACAGAACAAGGCAAACTAATTCCCCCTGTCTCCAGTCTCCGTGCTAAGCTAAGATAAGCTAAGCTAAGATAAGCTAACCAAACACTAGCTCCAGCTTCATATTTACTCTTCAAATATAAGAGTGGTCTCAATCTTCTCATCGAACTCTCTGCAAGACAGCAAATAAGCACAGTTCTTATATGTCAAACTATCCCTGTAAAACATGGCGAATTCTAACTTTTATCCAAAAATCAAATCTCAGCCCTGAAACAGCTCTTTGATGAGGCGACAAGAGGCCTAAAACTCAAACTGTTCCTCACAAAGATAGCTGGACAGAAACACACTCATGCTCACTGCCCTGTAACCAACAACCAAAACACAAACATGCTGCCATTTCCCCCTCAGTGTTTTTTTTTTTTCTTATTTTGACACCCCCAGCCCCCAAGAAGGAAAGAAATAAAGAGGCAGAATGTGTAACATGAGTTGACACGCCATTCCTTCCAGCCACTCATGGGTAGGTTTTTCCTCTTTCACCAGAGCGCACTAATGAGTAGAAAACAAGCATTTGTTTGTTGACGCGGCTGCTCTGCGGCTGTCTGAAGAATCTTGACCGGGGTGTTGTGAAGGAAGCACCAGTGACTCCAGGGGCCTCGTCTCCACCAGCGAGCCGGGCATCTTGACACCTCCCGAGCCCCCTCGTACGCTGCAGCCATTATTCCCCCCACTGCCACAATTGCTTGAGCAGAAACACTGACACGCTCTTGACCCAATTTCAAGTTCTAATTCTGTAATGGGTTTCAGCCTAATTTAAGCAAGCTGGTACATATAATTACAAGGAAACAGATTGTTACTTAATTGGAGTTCTTTCTTGAGGCACAGAGGCAGGCAATGTTTTCTGACTGGTGTGGGAGATGAATGTTACAGCACTTGTAGAGCTCAGTCGAAGTTGAAGATTTCATTAAATAAGGGAAGTGACTGGGGGTATGTTGGAGATGTATATGAGATGTAGTCAGCTTAAACACGCGGCGCAGTATGGAAGACACAAGATGTTTAATGTTTAACAACATGATGCCTCATCAGTACATTTTGTGCTGCTTCCCCAAGAAAACAATTAGCCAGGAAATTACATGTTTTGGTAGCGGCTGAGTAATGTTTTCCAACACTCAAAAATTAGCATAATTGACATAGATTAACAAAACCTCCTCCGTATCGGCTAGGTATATATTTACGGCTCTGTCCCATCATCAGTATTGTTTTATGTTTGCTTTATTTATTTAATTCACCATGAAAAATACTCAAATGTACATGCACAATTAAAAGAACATCAGTTTTGGGCTCCACAGGGAGCCAGTTTAGCTGCATGAACACGTACCTCCCTGTGTGCTCTTGTGGACCAACATCTACGACCGCTCTAATCCATGTGTTTTTTGAGTAGGGGGGCGGCAGGATACCTCCGAATCCGGCCGGGGGGAGGACATCTAAATAGACGTTCCTCCACCACTCTGCTTTCCTGATATCCAGGAAGAGGAAGCTTATATAAAGTGGGTGTGGCCTCTTTGAGTCTCTTTGGGACCAGGCGGCCATCTTAGGTGAGTTTATTTGTTTGTAAGATACAGTTCTTTTGTCCTTTTCCCCCTCCCTTTGCCATTGAGCATATATTTGAAATACCATGCTGGTAGGGAAATGTAAGATAGGGTTTGTTGAAGGTGGCGTGCTGTTTGAGCTGCGGTAGCAGTGGTAGTATAGGTAAGGAAAAGAGGGTTGTTGTGTTGTGGTGAGGAGCAGTGAGAGCTGGCATTGGGGGGGTGGCTCTGGGACGCCAGAGATCACGGTCCAGCCTCCTGAAGGTGTTGCGGGACCAACTAGAGGAAACACCGATGAAGGGAGGTTCTCACCTGATGACCCCAAAGACATAGGTAAGCTGTGCCATAGGCTATTTTCACTGGGCACTGAACCCTTTTCTGGAGCACAAGTTTCTTGTGTTTATTTCAAACTTGGAGAATTGAAGATTTATCTTCCTTAACTTGGGAGTGCTAAAGTAACAGGAAGTGCCGTCGTAATCAAACTGGCATTGGATTACGCTGGATGGAACAGGTTTCTGACTTTCCAACACATTCTCACTCCGACCTCGTCACAAATTGACGTTCGGGTCGTGGACTTTCGATGTAGAGATTCGACATCCAAGGTACCATGGGTTTGTTAGGTTGTTAATGTTCTTGAACGCTGTGTCAACGTCAGCCTGTGACAAGCATCGTCTGTTTTCAAAATACACTTCCTTTTTCACAGGACATGTACAGTTTGCATACAATCTCTTCCAAAATGAACGCACTACGCAGTGCAACACTGCAAATTGAGATTTTTTTCCTTCTACACACGTAGTAGCAGTTTGCCAACACACGCACATGGTTGGGTTTAGGATTAAAGAACAGAGTTTGCCAAACACCGTCCCCCGGGCGAAGGCCTGTGGTTGTTGGGCCCATCCACCACCCCTCCAAGCCTCCTTAACTTTTGTTGTTGTCCTGCCACGTTCCACCTTGATGCCTTAACGGTGCCCAGCCGCCTATCATGCCGACGTGAAAGCATAGCTTTTTCGTCAGTGACTGACGCTGGAAGACAGACTGGTCTGAGTCCGATCTGTGACGAGATTGGACTTCCTATATCTAAGTACAGTGACTTTCTGGCCAATAATGCATTTTGAAATCCTAAGTGTCGTTAATGGTCAACCTTGTTGAGGTAATGATGACAGTATATTAAGGAAAATGCATGACAAAGACAAACATTTCTGACATTAAACAACATCGGACTTGCACTTAAATAGCACCTCTCTAGTCTTCTGACCACTTAAAACACTTGAACACCCCATGCCACATTAACCCATTCACACACTGGTGGCCGAGGCACAGACACATTTACTTGAATGATTTGATTTGCCAAAAGATAAAGGAAGATATTTTAATGCTAATAATCTTCAGTGATACTCAATTTAGTTTGTTAGTTTGATACACTGTACTTGAGTGTAACAATTGATGTGACTGCATCATCGGAGCTAAACAAATAAAGTCTTGCCGATAAATTATGGACTAAGCCTTTTCCCTCTCATTATCCAATTTAATCTGTAGGCCCGTGTCATGTTCATATTTTCAGCTGGCTTCATTATACGAAGCACTGCCATTTAACGAAGCAGGTGTGAATCATTCAGTTTAGATCAAACCTGTAACAGGAGAGCGGACTAACACAGAGAATAAGTTACCCTATACAACCTCATGAAATGTATATCTGACATGCTGTTGACATCTCCAGGAACAAGACGTAATGTATTCTAAAGTTGACTCCGTTCTATCTTTATTATGAATATATCAAAAAACTTGTATTCCACTATACACAGGAAAAACTTGCACTAACTCTCCGTTACTGTACGCATCAACTTTCTGCACTCAGTTATTACTTGAACCATACAGTGTATCCCTCCCCATTTATGCCGCCGCGCAGGCTTCGGATCAGAGGCTTCCCGGAGCTAACGTGCCTGATGCTGTCAGAAAGTAGATGTCTGCCGTTTGACCCCGAGATTCTCTCAGACCGTCACAGTGGCACACCAATCTGTCAAAACAGTGTCCTCTTCCCCCGTCGCACAAACATCAGCCTCACCCCTCCCCCAACACCCCCTTCCCCGCTCCCCAGATATCCGCACGGGGCCTGTCAGGACACCAGATATGTTCTCGGGGAAAGGAGCTAAAAAAAATAAGGCACACTTGGAACAGCGTGAGAGAAAATGGAGGGAAAGGGCTCAGAAATGGGCAGGAAATTGCAACATTATATGTATTACTTAGAGAATTTGACGCAGTACGGTTAAAACGTGGGTATATCTGTGAGGGTAAGGTAGGGTCGTACTGTATAAGCTGATGTTCTGGGATTCTGACTTGAGTTTTGCCAGAGTCTTCTGTAGGTTTTACATCAATGATAGAAACTCTCAAAAACACGGAGTGTAAACAATCACTATTCTGATGCGCACCGACTTCACATTCACCGAGAGACACATTTGATTGAGAACAACGGTGTGAATATAAAACTGTGTAAATTATTCAGAGGCAAAAGATCTACGCATTCCCTGCTTTCTTTCGTTATGATAAACCAGTCTAATGCCAGCGTATATCAGTAAGGAAGCTAACACAATGGAGTAAACACACACTTATTTGGGATTTATTGCAGCTGCAGGCGCAGATATACTAGATGATAAGTTTCACACGGAAAGAAAAAAAAAACAACAACAACTGCTCTAACTATTAGACGAATGCACAGGAGCTCAATATGGCAAACACACAATCTCCCCGCACATCTATTTCCCGTGTGAGCGGTTTCCAGCAGCTCCCCATACGATCACTGCCAGTTTGCAAACTATCACATTCTCCTGGCTTGTATCATCATAATCATCAAAATGGAATAACAAAAACAACTGCTATAGGGCATTCTCACTTCCGTAAAATAATTGAAAAACAGTGTGGTGCATTTGTCTGTGTTATGACTGCAGCTGGGCCGTAACAAAGCATTTCTTTTGTTACATCATTAATGGCATGTTTTCTGAGTCAGTGCTGACTAATTTGAATAACAAGGTGCCTTAGTTAATCTTTCCTGTTTTTCGGAAAATAGTGTCTGAACTTTTGTTTGAATGTTTCATGCAAGCCAATTAGTGGTGTAGCAGTGGGGTCTGTCTTTTTTTTTTTTTTTTTTTTTTGCCTTTCGCTGGGGAACATCAAATGCAGGGATATGTTCTGGCAAACACCACTGAAGTGAAGTAAAGATGCAGCGTGACTTGTGAATATGTCACCGATTAGGATGCGGGGCTTTTCGCTTTTGCTTTTCATTCATCTCACCTTAGCGGGTTGGAGAAAGCAACAGATAAGCCCTTAACAAAGTCTCTGTTAATATATAAATAAACAGAACCCTGTTACTAAAATCTGCCGATGAAGTCACTTCCTTCCTGTTTTGATGTCAGGTTTACTTTTTGTTCCGTCCAAGTGTAAATCTTGGGCCTTTCTCCAAAGCAAGGTCTGACCAAGATTTGCATTTTTGTTACACTGTGTACATTTGATCCAGTTTGTTTTGGTTTTGAGCCCACTGATCAGTCCCTCCAGGATTTCACAGGCTCTTGGGATTGCTGTGGCCTGAAATGGCTGATTTTACAGCAGCTTTTCTACAAGAATTGCAATGCATGTTTGTTCTTAGGTGTTTTTTTTGCCAGTGAAAATTGCAAAAATAGTAAGGGTGCTGTGTTGGGTTCAGCACCTTTTATTATGAGCATCTAGTGTTTCCCACAGAATTAGAATCTATGATGGTGGTTGGGACAGCAACAGCTGATTAGTCTCTATCAGCTGTTGCTGACATTCAGCTGCACTAAAGAACCATCTCCAGGAGCCGCTCTCCTTTTGCTCTCTCTGAGTGGCAACAGTGACTAAGGGTGCTTTCACACCTGCCCTGTCTGGTTCAGTTCAATCAAACTCAAGTTCGGAGACCTCCTTGAAGAGGTGGTCTCGGTCCAGTTACTCTGGTGCAGTTTAAATGTGGTGAGAACGTGTTCAGACCTGGATCTGAACCAACATGACACATTGTTTGGGTTAAACATGAGCATGTTACAGTCCTGGAAGCAGATTTCTGGATCTGGCCTCCACCCCCCTCTCAACACTGCGTCCACTAGATTTTGCTCTCTCCAGCATGGGCACCGCACTAAAACAAGCCGTTCTCATTCCCGGGTCATCAGGTACCAGCGCCTTATCATGCCCCTTGGCGTCTGATAGTGACGCACAGGGCACCCTATAGCCTTTCTATGTGATACACAGCTGAAACACATTTTAACATTCACGGGTGGATTATGTGACAATGGGCCCCATCACCACGGAGCAAGACGTAGACTTTGTGGTGGTTTTGCCCCTTTTTGCATCTCTTTTTAGTCGTGATGCATCTTTTTGTAGTTTGTGATGTCTCTTTGTGGTCATTTTGTGTCTCTTTAGAAAAATGGTCGATATGTTTGAGGTAATTTCTGTCTTTTTTGGTCGAGTGACTTTGGCGTTGATTTCCTGCTGAGGGACAGGACAAAGCATTGCCATTTGATGGCCTAGGAATGACAACAGGGTAGCTAAAATGGACTGTGAAGATAAGTGTGGCTATGGGAGACTAGCTAGGTTGACTGTTGAAAGAGCAGTGCACATCCAAGACATTCAGCGATACATGTTTGAACCTCAGTTAGACTCTGATGAGGAGTCCGTTGTGCACCAAAATTAGCGACTAGCAGACGTATCAGAATTTTAAAGGTTGTTAGGATCTTTTATTTGTTTATGATGTTTGTTAGCTTGTTAGCTTGTAAATAGCTAGTGGCTGACACATTGTTAGAGGTTGTGAAACATACCATAATATCGTCTACAACAGGTTTTCGGTAGATAGTTGAAGGAAGCTCCAGGGTCTGGTTTACATCCAAAACAGCATACTCTACCATGTTTGCTGTCAAAACTTTCACAATGCTAATGCTAACCCTGCTCTCTGTACTGATAAGTCCACACTGAACTGGAGGTTTCAGGTTTCTTTGCCGGTGTTATATTGAAGTCTGTTCCCCCGTTGATATGCTATTCCCATATTAGACAGTGACTGTCTTTCATAATAGGGATGTATCTAATCTAGTTTACCCGGGGTACGTTTGAACCTTGGATTTAAGGGACAGACATCGTCCCTTTCAGTATAGGAATGTGAAAACACGTCTCTAGTGACAAACTCTGCAAAGACTCAAGTCAATATTGTCAAGGTCAGACTTTTAAGGGGACATAAACAGAAGAAAATCATTTTGCAGTAATCATAATCAGAACATCTTGATTGTTTTCCTGCTTTTTAAATGCAATTGTTTCATTTTATTTAGTTTTTATGTTATTATTTATCTTCAAGTATCCATAATTTTCTTGTCTTGGTTTTCTATGAGTTTTGTTTGTTTGTCTTATAGCTGTTTATATATACTGTCTATGAAAGAATAAAACCAAACCTAGTCCATCTTATTTACATGATGTCGGACAGAGAGGAAAATAACAATTTGAGTTTTGAGACTGGCCGTGGAAAAAAAGGCACACCACAAACAAAGTGCTTCATTTGGGATGAATCTTGATGAGCCCTTCCCGGATGAAGCAATCAATCGTAAAATGCCCCACTTCGGTGGCAGTGTGTTGTCCCTGTTGTGGGCGGGTAAATGGGAAACAGAGTGCCTAAGTGGATCAATAGCGATCTCCGCCTCATCATCAAACTGCATGATTGGGATTTTTCGCTCTGGGCCGCGCGCACCAATCATAGCCTCTTTTATTAGCCGATTTAAATCGCATTGTGAATCACGATCAGTCTATTTGTGACTCCAGACACAACAACAAACCCAGATCTGAGGAACACATGCAGACAAGGAGACACAAATGTCAGTCGGCTGAGAGGGACGTCCATGCTGAAATCCTAACACGATGCATGATTCTACATTTTGTGGATCTGTAAATCACCGCTAATGATCAAAGGTGGAATAAGTGGCAGATTGTGGGAAGGAAAATGTCTGGGTAAATTGTGTTTTGCTGACCCGGCTGCTCCCATTTTTCTAATTCTAATATCTTTCTTCGCCATCAAGATTGCTTTTCTTCCTCCTCTTCAGAGGATTGGGAACTTTGCCGGGAAAGCTGCCAACTCTCTGGAACAGATCATTCAATCTCCTACAACTCTTCTGCATCTCATAAGCCCTGCTTGCCTGTCTGCCCCTCTCTGAAGGCAAGGGACACCTTCTCTATTATTTCCTCATCTGATCTCCCCCGATGCACTCCCGGTGCTCATCGCAGCTCAACCCCTCTTCTGTTAATCCTGCCTTTCATCTGGCGCTGGGGGACCTTTCAGCCTATGGTTCACTTATGATATCAATCAGCCGCGCAGCTACCAACATGGCCTGACACACACACACACACACACGTACACACACTGCGAGCTTCCCGCTGTTCCCTGATCGTCACAAAGGCAAGCAATACCTTCAGAGACGAACACTATCAGCCTTGACTTTTAAATGACGGAGATCTGAATGCGCTCAAGTACACAGTGACGCTACCCGAGGTCACTCCTGGTTCGTATCTGTGAGGAGACTCAGTTGAGGAAGGCCTCGGGAAAGACTCGACAGATTCAGATTCTTATAAATAGAGCAGCTGCAGGTTGTGTTTCTTGGTGGCTTCACAGACTCGAGCCTGCTGGGATTGTTTATGTTCACAAATAATTCAATATTCACGATATTGAATATTCTCCGAGATCACTGGTGTAACACGGACTTCTATTTTGGGTGGATTTTCACTTCAAATAGAGCATTTGTCGTCTGTGCAGTCACTCACTCTTGGGCTTGCAGTATGTCTCTGGATGGTGTTTTTCCCTATTATTGTTATTCCTGCAGTACCACTGGCAAACAAAGCCTTACTGTGTGGCCATTTAAAATTCTCTTTCCCCTGCAAGAGCTACAAAACAGTGCAGTTGCTAGCATTTTAAAGCGTTAGCCCCAACATGGCTATGAAAGCTTGTCCTGTCATGTTTCATCAGGGCATTGTCTAACTGGTAAAGGCTAACAAGGGTGAATGCTGGGAGCGCACAGAGCCATAACCCAACCCTCCCCCCTTAGCATGCTTCTGAGCCCCTTCCTACCACAGCCTTCACATGGCATGAATGTCATGCAGATAGTGCCTGGAATTGAAAGGTTTATCCTGTAGACACTGGGAAGACAGGCAGTATAAAATATGAGTCGAGAGTGAGTGGTTTGTGGGAAGCACTCGCAGACAAGTATGTCAGAGTCACAGAGGGGTTATCTTACTCAGAGGTATATTATAGTGGGTAAAATATCATGTTTAGTACTGGTTTTAAATTACTGCTGCTTTAATCAGTGTTTTGATTTTAGGAGTGGATCAGATGATGAGACAATCATCACCAGACTCTGCATGATATGTGCCTTTTTTTCCCAGCAGCTTTTATTGTTCCAGAATCCACAGTCTACACCTTTGTTTGGCTTCACTTTCACTGCTTCTTATCAGTGTTGCTGCTGCAACAGCAGGAAGAACCTCTAATTAACCCATTGTACACTACCTGCCCAAAAACCACACAGCAAACAGACAAATTTAGCAACTGGCTAAAGAACATAGTGGAGCATTTATGCTTGTTTCTACTTACGTATGTGACTGGCATCAGCAGAAAAAGTGACTGACTGGGTTGCTAAAGTGCCTCTGCTGTTTCATACCATTATTTTTCCTTTTTTTACTCCGTTGTGGTGACAACTCAAGAAGAAATATCCAAAAGGCTGAACGACAAAGCAGAAAGCTGTGAGACATTGTGTATGTTGAGTATGAACCCGGCCTACAGCTAACCAGACCTTAACCAAAACACTGTACCACTGTAGAACAGCGAGACAAGAATATTTTGAAGCGGCCTGCGAGAGTTTCGCAAATCTAGGATAACCTTAAATGTTTCCATTTTGTAGTAGTTTGTTAGCTAGCTAGCTAGTTTGTTGGCTAACCTCCCACCTCCCCTCAAACCTGTGGAGTTTGCCTGATATAAGACAGAACTGTCAACTCGTTACACTTTCAACTCGGTGAAGTGGGCAGATTTAACGGTCTGAACTCAGGCAAACATGGAATGATGCTATATCATGTTAGATGTCCTGTCTGTTGCACTTTGGTATTATAAAATGGTTCCTACCATTCCGATGCTTGATTTGAGCTACTTCATATTTATTTAAAAAAAAAAACCCATTGAGATGGTTTTCAAGAGTGCCCTGGCCAAGACAGGCAGCAACATATATGACAGACAATACAGAACAAAAATACAAACTAAAGCAACATATTCTGACTCCGACCTTGCCACATATTGACGTTTGGTTATGGACCTTCCACGTCCACTTACGACGTGCAAGGTACCCTGGGTGCGTTGGTCGTTGATGCTCTGGGACACCGTTCAAGTTCTGCCTGTTACATGCATTGTCTTCTTTCAAGATACACTTCTGATTTTACAGGAAAGTCAACGTTTGCATACAGTCTCTTTCAAAACACAACACCCTGAATTGACATGTTTTCTCCCTCAACAACAGACACACATGGTTGGGTTTAGGCAACGAAAGCACGAGATAAGATTTAGGCAACAAAAGCACATGATTGGGTTTAGTAAAATAGAACAGGGTCTGGCTTTAGAATCATACGGGATGCGAACACCACTCTCTTGGGTCAAAGTTGGTGTTTGTTGGACCCATCCATCACCACCTTTCGTCCTTGTCCCGCCCCATTTCCCCCTGACACCTCTGGGCACGGTTAAACTATAACGGCGACCGGCCACGTATCATGCCAATGTTAAAGGACGGCTTTTTTGTCGGTGTCCGATGCCGCAAGTCACTGCCCAAGCGCCGGATTTCGACGTCTTTGGAGTGAGACCATGCTCAAAAAATATACAGCTCTAAAACAAGCAATATAAAACACAAAATGAGATTACTACAAAGAAACACCAGAAAGTACATTGATATATGCTATAGGTGAACTATAAAAACAGAATCACCCTGACATTGGCATGAAGATGAATGCTATAAAAATCCTTTGAAACAGCTGAGAGGAACCAACGAGTTCAACTCTTATATGTGGAAGAATCCACATATAAGGAGCTGCATACAGAAGTGCTCGCTTTCCAAGTCTGTACGTACCCTCAGTATAGACAATAAAAACATGTTCTGTGAACAGAGAGCATAGCAATTTTCAATTGTTTACTCAATGTACACACATAAATATGCTGGAAGTAGGCCAAGAATAGCTTTGTAAACAAGAGAATACCAATAAAAAGTCTATGACATTTATAAGAGAGCCATATCTAACATTAGTTCCTTGACTGTAAGAATCTTTTTCTGCTTGTGCACCTATTACATTGTTTCAGCATATAATGTGCTACCTTTTCTGTTATTATCACCCGTGTCCCCAGATGGTTAGGTGTGCTTGATGTTAAATATTATTTAATGTCTGTCGAGCTTTGATGGTGACAAAGATCAAGATAAAAAGAGAAAAACCACCGTCTTTGAAACCCATCCTCACCGCAGACCTTCGACCACTGCTACAGTGCACACAGGATCAAAACTTAAAACATCAAGCATACAATTATGTACAAAAGGATGCTAATACCTCTGGACTGCATACAGATACACTATATCCCCCATGTGTACGCCTGGCACTGCCCACAAGCAACCAGGCTCCAAACAGAGGACATTACAGCCGGGCAAAGCCGAGATGTATTTGCTGCCCGGATTTAAGGGAGGACCTAAACAACTCCACTTTTGGCACAGACTGAAAACGCAGCCACGGGCATTTGATAAAAGATTAATTGAATAAAAATGGGAGAGCGTGCAGCAGCATGTGGGAGATGGGAGATTATAAGGTTAGAGAAGTGTTACGGAACAAGCCCTGCACATTGACCAGCCCCTATAGTTAAGGCCAAGTTGGACTCGCCTTCAAAGAGTTGGCTCCCCTCCTAACAATGCTACTAAGCTGGTTTGTGGTGTGTTTGTGAGCTCCTTTCTTCTTTCGTTATTTATTTGCCCCCACCAGCTCATAACTGACTCACTTTCTACTAAGCTGTAAAGTCATATGAAATCACATGAACAAGCATTTTCAAAGCGCCTCCATTAAAGAGAACCAGGAGAAAAAAAACAAGATTTTTCTCTCTGGTTTCTGAGCGTGCTGTGGTGTTGGTGTAACCCTGATGGTACTTTTAAAAAATCTTTTTAGCTCCAGGTCATTTAAGGAGAGGATGGCTGCTCCATCTTCACTGCCAAGAACACTCAGTTTGTATTGCACAAGAACAAAGCAGTGAATTTAGATTATTGCAGATGTAATATAAAGACTGTGTCCTCATGATTAATCTAATTATTTATAGACACAGTGGTTGCTGTACAATATTCAACAAAAGCAATGTCTTATCCTGCTCTTACAGACATCCATGAAATAACTACAACCTCTTAACACCACATTATGCTGTAGTCGTACGCCATGTGTTAAAACAATGTTCTGTTATTATGAAAATAACGTAGATGGAAAGTCAGTTAGGATCCTTTTTGGTGATGGACACACAATTGACTTATTGACTTATCTGTAACTTACTTAAGTAGTTACGTCCCGTACTAAAGCTAACAAACTATTTTCCCTTAGACCTAACCAAACTGTAACCATGTCATGTCATTGTTTAAGCCACTGACATGAGACTCGCTTTGTTGACTTTTCTTTAACAATACTTTAACTTTATTGAAACAGTACTTCATATAACTTCAATGTGACCATTTTATTCATCTTTACTATAACAGCACTTTTACTTTATAGTAAACGTTCTTTATTTAGCTTCATTGTTACAGAACTTGAGGTAATGTTGTTGTAACAGTGTTTTATTTAACTTTATTGTTACAGTACTTTATTTAACTTTTTTAAACTGCATTTTATTCAACACTATAGTAACAGTACTTTTTATAATGTTATCATGACAGTTTTTTATTAAATGTTATTGTAACAGTATGTTATTTAATGTTATTATACCTTTATTTTATTTACCTTTACGGTTACAGTACTTTATATAACCCAAATGCAACAGTATTTTAATTAGCATCATTATAACAGTACTTTATTAAACTGTATTTTATTCAACGCTATGGAAACAGTACTTTTTATAATGCTGTTATGACTGTTTTTTTTATTTAATGTTATTATACCTGTATTTTATTTAACTTTATGGTGACAGTGCATTATATAACCTAAATGTGGCAGTATTTAATAGGCATCATTATAACAGTACTTTATTTAACTTCATTAAACTGTATTTTATTCAACACTATCAAAACCGTACTTTTTATAATGGTATTATGACTGTTTTTTTTATTTAATGTTATTGTAACAGTATGTTATTTAATGTTATTATACTTGTATTTTATTTAACTTTATGGTGACAGTACTTTATATAACCTAGAGCTTTGACATAGTATAATCATACTTTATTTAGCTGTATTATGACAGTACTTTTTAAAAATTTTATTGTAACAGTACTTAATTTAACTTTAATATAAAGATACTTAATTTACCCTTATTATAACAGTACTTTATATAACCTAAATAAGACAGTATTTTAATTAGCATCATTATAACAGTACTTTTTCAGCTTTATTGTAACAGTACTTTATTGTAATTTTATTGTGACAGTACTTTATTTAACTTTATTATAACAATATTTAATATGACCTAAATGCAACAGTATTTTAATGAGCATCATTATAACGGTACTTGTTTCAGCTTTATTGTAACAGTGATTTATTTAACTCTACTGTAGCTGTAGTTTTTGTTGTAGTTCAATATTTAAGGAGTGTTCAGTAGTTTCAAGGTGATTTCAAAATATCAGGATACATACTGTGTATCATGATATAGCCTAAAGTGGCATGATGTTACTTCTAGACCCAACTGCTTAGCCGATCACCAATGCCGTGTTAAGACGTCATGGTAATTACACCAGTTTCAGTGAGATCAGGTTGATTTGTTTTAGTGTTTAAAGTCTTTACTGAAGGAGACCAGACTCAACAACTGTTTTTCAAACAGCTAACAAATGTTCAGTGAAACATGCAGGAAATCTACTGAGGTCATGGAGGCTAGAGGGTTAAAAATACTTAGCCTATAACTTCAAAAAAATGTGTCCAGGAAAGGAAACTGCTGATGATTAGATGATTTTATGCTCAAACGCCAGCCGGACAAACGAGACGCATCTCTGTTTGTTTATCTGCTGCTGTAAGTATTAACAGTAGGTTTATTTCATGTAGCATGCACTCTCAGTTATTTTCCTCATTGATTTATCCGAACTTTTCTATCTTTAAACTACAAGGTTAATTAGGAAGCTGGGGTAAATTTAGAGGGAGAGAAAGACATTACTTTTGGAGGGATATCCAGAAAGGTCAGCCATCTTCTTTTGGTCAGTATGTCCTAATGAAGCCAATCTCCCGCTGGTGCAGAAGGGAGTCAGGAATAGTGAAGACTATAATTATCTAGCACCCTCGGGTAAACGCACAAGTTCATTATATCCAAATATCAAGTTGTAATGGCTGGAATTTAGAGGAACATCCTTTTAGGTAAAGGGCTGTATTTTGCCGTCGACTTTTTAGAATTCAAACTTTTGGTGCAGACACGGCTCGAGTTTACAGATTATGAACCCTCGCTCTGTTTTAAATGATATAAATGTATTTATTATTGGCTTTCAGCAGGAATCTAATATCTGGAGCAGCCAGTTTTAACCTCTTAAACTTTGATTCCCCTTAAATGTCCTCCCCTGTTCCCCCCTCTGGCCTTCAGTTGCTCAGTGATTTTTCCAAAATGCCTCAATTCGTTCTCACAGCTGATAACAGGCCTTTTTCAGACAATCTCTCAAACATACAGACTATATCTCATTAACGTACAGACATAGCACAAGATTTCAGCCAAGATAATGCAGCTGCTGTTGCCTCCATTATGTCTCTCTTTCTCTTTTCATGGCTGCGAGTCTATAGCTTCTCGGGGAGAGGCGTCACTTTCCTGAATTGGTTTCTCGGTTTTCTTCAGAGCAGCTGTCAGCGTGTATTGACAGAGACAATGCAACACATTTCTATACCCTAACACACACTCTTTTGGCAGGTAAGAGTGACGCCTGTGAACGTGACTATTTTCAGCCACATCTGCGTCGCAGTTACGGCAGGTATGGATGCGTGTTGATTGATACGCTCCACCCAGACGAAGTTAACTTCCTGTGTATTGTTTTTCATGTGAAAACAATCGGTGTGACTCGGAGATAACAAGATACACTTACTTTTTCCCCTCAAGCTGTTTAGTCAGTGGCAGACATATGGCCTTGCTTATGTGACGAGACATGTTTTCCATATTCATGTAGTGGCTATAATGGCATATTTGCAAACCCAGGGTAATGTTCTCCCTATGTGGCTAATAAGGAAGGAAGAGATCTTGGCTAAAGCTTCTCTCATCTAAAAAATATTCGCTGGCATAAATGTGAGGTGCTACATTCAGATTAATTTAATCCTGTAATGTACTGCGGGTTCTTTTTCCTCTGTGGCGGTCATGACAAACTGCAACCAAGCAGAAAAGGAATAAAAATCAAAACACCCTTAAAATTTAGAGCAATTTGAAAAAAAAAGCCCCCCCACCCCCTCTGGTGTCACTCCCCAACTCGTCTCTGACATACATCCGACACACACCACGCTGAGCATTAAAATGTGCACACCTCTGCACCTTTGCTTTTAAAAAAACACACACGGCTTCAAACACATTTACACTCGCAACACACACAGACACAATTACACAGCCCAACCTTTTGATGTGGTGAAACCAAGAGGCAGCTGTTAATTAAAAATTTGAAAGGATAATGTTGGTCTGAATGTATCTCTGTTAGACTTACAAAAGGCAACTAATTAAAATTTGAAATGGATCCTAGTGCCCTTCTTTTCACGTCGCCTCTTCCTGCAGAGAAATGAAGGAGATCGAAATTAAAGCAATAACACGAGCGGCGCAGTCGTGTCAAAGCCGATGACTTGAAGTGGTGAGTGGTATCTTCCTCGCCTGCAGTGCAAGAGTTCAGCGTGCGCTGATCAAGGCGGAGGGGTGCTCACAAGGGGCCCGCCATGTTGTAAAACAGGTGACTCCTCACATTTCCCCAATAAACTCGCACTATCAGAGACCCTGTCATACTCCTTTCACTCAGCAGACAGTCTGCCGTGTCTACGCCTTTTAAGAGCTCCGGCTCCGTAATTGCCAAACAGTCTCACTGCCTCGAGGAGGGCTTTGACACGTTCTATTCAAACAAAGCTTATCACTTTAACATTTAGAGTTTGCTACTGACTGCTTATAAAGTTTGAAGTCGAGATTTGCTCGCTCAAGTGCAACAATGTTTGAGTTCATGACTTTTGGTTCTGGAACTTTGAAATTAAAATCCACCATTTTATTTGAAGATATATGAACACTGTATGTGGACACTCTGAATGCCATTTTTATTATAGTATATATGGTGCATGGTTTCTTGCACATTAAAAAAAGGGCTATCTACCCTTTTTTTTAAGTCTTTTTTTAATCCCCTGAGAATATAATGTGTATGCCTAAAACAACTGTCAGAGTTAAAGTTTGGAAACGAGACATCTTTTGGTGATACTTCTGAATTCTTAATACAGAAACCTTTTTGAGTTAACAATGACATGTACAGTCACTTTCTATACAGTATGGTCCCATTTTGTAGTTAGTTATTCTTCTTTTAGCAGAGAAATTAAAGTACTTCTCTCCTCTTAAACCCCCCAAAATTAGTGACAAATCTATGACGTACCTACTACATACTGTAAATGCAGCAATCAACTCTAAATAAAGCAGAGAGTATGGTGTGATGAAGTGCAGGCAACTGAGAATAGCAGTAGTTGTAGTCATACTAAGGCATTAACAGTGTTGATCAGTGTTTGTTATAGTAACAACTTCACACCACTGTACCACTCATTCACATCCCCACATCGCTAAGCTAAGCTAGCATGTCAAATAGCTCTGAGCCACAAATTTTAGCAGTAACCGAGGGTGGTGACCCGGGAGGGGGACTAAAGTCATTATTACTTCTGTCAGTTTCAGACTAAAAAAGAAACTTTGGGTTGCGTGAGTAAATTCTAGGTGATCGTCAGAACCAGCCACCTTGTCAGTGTTGTCAGTGAAAGTAGCCATCTTTCGTGGCAATATGAGAGCCGCCAGGTGGCATATGCCAAACTGATATCAGTTTGGAATGTGGTTGGACATAACCTTTAGTGGTGTTGTGATATACTGCCGGTCGGCACCTGTTGTGGTAGTGTGATATGCCATTGAACAGCATCAGGTCGAAACGCTAGCAGGTCTATATGGGGGGCGGAAGGGGTGATGGATGGGTCCATCAAACGCTGGACTTTCACCCAGGAGCTTGGTGTTCAACTCCCGAATGAATGTGGAGCCAAACCATGATATTTTTTCTACACCCAGCCACGTGCTTTTGCTGACGTCCCGGTGTTGGTTGCTATGTACGTTCGTTGCCTAAATCTGACTACGTGCTTTTGTTAACATCCTGTTATTGGTTGCCATGTGCTTTTATTGCCTGATTCTAACCATGTGCTTTTGTTGCCTAAACCTAATTATGTGCTTTTGTTGACGTCATGGTGTTGGTTGCCATGTGCTTTTTTTGCCTAGATCTAACCGCGTCTTTTTGTTGCTTACACCTAACCACATGCTTTTGTTGTCATGCTGGTGTTGGTTGCCATGTGCTCTTGTTGACGTCCTGGTGTTGGTTGCCATGTGCTTTTTTTGCCCAGATCTAAGCGTGTCTTTTTGTTGCTTAAACCTAACCACATGCTTCTGTTGACCTCCTGGTGTTGGTTACTAGGTGCTTTTGATGCCTAAACCTAACCACGTACTTTTGTTGATGTCCTGGTTTTGGTTTCCATGTGCTATTGTTGCTGAAATCTAACCATGTGTTTTTGTTGCTTAAACCTAACCACATGTTTCTGTTGACATCCTGGTGTTGGTTGCTAGGTGCTTTTGTTGCCTAAACCTAACCACGTACTTTTGTTGACACCCTGGTGTTAGTCATAGTGGTTGCAGGAGGATGCCTAGTGTGTGATATGTAAACGTAAAAGGCCGCTGACAAAGCGGCGATATGTGAAGACTTGGGATTAGAACGTCTTGTCAGATCTTTAGCAGTGGTGTGTGTGTTCTAAATATGTAGGGTACATGTAGGGTAATGGGGGGTATAAAGTTGCTCTCTATAGTTCTATTTGCACAGGACTAATAACCTTTGTGTTAGGTGAAATATGTTGCTGGCAACATACACAAATGACCTCCTAACTGTCACGAGATTGCAACTGGTGCACAGACAGAAGTGTGTGACGTCACCCTAACTGTTGCAGCTTTGGAAAAAAAGGTTAAGACCTCATTATCATACTGAGAAGCTGCTTGTAAAAATATATTTTCAGGGTCTTAAAAAATGGTTTTATATAATATTCTCATGGTTAATAATGCATACAGCGTATACTGCACCCAAGGATTTATTGGGGTTAATAAGTTTGTGCAGTTTCTAACAAACAAAGTCAAAACACTGAGATAAAAACTGACTGTATTTCTCCGTTGTCACACACAGACAGAAAAAAGCAGCACTGAGCCTTACTTTTCTTTCTCCTTCCAGCTGCTGCTTTATGTGGAAGTAGATGTTTCGCAGAGTGGAAAGCTGACTCTACTCCTCATATTTACAAATCCGATTCATTGAATCAATATTGAACACTGCGGGTGCTGCTAAGAGCTCCATTTACCATAAACAACTCATTTCCTCCGGATCTGAGGGGCTGGAATTGGCATTTCGTGCGCCTGTGCTTGTCGCTAGCTTTGCAGTTCAAGCCCATCCAGGGCGCCTAATGCCTCGGCTCCGTCAATGGACCATTCAGACGTATTTCTGTTGCTCTAGCAGGTGTCATTTACTCTGAGCAGATTGTGCTGTGAGGATGCAGATTGCGTGAGACTGGGTCACTGTTTCTGGATGCAGATGAGGTGGAGGGTGGAGGTTACGAGTTGAAACGTGAGATTTGTTTTGCAAGAGAACAAAGTGATCTAAAGAGATATCGACAACTTCTTTCTTGTTGATTTAATCGGCTGCGAGAGATGAACAATGACTGAAATGGAAATGCACCCATGCAAACACATAAAAAAAATTCTTACATCTTCAGAAGACAGGGAAAAAGGCACAAAAGTACAAAAAGACCAAAGGTATCCGGGTGTTACTGATATCCTTTAGATCCTTTAAAACGTTTTCAAAATAGTCAACCTTACAATAAAAAAGTCAAAGTAATCCTCAGATATAAGGATGTCAAAGAAATATGCAGTAAACTGTCAAAACCCCTTTGATCGCCTCGCAATTAGATTTCCAAGAATACATTCTTTTGTAGAAAGTCTCCCACATATCCCCATGTGCACTCCTGGAGCTCAGCTGTAGTAGCCATAAAAACAAAAACTGTTTCAATGACGTGATGGACTGAGACTATATCATTTGTCTTTTTCAGCACTGATATCCAGCACTATTCCTCACTGTCATACGTCATGTTAGTCATCAGTAATGATTCAAATTTGTTGATTTGCGAGCGTCTATCCGAGTCCCGCTGGCTGACGTTCCTAAAAGGACTTATCCCGTGGTTAATCAGAAATAACCAGCAGGCGGTCTGTGGGAAATATATTATTTTCAAAAGATAAATACATTATTAATCGCCTGCTCTGATTCCTGTGTCCCGTATCTTATCAATGCATTCATAGTTCCATTTAACTGAAATTAAATGTCTCCGCTTTATGTTTGCTTATCAGGCTGACTGATTTAAAGGTTTTCAAACCTTCTTAAATATGAAATTGTTTAAGGGTTCAGTGTGTCTGATTTAGTGGGATATTTAGGCAGAAATGGAATATAAAGTTTCTACAGTAGCCCAGAATGGACAAACCAAACACTGGCTCTAAATGCTATCTTATGCTCTTTAAGGTAACGTTGGGTGTTTTGAAAGGTGCCTTTTGATTTGAAATTGTATTCTTCTTCTTCCTCTCCTTAGTAATCATTTTGTGTAACCACTTATCCTGTTACAGGTTGCAGGGGAGCTGGTGGCCATCCCAGCTGACATTTGGCAAGAGGCGGGGTACACCCTGGACAGGTCACCAGACCATCACAGGGCTGACACATAGAGACAGACAACCATTCACACTCACATTCACACCTACGGACAATTTAGGGCCCATCCACACAAAGCCTTGTCAGGGTGAATTTGTCAAAGTTTTTAACCTGTTCGGCCTTTCATCCATACGAAACCGGCGTTTTCGGAGGTTGAAACCACATCTTTTTGAGTGCACAAATCTGAAGATGCCGCCTTTGCCTCTTCATGTGTACAGTCAATGCACGACTTTTGGCCAGCAATGATGTCATAGCCCCACCTATTTCGACTGACATGACTCCCAATCAACGTTTTGTTGAAGTGTACTGGCTTTGTCATCCAGCGTGACTCGAAGGAGCACTCGACTTCGTCGTCATTCCAAACCAAAGTCTCCGTTTTCCCTCGTGTGTTGGAATTCGTGCTTGTTCTGGATCTTCTTCTTCTTCTTCCATTTGTATACACCGTGCATCTTCTTCTCCGGTTCAGAGCTGTATGCTCCGGTTTTTAGTGGCGCGCCATCTCCTGGCTGGCATATATACAGCAGCCTTTTCATGCAGTTTCAGTGGTTTGAACTGGCTTCATTTTGACGCCTGCATTCTTGAGGTTGGCGCCATGTTTACACAACACTATTGCAATCCGATCATTTTATTTGGCAGTTTCAAAAAGAAGTTTTGTGTGGATATAGCCTCAGAGTCACCAATTCACCTGCATTTCTTTGGACTGTAGGGGAAACCAGAGCACCTGGAGCAAACCCACATTGACACGGGGAGAACATGCAAGTTTCAACTGGTTGCAATCTGCAATCCTCAATGCTAGATACCACTAAATCTTATACAATGTTCCCTCAACAGGATTTTGACTGGAAAATGGGGAAGGAAAAAGAAAAGTGACACATTTTTGTGTTCGTATTTCAGTATAATATACGGAGTGTGGCCCCTTGTGTTCAGCACAAGGAAGTGCATCTCTTTATGGATGAATAAAAATGCCACGGCGGTAATAGCAGAGTTAATTGTGGGTGTTTTTCGCCATCTGATCTCTTGGAAAAAAACAGGACCAATAATGCACGGTGACAAATGAGTGAGAAGGTTAGCCCATCGGTTTTACGTGTGATCCACTATCATGCACTCTATTTTACACTACTCGCATGCTATCAATGTTAGCTATCTAAACATGCTATTGTATAAATAGAGCTGTGTCACATGCATCAATCTGTAAGCTTATTTGTTTTTAACTTTCTGTGGCATGGTGCATACATCTGTTCAATGAACTTGAGGCAAATTCGGGAACCAAAAAAAAAGAAGGAACAAGAAGAAGAGGGAAGTTTCATGAACACATCAGAGAACACTAAATCACTGAGGTTCTCATAGGAATGAATGGACTTCAGGTTCACAAAGCTATGTGAAAACTAGAACTGGTAGTGATAATAATGGCAATATGTTAAATTATAATTATGATTACATTTACAGACGATTACTTTGGATGGCGGTGCACAGTCGCCTGTCATGATGTAGCAATTTTAACATATATATATATACACACATATTTGAATATTTGAATATTTGCCTGCCTCTGAGTATATGTTATAATCAGTGCCTGGAGGTATTGTGTCAGTCAGTGTGTTAATTGCCAGCAGATTTCCCTCAGAGATAACCTGCGTTTAATCTCGTGGCACCATATCACAAAGTCTAATCAACATTCAAATAGACGTGGGGTTAAATGTTAGCTGCTCTAAGCTTCCTGCAGTCGACTTTGGCAGACAACCCATTCAAAAACAAACCGAAGATCCTTGAGCACCCACTTCTGTAGCTCCAGGGCACACTGGCAGTAATTACTGGGGACCCATAACTCAATACTGCAGCCATAAAGCAGGAGGGGCTGTATAGAAACTTCAGATTACAGACGTATTGATTTCTCCGAGGACGCCGAGGTCCATCCACATGGGCTGCAGGGTTGGCGTTGCCATAGCTACTGTACCGTTTGCAAAAGATGTCTTTAATTGCTTGATTAGTCTTTGAAAGGGCAGTGATAACAGCATGATGTAGCATTATGAACACATGAGTTGCCTGCCAAGAACACCAGTGATATTCAAAGTCAGGCTATATCAGCACTAATCTCCGACTTGAGGCCGTTGGCAGGCTACCAATTTACTTGCCATGTATGTTTGTCAGGTTTGTCACTTCATGCATGTATGAATGTTCAGTGAACCCGTTTTCTGCAAGAATGTGGAATTATGTGTGTGTGTGTGTGTGTGTGTGTGCAGCTGTGTGGTAAAGTAGGACTTTATGGCAGCTGCATTGTGTCACAGGATATATATTGCTGTGTTTACCCATCACTGGCTGGCCTTGTTTGTTCTACAATTACAGTATTGTTCAAATATGAAACACCAAACATTAATAACATCGGGCCTTTGGACGGAAACAGATACAGGAACTTAAAGCCCCTGTGTATGTATAGAAATATATTCATTGGTCATATCAAAAAGAAAACTACAGTAATACCAGAAAAATGCATTTACAGTATATAAAAACAAACCTAATAACACAGAGTGGCCTCTGTCTCAGTGACACGTTTCAGCCCAGTCACCAGAAGAAAATTATGTCTTTATACACTTCTGCCACAGACGCAACCCGGTCTGACTTTGAAGTCGTCGAAATCCAGCGCTTGGGCACTGACTTTTGGCGTCAGTCACCAATTTAAAAAAAAGCCATCCTTAAACGTCACCAGTCACCGTTATAGTTTAACAGCGCCCGTTGTAAATGAGTAAATAAGTTAATGATGCGTTTGTGTGCAACTGTGTAAGTCCCTCAGCTAAGGAGAGATTAAGCCTTAAGTGTCATACTTAAGGAGAAAACTTAAGGTGGTATGTGCGACTGATCCCAGGTGTTTTATTGAAGTTATATCAACTCTACATTTCCTGTGAAAACAGAAATGCATTATGAGAAGACATGATGTTCTAAGCATGTGACATTTAGATGTAAAGGCAACTAGAAAAGCGGTGATATTTTAAAAAATTGGGATGAAAACACATTGAATAACTACATTTTTTTTTGGCTGGGAGGCGTGTTCATGTGTTTCAGGTCAACATGACACAGGACTCTGATTAATGATTGGCTGCAGATGTTCTCTGGCTGCAATTCGCTACCAAAACAACAAATTTTTCTGCGACCTCGTCACATATTGAGGTTTGGTCATGGACTAGATACGATGTGCAAGGTACCCTGGGTACGTTGGTTGTTGGAGTTCTGGGACGCCATGTCAACTTTAGCCTGGTACATACATTGTGTGTTCTCAAACACACTTCTGTTTGCACAGGAAATTTACCGTTTGCATACAGTCTCTTTCAAAATAAACAAACTACATCAGTACAACACTGCAAATTGACACTTTTTTCCCTTTAACAACAAAAGCACATGGTTGTGTTTAGGAAACAATAACGGGGTTTGGCTTTACTATGTTACGAAAAGCGAACTCTGGCCTCCCAAGTGAAGGTCGTAGTTGTTGAACCCATCCACCACCGCTCCCACCCAACCTACTTGGACTTCCACCGCCTTAACTTTCCTTGTTCTCCCACTGCGTTACTCCCTGATGCCGCCGGGCGCTGCTCAACAATAATGGTGACCGGCCTAGGACTAAATCCATAGACTAATCAATCTATAAACTCTATGTAACCCTAGATAACATCCTGTCTTCTCTGATTTGTTTGTGTGTGCATTTATATGTGTCTGGACGTGAGTGGGCGGATGAAGGTTTATGTGTGTGTGTTTTGAGTGGGTGTCTGTATGTGTGCAAGTATGAAATAAGTATGTACGAGCTTGTGTGGGTGAGACTTCAACATCTCGTGATGACAGCTGTATTTGTCTGCATTGTATCTGTGGGTGAGTAACAAACAGGAGTAAATCATGAAACTTGATTTTCATTCCAAGTGCCAGTTTGACGACTTCGGAGTGAGACCGAGTTGGCCAAAAATCAGACTATACCCAACTTTAAGTTTGGCTGCAGCTCGCTGAGATCGGAGCAGCAGCTGCATCTTTCCATGGACACTGCAGTAGCTCGCTGCAGGCCAGCTTCATCGCTGCTTGGTGTATTTTCAGTGTTAATAAACACATTGTGTCTCCCGCTGCTATGGCAGACTTTTACTATCTTAAACCAAGACCATGATCTTCCCCTAACCTTCGCCCGGTGCGAACAATGCCTAAGCAAAACCAGAAACTTAAATAAAGTTGCTGCGAGTTGATCCTGCTCTGCAAGATCTGATATTCTGCTGGAAAACAAATGGCCAGTGAACATTTTACTGACATGTTTAGCAACTGGTTTTTTTCGAGGCCAAGCGTTCCACATACGGCTGAAAATGTATCTTGGCAAAGACAAAGCAGGAATACAGCGTCTGCTGATGATGCAGGTTCTGCTGCGTTACAGGAGCATGTGTGAACCCTTCTATCCTTTCAATAAATGACCTTCTGCTGTAGCGCCGACACATCCCGGCGTTTGTTGAGAACAATGACGACGAGTCAGAGGCAAGGAGGGGGTGAAACAGGGGGTGCTCCATTCAGCTGAATGAATGCTGATCTTTTGGCTGTGGAGACACAGCAAACCTGAAGTGGCTACAGCCCTACTGTAAATCATATTGCCTCCCGGTGCTCTCTGCCTCCCTCCATTGTGTCGGCCCTGTTCGCTCTGCTACCCATGTGTCAGAACGGCTCACGTCCGCGCCATGCAACATCTCTCCCCTGGCTGCTGCCTCTTCCTGTGAGCTTCACGCAGCTGTCTGTTTCGCTTCCTCTAAAGCCCCGCATCGCCTTCTCCCCTTCTCTCACTTTGTCTTTAGCCATCAACCTCTCTCTCTGTCTTTTTTTTTTTTTTTACATCTCCACCCTCCTGCTCTCTTCGCCTCTCCACCTCCACCTCCTAGTGATTTTCTGCCTGATGAATATGCAGGGCAGAGTGACACACTATTGTAATAACGTCTCATCGCGCTGCTCTGTCTGTCCGGACTTCAAATGAGTCCAAAGAGCAGTCAACAGCGGAGAGTAAAACCCAAGTTGGATGATGTCATGCTTTTCTTTTTAGTTCTAGATACTTTCTCGCCAAAAAAGAAAGAAAAGCAGTGACGATTTCACCTAAACAATAAACAATTGTGTTGTTTTTCCACACTGCGATGAACTGATAAAGGCAGGAGTCCAACTGCGTGACACACAAACAGAAATATAGCTCCTCCAATAGCATTGTTTGTTCATTTTTATCACACAGGACATTTCATTGCCACTTTTATAGTCCCCAAGTTTCTCCCTCGCCTGCCTCCATCTCTGCATCCTCCCTGGAGATGACAACATGTTCCACACTGTCCTCTTTTGGATGATTAGAAAACTGCACGCTCTGAGCTGAGCCCACAGTGTTGAAAGGAAGAGGAGGAGGAGAGGGAAAAAAGAGGAAGAGTGATGGACAGAGCGGACGGAAAGACAAACAGCAATCGTTTCTCCGTCGCTACACATTCCTGAGAATATGTGGGCGCAGATAAAGTGCATTGCAATGTCAGCATGTTTATTTGACTTTGACTATCAACATCAAATAAATTTTTCAGAATGCACTTTTCTCTCTGGCGCGCCCGCGTTCACAGACGCAGGATATAAAAAGAATTGTTTGTGTACAGTCAGCACTAAACAGATGGGTTTTTGTAGCCTGGATTTCAACACTGTGACTGTCTCTGGTTCTGTAACTATAACAGACTGTTCCACAATATTGACGCTCTGCTGTCTCTCCTCATCCGGTCCGCACGCGTGTTTGTGTTGAGATGATCATAATGTTGGATGTTGGACGCATGTGATAATCAGTGTCAGTCAGCGATCACAGCGAAGGCTTCCTGTCAGCGTGAAGTCTCTGCCTTGCATCAGAGCTGTGAGCACTCTTACCTTGGCAGCATGATAAATGGCCCTGCTGGGAATAAAAAGTCACATCCGAGTCTTTACCTGTTTCACCAGGAGAGGAACAGCAATACCCTTTTACAGCGTATTGCACCACAGAATTCAGACGCAGGAGGAGATGCGCCTGTTGATGCTGATAGGATTAGGTTTGTTACGTTAGGGGCAGTGAGTCAAGTGCTGTACTTACATACAAATTTAAATATTTCTGTTTTTTGTTACATTATATTTCTGTTTCCCCACAGTTCAGTCTTTTTAAACCACTGCATTTATTCGACAGCTACAGTTACTTTTACCAAAAACTTTATGAAAGCCCTGGGAGGCAAGGTGAATTTGTTTTCCTCTACATAGGGAACATTATCTCTTAAGTAGGAGAGAAGATAAAAGAACATCCCGTACATAGGAGATAAACTTCAGTATTCAAACTCAAAGATAAATGCAGTTGATCATGTCAGGATGTTTGTTTAGTTAAAGGCAGTGGTGAAAACTAACTAAAGACATAAATTCAAGGGTTAGACTCGTTTATAAATTTGAGTATTAGGTCAGTATTAGGTCCGAAACTCTTTGTACTTTATATAAATGACATATGCAAAGTTTCAAAAATATTAAAATTAGTATTATTTGCAGATGACACCAGTATTTTTTTTTCTGGTGGGGATTTAAATGAACTACTGGGGAGAATCAATACTGAAAAGTGCAAACTGAAAATGTGGTTTGACCGAAACAAATTATCATTAAACTTAAGTAAAACCAAATTCATGTTATTCTGCAACTGCAATACAAATACACAAAGTGCAGACACAAGTAGATGGGGTGGATATCAAAAGAGTACATGAAAACAAGTTTCTCGGGGTAATAATGGATGATAAAATAAACTGGAAGTCTCATATAAAACATGTACAAAGCAAACTTTCCAGGAGCATTTCTGCTCCTCCAAACATTCAAATTCATTGACTTGGTTCATTTTCAAACAGCGCAAATCATGTACAAAGCAATACACAATCTACTTCCTGAAAATATTCAAAAATTGTATTTTAACAGAGATGGGGGTTTAACCTGAGGGGGGAGTCCAACTTAAAACAGCAGCGAGCATGTACAACAATAGGTCTTATGTAAATATGTATGTTGGGGAGACCGATTGTTAATTGAGATGTGGAGAAGGGGTAGGTTTAAATAAGCTATGCTTCATCCTACTCCTTTTCAGACATGTCGAGTTCATATATTGTTGTTTTGATTATCCTCATGTGTTTTGGTTTGTTTACTTTCTTGTGTTGCTCGCACATGTTCGAAATAAAAAGAAAAAGCAAAGCAAAGCAAAAGCAGAGTATTTCCAGTTTGTGCTACTTCATGCTCCTAATTCACGACAGTTCAGTGGGTAAAACTGTACTTTGTTTTCTTCTACGTAGGAGAGAATATCTCCAATGTAGAAGATGAACATTACAATTTTCAAACTCAAAGGTAAATGCAGTCGTTCATCATGCTAGGATGAGGTTTGTTATGTTGTGTGAAGTAACTAAGGAGATTATTTCAAGTTTTCATGAACTTTGTTTATTGCTTTTTTTTTTACACACAAATTGACGATAGCATCAAAGCACTTGTGAATGACAGCGTAATGTTATAATAGGGAAAAATACAAAAATTCTATACATATATTTTTATATATACACACGCTTGGTCATATTTCAGTCTTACAGTAAACAAACTCACCTTTAAAGTTAGGGTAAGAGTAAAGATATGGATGAAAAGTAGATAAGCTAAAGTGGGATATTATTCAACAGCTACAGTTACTTTACAAATTAATATTTTACATACAAAATGAGAACTTTACAGATAACACCCCTTACATAGGAGATAATATACCAAACATAAAGGAGAAGGGAAAAGTGGTTGATCATGTTAGGATGAGGTTTGTTGTTAAAGGCAGTGATGGTGGGAAGTAACAAAAAAATTATTCACGTGTTGTACTTGAGTGTTTCGATTTTGTTACTTTATGCTCCCGTTTCACTACAAATTATGATTGTACATACGAAATTCATGAGAACTTGGTGAAAATGTTTTGTTTTTTTCCAGGCGATGTTGGTCAAACCTAAGTAGCATTCAAACTCAAAAGTAAATGTAGTTGTTCATCATGTTAGGATGAGGTTTGTTATGTTAAAGGCAGTGGTGGGAAATAACTGAGCGGACATTCAAGTGCTGTGCTTGTATTTCAGTTTCATGCTACTAAATATTTCTGTTTCATTACAGCTAAGTGGTTAAAGTTGTACATATGAAACCACTGCATTTATTCAATAGCTACAGTTAGTTTACAAATTAATATTTTACATACAAAATCAGAACTTTTCAGAAGTCCTGAGAGGCAAGGTGAATTTGATTTCTTCTACATTGGGAATATTTTCTCCTACGTAGGAGATAGTATCTCGTAAGTAGGAGATCAACTTTGCAGTACACAAAGTCAAAGGTGAATGCTGTTGTTCAACATGTTAGGATGAAGTTTGTTATGTTAAAGGCAGTGGTGGAAAGTAACTAAGGAAATGTATTCAAATGCTGTTCTTGAGTATTTCCATTTTGTTACTTTGTGCTTCAGTTCAGTGGGAAAATTTGTACTTTTCATGTGACAGCTACAATTACTTTCCAAATTAAGGTTTTACATGAAAAATTAATCACACTTTTACTTTTACAGGACTATATTTACTTGACAGCTACAGTTGCCCCCTATGCCCCTGTTATTTTCACTGTACAACCCCGGACCAGTGGTGGCTAGATGCCTGTATGCACCTTGACATTCAACATCCTCTGCTCCTATAGCAGCTCAACTCCTCTCCTCACCATGGATGCATAAAGAGAACTCTGTTGATGAGGAGAGACTTGTTGGGGTCAATAAACATCCTGAGCTAAATGATCCACAGTCTCGACATTCTAACCCCGGGTGTCCACTGGATCCGTCACGTGCGCGGTCCAGCCATGGCACAGACTCGCTCCGCCCTGTGCCAGGCGTCGATGTCCACTGGAAGCGTATCTATAGCGGCGCACACGCAAGCAGCTGGAATTAACGGATCACGAGATCATAATGTCATGCAATAATTTGTGGAAACACTGGAGGTAAATAGACATCAACAAACAAAGAAAATATTTCTCTACCTGCCGGGGGCCACAAACTTTGATGTCATGTTGTTGTAGCGATGTGAAATACGCTCCGGAGTGTTTTTATTTTGAAAATTGACCGGATACCCGGCGCGTATTTTTAGCGGATCAGAGCGCCGAGCTGCTTCTAGAACGCGGCTAGGGCGTTCCGCGCTGCTTCTGGGGGAGCAGCTTACATTAACTTTAATGGCCGCGATTAGCTCCGGCACCTGCGCCGTGGCTGAATCATGCACGCAACGGATCCAGTGGACATCCGGGGTAAAGACAACAACCAGAAAGTTATAGCCTTGCAAGTCATTGCTCTGGAGATCAGCTCTTCAGGTGAGAAATCAGGTTTAATTAAGGGTATTCACACGTGTCGTGGAAGAGGTACAGATCTTTCAGTAAAAGTAGGAATAACTTTGTGTAGTCGTCTGTTAACCGTCGCATTGCAGGCAAAGTTTTCTGAGATATGATCTCTTATGTAGGAGATAATATCCCATAGGTAGGACATACTATCTTGTACATAAGGGATCATATCCTCAATGTAAGAAATAAACCCAAGTTTTGGCCAATATTGCACACAGCTTGCCTTTCAACACTTCCATAGAACTTTTAAAATATGATGCACTGAAAGAGATTTATCACAAATTCAAGCTTGAGCGATTATTAGAAAATGACTCACCATCTGTTTTCATAACTGATTAATGGTTTTAGTAATTTTTCATGCAAAAATACAAAAAAAGGGTTCTGAAATATTTGAAAAAAGGATTTGCAGCTTATTCTAAAATATGAGAATTAGCTTTATCTCCTTTTTCCAAACTGCAGTAAACTGAATAATTTTGCGGTTTAGACTTTCGGTTGGACATGATAAATTTGACAATGTTACTTTGAGCCCTTTCACTGTAACAGGAATTTCTCACTCTATCCTCGGGTTGTAAAAAATCAAATAATTAATGGACTAATCAAGAAAATGTTCTTAAGATCAATCCATAATGATATTAATCATTCTGTCATTTTAACTCCATACAAAGTAATATAAAGTAAGCACCTGAGACAGTTCAGCACGTAGTAGCAGGGTGTGAGATACAGGTAGGAAGAGCGTACATGGAACACCATAACCACGTGGCTGACACAGTGTACAGGAACATCTGCATCTTCAACATTTGGAAACAACGGAAGACACCTCCTAAGGTGGTTGAGAATGACCAGGGTAAGATCCTGTGGGACTCCAGATCCAGACTGACAAACTGAAGATGGCTAACCAATCGTGTTGATCGACAAACAACAGAAGAAGGCAGTGGTGATAGATGTAGCCATCCCAAGCAACAGCAACGTAAGGAAGAAGGAGCATGAGAAGCTCAAAAAATATCAATACCAAAGAGGAAGTGGAACAACAGTGGTGCCAGCGGTGATCATGACATTGCTGCCTCGGCATGTACATGTACTTGAGCGGTCAAAGTAGCGTATCAACAGGCATGGCTGTTCCCAGTAGAGGTAGGGTGCAGATGCTTCCCCGCCAAATCACTGTGGCGGTTGCTATCAGCTCTGGCCCTCGACGAGAAGAGCAAGAAACAAGCTGCTCGAAGGATGGGCAGGAGAGAGGAGAAAAGCTGGAAGCCAGAAGTGGATGGGCAGTGATTTGGCCACCACTGCCGACCCACCAACCGGAGAGCATTGTGGTTGGGGTCGAAACACTCAGTGAAGGTTGGGCACCACCTGACGACATCTGCTCCTGGCTGAAAGCTATGGATACCTACACAGGTGACCGCTGAAAGCACCCGGGGGGTGTATTCTGCAACCACTAAAAGTGTAGGCGTGAAGGAGCCTTAGTTTTGAAGTGTCTGATGTGAAACTGGAAAAAGTGACAGTATTGTCGCCCCTGATTGGTACTGCCCATGTGCAACTCTCAACAAAGGTAAGAAGGAAGCGAGATTCTTACTCACTAGCTTCTCCCATCATCCAAAATATTCTCACTATTACCTTGTCACATATCGTATCGTTTGGTCATGGACTTTAAACGTCAAGATATGATGTGCAAGGGAGTGCGTTGGTTGTTGATGTTGTGGGATGCCATGTCTATCTTAGTCTGTTATATTGTCTCCTTTCAAAATACTCTTCAGTTAAACAGGAAATGTACAGTCTTCATACAGTCTCTTTCAACTCTCATGCACTACGTCGGTACAACACCGCAGATTGACGTTCACATAGTTGGATTTAGGCAACAAAAGCATGTAATTGGGTTTAGGAAGAAAGAACAGGGTTTGGCTTTACAATGTTATGGGAAGCGAATACCAGGTGAAAGTCAGTGGTTGTTGGACCCATCCACCACCGCTCCCATCCACTCTACCCAGACTTCTGCCCACCTAACATCCATTATTGTCCCACCATGTTTGTCCCTGACACCGCCAGATACCATTAAACATCAGCAGTGATCGGCTGCGTATTTTTCCAATGTGAAAAGACGACTTTTTAAGTTGGTGTCTGACACTGAAGTCACTGACCCAGTGCTGCTATTCGACAACTTCCAGGTGAGACCGGGTCATCAACCCCACATAAAACATTGTGTTCAGAATTTTATTAAGTGTTTCAGTATTGTTTTCCTGTTGTTGTGGGACTGATTATTTCTACATAGGGAATGATCCTTTACAAAAATCTGATGTATGACGAAATATGTAATCTACGTACAGTGTATATGTCTGTCCCACACGTGATGTAAATACAAGTCATCATTTACCAACACCTCATCAGTCTGCATCCAGAATATGTTAAAACTTGCTTTAAAAATGCTTATCAATAAGACTCTGAATTAAAATTCTCATCAAAATTGAGCTTTGAGATCTCAAAAAAATTGCCCTCCTGCATACCAAGTGGCCTCACCTTTAAACTATAACATTCCAGCCCTGCTTACTTTTACTGAAGGGCAACATACCATTTAAACACCTTTCACACATTCAAGCTTTACCCTGTTGGAGCTGCTAGGTTAATGTAAGCTGAGTGAGCATTCAGCAGAGGTGACGTTAGCAGAGGCAGAGGAGAGAATGAAATGTGAAAGAGTGGAAGTGAAGATGCTAATATACCACAAACACTGTCACGCTGATCAACACCGTCGTACGACAAGTTCATGAAGTTAGAGTAGTGTAAAATGTGTCCAGTATCAACAGACAGTGTAATAAAGTGACATAACCTTTTCAATGTACTTGTGATATAGTATTTTACAGTGTGTTGCTACTTCTACTGAAGTAAAGGATGCGGACGACTCCTCCACCACTGGTTAAGGGCATTCTTACATCTGAAACATAATTACTATTATCAGATGATAATTTGCCAGGGTGAATCTGAAGCAGGTAATCAGCATCTGTTGTGGAAAAGCTGTACCTACAGTAAGAGTGAACCAATAAGCCAAAATAAACAAACCCGTGTGCGATCATTACATTGCCCAGCATACTCCATGTCCATGTGCCCCTGGCTGGTAATAACCTTTAGCTAATTACTATTTCTCCTGCATCTTAATATCAGTTCATAAAGCAATGCAGCGCTAATTAGGGAAAGAGAGTGAGATGATATCCAATTAGGGGCCTGTCTCTCGTCTCAAAACAAGCGCGCCGACCCAATTCATCTTCACCTTGCATGCCCCACAGCTACATGGTCGGAGGGCGAGTTTTCTTTGAAAGGATCGCCAGTGTTCCCTGATGGTTTACACTATTAGCCAGTCAAAACATGCCAGCCAAAACAAAGTCATGGTAATGATGAGGACATAGCCGGGGATCAGCGGGCGTCTTCGCAGACGTGGGCAGAGGTCTTTGGTTTGTATGCGGGACATCTGGCGACGGCACTTTGCCAGGAAAAAGCAGCGGCGCTCTTCAGTGGAAACTTTGGATTTAGAAAAAGTCAATTTGGAGGAAGAAACTTTCCCCACCTTGACAGATTCATCTGGAACTCACACAGCATACAAAAGACCTTTCAGTTCAAATGCCCCACAGCGCTGACCATCGCACCCAGTTTTTTATGGTCTTTGAGCACCTTAATACCAAATTAATTGCTTAAAATAATAAGTCCACTTATTAAAAACCACTGAATCAAAGTAGAGCGACATTCAGAGAGAGAGGAAAAATGAAAAAAAAGAAAGACACTGTGTCTATACGTCCACTAAAGGAGCAGAAAGAAAAAAATATTCATCAGGTTCTTCTGCAATACCTGCAAGTCACGCAAGACTGGCCTGCCCTGCTGGTCATTTCCTGTTTTAGCAGGAGACTGGTGGGCGCAAAACAGACCCTTTACAGACTGGAATCAGATTAGTGTCATGGGGCCAGCTGCCGTGAATGGGAGTCATGTCGGCAGTGGGTGTCGGCGAGGGGTCCGCCTGTCACCACCCCGTGTCATTTCAGCCTGATGGCCTCGTCCCCGTAGACATCAGAGAGTAGCCGATGTAATCTGCAGTCATTCAGCAGTGACCTGGAGAAATGGAAACCAACGCCGGCGGTGAGAGGGAGGGCTGAGACAGAGCGAGAGTGAGCGATCTGGTCAGCCCATGTATTTATCTACCTGACACTCTGAACTCTGCGGGACCTGCAGAAAACCATCCTCCTCCGCTTTATTCAGACGGAATCCTAATGGCAAGCGGCGGCAGCAGCGGCGGCGGCACGGTAAAGATGTGAGATTGAAGAGCACTTGGCTAATTGACTGAAATGATACATTTAGACATATGCTTACCTAATTGCAGGAATCGCTCCAGCATTCTCTTAAATCGCAGCATAAACACTTGAGGCTCTGGTAAATAGTCAAACTGGCTTGGTCTGCTCATGATCTGACTGATAATGAACTCATTTGAATATATTTCTACCCTAGTAATTACAATCTAATCGGAACTGATAGATCATTTGGGCCCAACCTGCATGAAACATTCATTATTACAAGCCCCAACACATGGTCGGAGCATTTTCCACATCAAACACCAGCGTTTAGAACTAGGAACAGACTAATGAGGTGGACACACTATACAAATGCATGAAGGGAGCTTCTGCATTTGAGCGGCGCTATATGGATGCGTCTCTGCATGCCCAATAGCCTGCGTATGCTGTGGCACTTTGTACACACCCATCACAAGTCAAGGACACGTGAGCAAACATGTATGTAATATGTAAACTCAAAGCAGGTGGGGAATGGCTTCAAAGCCTGGATGGCCTCACTGCTTTGCCCTTCCAAACAACATATGGTGAAAAACACATGCCTTATCTATTGACATATTAATGTATTCAACTGCATTTTATTATTAGAACAAACATTTACATAATTCTCCACTTGGCGGCTGTCCAGCCATCCTCAGTATCTAGACTGATGGCAGCTTGGCTTGGCTTTCTCCACGTCCCTGACCTGCATTCTCAATGGCCTCCCTAAAAAAGAGAAAGGGCTCGGGGCCTCTCGGCGGCAGAGGGGATTAGCCATGCAAGCACTTCGTCCATTTTGGAGATTTTGTTATTGAGTTGCACTTTGCCAATGCTAATTGCCTGAGCCCACGCAGGGTCAGAGAGGGCCACCTCCCCGTTGGGATGGATCTCTCCACTTCATCTGGACATTATATTACCTCCGGCCATGATTTGCGTCAGCAGGCTTGAGTTTAATTCCCCTTAATCACATTCAGGCACCCTGGCAGAATCAATAAAGACACAACAGTCAGGGCCATCCTTTGTCCAACATTCCATTAAGGAGATAGAAGCCTCAGCGCGCTGAGCCGGCAAACTTTGTTGTTCGGCTACACATATGATATCAAAACCACGAGTGGTAAACATATGAACACTGTGGGGCTTTTTTCTTCTTCTTTTTTCTAACATGTGCTGCAAGTACATTTTAACAAACATGTTTGTGCTGCTTCAGTCAGGGTGATGTGTCCCCTTTGGGTAGCCGTAAAGAAGGTTTTATTGGTGAACAAAAACAGAAGGTGTAAGGTCAAATGCATCGTTTCAACCCAATAACCAGAAAAAAAAAAGTCGGCTTTGTATATTTTATTTCTATTGCACTAACTTGCTGGGAGAGGGAACCCTCCTCAGCTGCTCTTCAAGAGGTTTCTTCCATTGTTTTCCCTGTTAAAGGTTTTTTGTTGTTGTTTTTGCTGGGGAAACAGCCACAGGTTGTTGTTAGCAAACACTCACGTTTGGGGGCTGAAAAGGTACAGGAAACACCGCAACGGGTTCCTTAAAAAAAATACCTGTTTGAGGTTAGAAAGCTGCAGGAATCACAACCACAGGTTCCGTTAAAAATACCCGCATTTGTGGCATAAAAAGCTGCTGGAAACACAGCTGTTAGTTCCAAAAAATACCAAGGTTTGGGAGCTAAAAAAAAACATGTTTCGGGGCTGAAAAGCTGCAGGAAACACAGCAACGGGTCCCTTAAAAATACCTATGTTTGGGGGCTAAAAAGCCTCTGCAAAAACAACCAAGGCTAACTAAAAAACATCCAAGTTTAGGGGCTGAAAAGCCCCAGGAAACACAGCCATGGGTTCCTTAAAAACACCCATATTTGTGGACTAAAAAGCTGCAGGAAATGTAGTCACAGATTGAAAAAAAAAACACCCACATTTTGGGGGTTCAAAACCCACTAAAAATACAACCATGGGTTCTTAGAAAATGGGTCCATTTAAAACACCCATGCTTGGGGGCTAAGAGGCAGCTTAAAATACATATGTGACTTCTGAAACAACACCATGTTCAGGGGCTGAAAATCTGCTGGAAATACAGCCACGGGTTGTTAACAAACACTCATGTTTGGGGGCTGAAAAGGTACAGGAAACACCGCAACGGGTCCCTTAAAAAAAATACCTGTTTGAGGTTAGAAAGCTGCAGGAATCACAGCCACAGGTCCCTATAAAAATACCCGCATTTGTGGAATAAAAAGCTGCTGGAAACACAGCTGTTAGTTCCAAAAAATACCTTGGCTTGGGAGCTAAAAAAGCCACTGTAAATATAGTCATAAGTTGATTTAAAAAAAAAAACACCCATGTTTGGGGACTAAAAAGCTGCAGGAAATATAGTCACAGATTGAAAAAAAAAAACACCCACATTTGGGGTTCAAAACCCACTGGAAATACAGCCATGGGTTCTTAGAAAAGAGCCACATTAGGCAGCTAAAAATCCACAGGAAACACAGCAATGGCTCCATTTAAAACACCCATATTTGGGGGCTACGAGGCAGCTGAAAAGACATATGTGACTTCTGAAACAACACCATGTTCGGGGGCTGAAAAACTGCTGGAAATACAGCCACAGGTGCCTGAAAACACCCATGTTTAGTGCTTAAAACACCACTACTACACAGCAATGACTGGTTAAAAACCAAATGGTTTTGTTATTTCTTGGTCTTGAACTGCGGTCTTCAGTTGTCTGCAGCTTGGCAGGCATCTCACTTAGATGTCATGCCATCCACCGTGCCCTCCACCTCCTGATATCAACATCAGCTCATACTCTACATCAGTTCATAAATGTTGATATGATATGTACAGAAAGTACAAATGTGCCATATCCTTTGCTTACAGAAATGTTAAATGGTTGGTTAAATGCCAAAGCATTGTGTTTGGTTGAAACAGTAACAGAATAGTTGACAAAATAATCTCCCTAAAAGATGAATGTAGTAGCCATTCTGGAGCTTTCCATCCCATCACATGAACTTAATAAACAGATCGTCATTGTAAGGTCATTTTCAATCCTCTTCTGTTAATGAAAGTCACACAACATGATCCAAAGCTCCAGAACAGCGACCAAAAGACCTTCATACTGCTACTTAGCATATCATCACCATGGCGTCCTGAACTGGATCCATCAGCTACCATTAGCGACCAGAGAGGTAACAGGTAGCAGAGAGACATTTACAGGTCAAGTCTCAGCAACAAATGCTTCACCACACGTGTGTGTTCATCGCAGACAGATTTGTTTGCTCGAGGTATAACTTTAATGCAACATGTCACATATGTCCATATCAGCCCTGAACATGCTTCACATGTGATGTGGTTTATTGGCGTGATAATAAATGAGAGCAACCACAAACCGAGCTGGGGAAATACAAGAGGGGTCTTGAACCATACAGTATATCCATAGTAATCAAGTCTAAAAATAGATGTAAGTGTGCAGCATTTGAGTGCCTGAGTGTGTGATTAATCTGTCTTTCAGCATGAGTCTTCTGCAAGTGTAATCTCAGTATGTAATTTTCAACCATTATAAAGGGATATGACATGCAACAACTATTCCCCAACAAGCAACAGAGCTATCACCTTGCCTAAAAGTGGTTTGCAAGTGCCAGAAATAGTAAAGCTGCCTCAAAGGGGACCGAAAATGCGTCATGCATTATATCCAGTGCTACATGTAGCGACACGCTAACATTTGGGAAGCCTTCAATCTTGGCTGCCGATGTTAGTTTCATCCAGGTTTCTGATCATATTTCTGCTGAAATATGTTAGATTGTAAAGATTTTGGTTTGGAAGCTTTACTGGTGATTTTTCACGATACAGAATGCAGAGACGCCGAAATATGCAAGACCTAGAAACCCTGACCAATCCAAGCAGACTAGGCTTTCTCCGCAGGGAGGCTGAGAAAGGCAGGCACTAAAATGTACGCTTTCAGACAGAGGGTAAATACAGTTGTTCCAGCACAGACATTATGAGGAAATTAAAGTGTTTTTTGAACTTTAAAGCATGTAAACATGTTGTAATAGAAGCCAAAATACTTGTATAAAGCTGGAAATGAGCACAGTCGGTCCCCTTTAAGAAAAAGAGAGAGAAGGGATATCTAAATTAGCTAATTAAAAGCAGAGTTCCAGCAGAAATGTCTTCTGAAGAAGTAATACATCACTTTGAAAAATAGTATGATGATAATGTTTTGTCATTTGCTGTTTTGGCTTCAGAACAAGGCATTTTAGCTTTTATGGTTGAGGAATTTTTGGGACGTAGATTGCAGCTTGTGCATGGCACTCTGAAATCAGTAAGCCATTTAAAGAAATGTCACATTAAAGTGTCTCTGGAAAAGACTGTACTTTTGTTTGAAATCAAGTACAAATTAGGAACTTATGAGATACCAAAAGTGTTATCAGGCTAGTACGAGTAAAAAGAAAACAGTATAACTTGAGAGATGTATTAGCATTAGCAAACAGTTGTATTTTTACAAATCCAGCAGACATGAAGCAACATTAACATTGATTAACAGCTAGTTCAATAAGCTCCTTTAAGCTCTATTTTGGTCTCCACTCTCCAGTCTCTGATCTAGCAGAAGTACATAATTTGGTGGCATCTAGGGATGAATTGCCGATTGCAGCTAAAACTTCTGCCGGTCAAAATTTCTTCAGTTTTCATTGTTCAGAAGGTTTTTATTGGGAGCCGAATTATCCACAGAGGTCTCCTTCTCTCCAAAACAAATGGATCAAGCGATTAGAACAACTAAAAACACAGAATAACGCAGTTTCATGTTACAAATCCATGCATTTCAATATAGTTTAGCATGTCACTATGGACGGCTAATCCAACACCTGCTGATGTGTGGTCACCATTTTCCTCCAATAACATAAGATTCAGACACTCAGGAGGTTGTCACCAGAAACTGAATTGTCCACAAAGGTCTCTTCCTTTCCAAAACAAACACAGGAGGTTGTTTAAATCACTAGAAACCCCGAATAAAGCAGTTTCACATTACAAATCAGTGTAACTCTGTTGCTACTGTTTGCATTCGGGCATCTTGCTATGGTGGCTGATGCCATAAACGAGGACCCACTTTATGTAGAAAGAAATGGCTCATTCTAAGGTAGGGAGAGGACAACGATTGCTATTTTCAGGTGGTTATACACAAAAGAAAACATACATCTTGTATTGCATTCCATTTCTGCCACTATATCCCCCTAAATCCTACACGGTGAACCTTGATGACCACATAACATGGTGGCGACACGGTTGGGTTTAGGCACCAGAGCTACCTGGTTAGGTTTAGAAAAAGATTGTATTTTTGGTTAAAATAACTACATTTGTTACATGTAGGATGTAAGCACGTTGTAAAGTGATGTAAGTACATCATAAAGCGATGTAAGTACGTTGTAAGGTGATGTAAGTACATTATAAAGTGGTGTAAGTACGTTGTAAAGTGATGTATATACGTCATAAAGTGGTGTAAGTACGTCACGTAAAGTGATGTAAGTACATTGTAAAGTGATGTAAGTACATTATAAAGTGATGTAAGTATGTCACGTAAAGTGACGTAAGTACATCATAAAGTGATGAAAGCACGTTGTAAGGTGATGAAAGTACATTATAAAGTGGTGTAAGTACGTTGTAAGTGATGTAAGTACATCATAACGTGATGTAAATATGTCGTAAAGTGACGTAAGTGTGTGGAAAAGTCATGTAAGTACGTCACACAATGTGACATAACGATGTAAAGGACACAAGTACATTAAGTAAAAAATAGTCAGTGTTGACTAACTTTCATATGGGACACAAACATCAGTCTCCTAGCTGTAAGTCCTGTGATTGTTTGACTCATCCACCACCACAACCTCCTCCCTACATGGACTCTCTCTCTCTATACTACCTGTGGGGTCGTAACATCAACCACCACCTACTGTTTGATGTCATTGAACCATGAACCACCACAACAAAGGATCCTTACTGACCTTTCCATTAACACTGCGACTGTACTGCGGGGTTAAAAGGTCATGGTCATTTCTGTGAGATCAGGTTGGAAAATATATCTGGCTCTTTATAGCAGCTAAATTCATCTCTTTGTTCACCTACTCAAACGTTGTATGTCTGTTTTTACTGAAAACAGCGTCCTGCTGCCTCCAGAAGGGTCACTAAGCTGTGGGAGTGAAGCAGAATAAAGTTGCAGGTGGTAATACCAAAACAGTCGGCTGAAAGACGCTAAAATGGTCCTTGGGGGATTAGGAACTGCATGGTCCGGTCATAATTCTCTCTGGGTTCGACTCCACAAGAAACCCCTTTCAAATTACACAGAAATTTGATCCATGTTGATTTAAAACCCTGATTCTTGCAGCTATATTTTGAATTTTATTCCATATTTAGCTTTATTTTGGGAGCTACTATTTTACATTACATTTGTTTTGCACTCGTGTGGGTGTATTGTGTGTTTCTATGTGAGCACAGGAGGTTGATGTCCATCCCAGAGACAGTATTTTCTCGTATTGATTCACAGTGGTGTCCCCGCGGTTCACCAGTGTGGCAAACCAAGGACTGGAGCACACAGCATTTTAATCTGTCAAGATGTCACCGGCTCCGGACAAGAGTGAAAGAGAGAGAGAAGGAGGGGTGGGGGTGGTGGGGGGTAAAGTTTGGATGGAAAGAGAGAGATGACACCCGACAGTCAATGCCGGTGTGCATCACAGACCCACACACACCTGCACATAAACACACACACAAAGCCTGCCAGTCAGTCAATCAGTCAATGTCCACTTGAGGGACTCGACTTCTGCCCTTTATATCCCCACAGACATCTCAACACAGCTCACTGAGTTGTTCAACAGTCTGCTGGCTGTGCTCGACTTCATACTCATACAGTACGACTGTGAGCCCGTGACCTCATTGGTGAGGATACGGTACGCGTGGCGTGATTTAATAAATTTTGGAGAATAAGCGAACTGAGAAATGTAATACTGTTCTGCTGCGGAGCATTTACTTTTTATTTTATGATAATGGTTTCTGAGTGTGCACTGTGGATCTACTGTAACTTTAAAATTAAACTTGCCTGTATCTATTTGTCAGTGTTGATGTTGCCAGCTGGGGTTTTTTGTGGGAACAGCTGATTCCCAAGACAGCTGCCGTGATGTTGCGGAATAAGCTCCTGAACAGCTTTTATAGGCAAACATGCTGAAAGGTAAGATGTTAAATTACAACATTTGCTTTCAGGCTGTAAGTTGAACCCTGTGCATGCACTGTGTTTGTATACACAACACATAAGAAAGTTTTCTCCGAGGAATAGTCAGAGATGGTATTCCTGGGAGATGGCAGTGGAACTTGAAATGAATTGGAACGGGGATGGTGGCTGTTAACAAAAACAACTGGCTGTCTGCAAGACTGGATTGATGTCGATATTTCTATTAGAGCATTTTGCTTATACTTATTTCACAGTGTTGGGTAAACACTTAATGAAGAGGTCAAATCTCCAGCAGCACTTTTAATAGGCGTTGATGAATATATTTATAGACATACCCATGCAGTTTGCCTTGTTGTCTTCATTAGAACATCATCATCGTATACATACACATCCTTATCAGCCAATGTGGCACCAACATAGATGAGTTGGGTATTTGGTCCTGTGCTGTAATGCCTAATAATGGACATATTTAACACCACATTTGGTCCATAAACAGAAGAAGTGTATCTAAGGGATGGCGCTCAAGCTTGTATTTGGGAGATCTTGATCCAAAATGTGGCATGCTTTAAAAACACTTCACAAACTGTGTCTCACTGACAGCGTCTCAAAAATACAAAGGCAAAGTAAAAAGAGAGCCAACATTTTTACATCATTATGTAGCAGATTTGTTGAAACTCCACGTCTTTTTACACCACAACAACACTGTGGTTAATGTGTGGTTAGGCTTAGGCAGAAAATGACTCCGTTATGGTTAGGAAAAGATGTTTGGAATTAAAAACATCAGGTTTTGGTGGCATAATCAAGACTGGAGGCCACAGATGTCGCAATAAAAAACAACCACTTTTCATTGCACTATCCATTCAAAACAGTCAGCAATGGCTCAATAACAAAAGAAAAATAACCGCTTTTTTATGGCAATATCCTGGCAGGAAACACAGTTATGTCACATTAAAAAGCAACCACTTATCATGGCACTATCTCAGCTGGAAATACAACAATGTCTTGGTAAAAATCAACTGTTTTTTGTGGCACTATCCTGGCAATGTTTTGGTGGAAAATAACTACTTATTTGTGGCATTATCCTGACAGTAACACAATGATGTGACATTTAAAAAAACATCATTTTTTGGGGGCATCATCTCAGCTGGAAATGCAGTGATGTCTTGAAAAAAATCAATACCTTTTCATGCCACTATCCTGGCAGGAAATGCAGCAATGTTTTGGTAGGAAACTACTGCTCTGTTATGGCAATATCCCAGCAAGAAATAGTTATGTCACAGTATAAAACAACCCAGCTAGAAATGCAGCAATATCTTGAGAAAAAACAACAACAGTTGATGGTGGTACCATCTCAGCTGGAAATTCAGCAATTTCTGAGAAAAAAATAACAGCCTTTTGTTGCACTATCCCAGGAGAAGGTGCAGCAATGTCTTGATAAAAATCAACTGCTTTTCACGGCACTATCCCAGCTGGAAATGCAGCAACAACTTTGAAATAAACAGCCACTTCCTGTGGCAGTATCCCTGCATGAAATGCAACAATGACACTGTAAAAGATAACCACTTTTTGTGACACAGTCTCGGCTGGAAACACGGTGATGTCACAGTAAAAAACAACCTTTTTTGTGGCACTATGCCCAATAGTAAAACAGCAATGGGTGCCTGATGTTTCTTGGGTAAAAAAAAACTGCTGGAAACACAGCAACGACCTGCTTAAAAAAAAACAACTAGTTTTGTTGGTCGGTCTTGAACAGTTGTCTGCATCGTGGCAGGTGTCTCGCCTAGGTGACACCACCTACAATGCCCTCCACCTCCTGATGACAAAGCCAGCTCATATTCCATACACTTTCAGAAAGGTTGCTATGGTATAATATGCATGAAATGTACATATATAACACGTGTGGTTTGCAAAATATACAGTGCCAACATTTTCTTCTGGTGACTGGGGTATTCATCTACATTGTAACTGTTCTGAAGGATATGTGTAGAATCTGAAAAATGCTCACCTTCCCTATGGGCAGCAAGAAAATAAAAAGACACTGTAGCAGAACGCAGCGCACACTGCTACCTTGGCGCCCACTCAGCTACATGCATATTGTTAATTAGATCACATCAGCAGAGGAACATGCAGAACAGTAACTATGTTCAGCAATTAAATACATTCTGTACTGTATGTCCAAAGAACTGATGAAATACATTCTTCAGTCCCTGAACAACCTATGGAAAAACATGCTCATCACATAATTCACTCTGCTTTGCTGCAGTTTATTACCGGCTGTCGTGAAGCTGCAGCTAGATTTTTTATACATTCTAGTAAGGTAACAAACTCAGGTATGCTGCCTCATTATAGGAAAAGCTATACACCATAGTACACGCTAACTTTTGGCTGTGCATTATTCCAAATGAAGGACCAACTCTGTGCAACTAATTAAGAGCCAACCTTCAGTTTCCTCAGGTAAAAGCGGACGAGTTATCTCGCTGCCCTCCCGCGCAAGCACAAAGTTAGTGCCGCCTGGAGATAGAAACACTTAGATCCAACACGAGCCCCCATGCAGTGATAAATATATTACTTTTGAGAGGCAGTCAGCTTAATGGCTCACTAAGACATTAAATATAACGCAAATATTGACAGTCTGGGAATATGTGTTGTGGGTGTGGTTTCTAAAGGAAAGAGGAGGGAGATTTGTGTGTGTGGACGTGTGCATGTGTGTGCCTACTTTGTTGGAGGCTCATCTATAATGTACAAAGACGATTAAGTTTGAGCAGCGGCTGGGGCAGATAGACAGTCAGTTGAGTGGTGAGGTGCAGATAAGAATGAATGCAAATATACAGCAAGAGTGACAGATTAACCTTGGACAAGGTTGAGCATTAATGCTGCGAACAGGCAGGGAGCACTGTGGCGCCTGCTGAGGTAAAAACACACACATGGACGCGTGCACAAAGACAAAGGCGCTTTCACACCCACACAGTTTAAAGATAAGGGCATGGGCATCCATACAAGACAAGCAATGTATTTTAGCTGTGTACAGCGCTGATAACTTATTATTCATCAATCACATCTTTTAATGTTGAAGTCGTGAACTTTATGTTGTTTTTAAAAGACGATTTAAAGCTGCACTAAGCAAAAAGCCGAACATCAAATGTGTTTTTTTTTAAAGCTCCAGAAGGAAGAGACGATCAATTCTTCAAGCCACATTGATTACCGGTACGTTGCTTCCCTTTTTGTCTAAATTTAACAGCCATCTAAGTTCTGTTTGTGCTCTCACACTGGGTTAGATTTCCTGCTCCAGTGCACAGTGAATGTGGCCACAAATACCTTCTCACAATCAAGAGTCAGCACTTCAAGAGCACATTTTTAGTGCTTCTTTATAATTGAATTTCTAATAATGATCACTGATTGTTTATTGTTATTAAAGTCATAATGCTTACAATTTTTACGAACTCAAACCCCATTTCTATACTATTTATGGTGGCATTTTTTCTGCAGTTCAAGGTGTTTATAGTCAGGTATCCTCACTAGGTAGTAGTTTTTATTGGTTGCGGCAGGGTCCGCCATTCCTGCACTGGATTTTGATTGCCTACTGCAGCATGAGGCATTCGCAGGAAACAATGAATACATACAGCACATTTATTCTCGGTTTTATCTTGTGTATTATTCACATCCTTTACATCATGGGCTTTTCCCAAACAAACACATTCTCACTCTGACCTCGTCACATATTGGCATTTGGTCATGTACTTTCCACGTCCACATACAATATGCAAGGTACCCTGGGTTGTTGACGTTCTGAAATGCCTTGTCAAGTTCTCTTCTTTCAAGATACACTTCTGTTTTCACAGGAAATTGAATGTTTACATGTAGCCTCTTCAAAAAAAAAAAAAAAACGCACTACATCAGTACAACACAGCATATGAAATGAAAGGAAGTAGTTAGGTTTCAGAAAAAAGAGCACTTAGACTTTCGCCGCCTCAACTTTCGTCCTTGTCCTGCTGCGTTTCCCCCTAAGGCAGCTGGACGTCATTAAACTGCAACAGCAACTGGCCGCGTATCATGCCAACGTTACATTTTTCGTTGGTCTCTGACGCCGCAAGTCACTGCCCGAGCTTTGGATATCGATGACTTCTAAGTGAGACCGTGCTCCCCAAACCGGACCCTCCCTACTTCCACTGTCTCGGAGTGTAACTCCCCTCACCTTCACAGCTGAATGACGCACCCTTCATCAAGGTGTAGGGTATGAATACAGTGGCTAGCTCTGGGACAAACTTCCCTCTCTGCAGCGGAAACAGGAACTGTGGTAACTTTTCAGAAATATAACTATGTACCATGTGTAACTGTGACACCAGAACCCCCAGTTTACGTCCAGACTCCTGTCTTATGTGCGTTGCCTTACTTGCATGAGTTTGAATGCTAGAATATTTAGTTTTGACTCACTTCAAACGCCCGCAAAATACCTAAATCGATGAATGAACTTCCGGCGGTGCACCTTAGGAATCATACGTCCCCGGAGGATCTCAATGCTGATTGGCTATCGCAACATGAATATGTTGCTGGAGTTCAGATTTTTCAACTCTCACGAATAAGTGTATGATGTAGCATTGCGCCACTAGCCTCGTTAGCCCCTTTTACACTGCCAGATTTTCCGCAAATGTTCGGTCAATTTGCCGGCAAGCTGCGAGTGTTTAGACACACAGAGCCAGATTGGCGAGTTGATCCGAGGTGCCCAATTTTCCGCCTCGTAGGGTAGTCATATTAGCGGAACAGTTTTGATCTAAACAGAGTGAGGTGGCCTTCCGCCTCGGGAGGGGCTGTTGATGACTTGTGGGAGGGGCTGTTGATGACGCCGCATGTGCGACCCACTGGCGTGGACTTCAAAACAGGAAACAGCTGATAGCAGGAATGAGTATCTAGCAGCACTAAGGAGATGCAAACCAGAAGATGAGCAACTGGGGAGATAAAGAATTGCGCGCCCTCCTTGCCCTCGCTAACGAGGAGGCCATTAACCGTCAGATGACGGGAACCGTGAAGGACGGGCCGATATACGAGAGAATCGCTGAAGGACTGACCAGCCGCGGCTTTCCTCGGTACGTCACCGTTTACGTCACACGCTGAGCTGCACGTTCTGTTACTAGCTCACGCCCCCCATTGCCTCGAAAAAGGTGCATTCTGTATAAACAAAAGTAGGCAGGCGGCATTTTGCTGCACTCCCCGATTTTGTTTTTATACTGCCAATGCTGAAAGAAGACGGATTGGGCTTTCCTGCAAATTTGCACAATTCCTGTGTAAAAGAGGTTATTCATTCATTCATTCATTCATGCCACTTCCTTTGCGTATTTCACATAGCGTCCATCATCTTTACATTGACTTTACGTTTAATTCACTTGGGAAAATTGTTTTATTTGTGCCCGGTGTGAGCACAGCTTTAGCTTTGGCTACAGAAATGCTGAGGTAAAGATTGTGATTTGGATGAAAAATTAATTAAAAGGTTTCAATACATAGATAATGCTGTAGTTGTAATGAGTGGAAAGTATTGCAAAATTGCCAAGGAAACAAATGAAATATGTTGTCAGTAAATGTCAATGTTTTTGCATCTTACCAGTTGCGTTAATTAACAACATTTCCTCATCATGTAAATGGTAAATATTACAGTTTTATTTGCTGTTTCAAATGGAATATAGAGTTAACTGTTATGAGGCGGGGGCTGAAAACGTCCCTAGTGCATATACAAGTGTACAGGCACAGGAATTAAAAGAGTCAAGGCCTGAGTTCATGCACAATAGCACATTGTTCATGAGTTCATGATACTGTGAGTAGGGAAAGGTGAGTGAATGTACAGTAATGCAACATATTTATATAAAGCCATCAAACCTTGCTGTCACACAAAGGGACACAAGATTTCACCAACATAGATCATGCTGTTACACAATCATCACTTCCATTAGAGACCAGAACACGCAGTGCCAACCCCACCTTTCACAAGGAGTCAAATCTAGCAGCATAAGGCATGTCTCTTACCAACTCTGCTATTACGTACTGATTACTTTCTTGCAGGATGACAGGAGGGAGCTAGCTAACCCACACTGTAGATGAATGATAACAGCTCTCTCCGTCTCTGTCTCTCCCTCTCCCTTTTCTTGACGTCACATGCAGGGAGACAGTATCTAGGAGCAGGTAAAAATAGTGCGGCAGAGGTAGGAGACATCAGGTTGTGATGTGCTGAGCAGATGGAGGGAGAAAACGGTGAATACCAATAAAGCAGATAGATTTGGCCTGGGTGGCTTTTACTGTACTGTATTTGTCATGTTGCTCTGTGCTGAGTTCTTTTGAGGCCCGAGGATATGAAAACCTGGGCCGGTATGTAAAAAGGATTGGAAGTTGTGAAGCTGCGGTATCCTGTTAGGTGACTTAATCTTGTGCTGAGTGTTGGGGCGTTATTTTTATCATAGCAGGTGAAAACATGCTATCAGTGACTGATTGTCACAACAGTGTAAGAGCCTGCAAACTGTTTCTATATTTCATATTGCACCATAAATTAATTCAGAGTGTGTGCTGTGAGAAAAGACAAATAAAAATGTAGTGTCATTAAGCATGACTTGTTCCATTCAGAATGTGGCACATTATCATCATTATCATCTGAATATTATTGAAAAATAGAAAATTCAGTGAGAAGTTCCAATTTGTCTATACCGGATTCATAAAACAACTGGTCATTTTTTTCCAGACTGAAATGTATCAACAAATGATAAATGTCTGCAGTTATATACACTTAAATATATATAAATATTTGCAATGAAATTTTGTACAGACATTCATAGGTGCCAGAAGACCGACTCTGCTAAGGTCCTCAAGTCAAAATTTATATGTATCCACATTTTTCCGACCAAATTCCTGCAAAACTAATGACATTCCAATTAGCCTTAGCTGTTATTTGTGCGTATTAGAAAATATAAGCATGCTAGCACACTAAAATAGACCATGAACACAGTTAATGTCTGCTAAAAATCTGCATGCTGACATTAGCATTTAGCTCAGTGTTAGTGCAGCCTCACTGAACAGTTAGCATGGCTGTAGACTATTAATCTTGGTTATATTTAGCTATTTAGCTTAGCTTGGAAACTATGAAATGCTTGAGACAAAATGCACTGCAGTCAAATATTTAATCCGTCCTGACTTTGGTTTTCAACCATTGCTGGAAAATCAAAATTAGCCTCAGCTTTATTTCGTGTTTTGGGCATATTAGCAAATGTCAGCATGTTAGCACACTAAACTAAGATGGTGTACATGATGCACATTATATCTTCTTAAAATCAGTATGCTCCCATTAGCATTTAGCTAAACTTTTAAGGACACCATCACAATCACAGAACTCTTAAAATGGCTGTAGACTATTTATCTTGTTTCACATTAGCATTTAGCCTAGCCTGGAAAAATTAAATGTCTTAGACAAATTGTACTGCAGTCAAAATTTACCCACACTTTAGTTTCGGGCCAAATTTATGCAAGATTAAAGGCATTCCTATCTCCACTCTGATGTACTCTATGTTTTGTACTTATTAGCAAATGTTAGTGTGCTGGTACACAAAACAAAGATGGTGGTCATGTTCAACACGGTATATGTCAGAGTATTTACAGGAAACAAGACCTAGAAAATTAATTAATATATTAATAGTTTATCATAGTGGGCTGCTAATGAGATTTCAGGGTACCTGTGTATGAGTGGAAATCAGTCCTAGTTTCCTGTAATGACAGATAAACTTGCTTAATTACCCAACCTTCGCACATCATCAAGACAGCATAAACACACTCCTCACAAACATGAGATATGAAACCATAAATGATCTATTTGCCCTGACTTCTGGATGATGTCACATTGTACTTCCATAATTGTGAACACTTCAAAAACCAGTCTGTGATTCACCATCTGAGCTTGTGCTCTCAGAGTGAGGAAACACAGTTCATCCACGGGGCCCAACGTGTAGACCCTTAGAGCCAATTAGAGAACATTTCTCTCTGAACATTTCTCAGATCACTCCGGTCCAATTTGGCTTGAAAAGGCACCACCTTAATGGGCGGTAATGAAGGAAAACAGAGTTTTCCACTGATTCAGCGTCTAGCTTAAAGATTTTCCTTACTGCTGATAAGGAGCTCACTGTACGTGAAGTTCATAATAACCAGAATTACCGCCTTGCATTCGCCAGCCACTCTAGTTGCAGTTTACATCCAGTTCTGTCCAGACTCATACGTAACCATGTCAGAAGAAAATACTTCAAATATGGATATTGCTCCAAAGCCACACATTCTAAAACATGGATGCTTCATACACCTCAGCCCGGCAGCACAGATCTATACAATTGACTGAACACCCAAGATTAGTGTGGCCGATTCAAATGTCTCCTCTTCTGTTCCTGAGTTGAGCATTGAAGAATGGCTAGAAAAGTGTTTTGCAAAACAATATGATATAGGTGAAGCTGACCTTTGAAAATCTTGATAGAAAACATCATCATTTTATCCACTGATGTACAAAGAGAACCGGATACAGCATGGGAAGTCAGGCCCCGTTCAAATCTATGAAAGTTGCTCACTGGTGCTTGAAGCCAAAAAAGTTTGACTTTTAAAAGATATTTAAAATTTTTACTTTTTTATATTTATTTTATAAGATAAAAAGTTAATTTTAATTTTGTAGAATATAAAATAAATTATATTTTATAAAATATATAGATGCTGATGACTGAATATTTTATGAGATATTTTTGATATCTTTTGTTTTTAAAGAAAAGATATTTTAAAGACTTTAATACTAAGATAATTTTGAATGGGATGGACGTGAGGTCACAGTGACCTTGACCTTTGACCATCAAATTTTAATCAGTTCATCCTTGAGTCCAAGTGGACGCTTGTGCCAAATTTTGAAATTCCTACCAGGCATTCCACAGACATCATGTTCAAGAAAATGGGACGGATGTGAAGTCATAGTGACCTTGACCCTTGACCACCAAATATTCATCAGTTCATCCTCGAGTTCAAATGGACGTTTGTGCCAAATTTTGAACAAATTCCCTCTGAGCGTTCCTTAAACATTGTGTTCAGGAGAATGGGATGGATATGATGTCACAGTGATCTTGACTTTGACCTTCTAACTCTAATCAGTTCATCCTTGAGCCCACGTTGACATTTGTGCCATATTCAAAGAAATTCTCTCCAAAGGTCCCTCAGACATCACATTCAGAAAAATGGGATGGATGTGAGGTCACAATGACTTTGACCTTCAACCACCAAATTTTAATCAGTTCATCCTGGAGTCCAAGTGGACGTTTGTGCCAAAGTCAAAGAAATTCCCTCAAGGGTTGCTTAGACAATTGTGTTCAGGAAAATGGGACAGACGTGAGGTCAAGTGACCTTGACCTTCTGCACAAACATCACCTTGGCCTCCAGGATGAACTGATTTTTATTTGTGGGTGGAATTTCACAGAAATTCCCTCAAGGTATTCCTTAGACAATGTTGTCAGGAAAATGGGACGTGAGATCACAGTGACCTTGACTTTGACGTCCAAATTCTAATAAATTCATCCTCGAGTCCAAGCCGACCTTTGTGCCAAGTTTGTCCTCAAGGCAATCCTTCATGACAAACAGGACAGACAAACTGACAACTGGTAAAATAATGCCTCTGGCCACGGCTGTCGCAGGCGTGGGGGCATAAAAACCAGCACAGTGAGATAAACAATAAAACAGATTTAGTAGGGTAGACACCCAAAACAAGAACATCTAAACACAGACACTGGAAAGAGTCACAATTCATGTTCACTCAGTCACATAAAGCACCAATCATGTCTTACATGCGGAGCACAAACACACACCGCGGAGTAAGAAAATCATAATTGAGATGACGGAGAGTGAGCTCAGCTGACATGCAATCCATGCAGTTTAATGGATGGAAACTGTGATAAGAAGCTTTTGGAACGGAGCTGCTAATGGATAAACAAGATGGGATGATTAATATATGAATACTTAAAAACAAAATTGTGTTGTGACTGCTGAGTACGAGAAAATCAAACTGAACAGGGCTGTTGGATTGTCATGGGGCTTACATCATGTCACTTTTAGCCTGAGGTAATGGCAACAGGATTGCAAAATCAACATTTAGGACCTGATGTCAGGCCATTATCAGCTACTAAATGGAGTCCAGGTACTGAAAACATTGGAGTCCTTTGGTGCATGTCTGATTGAATTGAAGGGGAATACATAGCATAATATATTTCGGTTATTGCCTTTCCTATAAATCACTTTGCTCCTTTTTGTCTGGCTGTTTACTTCTTTGGGTCGTGTGGGATCTAAGTTCATAAAAGAGGGATAATCAGTGCTTCAACCTCGCATTTGTTCCGGTCCACCTCTGTTTTGAAGAGGTGTTTTGTGTGCACTCCACATATTTTGCTTTCTTGACCTCCAGGCCTGGCGATGACAGCCGCATTTCCTGTTGTCGCCGCGGTTTCCGCTAAATAATGCTAAATAAATAATTAAACCGATGGCTGAATGGAACCAAAGTGCAAAGAAACACAGTGGAAGAGGACGGTTCTCAGTGTTTTAATAACCGCAACAGCAGGAGTGCAGCAAAAGAATACACACGACTGCCAACGGGGCAGAGTACCTCGGCTTACTGTCACACAAACAGTGGGGAAAATAACACACCAGAGAAACCATACTATACTTACACTAAATAGGGCTTGTGAAATTACTACACTTCTGATGCAAAACAAACAGAAAGCACAGTTGGTATTATCTTTCGACGGAGCGCGTTCCAAGATCCGCACATCCAAACACTGAGGCAGCTGTATGGCCGCGTGCTGCAGCGAGCAGTTGGGTAAGTGGTGAGCTGATTCCTGACGTATGAGCTGCATTCTGGAGCCCGCAGCAGGAGCACAGGCAGAATCAGCACCGTGGACAGCAGCCGGATGGGCTCAACAGTGCTGAGCGTGATCAGCACCACGGACAGAGGATGTGAGATGTATATGTATGTTTGAGATTTGAAGTTCAGTCTCGCCTTGGGAATAGAAGCTGACGAAAACAGCCTCACCCATGCTCCGTTTAGTGGCTATTCTGGAGCTTTCAAGAATATCAATACATGAACTTTGATGAAAATCTGTTAGGTTATTATGTGACTGTTGGAGTCTTTGTCAAGATTCTGAGCGTCGAAACACTTCATGTCCTGCATTCTGGTGATTTTTATGCACTAAATAATATGGGAAATGTCTTAATTTGAATTCAAAATATAATGGAATATAATGCAGTAAGGTTTTCAGGCATTCTGTATTGCCATCAAATATTTATTCTCCCTTATTGTCATCCCTGTTGACTCAACACACACATGTTGCCATGATTTACCCTGGACTTTAATCGCTCATATGCATTTCAGCAAGATTTCTGCTTGTGTTTAAAACTTTCTGCATGTTCAAAACACATCTCACATATTCAGTGGTGGCCCTGATGCGTTTTTACTATATATAAAATATCATAATTCCCTCGCTAATATCTTGTCCCCATCAGACACTTTGACACAGAGCCACACTTGGGTCTCTCTGGATGAGACAAAGTTTAGCAGAAAGCTCTTCATCAGAGGAACAGATTGTTGAAATTCCTGGCCTGTAGTGAGTTAGCCAGCCCAGGGTGGTTGTGTCCTATATCACTGAACAAGTATTCAGTTTTGATAGGGGTACCATGACATCATGATCACTGACTGCAAAGCGGCTGCGGCACAACAGTCTGAATTGTCTTTGCTCTACAGTCGAGCTCTCTCCTCTGACTAAGCATGTTATGCTGTTTCTGATTCATCCAAAAAGCACTCCAGCAAACATATCCCTGTATGTTGGAGGCTGGAATGAAGCTAACAAACACCAGCTATCGCTCATCCAGTGGGGAGTTAACCCTTTGTAGATAAACACAGATTAAATTTGATTTAAATGCATGTGCTGTCAATATCAAATTAGTGCTGTGGGGGACAATTTAAGGTAATCAGAAAAGTGGTCAGGACATATCCCCAACGTTACTACCATGAATAATATCTATGCTTTTAAGCCAACACGATTAAAGAGTCCTTGAAGGGGCACTACACCGATTTTACGTGCTAAGTTTATTAAGTTGAGGGTTAAAGGCCAAAACAAACCGGGGGTAAACGCCACGCGTCAAAAAATAACCTGCTATTATTTTCAATTCCCACACCAGCAGTGGCTGGACGCACATCAATGCTCCTGGACACACGCTGAATGGTGGCACTTTATGCCCCTGTCCTATTTCCAGCCTGGAATTAATGCATTTTCCCTCACTCTCTCTCTCTGCTCCTATAGCAGCTCGACTCCTCTCCTCACCATGGATGCATAAAGAGAATCCTGTCCCGGTTTCTGTCTTGTGTGTCACAAAGAATGAATAAGGAGAGACTCCTTCTTGAGTGCAGAGGTGGAGGAAGTGCAGATCTTTCAGTAAAAGTAGTGATAACTTTGCTTGGTCATCTGTTGATGCGCTGCATCCAGAGTGTGCTAGAGGCGGCAGGTGACACGCGTCACATGATGCTGTGCTGTGGTGGCGCCCGTGTGTTTTCAGCTTTGAACAGTTGTAATACGTCTTCTGTCGCTCTGGACAGACCCTCCAAAAGTTTGAAAAAATAACCCTGATGACATCGTCTAAGTAATTTTGGTTTGGGCTTGACTAAAATTTGCGTTACAAACTGGAGGTGTTCCAGTTGTACTAGGAAGTCAGGATTTCCGAGTTCAACTGGAACGCCCCCTGAAGTCAGAACTCCGAGTCGGAAAGTCGGAGAATCCTAACCACCCCCGAGCTGACAATCAAAGATGGCTGCGATGTCATTCCCATCTCTGACTTCTGACTTCCAAGGTAAATGGAACACAGCATAAGGTTTGAAAGAAGTTGCATTATGGGAAATGTAGGATCTAGCAATTTTTGGACCTTTACCCATACTAGAGGCTAAAAGCTAAAAATATCTCACCCTCTGATGCCTCAATTTTAACGATTCTTTTTTAGTTCTGTCTCCATTGAGGTCCCCAGCTTTATGGAAATACAATTTAAAATCGCACGAGTATCCCTTTAGAAAAAATAGAAATTTAAATACCTAAATTTCCATGGAAACTGGGCAAAGTTGATCAGCTGATGGAAATCATATGAGACAATCAAAAGCTCCTGAAAAGCTACTCAATGGATACTAAGGTGAAATGATTGTGGACAAAGTGGGACATTCACCAAACACAAGATCGTCAGTTCGATCCCAGCTCCTCCAGTCCGAATGTCGAAGTATCTTCGGCAAGATATTGAACTTAAAATAGCTCCCGATGGCTGTTCCATCAGTGTGTGAGTGTGTGTGAATACTTCGTGAGAAGCAGGTGGCACCTTGAATGGTAGCCTCAGCCAACAGTGTGTGAATGGGTGAATGTGATGTGGTGTAGAAGTGCTTTGAGTGGTAGAAAGACTACAAAAGGCGCTATACAAGTACAGTTTACTTATTACAATATGACTTCACTTTAAACCCTATTAAAAAGAGTGTATCAATACCTGACTTTGAAGTAAAGGCACTTTAACACAACTTTTCCTTTTACTTTAAATGACCTAATTCTTCTTGAAAAACAGCTGGTCGTGACAATGCTTTTATGCATACAGTACTATTTAATGAGGGACCAGACTGGAGATTTCTGTTTTAAAATCACAGCAGCACCTCAGGTTCACGGGTGACTTTTCATCTCTCTGATAATGAGTTATTTTTTGGGCTTTAATCATGTGTCAAAAGGTGTTCAGTATACAAAAAAAAGTACTTTTATTCTCTGCTAAAGGTTGGGGCTGCTGGAATTCCTGCATATTTCTGGGCGATTGCTAATAATGTCGTCACTTCTACTTGGCTCAACTTTAGAACGGGCGAGAAATAACTGCTGGGGTCCAGTTTGGTCTTTTTCACTGAGGCCTTTTTTTATTACCTGGACAATTTGATTTGGAGTGATTTGTTTATGCCACAGCAGCGGACGGTCTTTTTTAATAATCACAGGATACATCAGCACTTCTCGGGTATATTCCACTTTAAACTCTAAGCCCGTGTGTGTGTGTGTGTGAGTGTGTGTTTAGGCAAACTGTGTAGGTGTGTATAATTATATGACTCAGAGAAGAGAAGTGCTAGAGATACCGCTGCAGACAATATTATTCTCTCTCCAATGCTCCCGTTCCCCCTCGGCTGCTCGAGCGAGAGAAGGAGAGAGGGAAAGGTTACACCAGCAAGGGTGGGTATTGAAATTCAAGACCACTTCACCTAGCCCAGGAGTGGCTGTCTGAAGATTAATGAGCTATTTGGGGAGAGTTCAGCTATTTCACATGCACAGGGTCCACATTAGTGATATAATTAATTTTACAACACTGGGGTGTTGTCACCCCTCAGTGGCGTGCCATGCGCCTATGATAAGCATTCCCTAATTAAACAACACCAAAAAAAAAAAAAAAAAAAGATTTGACATTCAGAGTCTTCAGAGGAAAAACAACCTCAAGCTACAGTCGAGCCCCGGCCTGAACCTTCCTTTTCTCACGGGGCACCTTTGCATGAGTTTTACATACTTTAGAATCAAGTAATTGGATGGATATTGATTTTGGTGTCCACGTCGACGCTGTGAGAAATTCCAAATGTGCAGGGAATCAAGGCGAGTATTTGTGATACAATTGGCCCCTGTATCTTCTCCCTCCTTGCTGTGGTTTCTGTGGTTGCTATGGGCACCTGCTGAGCCGCGGCGGCGTGTTAAGTTGAACCATCATAAGGTCCTGTGCGTGTTCACGGAAGCGCCAGCTGTCCTCGCTATCCCTACATCTGCCATGTTGTTTACACTGAAAACAATGGAGGCGACAGCTCGCTGTGTCAAAGCACCTCAGTGTTGAAACATCATCAGCATAAAGTGCTTTCTAGCAGGAAGAGCCTCCGTGTTGTGTTCACACCAAATGTGATGTGAATTATTGCGTGTGAACGCTAGAATATTTCACTCCATATGAGCGTGAAAATTGTGAAAGTGGTAATACTTCTGCAGGTACGCCCTCAGCGTCATAAGTCCCCAGAGGATCTCAATGCTGATTGGCTATGGTGGCGCAAATCGCTCGCTGAAGTTCAGAATTTTCAACTCTTGCGAAGCGTTAAATGCCAAATTACATTACTCACTTTATTCGCACTGCTTAATTAGAGTATTGTGCGGCAGTCGTGTCCATCACGTCAATCGTGCTGCCCGGCAGGATAACACGTCTAACTGCGTCTTTACATGTAATTCACTTGCACAAATTGTTTTATTTGCACCCGGTGTGAACACAACATAACGTTAGCAAGCTAAGGTAACTAACCTTCTCTTTCTGTGCAAAAGCTAGTTAGCCTAGCTTGCTAGCTTTTACATGGCTTGGCTTTTATATAGTGCTGCACAATGTATTTTAATTTACACAATAAAAGCATGTTGGGGAAAAAATCATTTCATTCTTTTAATTCAACAAGGAAGTTGTAGTTTAGCTTTTCACTGAAGGTGGCTGAAAAGCCGACACACTCTCACTCACATCGACATCTGGTCATGGACTTTCCATGTCCACATCCGATGTTTTGGGACACCGTGTCAAAAGCATGTGGTTGTGTTTAGGATGAAAGAACATGGTTTGGCTTTACAATCTTACCAGACATGAACAGGCCTTTTCTGGGTGAAAGTCAGCATTTGTTGGACCCATCCGCCACCACCCCTGCCAGCCCCACTTTGACTTTCGCCACCTTAACTTTCGTTGTTGTCCCACTGGGTGTCGTGAAACTCCAACAGTGACCTGCCACATATCGATGTTAAAGGATGGCTTTTTTCATCGGTGTCTGATGCCACAAGTTACCGCCCAAGCGCCGGATTCTTCAGGGTGAGACTGGGTTGGAAACGCAGAACTGAGTGAGGCTGCAACTGACAATTATGTTTGTTACTGATTCATCTGTATGTATATTTTCTCGTTTGATCATTTGATCTGCAAAACATTTGAAAACTGTGGGAAAAGCCTAATGCAACACCCTAAAGCCTAACATGATTTTATCAACTGTCTTTTTGTCCAACCAACACTTGCGAATCCCAAAATGTAAATTTACTGTAAATGTAGGCAAATTCTCACATTTGAGAACCTGGAATTATCAAAAATTTTTGTTTGTTTTTTTTGCTTGAAAAATAACTTTATCTACTATCTTCACCAGATGTAAGCCTGGATGGGGTCATGTGTTTCGTTCTTTGCATGTGTGCTTGAATGAGTGCATATTCATTTGTCCGCACCTAATCTCACAAACTACAGGACCAATCAGCCTAATATTTTGTGTGCACATGAATGATTGTATGCACAAGGATCTTTGGTGGTTGTAGGATTCACAACTGTTGAAAAACCTGTTGTATTGACTGCTTTATACCTTCACTGACTGCTGACTCCTTACTTCTCTAAAACTGACCAATAGGGGCTGTAAGTTTTAAATCATCCAAGAAACCAACAACCATTTCCGTCCATTGCAGGCCACACTTTGGCCTTCATCATGAAGTAAAAACTGACATTCACATAAAAGTTTGGACTCATTTTAAACCTTTGAACCCTGGGCAAATCGGTGCAATTTCTTTCAGAAACATGGGGAAAAAGGCAATGAGCAAGTTGGTGGTCCCACAAATAGCAAAAAAATTGTAGATTTTGAAAATTCTTAAAAGAAAACAAACAAAAAAACAAAAAACAAAAAAAACAGGAAAAAACAGAATAAAGTTGGGGGAAAACCCTCTTAAAATTATTATCAATACATACTTAAAATTATGGTACAGAATTACTGTAATTTTTGAGCACCTTTGTTCAGGTTATTTCCTGGTTTCCTGGTTTTTAGTTTTCTCTTTTGACTAATTTCTTGCAATTTTGGGGGGGTCATTTCTTCTTTTGTTGTTCACTGCCTTCTTCAAATTTTTTTGATAGAAACCAAGCCAATTTGCTCAGGTTTCAAAGGGTTAAACTGCAGCATCTGCACATTAATTTCATACCCAATGTGTTATGATCCATTCAAGAAAGGCACAAAACGAGATTAAACACATTTTTTTTTTTTATCCTCACTGGCATCCTAACTATAAAGTGGGATTTATACTTCTGTGTCAAATCAACACTGTACCTACAGCGTGGGCTGTGTTGGACAGAAGCTGATTGAATAAATATGTTATCCCCTCTTGGACTTTTGAATAATATTATTGTTCCTCACACAAGACGTAAGGTCGGGTCAAATTCCAGTTCAGCCTCAGGTAAGCCAAACAATTAACACACACCTCGGGCTCTCAAGACCTCTCTTCTCACCTTGCTCACAACTTCCCAACATGCACTGTATGAGAAATGAGTGGGTTATATGCTAATCTTCTCCCACATGTATGGACCATGCAGCTTGACTGTTATGTGCATTAAGACGCGTTGGCTGTACCTGTGAATCATGTGGTCAGAGGGGTTAGCTGTTTTCATCATTTAGATTCTTGTGACATCATTTAAAAGGGAAAATATTTCATGTGTGCAGCTGGGATTTGCATAAACCTGTCTTTAGTGGTCCTTTGCCAGGGTTGTTAAACTGTAAACAACTACTAGAAGGCAAACGGTCAGCACATGCCCTGAGAGGTGCCGCCTTCCAACAAAAGGAGCTCCACTTCCTCTGCAGCCTGAAAATGCCATGTGCAGCAAGGTGTAAATAGAAAACAGAATTATTTATATTCTGCAGGGTTTCGGCTTAATGGAACCGTGTAGTGGCTGCCCTGGAGGGGGAAAATGTGGTAATGAAGAATTAATTTGTGTGGATAAATGCCATGGTGATTGTATGATTTATGTTGCTACACATTAGAGGCAAAATGGAACAACCACTTACTTTACAAACTAGCTGATCAGCCCTGGATACAGCCAGAGTAACAAGGAAACTAACTCTCCAGCAGCTAGCAGGATATGAAGACTCAGATCAGGGTCATTCTGATTTCTCCTATTCATGAATACAACAAATTCTTCTTTCTAAGTTTCCTGTTTGGTCGTGCTCACCAGGGAACAGCCAGCAGAGAGACTTCTGTTGTAGTATTGTGCTGAAACAATCACATTTTGCATCATATCTGTCACTCTATTCATTTATTTTGTGATTTATGAGTAAAAAACAAATGCAGTAAGAATTACGGGACATTAACACCTATGGGTAGTTTCCTCTAATAAACCCGGGCTGTATCTCTGTACAGTGGTGCAACAATGGTGCGTACATATTTATTCATAAGTCAGAGTTCTGCAGCAGTGATTTTGCTGCTGCTTCTTCCACAGTTTTGCATTTTTAATAATGATGATAAAGCACCATACTGTTTGTATGCTTTATCCCTCTTGGTGGGGAATGTCTGCTGTAGGCTGTTTGTGTGTGTGTACCTACGTTTGTTGTACTGTGGTGCATTCAGGACTGTGGGAAAATAAAAAAAAAACAACTTCTGTGACAAACCATGTTGATTTTGTGAGTGCTGCAGTTTTGATTTTCTGAATCACATGCAGTCGTTGGTGCTCACATTGTGGCGATCATGGTACCTTCATGAATTCGTCAAATGCCATGGGTGCTAACAGTTAGCAGGACCTAAGGCACTCAGAGGCTGAATCCAAATGTCAGGACTTCACCACACTTGGAGACTCGTGGACTTTAAGGGAGCATTCACAGGAAGTCTGGGAGTGCTTTGGGCTGTCCAAATCTGCAATTCATCCTGTCAACAAGGGGCATAAAGCGGACTTTCTACAGACTTCCAACAAGTCCACTCGTGCAGACTTCAGCAGACTTCATTGATTTAATTGCCCACATTCATTGCAATATGGACATGACATAGTTTTTTGGGGGTTTTTTTTCGCCCCAGTAGCCGTAGCCTCATGTGTATAAATGAATATGGAATGAATATAGATCTTTTAGGGCTGACGTCACAATGATGTCATTTATTACCTGGAGGCAAAACCTGCCTCTCCCCCACAGGGCTGTAAGCTACATAGGAGTCTTAAAATGTGGTCTCGTTGTGTTATTGGGAGCCAGAATAGAAGGAGTCATGGCTCAAAACCAGCCGCCACTGCCCGTCAACAAAAACAAAGATGGTTAAATGTGATCAGACCAAAGGACTGGACGGAGGCCATCATCAAAAATGCTCACATGTGCAGCGCACACTTCATATCAGGTTAGGGACAAAGTATTTCCTGTTGTAGGGATGAAGAACGTTATGTGTATTAAGGGTTATCATGTCCACCTCATCAGAAACTAGGGAGCTATTAAGAGGAAGATTGGATTTCTCTGTGATGCTAACTTTTTAGCACATTAGCTAACGTTATAAAACAAACTAAAAGCAAAACATGATATCTTCCTTGCTATACAAATAGTTTTGTGCCTAAACCAGAAGTCTGCAAAAGAGACATTTTTGATCAAAAACAATATAAAAAAAATCTGTCTGACTTGTACTTTTTTAATTTGGAATCCATAAGTGGTTATAGGGGGACTCCAGACTAGCCACTGCTATTGAGGTTTGGAAAAGGCGCCAAGCTGTAGACATAAATTTTAGTTGACGAAATGTTGTAACATTTTTATTCCGTGTATAGGCTAAGTGTTTTTACCACTGGAGAATGGGATAATTTCTTTAGGCCATCCATAATGATAAATGACAATTTAAATAAACTAGTGTTATTCCTTTCCATGTAATTTGTTTTTCAAAGCCACATGGAGAGGGGATAAAGAGTTGCCTACCCCTGGCCTAAACCTCATCATGTTAACCAAAGTCTTGTTAAAATGTAAACATTGTAAAGTTTCAACACATCTGCTACATAACACCACACAAATGTGACAAATGTAATTAAGTAAGCAATTTGCATGCAGCTTTTTAAGTAGTTCCCACTCTGGCATTATTGAGTCAGTCCTTTATAATCTGAAAAAACTATTTTAGTACAACCAACATGATTTGCTTTGACTTCGAAAGCATAATCAAGTAAATCAACTTAAAATTAATCAAAAATTTGTGGCAATGTTTAGTGGTTGAATTGTTTTCATCCATCCATTTTCTAACCGCTTATCCTCTTGAGGGTCGCAGGGGGTTGGAGCCTATCTCAGTTGACACTGGGCGAGAGGCAAGGTACACCCTGGACAGGTCACCAGACTATCACAGGGCTGACACATAGAAACAGACAACCATTCACACTCACATTCACACCTACGGACAATTTAGAGTCATCAATTAACCTGCATGTCTTTGGACTGTGGGGGAAACCGGAGCACCCAGAGAAAACCCACGCTGACACGAAACTCCGCACAGAAGGGCTCCCCCACCCGGGATCGAACCAGGAAGCCTCTTGCTGTGAGGCGACAGTGCTAACCACCACACCACTGTGCCGCCCTTTGAATTGTTTTATTTAATATATTTTTATTTATTTTAATTTGATCCTACTCAATTTTAAAAATGATTTTGGTTTTTACCAACTCCTTAAAATAAGTTGTCAGTTGACTACAACACATTAAGGTAACAAACATTTTTTTAATGCTGAAATCCTTCTTCATTATCTTACCAGCGTTATCCACTAACCTCATGAATCATTTTGAGTGTGTGGTTTACAGAAACTTAGAATGCCAACATTTATCTATAATCAGCCCCTCACTTCCACTAGAAGGTTGAGCCCAGCGACACACAGGTGGCAGGTTAGGTGAGACACACACAAGCCAGTCGTCCATCTGTTACACTTATTCATTGTTCTTCCTGCTTTCCAGTGATGCTACTGCTGTAGAGCAACTCAATGTTACTGTGACCTTTCAGTTTTTTCATATGTTGTTCTTTGCATATCACCATGAATAAAAAGTCTCACTGTTCTGTAAGTGTGAGTAGAAATGTTTTACAGCGTGTGCTAACAAGCCGACACTCATGTGTCTCCTTGCACTGGATGCTCACTGCAAAGGAGAAACTTGTGTCAGCAGATGTATAGTCAAAGATGCAGAGGTCTGCACGGCAACATTTCACACTGAGGAGACATGGGCGGAGTCCTTGTTTATGTATTCAGTGGCTCTGAGACCAGTTGCTCTCAAGTTGTGCTTGTCAAATCTGTAGCTGCAAAGGCTGTGGGGATTTTTTTTTTTTTTTTTTGGCATCAAAAATCATGAATAATTTTGCATTTAAAGCCGTCTTCACGTTGGTGCTATTTCATGTGCAAAGCAGACTAAATAAAAAGACCTTGGAGAGTCTGTTCTTTGTTTTGTAGCTGTGTTAACATGAAGTATTTGCTTATGTGTGTGTGTTTGTTTATAAAATGTGGCCTCCCGTACAGTTAGATTTATAAGCCCAAATGCAATCATGTCAAATAAATATGTACATATGTGGAAATTTGGATCGATTCTGCACCGCGAAGGCGTGTACGCATCAATACCCTGTTTTATCAGCGGCCCTGAGAGCTAAACAAGCCTCCCCTGACAGCAAACCCGACATCCCTCCAAGTTTGTCGCTTCCTCTCACCAGCTTGCCTGATAGGTAACACAGTCAAAATGGACAGAAGTAATGGGAGACAACACAGGCGGAGGCAGTGCCAACAGCTCGCGGGTCCTGCATGTAGCGAGCTGTGCCCGTGCGACAGATGGATGTAGTCTCTGGACTGATTAATGTGCTCACTGGCCTGTGCTTCAGTGGCCGCAGCAATGAAGGAGTTCACAAAAAGTGGTCTGGATATTTGTTCCGTCTCCAAAACAGGTGTTACACTTGTTCGGTCCCCCCTCATTCCGCCGCAGTTTTTGTACGGCTGCACCCAAGCATATCTGACATGGAGGTCAGCCGCGTATTATTCCCTACCGGAATGCATAAATGAATCGGAGGCGAGTTGAACCTTGTGTGTGCATAAATTCATCAGGAAACATAATGGAATACGGCAACACGGCGGAACAGAAAAGTCAAGGTCAAACTTATTTATCCAGCCTTTCAACAAAACACATCACTAAGTGCTTTACAAAGCAACAAATGACAAACAATTGCTTAAATTATGCAGGCTCCGTGTGGTTTTAACAAATCACAAACATGTCTTCACCGCTTAGCCACAGCTTGAATTTATTTCATGTCCCCACTTACATGCCACAGCGCTCCAGTATTTGCTCAGCGGAGGAGCCAGGGGAGCCCCCTCTATTAGGCCACCGTATATAAAACAGGGAAAATCAATATGCATCCTTTCCCAGGCCGGACCAGCGCCGCTCCTCGATCACAGCATGGTGACACGGGGAGCTTGCCGGCGAGCCAACCAGGACGCCAGGACTAATAGTCGTCAAAGCCAAGTGACAGTGAGGCTTATCTGTGGTGAGCAATATTTCCTCTGCCTCCCCAAAGATCTGGCTGGACACTGCGTGTTATCCCTCCCTCCAGATAAACCTCATCTCCCACACACACACACAACCTATACTGTATGTCACATCCAGGCTATAAGCTCCAAGCACTCCACTGTCCCCTAACAGCGGCCATGACAGCCAACCTCTCGACTGGGAAAACAACTGTAGTTTTTGTTTCATAGCCCACCTAATACTCTGCTGACACACATTCCCTCCTCCGCTCCTCGCATTCGTTCGTACGTTTTATCCCGCCTTTAAAGATCCCTTCTTGCCCCTTTGAGATTAGTGGTGGGTAAAGATGAAAAATTGCGTTTTCAGCACAGTGACATCTAATCTGTTTGGCGAGCTTTAATTTCCCTCGACGATGTAAGTGCTGGTGGGCCACGAGCTCACGACAGACATACTTTTGTCAAAGGACAAGGATGACACCGGAGGAGAACATTGCAGACTTTTCTTCTCATCTCTGATTCCATTTTATCGGCCCAGAAAGCTTGTTCTCATCGATTTGATCTATGTTTGAAAATGAAGTGCGTCTTGGATCCCTGAGTTTCTGATTTTTTTGGGTATCAGTACATTCCTCAGTGTCCTAGTCATTTCTTCATGTTCTTAAAAGATCGGCAGCTCAAAATGGGGACACACCAACCAAAGTGTACCAGGTGTGAGAGAAGGTGGAGGCCTTTACTGTGAAACCAAATATCTGATTAATTATGTTGCTTCATTACCTACGTTTTTCGTCTGTGCTTGAGCAGTGCTTCTTTCAGTGATAATGTTGGGTCAGTCTTTGGTCCACCACTAAAATCAATATAGCATAGTATCACGATATTTTTGTGTGTCGATATTGCATTGTCACAGTGCCAAGTATCGGTTTTTATATTATAAAAATTAAACTTTAGGAAGCCTACTTCAATAATAAAATATTAATTGAAAACTTTATCTTATTAGCTAATACAGATGGTGATAAAGTTTTCCTTTGGGGACACAATTTGCAGTGGAAAAAGATAATGAATTGCGATATATTTTATTGCAATATTAGGCATATTGTAACACATTTAAAATTGCAATAATATTGTATCGTGATATAAGTATCGTGATCGTATCGTGGAGCCTCTTGTGATTCCCACCCCAACTGAACAACAACTATGTGATGATTTGATATGAAATTCTGTCCAAACTTGCATCATTCAAACACAATTAAATTATGTTTTTTCCCCTCTTCCTTTTTTTATGCTTGTTTACTTTTGCATATATAAATGTGGTTTTATCGTGTGTATATAGATTTTTTTTTTGTTTGTTATTTGTTGCTTTTTTGTTTTGTTTTGTTGATTAATGTCAGTTTTTTAGATATTTAAATAACATAGGACTCTCCTCTCTGGCACGGAAATTACCTCTATTGTAAAGATTTTGTATTTTCTAATTACTGTGCAATTAAAAAAAAAAACTTAAGTGAATAAACAAGGGTTGAGTGCTAATTAGCCAAAGCTAGCATGCTAACATACAAAACTAAAATGCTAAATATGGCAAACATCACACCTGCTTACATCAGCATGTTAGCATTGTTATTATGACGTTAGCATTTAGCTAACGCAACATTGCTGCTGTGTCGAATGGTGCACATCATCATTTTAACTATGAAGTCTGAATTTCCAAGTTCCAAGTAGGACATTTCAACAGAAACGCCCCCTTAAGTCAGATTTATGACTTGGAAAGGTGGAATCCAAATCCAAGATGGCTGCCCCAGGCATCAACAGTAGTGGAGACTGTATTTATATACTGTTTATCAGCACTTCTGTCTCATTTGTGTTCCATTATGTCAGTCGTAACCACCTTACATTGCATTACCTGCACTGTCAACCACCTAAATTTACACTACCATCATAAGCATATCAATTGTTGTAGTCCTGGGGCTGGTCTATCATTTCACTGCTTTATGTTTTTATTCTTGCACTTATATTCTCTATCTCTGTTTGTGTTTTTGTATGTGTTGTGTAATACACTAATGGGTGCCTTAATTTCCCTCTGGCTTCATAAAGTATCAATCTACTGTCCAATTTCTATCTGTGGACATGTTGCCACTGTATTTGTCTGTGCAAAATACCACGTCATGCATTGTTACCAACTGGTATTGAACTGAGTTGTCCTGGTTTTCTGACTTAGTCTGGAACGCGATCGACCCAGCCTGTGAGGTAAATGGAACGAGGTCCAAGACTCTTATCCTTGTTCTACAACTACACTGAGATATATCCTGCACTTTTTGTACTGAAGTCATTTTGAAATATTATGTGACCTGCACAAGTGGGGATTAAGGCGCTGCTAAGCCACCCTGAACCCTGGTCCCTCCAAGACCTATTACCACCTACAGGTCAACACACAGATAAGTGTAAAGGAAATTAGAGACATGGCTTCAAGTTGGACAAAAAAAAAGAATCATTAAAGAGGATTCAAATACTGTATAAGAGCTGGCTGCTGTATTGCCACAAAAAAAGGTACTCAGATTTCAATTTTACTATGATCCAAAGATGCTTTTCTGGTCCTGGGCAAACTGGAGGGAAAAAAACAAGCTGATTAATCTTACACAACAAAAAAGGGGGTATAATTAATAAAACAGGCTGCCTGTGAGACGACTAGCCTTGATCCAATTCTATGTTCCATGCAAATCATGCACACATGCAGAAATACACACTCTATCACTGCAAACGAACACCCGTAAGTGTCATAGAATACTTATCAGCAGGCAGGTGCACCGTAAAGCAAATGGCCAGCACCCCCAACCACACAGCCTGGATATCGATACTGATAAAGGAGCAGCATTAAAATATTTTGGAAGGATCAACAGGCACACAGTGGGTTCATCTCACAGGTCCAACAGGAATGAACAACACCGCAAAGTAAGCTACATAAATACACTAGACCGTCAAACTTTAGGTACAACTCGACAAAACTAGAAGAACAGAAAAAGTCAAACACTGTAGGCAGAACAGAAGAGAACTTTCCAAGTTATTAAAAAAATACCAGGTCTACAGGGGTTGGCCTTCAAATAGATACTGAATCATTTCATCCCACCTCTTCTTTAGTCACATCAAAGCCGCCTCACTGGACACTTATATCATCAAAACTGGAACATTTTGGTAGTGTTTGGTTGTGTGTGGTGATAGCTACCCAGAAGAGAAGAAGTAACGAAATGTGGCGGTGACCAGCCATCAGCTGTAGAAGTGACTGGGCAGGGACAAGGCAGGTATAAGGAGGTGAGATATGGGAATAATCCTGGAACAGCTGCATGGAAGAAATACTTTTTATTACAATTAGCACCCCAGAAATGAGTCGTAAAAGACAGAAATTAGTCTTTGCACTCCCAGTTCCTTCGTCTCAAAGTCAATGGGTTTGTGGTTAGATGTCTGAAACACGGTCTGTAGACTTTCAAATTTGTTCCACAATATAATATATGTCAGTAAATACCCTTTTCCTGAATTTTGAACCTTTTATGTGTCTTTATAAAAGTGGTTGCTGACAAGTGGCTAAAAAAGACCACACAACACAAACACGGCTTTACAGACTTATTGTGGTGGTGACGTCAAGTGATGCTACCGCGTTGTAGTTTGTTAAAATAGCCTAGCTTTTTACTCCTCGGCTTCAAACATTATAAAAGTGTTGCTCATCCTGAAGATTATCTTGAGGAACAAAACGAATAAGTATTGTAAACGTTTGTTTGCCACAGAGCTTATTTTCTGCAATAATCCAAATTTCATTTATTCCTGAATTCATTCATTTTCTATAACCGCTTATCCTGCTGGGGGTCGTGAGGTCCTCGTCCAATGCGTTGGACCTTCACTTTTGAGTTCTCCATTATTATCCTGTGATCAAGAGAAAATAAAATTCATTTTGTTGTCATTTCATTCATTCATTTTCCCTAACCGCTTATCCTGTTGGGGGTCACGGGGGGGCTGGAGCCTATCCAAGCTGACATTGGGTGAGAGGCAGGGTACACCCTGGACAGGTCACCAGACTATCACAGGGCTGACACATAGAGACAGACAACCATTCACACTCACATTCACACCTACGGACAATTTAGAGTCACCAATTAACCTGCATGTCTTTGGACTGTGGGAGGAAGCTGGAGTACCCAGAGAAAACCCACGCTGACACAGGGAGAACATGCAAACTCCGCACAGAAGGGCTCAAACCAGGAACCCTTTTGCTGTGAGGCAACAATGCTAACCACTGCACCACTGTGCTGCCACAAAATCCAATGGTAATACCCCATGGGTTTTTTGACGAGGGAACCAGGGCCAAGCTAACCTCTGCGTCGGTAGAAAAACGTCACCCCTGGAGCACTCTATTGCATTTTGCGAATGACAACAACATGTTTGCAACATGAGTTTTTAGCGGCCATGTGGACACAGATGACAGCATGTTTAGCATCTGCTCTGTCATCATTAGAGCAGGTTAGTGCTGTTTGTAAGGTCTGTAAATGTACAAAATATACAGTATTAATAATCCAGATTCAGTATCAGGTTAGAGACAGTCGGATCAGTGTATGCTTTTCTCCAACAGAATCAACAGACAACAGCTTCCTTGGAAATTTAAGCATAAGCCGGGATGAGGAATGCTTCTTTTCACTAAAATGAGGAACATTATTTTCCAGGCTCCTCTTATTGAGTAGCATATTAGTGCGGCAATGAAAAGACTATAGCTGTGAGGGTTACTATTTGTCTACACAAAATAGAGGCTATTTTTCATCCTGACAGGTGTAATGTGCCCATGTTATTGGCATAATGTGCAAGTAAGATGAGTAACACACGAGTTTCTCATTGGCCTCAACCTTCCTCGTGCAAAAAGGCCTGTCACTTAGGTTCAAATTAAATTAGCGCGCTTGACACTTTGACACGGCAGTTCAGTCCCCCGTCCCCATCTGCCCCTGAGAGTCATCTTTCAATTTCACCAAATCAGAATTACGTTGTCAAATTGCCGCCTTGTCTCAAGATCCATCGCTCTCTCCTTCATGTGGCAAGTGCCCACTGCACCTCTGCGGAAAGACGGAGTAATAGATTGATCTCAGGCAGAAAGAGGGATGGAGGGATGGCGGGAGGGTGGAGGGGGGGTTAGCGGAGAGGTAGCTGAGTGAATCAGATCTTCATTTTCTCCCACTTTGACATGTGTCACAGTGGAGCCTGCTGCGATTACATAACAATGAGGACCCGCAGAGTTCACCGCCGGGCTTCTGCGATATCTGCCTGATAAATATACTCGGGGGCTCCGAGGCAAGGCACGCAGCGAGCCGCGTTAAAGGCCAGTGTCACATCAAGTGGTCACAAAGCGGTATTAGCTCAGCGTGTCACGGGTGATGACAAGACAGTGGCGAGCACACTGCAGATATTAACGCTTTAAATATACATCTGATGGCCATTAAAGCCCACCTGCTGGAAATGTGTTATATCCAGCTGGGACACAGGGAAACCAATTTAACATGGGGAATGTGCTGATGTAATATGTTGTGATAGTTCCTGATCGTCATGGACAGACAGGGATGGTATTTGATTTTAGCAGAACATGAAAAGGCAGTGAGAGCCACAGCTGACGAACAAAAGTCACACTCCTGTACGTTTTCACATAAAAGAGAATACTCAGGTCCTTGTGTATTATTTTAAGAACTACCATGACAAGCTGTCTTAAAAATCACTTAAATATTAACACACTTTTGAATAATAAATTAAGGCTGGCTGTGTGTATTTCATCATGCAAACATGCCTTCTTTTGTCATATAAATCATGAATTTAGAAAGACCTGTATCTCACTGAAAGGTGGATTTCTCTCTTTAGCATACATCTTTTCAAGATCCCCGTCCACTCAAAATACAATGAGTAAAAGTAATTTTATCTTGGATGTTTGACTATGACTGTGCAGAAAGATGTGCAGAGTTTGACAGTGGGAGGCTGTTTTCACATTCTTCTGCTGAACGGAGAAAGTTTGAAGTGGGAACTCGGAGATTCTTCTGCACACACTGTACATGGAGAGTTTTCAGTGAAGGACTGCAGGAGACATCTTCTGTCCAGTGGTTACATTTTTAAAATGAACTATATTTGTATATTCATAGATTCAGAATTTTTCAATGATGGAGAAAAGCAGATGTAAATTTAAGAATGAATAACTTCATGAGTGAACTTACTTTGTGCAAGGGGCATCTGTTGGTAGAAAAGGAATATGATCTTCATAGCTATGTTTTCACGAGTTTACAATCACCTGATAATAACAATTGTTGTGTTTTCGTGACCTTAGAATGAGCTGTTATGTCGGAGCGTCCTCTTCCATGAGTCCGCCATGTTGCAGTAGCCCAGAACGGACGGACCAAACACTGACTTTTGACAGGGCTGTTCTCATTTTTGCTTCCGCCATTGTAGTTCTCCACATGCTTTTGACACATTCGCACTCGACGTGCAAGGTATCCTGGGTGCGTTGGCTGCTGACGTTCTGGGACATTAATTCAACTTCGGTCTGTTACAGGCATTGTCTTTTTTCAAAATACCCTTCCATTTTTACAGGAAATGTGCAGTTTACGTACAGTCTCTTTCAAAATAAACGCACTACCTCGGTACAACACTGCTAATTGACTTTATTTCCTTCAACAACAAACGCACATGGTTGAGTTTAGGCAACAAAAGAACAGGGTTTGGCTTTACAATCACACGAGACGCAAACACCGGTTGGTTGTTGTGGTTGCCTGAGAGGAAAACTTCTCCCATGTGTTGCTGCAGACAGAGACAATGGTAATTAAACAGTTAATATAAAAGTTATTCTACTAATAAAAAAAGGAGGTGCAACAAAGTCATGTACAAACGTGACTGACTAAGAAAGTTGATAACACCAGTGCTTCCAGTTGAAACGTTAGTCCAGAGTCCTGCAACTGCTTGATGATTTCAGCTTCCTAAATGTGAAATTGAGGCTTGTCTTTTTTTGTCCTTGCAGATTAAATATCTTTGGACTTTGGACCCAATCTGGAGGTTGAGGAGCCATAGAGGCACCGGCAGTGTCTACCAAAATGCTTGCCATTAGCTTAAATATCAACACACTCACTCTAACCTCGTCACATATTGCTGCTTGGTGGTGGACTTTCCACGTTTACATATAACACCGGCCTCCTGCTGGGTGAAAGTCGGTCATTGCTGGACCTTTCCACTACCCCCTGCATCCGCCCCACAGGGACTCTTCACCCCCTTAACTTACATTGTTGTCCTGCCACGTTTCCCCTGATTCCTTTAGGCTGCGTCACTCAATGACGGCTCCCGTTCTCATATCGTACCGATGTGAAAGGACGGCTTTCTTTGCACGGAAGTCACTGCCTGAGTGCCAGTATTCAGCAATTTCAGAATGAGACTGGATTGATAGTGTGGTCAGTTGAGCCCCTATCTCATCGCGGTTCCTCGTTTTTATGTGGAAGAGTTGTAGAAAAATCGACCTCCTTATAACTTATGTGCTCTCACCGTCCATGCAAATATCTATGCTATAGTTATCTTTGCCAATGATGTTGATCTTGATGCTAAAACAGCAATCTGATTGTCATGGTGACAATGATGGATTACTTCCGACTATTAACGACATCCCTATTCTCTCTGTTTGACAAAGAATGTTTAGTTGAAAACAGGAAGTAACAATGGCAGGCGTGTGGCTTTAAGACAGACCTTGGGGTCTGTGTAGAACCCGCCTCTGAATGATCCAGCTAACTTCCCAAAAGTCCTCCAGTAAGAAGTCTTTAAGATGTCGATGAAGGTGAGAGTGCCGTAATCGCCTCAGATTTGATAAGACAACTCTTCCCTATCTCTGCCTGTCTGTCAGCCAGGTGCAGACTGATGGCTGGTCTCTGATGTGGTGCAGAGCATTAACCATGTCATGCATTTGCACAGAATGGTCCTCCATCACCTCCCCGAGCACTTAGCCTGGGCAGCGGGGGGAGACCCGGCTCATCCCACCCCTGACGGCTGAGACCATTAGGGTGATGCACGGCCGCTCATCCCTCATCCTACACGGGGAAGGGTGATGGATCCACTCCAGCCCCAGGCTCCAAATGGGCCTCCCTCGTTTGGAGCGGCTAGGTGAGGGAATAGGCGTGGGCGCAGTTGTGGATGTGTGATGGAGAGTTATGAGGTTGAGCTGTGTGTAAAGGGTGTAGAGGTACCTCCCTGCTGACCGCCGGGGTCACAGGTTCAGCTCTTTGCTAAAGGACAGTTAAAGATTTCATATTTATAAGCTTTGGTGCTCAGAGATCCATTTTTCAAGGGCAACATTGTGAGTGTGTTGCAATACAGCCACATTTATTTTAGAAAAGATTCTTGTTTTTACTTTTTATTTTGATGGGGAATCAAGCCATGCAACATAAAATGAAGAGTGGAACAAGTGGTGGGAAGTCATGTAGAATATGGCTGAGCATTTGGATGAATATATTGGCTATGGGCAACTGGTTGAGTACATTGCCTGTTAGTTTTTCCTGGACATTTTTGTTTTCTTATTTATTGGTCTGCCTCCAAAGAATGAGTCTCAGCAGCTGCTCACTGGGTGTATATTATTTTAGCATATTTTCGAATCTAGCACGGTCAAATTAAAGGTTCATTTCAACCAAACTGAAAGACTGAAGCAGCAACCTCGGGGGCTAAAAAATGAAGCCAACGCAGTAGTACCAAAAACTGCAGTTCCTCTAATGGCCACTTGGGGCTGGCTCCAAAAGCGAGTCAATCCCCATAGAACACCACATTAAAATGTTCAACTTTATGGCAGAAATTAACATGTTTACAGCCTGGTACAAATATCAGTTTTGGTTTTTATAACCCACTTGTTTACATTTTACTAAGGTTTGATAAAGTTACCCATCATTAAGGGTATGGCTACTTTGAGGTACAAGTGGGTGCCATCCGTTGATAAGTCCCAACTTCCGTAACAGTGTTGGTTAGGCTACGTTACCATAACATAAACCCTGATTAACAGAGTATAGATATTGCTGTAGCTGTCACTATTTCAGTGTGTTTTCACTTTATGAAAGTTGAACGTTTTGGTTTCCAGCATTTTGGTTGTACTAAAATCAATCAATCAAACTTTATACTTTTAACTTCATACTGTTTTTCATACAAACAGAATGTAACAAAAAGTGCTTCACAAAATAAAAATAATAAAACAATACCCTGGGTCTTTGTTCCAACTTTGGGAATGACTAAAAGGCCACTACCAGAAGGCCTGAAGATTCTAGAGGGTTCATACAATAAAAGCAAATCTAGGAGCTTTATAAATCAATAAAAGGATCTTAAAATCAATTCTGAAGCACGCAGGAAGCCAATGCAGACTTTAAAATTGGCGTAATGGGTGCTCTCTCTCTGGTCCTCATCAGCACATGTGCAGCTGACCCTCTATGAAGACAAAGACATTCAGTTTTTCCATGAAGCACATTTTGTTTAAATGGTTTAAAGCCTGTATTTTGCTAGCAAAAATTAGCATTAGCATTATCACAGCTAACCATTGCTGCAAATGCACTATGCTAACCAAGCTAGCAGCTAGTGTTTGGGTTATTTTAACCCTGTCACCCAAATATGGTCACATGTGGCTCCAAATATCCAAGATGGTGACAGCTAAAATGCCAGACTTAAGTCCACAAACCAAAAGATGACCTCCATTTTAATTTATACAGTCAATGGAGATATTAAGCAAGATGGTTTGGGTGAGTTTTATTTTGTTATTATCAAGTTCAAAGTGTGTTTTACAGTAAGTTAACAAGGTCACAAAGCCTGTCTTGGTTGGGTGTATGGTTGTATTTTTCGATTTAATAAGGAAAATAGGTGTAAGATCATTTTCTGTCTTTGACATTTAAATTTATGTTGTTTATTTATTAAACTTAAAAAGCTAAACTTCACTCAAACTCCCAGCTGAAATGAAGGGGGAATATATCCCAGATATAATCAAATAATCACCAATTGTTGGATTGACAGTGGCTGGTGGCTCGACTTGTTCTTTAGCAAGTCACTGATGTGTTCCAAGCTGCTTTTAGGGCACCAAATGTTGATGTTTTGTAGCAACCCAACATTGCATTTCCTGCTGGGATAGTGGCACAAAAACCAGTTGGTTTTTACAGAGATGTTGCCTCGTTTCCTGCAGGTATTTTGACGCCAAAACTGGGTATTTTAGGCCAAATCATAACCGTTGCCTAAACCAGGGGTGGGCAACCTGAGGCTCTGCAACCACATGCAACTCTTTAGCCCCTCTCCAGTGGCTCCCTTTGGCTTTGATGAAAAAATTAATAATGGTTCCTATTTCAGATTTCAAATTGTATGGCCTGGCACCATTTCCTAAACATTTTGCTGAACATAAACGGCAGTGGCTTGTCTTAAATTCTCTTACCTAGACTATCTATGGATTCCAAATTCAAAAAACAAAAAGGCCCGGAGGAAAATTAAGAATTTAATAGTGTGTTAAAATTAAAGTACCAAATTATTGTAATTAGGCCACTGCAGAGCAGCCACCTTGTAGTAAAACATATCAATGAATGCTCATTTAGACTTATTAGTAATGTTTATAGGCTATTTAAGACTTACAGGCTGTGTTACTTACATTATAAGGCTCAGATATGTTTAAACATGCAGCTCCAGGCAGTTTTTTGGCCAAAAATGGCTCTTTTGATCATAAAGGTTGCCACCCCTGGCCTAAACCAAACTCCAGCATCGTTGAAACGTAAAGCTTGGATGTTTCTGCCACAAAATAAAGTGCAAATATAATCTATCTTTGTTTTTCCATGAAGATATGACAACATGTTTGCTCCCAGCTCTAATGTAAAAGCAGACACCATTTGAATTTAAAGTACTTTAACACATGAAACAAAAAAGAAATGCAATTTATGTTATTCAATCTTTTCAGCATTGATATAAATTCAATTAACTTGACTTGTTTAACCCTGTCACTGCTTCTGTTTGGCTTCCTACCTGAAACACAACAGGGAGCGTACTGTTTTGTTTACAATTAATCACCAGGGTGAGGACGGAAAAAAGAAAATTACCAACTGTTAAACAACCTTGTTAACAGCCAAAGATGCCCCTTTCAGCACAATTCCTCTCTGATAATGAAATATAAAATACTGCTTACTGTACATACACGCCGGCCAACACACATCCTCATAAATATGCACACACACATACACACACAGTGAATGCAGTATAATGAATAATCACAAAGTCATAATTACCTTCTAACAACCTTTTTCTCACTACAGTGCATCTTTGTGATTGAAGTCCACCCACATTGAGTTAATTGCATTTATTCCCCGATGCCGCAAATATGCAATTAAAATGCAGGCATTACACACAGCCCTGCAAAATCATCAATACAGTACACAGTTAAAAATAGGGCCGGTGTTTGCCTCTCGAGTGCAACCTAAAATTTGTTTCTGGAGAAGTGCGGGCAGTGAGAGATGTGGCACTGGGTGTGCACTCTATCATTTGTTTTGTTACACTGCATCGCTGTCAATTTACTTCAATGGGGAGCAGATTTTAATTTTTATTGTGATGTAAAATCAGCCTGCTAAAAAAACACAACATGTGCTTCAATTTTGGTTGGTAAAATTAAAAAAAAAGGCCTTTTTTAAAAAGTGATTTGTCAAGATACACTGAAATAATGATGGCTGCAGCTGGCAGTATTACATCAGATTTCTCTCATGTTTAATTTGCAATCTAATAGATGGAATCCGCAGTTTTGCTTTTTTATATTTAACTCAAGAGGGTTCCCACATGTTAAACTTAAGAGGCCACATTCATTCTTTATTCTGTTCAACTGTTAAACAAGAGTGTGAGCTCTCAGGAGGTCAATTCGAGTGCAATTACTGCAGGAAACTAAAACGTGGTTAAAACTGTACTAAAGCCAGTGCTATTTAAGCACTGCCAATAAAACATACTGTAACTGTATATGTCTGTAATATATTATGTGGGAATACGCCGTGTCTTTCCGCCTATGAGATACAAAGAATTCTTGTGATGCAATTTTAGAGAAATCTGACAATATTTCAGGTTTAATTTCATTCAGCTGTTCACAATCCTTTATGTGAATAACCCCTTAAAGGGAAACTCTGCTGATTTCACACATCAAAGTCCACAGTTTACATGTCTCGGGGAGGATCGCATGTGTGGAAAAAAAAAACTTGTACAAAGTCTTTTGTGGCTCCAGAGGGAGCTGATAAATTGGGAGAAATCTAATAAATTGCCTCGGTCGGAGATGAGGACTGCAAGTTTGAACATGGAAACAATCTGGGGGTGTGGGGTTAAAAAGAAGGGAGATTACCAGACCTCTGGAGCCCGCTGCTCGTCTCCGCTTGTAGTGAGCGTCTCAAGGCAACATTAGCTGCTGTAGCACAACACCAGAGGTCCTGTAAGCTGAATATTTTCCATCATTGACTGCTTAACGGTGATGGAGAAATCTGAAGGCCATGCGCCATTTTGGGTGACCTATCATAGCTTTAAGTAAATCACACCCCAGTTATTGACTAGTCTTGACTTTGCGCTTATGCTTATTGCTGTTATCAGAAGATCAGGGGTTCAATCCTCGGCTCCTCCAAGTACCCTTGGGCAAGATACTGAACCCCAAATTGTTCCTGATGGCTGTTCCATTGACATGTGTCCATCTGGGTAGCAGGTGGGACCATGTATGGTAGCCTCTGCCACCAGCGTTTTGGGTGGTCAAAAGACCAGAAAGGCGCCATACAGGTGCAGTCCGTTAACCATTGTCTAGCTGGCGTTAGCTAAGGAGGTTGTGTCTTTGCTTTAACCCTTGCATTGGTCGGCTACAACTGCATATCAATGCGAAACATCACAGCAGCTCAGTGCCTGAAGTTTCTTTAAAAAATTCCAATCATTGTGATGGTGTTGTCAAACAAGACGAAAATAGTAAGCTAATCAGTTCAACGTCTGCCATGCCTTAGCATGTGCTAACACAGCAGCAGCGGCTAAAATCTGACAGAGTCGTTAAATGATAGAATGACAGCCTTCGCTCCCAAAAAATTCACAACACTGAAACGGCTCAACTTTGTCGTTACATCCGTTAATAACTAGGGACAGACATGAGCACTCCTTTGGATGTCAGTATTCGCTCAATGTACAGAGCACTTGCGGCTGCCCCTCCCACATGTATCCATGACTTTTATGTATTTTTTTTTACTAATTAAAATATATAAAATGTTATTTTATTGTAGAGCTGTGTGCAGTTTATTGCTACCTCTCCACCTATTATAAGACTACTGCTGCAGGAGTGTGAGCCCCACACTGACACACTGCACACACAGCAACAGGGCTTGATATCACACAGCTAACATTACCTAATGGGTATCAATGGGTTTATGACAGAGCCAAGCTGTGTTGGTGTCGCTGTAAGTTTGTCGGAACTGTTAAATCCTCCGTGTTGGATGTTAGCCGCTGCTGCTCTGTTAGCTCGTGCTAACTGTGGAGAGCGGCTCAGAGACGGAGCTTAGGTACTACATCTCCTATGGCAATGATCGGCAGCCAGTGCGAGGGATGATGACATTTAATACAGAAAGCTGTGAGAGGGACAATGGATCTATTTACTGTATGTGGCAAATTACAACAAAGCACCAGCGAAGACAACCTACCACCGAAAGAAAAGAGGAAAAAAAACTATCACAAAAACTACTTGGCGATCATCTCGTGGCTTCCTCTGGTTCCCAGGCTGGAAACTAGTGATGTAATGCACTCCATACTTCCTCCTCGTGGAGGGACACAAATAGAGTTTGTGAGTAAAAAGCAGTTCATCCATTATGTCTACATTTACATTCTTTGCTTTATGGGAAACCATTATCTGTGTTGTTTGCATAATGACAAGGACGAATTCCTATGAGAGAGACAGAGAGATGGAGGCCCGAGCATAAGTCATCATCTCTTCTAATAAAACACACTGAGTGATTATATTGATCAGAGCCAGCCCGAGGGCCCGAACATGTGTGTGCATATCCGCTGCAAGCTGACATTTGGAGGATTGCGCGTGTGTGTAGGTGCAGTATGTTTCAGCATGTGTACGTACTGTACTGTATGTGAGAGGGCGAGTACAGTAGACACGTTGAGTGCAGAGGCAGAAACTCTTAATAATGCAGCTCGCCGAGCAGGTTGGCCCCTTCTCCGTTTGCTCAGGCAGGTTGGGAGAAATGCTGATGATGCAATGTGCTGACCCAAATACACTACCTGCTCCCAGCAGACTGCGCCAGCTGGGGCAATCTCTGTCTCTCTCCCTTTCTCCCTTCGTCTCTTTCATAAACCCTCACCCCTCTTTTCATTTCTCCCTCTGATCGTTGAAAAAAAAGAGGGCTCAACTGTATAAGTTCTCCCCTTATTGTCCTGCTTTTGCCCTCCTCTCACTCTGCTTAATGGTGCCTCTCCATGTGCAACATGATCACACTCACCAGCCTTGAATGTCTTCTTTCTCGTCTCATTTTTCCTCACAATACCCTCCGTCGCCCGGTCTGACAAATGCCTATTGTGTTAGCCGGGAATCAAAAGCAAAGATGCTCACTCGTGTAGTGCAAAAGCGCCTGAGACATAAAGGCTGATGAAACTGCTAACCACTCGCTGACAGGGGAGGGAAAATTGTGCAGAAAATGTATCACAGATAAAATAAGAGCAGCCTTTTGATCAGCTACACAAGATAATGCCGACCAACACGCTGCCCGCCCGTGCTCTCACGCTGGCTAACTACAAACGTACCAGATGACCAATTTGTCGCTCGTTGCTCTCACTATACAGGCAGATAAAGAAAAAAAAAGCCACTACAAAACACTCTTTTGTATCACTACTGGATACCCTGGGGAACAGCTGTATGTAACTGAAGCTGTATCCACATGTACACAGACAATACAATACCTGCAGGGTCACAGTACATGACAGCCATTGTACCAGTCATGGTGATACTAACAGAAGCAGACTTGTGACCAGAAGGTCTGCTTTTTCAATAATCTCCAGACTGAATGGTATAAATGTGGGCAGGAACAGGGCGGAATTTAAGGCAGGTCCAAGACCAGTGAGTCCAGACAGGTCCAAGTCACATCTCAGGTCAGTTGAGATTGGTCAAAGTCACAAATCGAGACATGCAAGAAAGTCTTAAGTTGCGTCAAAGCAAGACTTTACCTTTGGCCAAAGTTGAGATAAACGCAAGTCACTTGACAAGTCAGCTGAGACAAGTGTTTAGTGAGTCGAGACAAGTTCAAATCAAGTAACAAGTTAGTCAAGACAAGCCAAAGTCATGTCAAGTCCATTGAGACAAACCCAATCGCCAGAATAAATGCTGGCACTGTCCATTCCTGAAAACCTCAGATATGTAACATTTGTACATTTCATTTGAAGCGTCTTTATGTTTCAACAAGGCTGTGTGTGTCAAAGAAAATCCCAAGTCTTGTAAAGCAAGTCTTATGTCGAATATCACCACATTCTCACTCAAACCTCGTCACATATGGACGTTTGGTCAGGACTTTCCACGCCCACATAATACGTGCAAGGTACCCTGGGTGTGTTGGTTGACATTCTAGGACTTCAGCGAGATGTTCTGGCATGATTCTGACCTAATTGGTTATGTGGGGAGAGGAAATTGTTCTCAGAACTGATTATCTAAATAGCAGGAAATAATACTAGGAATATAAACTGAAGCCAAAGTACGTACAGTACCTACACTGCTTGTTTGTCAGACGCAATAAATTGTCATGATGTACCAATTCTTTGACTTTCTCTCGAGATTAAAAGACTCTCAAATGTGCAACTCTGTGTCTTAGCCTCTCTTATTTTAAGTCTTGTTTATGCTACAATACAACAGTATTGGGTTTGGTAAAAAGGAAAAGGGTTTGGCTTTACAATCTTATGGGCAGTGAACACCGGCCTTTAAGGGTCAATTTGACTGATAAGATAAATTCTTAAATACTGTGAAACCATGATATTTTCTGAGACAGTTATTGAACCATGAAAATCTCATACCGTAGCAACCCTATTATCGACTAGGTTTCTTGCCATCCACCATCCACACCTCCTGTGGACAGGTACATGGTATGTATTTAACGTACAAATGTAATGTATCCGTGATGTGTGGAAATGTACATTTACTTCCTCTTTTGAGATTGAGTTGTTCAAAAGCAAGGAGTCGTGCAAGTACAGCTGTGTCGAATTGCCTTTTTCTTGATTAAGTAAAAGGAAAAAACTCATACCCACGCTACTTGCCCTTGTTTCCTGTGACATGTTGAGACTGAAAGCCCTGCATTGCTAAGAATTCTAAAACCAAAGAATTGAGTGCGTTTGCAACAGAAAGCCACTCAGGCTGCGCGCACTTAATGCCACATTGGCTTCATCTGAATATGGGAATGAAGAAAATGGACAGCAAACGGTTCATCTCCTGCCTCCTCTGACTGTATAAAGAACATTTGTTGCGTGGTGTGCAAGGCACAGAGTATGGAAAATGTATCCCTGTCAGAAAATCAAAACTCAAACTACACAGCAGAGATAATTCTGTGTAACCGTGGCAGTTCTGAAACTTGAATCCTTTTTGTGGCTGGATCAGTGTGGTTTTTAGCGAGGGGGCTTATGCGTATAATTACATAGACACACTTATTTTCTGCATGACAGCCTTCCTGCCATAATAGCTTCTGTTTTCAGGGGGAAAAAGAAGAATGAGTATCAGGTAAATTGGAATTCTCTCATCATGTTTTTTTTCACTAAGCCTGTGTCCGAAATTACTTTTTCCCTTTCTTTTCTGAAAAGGATGATTGTGTAACCAAAATGGAGAAGGCTAAAGGGACAAGTTAATATGGGGGGGGTGTAAATCTTCATGTTAGATACTACTCTAAATTCTCTTTTCGTTCACAGTGTCATGGACTTGCTGATAAATTCCGACTCCTCGTCTGGCGCCATCAACAACTGATTTAACAATCAATTATTTCAACATGCTGCTCTTAATACTGTCATTTGCATTTTTAATAGGGCTGGGAATCTCTTGGTTCTTCACTCAATTTTCATTTCCATATTTTTTTCTTCCAGTACGATGACACCCACAAGCTCTGACCACGGCGGTTTGGTTTGTAAGGTGTTAATGAATGTAATAAAAAAGGTCACTGACAAGAAAACGTCTTCCCTCGCTTGGCCCTCGTGTTTCCTCTAACTAGATGGGCAGAGGGCAATATCAGCGCATTCATTAAGAGGTCGCGGTTCGCACTTATTATTCCATTATCGACCTTGATCTGAAATTTGCATCATGCTTTATTCTTTATTCAGTGGTAATCGATGTGTGCAAGCCTGTTGAGTTTTAAAACCGGTGATTGACATTGATAAATGGGGGTGCCAGTACAACACAGAAACACAAAAAACTGAGCAGAGCAGACAAGTGCTGTGGAGGTGCAATGGGACGCATTAGGAGGGGGGAAGATATCTAAAATCATTAAACCTGAGGAGGAAATGTGGAGATGGCCAACATTTTACTGGGGGAAGAAGAAGGAGAAAATAGATGATCCAAGTCTGTGGAGAAAGAAGAAAGCCCGGCGCTCACGTTGATGTGCAGACACCCGATCAGACAGCCCTTCATCCCTTAACCCCCAGCCAAGAGTAGAGTAGCAAGATGAGAAGAGAAAGGTGGAGGGGGAGGAATCAGCTTTAGAAGTGCTGAAGCTGGATTTTTTTTTTTTTTGAGAAAGAAGGAAATATAGAAAGAAGGGAAGGGAGGAGTTCTAGGGAGAAAGAAAGCTAATCTTCTAAAACAGGGAAAAGGCATGAGTCAGTCAGATGAGAGCAGGTGGAAATGTGGAGCTGAAACAATGTGTTTTTTCCTCTGCAGCCGAGCTTTCGAGCCGGTGAGACAAAGCTTAAAAGATTCAGGCTAAAGGATCTCAACACAATACCCTGTGCCAAGCAGCACAAGATTTCACTCCTCTAATTCAGCTGCATGGCTCGAGTTAGATTGAATTCACAGAGGAATATGAAGGTCAGGTGCTGTACGATATACACTCTCAATCTCCGTGGCCATTAGTGCTTACTTATAAAGCCATTAATGTCCATTATCATAATTACCTTTGCTTACTCGCACAAGCCACTGAGTGAAATCTGCACAAGTCCCCCAGAATTCTCTCCGCCAGAGTGTTTTTTCCTGCCTCACCGCCATCCGTCGTCTTCCGCTCTTCCACCTGACTGCCCTCACCTTCTTCCTGTTTTAAAAATACAACCCGGAGCCGCCTCGTGCATATGTTCGCTTGCCACGAAAAGGTGCGCCATTAATATGCGAGTGAATGTCATGAATTAGTAATGCGGCCCCCCTTCTTTGCCAGTGTGGTGTGTGTCAAGTTCAGTCAGAACGTAGCAGAAGGAGGACGGTTTGGCGGGTTGTACCGGTGTTCCTCCCAGCCGACCGTTGAACAAGCAGGGCTGTTGTTCCCCTTAAGGGGGCAATACGTCCCCGTTCCATACCTGCAACTCAGCTCCCAAAGGGACGCAGCTTCCTACACAGCACAATCCTGTAGAGAAGCTGTGGAAGAACTCACAAATAGAACTTTTCAAGATCTCACTGTCGTCTGTACAAATGTGGATTGTGTAGGTTGTGCATTTTTTATCTGATCGCTTATACTTCTCAAGTGAAAAAGAATCTCCCACCATACATCCAATCCTTCTTTGACCTCATTAGTAAATAGCTCTCTTGTGACAGTGCGGCTCACTTTTCTTGCCCACAGTGGACATCCAGCAGCACTATTTTTCTTTCCCTTGAGTGAGTTTTCTTTTTCCCAGCTGCTGAATTCGCCAAGCGCCGTGGTACTTAGGGTCAAAGGTTGATAACGGCCAACAATCCAATTTCACAGCGCCTGCCTCTGACAGACACCGTGTGATCTTGGGTGGGACCCCTCCCGATCCCCCTCTCTGCATATCCTCAAGAACACTCTGAACTTAATCAAACTTTAATTAGCCCTCTGCTTTGGTGATAATTGGCAGTCGAGGCAGGGCCAGAACTCTGCTCCTGCAAGACGCGGTCTCTGAACGTATCCACAGCTAATCATGGAGGGAGAGAAGCGGAGCCATTGGCCATAATCTGTTCGAAAACCTGATGAGGCCCCCCTGTGAATGCTTGTGTGTGCGTAACTGTATGTCAATTACAGTAGAGGCAAAATGCATTTACAGATATGCACGTGTACGGATGTTGGTGTAAATATTTGGTTGGACTGGTCAAACACTGCAAACAAGAAAAGAGGGGACAAATCAAGTTTTATTTACCAGACTTAATTCCTTCCACTCTCCATTTTTCCCTTTATAAATTGAGTTCATGTGTTGCTTTAGCAGGTGATTAGCACATTAGCATTCATGCCAACAGAAACAGCGAAGTCCTAACCCTATCTTAAGCATTAACCTTGACCCTTTCCTCAGCAAAGACATGTTATGAATTTCCACAAACTCAGAGTGGGGAAACGTCTAACCAACTTATTTTCTTTTCCTAGAATTGCAGAGGCAGACCCGCCCTACTCTCCCCTTGATCGGCTCTTACTCATTGCCTGCTTTGGTTGGGTTAGTTAGGTTTAGGAGAGACATGTGACATTCATAAGGGTACAATTGTTAGGGTAAGCCAATCAGAAGCAAAGTAAGATAGAGTCAGTGGGCTATGCCTTCACCATCAGAGGTTCGCCTAACCTCAGAGAATACTTCTGACCAGTTACGCAAGTCTGTCTATAGGTTAATTTAACTACTCTTCAGTTTACCTGGGTCTAGTGGAACCTAGCTAGGTAGCGGGGCCACTGATTGGGAGATTATTGCTAGTAATGCCGTCCCAACCCAAACAAATTGCTGTGGAAACATTGCACCCAACTTCTGATCAACCCCCAGGTTGCCACAGTGAGTAAGCAGCTAAACTTGAGCTGCAAAACCCTTTTTAACATTATTTAGCTCTGTTGGCACAGTTAGCAGTAGTGCTAACATAGTTCACAATGCTAAAACACTGCACTGCAATGCACTGTTTACATGCCTCAGTAAATCTTCAGTAGCTCGGCTTCAACTAGTACAGAATGCTGCAGCTTGTATTAAATTGGGACAAATCGTAGAAATTTGCTGGATACTCAAGAGGAAGACCTCTCTTTTACATCATTTGGCATTTTTTTTCTTAAAAATTAACCAGTTAGTTAGCAGTTAATGGATGTAAAGCTATTGAAAGCAAAATCAATAGCTGACATCATTCATTCATTCATTTTCTGCCCCCGCTTAACCTGTTGGGGGTTGCAGGTGGGCTGGGACCTAGGCGGGGTATACCCTGGACAGGTCACCAGACTATCACAGGGCTGACACATAGAGACAGACAACCATTCACGCTCACATTCACACCTACGGACAATTTAGAGTCACCAATTAACCTGCATGTCTTTGGATGGTGGGGGAAAACTGGAGTACCCGGAGAAAACCCAATGCTTTACCACTGCACCACAGTGCTGCCTCAAAACTGATAACCCTACTAAGAAAAATAAGGGTTCAGGGTTATGCAAGATTGGAGGGAAGCAGAAAGACAACATAATCATGAGTTAAATGAGTGATGACCTGATGGCGTCAGGGCCTGTCTGTGCAGTAAAAAGCTTGCACCCAGTGTCTTGAGCCAATAAGGTCTTTATTTCACACATATGTCGGCCTTGACTAAACAAAAGCCAAGAAAGAAATAACATTTCAGTGGCCACCTCCGTGACACTCTATACATTAAAGGTTCATGGCTAATCAAATAAAGAGTTTCTCAATACAAGACAGCAGCAAAGGAATCATGTGGGAAAAAATTGACCTGTGTCGGCTGATGTGTGTGTGATATCGAGCAGTCGTCAGAAATATGATACATGGGTATGTTTTAAGAGCCAAAAAGTAATAAAAAACAATTATGGTCTAAGCCTCTTTGACCTGATGGAGAAAATCCATGCCAACCCAATCTTGTTGTAGGTGCTATGATCTACTGAATCGAATGCCCCGTGAAATGAAATCAATGGAGTTACTCACTCCAGAGCCACATCAATCTGCTGAGATTGTGGTGCGCATGTGGATTTAGAGGCCTACTGTACCCCCTAAGAAGACTGGAGGTCAATAGCATTAATGTGAAAAGTTTGAGGATAGCAACAGGGCACATTCCCCCCCTTAGGTTACAACACATTTCAAGTCAGTGTTTAACATTGGCAGTGGTGGGTGGCGGAGTGCAGTAGTTTCCTTTGAGAGAGAGCAGCTGAACAAAATCACTCCAGCATGACAATACTTTATTCAGGTTTTCCTGAAGGGCGAAGTTGAATAAGTGATTGTTTCCACAGACAAACAGAAATATGAGACTGCAAACGCTACTGTGGTGAAAAAGCACAACAGAAAAGCAATCGATATCTTTGAGATAAGTTGAGGCCTGATTGAAGTGAAATTTGCAGAATCGATCGCTTTCTGTTTTATGTCGGTTTCTTTTTTTTCCTCCATCAAATAGCAGCTCGACTCATTACTTCCCAGCTTTATTTCTCTTTGTGTTGCCAAGACTACCACTAGTCCTGCGGGCATTTAACAGTATTTATGGTGCATATATACACAACAGTATGTGTCCTTCTAATTGCACATGCTGACGTGTTCACAGACAAAGGTGTCATACTTCCTTAGACTGGAAAAATAATGCATGCAGCTACTGTAATGTCAACCATTAGACTGTGGACTCCTGTTCTGAAGCCTCAACTTTGGCTTTACAGCAGTCGCCATCTTGGTTTTTTAGAGCCAGAAGTGACCATATTTGGGCAAGAGGCTGGCGCTGTGGAGGAGCGAGGGGTGGATCTAACTGAGAGGCTGAACATTATTGGCAGACAGCCTGTTACTTAGAGCAGAGCCACTAATTATACGTAACTTTAAGCCTTAATAAAATGTCAATAGGTGAGATTCATAAAAATGTACCACCCATACAGTTGTCATGAAGGGGGAAATTCGCTATGGTGACCAAAATAGTTTTTTACCTGGCTGTAAACATGTTTATTTCTGCCGTTAAGTTAAGGGCATTTTAACAGCCTGTGGGGACTGTCTGACCAATGGAGCCAGCCTCTGGTGGCCATTAGAGGAACTACAGTTTTTGGCACTTCATGTTCATTTTTTAGCCCCAGAGGTTGCTGCTTGCTTGCGTCTCACAAATGCAGCCACCTAGAATTTCTCCTCCCACCCGCAGTCAGTTACTCGTCAGTTACTAGTCAACTCCCAGCCACTAGGAGTGTCCTCCCTCCTCTTGTTTCCACAGGATGTGTCTGAATTCCACTGTAAACCAGAGCCCTGAAACAGGTTGGGTATTTACTGGTGCCCTGTGTATGACCTTACAAACTAAGTGATTCCCAGGTGGTACTTAGACTTAATTTTATTTCAGGTTTCAGTTCTGGGTGAAAAAAAAAGAACGTGCTTGTCAGATCACAGCTGTTGGATTAAAATAAAATTAGAAAAATTACAATTTGTTCATTCATTATCTGTAACCACTTATCCTTTTCACGGTCGCGGGAGGCGGGGGGCATTGAGCGAGAGGCAGGGTTCAGCCTGGACAGGTCGCCAGACTATCACAGGGCTGACACATAGAGACAGACAACCATTCACACTCACATTCACACCTACGGACAATTTAGAGTCACCAATTAACCTGCATGTCTTTGGACTGTGGGAGGAAGCTGGAGTACCTTCATTTTAACTTTTTAATCCTCCGAGTGCTGACTTTGTATCGGCTCAGTGTTCTGCGCCAGCTTCAACCAGTGAGATGTGCTGCTTTTTATTGTGAGCATAAGCAAAACACATGTATTTAAATTGTATTTCCTGAATGACATTTGTTTTAGGACATATTATCTGAGTTTATGAGTGAAAATGTCCCAAAATGATAACTTTAAAAATGCAGTCTAAGCCAGTTATTTGAATAGGGCATGGTTATTACGGAATTCGTGGTTTCAGGTTGGGCCATGGATCCTGTGTTAGCAGGTCCAGTTGCTTAACTAATTAGTCCTATGTGCGGGTGGCGAGGTGGGTGGGGTAATGCAAGTCATGGTTCCAGTTTGGTCGTGGGTCTTGCAAATCAAACCCGTGTTGGACTCTGCTTAAAACACGCCCATTCACTCAACTGCAGGGTGTCACCGTGACATAGCCATGGAAATATTACACTGATGTCCAGATCAGAGTTCTTATTTTTGACTTTTAGCAGAAAATAACACCAGTAAGTAATTTAATTCTGTATTTTATCCACCACTACCCCTGTAGAATTAAGCATGAAAAACATTTGAGACAGACTCAATAACACATTCTGCATTCATCCAAACAAAAGCAGACACATCCGAGTTCTTGTAAATCCTTTTGCATCATTCAAGCTTCCAGTGGAACAGGCGGACTTTTCATTTGGGATTATTGTCGAAATTTATCTGAACATGCTCAAGTTCATTTGAGCTCCAACTCTGATACCGCTACACTAATGTTAAGGAGTTTTAAAGGCTCAAACCCTCCCAGTGTCTTTGGGCTTATCCTCTTCTCTTAAGATTTATCCAGTCTTCAGTCGTCATATCGGGACTGAAAAAGACAAAAAGGAAATCATAAATCCATTTTGACCGCGGCAAGTGTTGTTACATGTTGCATGAGCTCACTGGCTTATTTTGCAGTGATGGAAATATATTACCTTGTTGGCAGTGAGGTGTTGAAGCTGATTTTCTTGTGACTGTCCATCACTGTGACCGTGGCAAAAAAAGGGCCTCCTTGGTGACATATTGACAAGGTGAACAGGACAAAAAGAAACCAGGTTGAAGGAGCCTTGAGCTGAATACCTGCTGCTGCCCATGGAAGCAGAGCACTTCTTGGACACTGACTGGCACAGAAGCACCGGACATTTCAGACTGTAGCACTTTGAATGGCCCTCATTGATTATGAGGCTTCATGTTGACACACTCTCAGGCTGTCAGACACCTTATACACTAGTGCTTGTGTGCACTTGTAAGTTTGCTCGCGGCATTTGAGCGTGTGTTTAACCAAACTGCCCCAGGTCCGGTACTCCAGGGATCCCCCCTATGCGCTGATTTGTGATCGGATTTTTGAACTTCCCTTGTAGAGCACAACAAAGTTACCTCCCAAGGACGTGGCATTAGCATTCAAGGATACCAGTTTGACACAGACTGGGCAGACTCGTCTCCCCGCTGGGCTGGTGAAAAGCAAACAGGGGGAAAAAAGGGAAAAGCCTTTGAAGTGCAGGCTTCATGGACTCGTCAATAGCCGGTATTGACCCTTCCCGCTTTTATTTAATAAGGTTCCCATTCCTAAAGGCTTGATTTGCTGGATACTCATTGCTATGCTAGCTGTGCTGCAGCATGCTGTCATACTGCTGATGCCACGTATTTCCGCATTGATTACACCTCTGGGATTAGCTCAAATGCAAATGTGTGTGTTTGTGCATAAGGAGTGCTGGAGAGGAGTGAGTAAAAGAGTATCACAGCCTCACAAAGACTCATCCACTCGTGATTGTTTGCAAACGTATTATACAATCTATGCTTTCGAACAAGCTGTCATGCTTACAACACACGCACAGGAATAACTAAAGAGCCTGTGTGTGTATAAAGTCTATTCATGTCTATTAATATAGCATCTGAGCAGATTCCCTCCCCCACATATGCCCCTAAAAAACAATGGGAGGCTTCCAAACCGTGCAGGCACACTGTATGGGAACACTGGCAGCTGTGAGAATCTGGCTTCCTTGAAAAGCCTGGGAAACATTACAAGGAAAGCAACAACGTCAGGCAGAGCGAGATTAACATGCAGCAAAGGAGAAGTCCCCTGTCTTATAATTACGCTGTGGATTAAACCGCGATCAGGCCTTTTGAATTGATCTACATGAAAGCATCAGCGAGCCGCCGCCGCGTCCTTGCGTGTTTACCGAGTGCAGTAACTGTACACTCAAGCATTTTAGCTTATTAAATAAATCCAATCTTGATTTCATGAACGGCGCCATGTTCACAGATGTGAAGGTCAGTGCAACACAGCAGGCTGATTTAATCTGTCTGCCATGTGTGTTTAATTCGGTTTGCCTCCTTTTGTGTGTCGTGTGAGAGACTTGGCGATTGTTTGCTGTTAAAGGTGCATCACACACACATACACACACACACACACGCACACGCGTGTTAAACCTCGACTGTGCTGCTGCTTGTTGAAAGACTGACTGATGGGCAGGTAGAAATCAGAGGCTAATTTTGTGACCTCCTCTTCCTCTTGTTTTTAACAGCTTGATGTGTCAGAGCCATGACACCTGTATTCATCTCTTCTGTTCCAGCCATGGATGGATTTGAATAATTTCACAATCTGGTTGTGTTTTGCCAGCAGTGATAAACAGTTTGCCAATCCTGTCAGTAATTAAAAATAAAAAATAGCAATTTCAATAACCTGCGGATGCCCTCTTCCAAATACAATGGCCTACATAAAGTAAAGTATTTCCAATCTCTGCTGCTTTACACTTGTACTCACTACATTTTGGGGTATGGATGATTTCAGATTTTAAAGTGGCTTGAGATTAAAAATTATTACATTTTGGTACTACTACTTTTACTTAACAGATCTGAATGCTCCCACTACTGAATATCAATGCTATTAAATTCTTGTATATGTATATATATAAGTTTGCTTAGAACACCAATAGCTTTAAATTCAGATCGTAATACTTCCTGTGTGACTTTTTACCTAAACATGCTTCCAGCAGGAACCAATTTTGAGAAATTCTAGCATGTGTGGACCTCTGTTTCTGCGTCTCATGTGCTGAAGACAACCATGTGTTGTGAAACAAAGCTGCCAAACTGTTGTAAATGATGAAATAAAAAAAACCAAATGAATTTATTATTAGGGGCGGCACGGTGCTGTGGTGGTTAGTACTGTCACCTCACAGCAAGAGGGTTCCTGGTTCGATCCCAGGTGTGGGAGTTTGCATGTTCTCCCCGTGTCAGCGTGGATTTTCTCCGGGTGCTCCGGCTTCCTCCCACAGTCCAAAGACATGCAGGTTAACTGGTGACTCTTAATTGTCCGTAGGTGTGAATGTGAGTGTGAATGGTTGTTTGTCTCTATGTGTCAGCCCTGTGATAGTCTGGTGACCTGTCCAGGGTGTACCCTGCCTCTCGCCCAATGTCAGCTGGGATAGGCTCCAACCCCCCCACAACCCTCAAGAGGATAAGCGCTTAGAAAATGAATGGATGGAAGTTATTATTAATGAAGTTGGCTCAACTTTTTTATCCTGCAGCTGTTTATTTTAATTATTTTGGATGCTGAATAGAAACCTAAATTTCGGCTTTGTCGGAGCAGCATTTTCCTGGAATAGATCTTAAAGCAGGATGCAAAGTCTGTGAGTCAAGCATAAAATTTGCAGGTGATTCAACAAGTTCCCTCCAAGGGCGCAGGTTTCATTTCAACCCTGGGGGGAGGGCACAATTTGAGAAGTAAACACTAATTTTTTGCAATTCTAGTAACTTTTTTTTACACCGATTTTGCCTTGTCTGCATCGATTTATGGTGTAAGTGTCTTTACACCAGGGGGGCAGCAGTAGCTCAGTCCATAGGGACTTCGTTTGGGAACCGGAGAGTCGCCAACTCAAGCCCCCATCCCAAGTATGGAGTGTGGACTGGCAGCAGGAGAGGTGCCAGTTCACCTCCTAGGCATCACTGAGGTGCCCTTGAACAAGGCACTCAATCCCTAACTGCTTGGGGTGCCTGTCCACGGGAAGCCCCCTCATTTTGACTTCACTCCTTTTAATGCATGTACAGGTCCTGTTTGTGCATGTGTGTGTATTTCGGGCCTGTGTGTGTATGATCACAGTGGGAAAAAGTGAATTTTAAAACAGTTTATCTTCTTGTTCCTCTTCCTCTTAATTTTGTTAAAATTTAAGGTCCTTTACTACTTTCATGTTTTCACTGGGTGGGACAAATCTACACCTATGCAAGCCTCCATCATCAAAATCTGAGTGCAGTGTGAATCAACAGGTGCAAAAGACAGCCCAGATGATACAACAATGCATCCCATGGGAACTGTCCAGTTGTTGGAACCCAAATCGGACAATATCATTGCTGAAATGGCTGGATGTAAAGGATTGTCCTTCCATGCCTCTGCATGCAATAACTGTCTCAGAGCAGTACTGGAGAAAGGCCACCTGGAGTCATTCAGTCCTTATTCTTTTATTAAATACTACTTTGTACACTTACTAAAAGATAAGTGGCAAGAAAAATGTGAAGTATAAGATTTCCTGATTACTCTCAAGGACAACTGTGTTTTGAATGAATATTTCACTCCCAAAGAACTATTCGTATATGAATTACTCACCTGGTTTAAGTTGAAGTTGTGAAGAAAACTTTGTTTCTCTCACATGCCTCATGCTGAAGGAAGACTCTAAAACACTAAGGAAATTCTAAACAAATTGAAGTCATCAGGGTCCACGTTTAACAGCAGCAAAACTATATGAAAACTTCTGTTTGCAAACTGTCACACAACTTGTGCAGTATAATCAAAGTTTCTTTTATCCAGTCATATGCTCAGTACTTCCCAAACAGACAGCGCTGTCCAACTGGGAAGTGATGTGAAAGTGAAACTTATCTATGCTCTTTTCAAAGCCCAACTCCACTGACAAAAACACTAAGTTAACCCTGCTGATCTACGGCTGCCTCCGTCGGTTCGTTGGTTTGTGTTCTTGTGCTGCTTTAAGTAATTCTGAAACAACCCTTTAAAACACTAAACTAACACAATGACGGTTATTTTATTTATTCATTTTTGTATATCATTGCTGTAGGCGTAAAGAAATTCTTACCTTCTCCAGTTGTAAAGGTGTAGTCTAAAAAAGATAAATAAATCTTTTAACATTTCATATGTCTACAAATGAGCACCTTTTCCCCCAAACCTCAACAGCAGTGGCTATTCTTGAGCCTCCCTCTTTAGGCTAGCAATGGATTCCAAATCCATAGAAGTGAATGTCTCAAAGGAAAATACAGAATTTAATAGTGCGTGGACAGATTTGTTTCCTTTCACCACCAAAGCTGCAAAGTTAAATTACCAAATAATCATAAATATCCCACTGCAGAGCAGCCATCTTGTGCTAAAACATGTTTGAATACTCATTTACACATATTTTTCGTGTTGATGGTCTAATTTAGACCTATTAGACTGTGTTACCATAAGGCTCAAACATGTTTCGCAGCTCCGAACAGATTTTTTTAAATCATTTTTCAGCAAGTAAAATTACTATTTTTGTCACTAGAGTCTGGCTTTAAAAGGAGCATGGATACATTTCAATTTCCATTGAATTCCCCTTTGTAAAGGGCGTCTGTTTGGGAAGTACTGAGCATATGAATGATCAATAATACTTGGATTATACTGCAAGAGTTGTTTAAGAGTTTGATTTTATGAACATACACTGAACAAAAATATAAATGCAACACTTTTGTTTTTGCTCCCATTTTTCATGAGCTGAACTCAAAGATCGAAAACATTTTTTTATATACACAAAAGACCATTTCTCTCAAATATTGTTCACAAATCTGTCTAAATCTGTGTTAGTGAGCACTTCTCCTTTGCCCAGATAATCCATCCCACCTCACAGGTGTGGCATATCAAGATGCTGATTAGACAGCATGATTCTTGCACAGGTGTGCCTTAGGCTGGCCACAATAAAAAGGCCACTCTGAAATGTGCAGTTGTGCTTTATTGGGGGGGTCTGGGGGGGTCAGAAAACCAGTCAGTATCTGGTGTGACCACCATTTGCCTCACGCAGTGCAACACATCTCCTTCGCATAGAGTTGATCAGGTTGTTGATTGTGGCCTGTGGAATGTTGGTCCACTCCTCTTCAGTGGCTGTGCCAAGTTGCTGGATGTTGGCAGGAACTGGAACACGCTGTCGTATACGCCGATCCAGAGCATCCCAAACATGCTCAATGGATGACATGTCCGCTGAGTATGCTGGCCATGCAAGAACTGGGATGTTTTCAGCTTCCAGGAATTGTGTACAGATCCTTGCAACATGGGGCCGTGCATTATCATGCTGCAACATGAGGTGATGGTCATGGATGAATGGCACGACAATGGGCCTCAGGATCTCGTCACGGTATCTCTGTGCATTCAAAATGCCATCAATAAAATGCACCTGTGTTCGTTGTCCATAACATACGCCTGCCCATACCATAACACCACCGCCACCATGGGCCACTCCATCCACAACGTTGACATCAGCAAACCGCTTACCCACACAACGCCACACACGCTGTCTGGCATCTGCCCTGAACAGTGAAAATCGGGATTCATCCGTGAAGAGAACACCTCTCCAACGTGCCAGACTCCATCGAATGTGAGCATTTGCCCACTCAAGTCGGTTACAACGACGAACTGCAGTCAGGTCGAGACCCTGATGAGGACGACGAGCATGCAGATGAGCTTCCCTGAGACGGTTTCTGACAGTTTGAGCAGAAATTCTTTGGTTATGCAAACCGATTGTTGCAGCAGCTGTCCGGGTGGCTGGTCTCAGACGATCTTGGAGGTGAACATGCAGGATGTGGAGGTCCTGGGCTGGTGTGGTTACACGTGGTCTGCGGTTGTGAGGCCGGGTGGATGTACTGCAAAATTGTCTGAAAAACTTTTGGAGACGGCTTATGGTAGAGAAATGAACATTCAATTCACGGGCAACAGCTCTGGTGGACATTCCTGCAGTCAGCATGCCAATTGCACGCTCCCTCAAAACTTGCGACATCTGTGGCATTGTGCTGTGTGATAAAACTGAACATTTTAGAGTGGTCTTTTATTGTGGCCAGCCTAAGGCACACCTGTGCAATAATCATGCTGTCTAATCAGCATCTTGATATGCCACACCTGTGAGGTGGGATGGATTATCTCGGCAAAGGAGAAGTGCTCACTAACACAGATTTAGACAGATTTGTGAACAATATTTAAGAGAAATGGTCTTTTGTGTATATAAAAAAAAAAGTTTTAGATCTTTGAGTTCAGCTCATGAAAAATGGGAGCAAAAACAAAAGTGTTGCGTTTATATTTTCGTTCAGTGTAGTTTTGCTGTTGTTAAACTTGGACCCCTTTTACTTTAATTAATCAGGAATTATCTCCATTTTTGGATTCTTCATTCGCTGTAAAAGAATGTAAGAAAAATTAAGTTTGTTCATGAATTCAAAGTAACACAGGCCGAGTTAGTGATACACAAATTATCACTGTGGGTGAAGTTTTCCTTTAAAATCCAAAGATTTGGAAAGAAAGTAAAAATTCCCAGTAAGTAATATTTTAAAGGCGCCAGAAACGGTTCAGCCCGACTCCACAGCACATTCTGACTCACCCCCTGACAACCTCTTGCCACCTCATCATCCAAGTTCCTCATAAGGCCAAAAGGAAAAGTAGACATACTGTCCACAGACTGTGGTTGTCTCTATCTAGTCTGCTGCCAAATCATGTTTATAAAACTGACATTCCCTTCACTGAGAAAAGTTTCAGACTGCGGCTTTCGCCTCACACACGCACACCAACATGATTTTCTTGTCTGGAAATAGCAAAGTGAGAGGCCTTTGGCTTCCCAGGGGAACCGTACCGAGCTGAGATGCCATATGGAGGTGGGTGTAGTGTACCATGTCTGGTAGGGGGAGTGTGGTGGAACTACAGAAACAATTCAGGTATGGAGGAGGTCGCCATTAAGCGTCACCCTCCCGAGGGACGGGGCATGATGGGAGTTGCGGTTCGCTGTCACTCGCTCTCACACCCGGGTCCGGCTCTCGCAGCTGTCACAGCTGCTTGGCTCGGCTGACAGGTGGGGGGGGGGGGGGCATCGATGAAAGAGATGGGGAGGGATGCAAGAGAATCGTTTTATGGTCTGCCAGTGAAAAGTGCGAACATCTGTTTGCAATAAAATATGGACAAAGAATCAAGCTACAAATGACTAGAGAGAAATTATCCGAGGTTTGATACGCGCCAGAGCCTGTCAGGACGTAAACTGCCACCTCTGAGGTTGGACCAGCACCTATTTTGTTGCATTCGTACCTTCAGAGCGTCACAAACAGCATCCTTAAAGGACCCTATCACACTGTCATTTGTAACAGTTCTCCAACAAATTACATCTAAAAATAAAGAAAGCAACAGAGAGATGATTCGCCCGTGGCAGTGAAATAAATCCACATTGAGGATTTGTGTCACAAGTTTAACTTTGCTGACATTTAGCACACAACACTGCGACATCGACCAGTTGCAAACTGTTTTTCTGACACCGTTGACCTCTGAGGGGGCGGTCACACTGAGTCCAAAATGACAGAAACTTAGCTTCCAGTTTTATTATTTTGTTTCCTCGCAACAGCAGTACCAAAGCCCTGTGGGGTGGTGTGTTGTGAGTTGTGATGCAGTATTGAGTTGTGGGTCTTCTTGCAGTAAATGTTCTTTTTTTTTGTTGGCACCAAACACACTTTGATGGATAAGCCGGGTGGCTTCAGTAGCAGCACAGGTAGCTATATTTTCTTCCGAGTAGGGTAGTGGAAAATGATCCACCCATCCTTCAGTGATATGTTCCTTTTGTGCTTTTGAATAAAGACAATAAATCATCTCTTGCTCGCTAACAGCAGGGTGTTGTCCCCACAAAAAAGTGCACAGGTGCTTGCATAGCTTAAAGCAATGCTACCAGACACGACCAACAAGATAAGATGAGGTGAGCTCCAAAGTGGGGATGCAACAGTCTAACTGGAGTATGTAATGTGGTCTGGAATGACTGGAATAATTAATTCACCAAGCCACAGTGATGTTTGTGGACTCCATTTTGAGGCACAACCTCTATTTTGATGGGTCTTCTTTTAACCCTTTGTAGCCTGGAGTGACATCACTTTTCTTGTGCTGCTATCAGATGCCTTTCTTAAGTATTGAAACCTTTAAACCTTGAGCAAACTGGTTAAATTTGGGGAAAAAAGACAAACATGGGGAAAAGGCAATAAGCAACTTGATAAGACATGTCCCACAAACTGCACAAAAAAAAGAAAAGAAAATGGAAAAAAGACTAAACAAGGGAAAAATTATGATCAAAATAATAAGAATATTATTGTTATTGTTGTCATTAGTGTTATTGTAATTGTTATAGTTTTTGTAGTTGTTGCATTTTAAAGAATTTTACAGAATTTTTATCATTTTTAAGCACTCTTTCTGAGTCATTTCTCTCTCTGTTCATTTTTAACTTTCTTTTCTTCTTTTCTTTCTTTTACTAATTTTCTTGTTTTTAATTTCCTTTTTTTGTTTTTACCAATTTCTTGCCTTTTTTTTTTTTTAGGTAATTTCTTCTTTCATTGCTCATTGCCATCCTACCAAATTTTTCAAAGAAATCAAGCCAATTTGCTCAAGTTTTAAAGGGTTAATGCACTCTGGCATCTTCCTAACATTTACAGTATCAAAAAACAAAAATTTATTTTCATCATAAATTAGAAAATGATTGGTGGGGCATCTGGCACTCTATTATAGACCAAATTTGGGCTTTAAGTAGAGTATCACTCCCTTACAGGGTACTCTTGCTACAAACAAATGCTCAGCAAAAATTTTTAGGCACCAAAATGTAAGTTACCTTTCATGAACTGAAAATAAACTTAAATGGCAACATCTACGGCTACATCTATAGTCTATGAATCTGGGGTTATGCCATGGGTACGTCATCTAACAATCTTTTTACAGTGGTAGCAACTTAATGGATGGCACCTACGTGTCACTCAAAGTGGTCACTCTTAATTATGCCTTACTTTAACCCTTAAACGTGCTCAAAACGTCTTTATTTCTGCTGTAATGTTGAGCATTTTATCATGGGTGTCTATGTAGACTGAGTCACCTTTTGGAGCCAGCCCCAAGTGGCCATTTGAGGAAGTGCAGTTTTTGTCACCTCACTGTTAACTTAATTTTTCAGCCCCTTTGGTTGGTGGCTGGGTCAGTCACATGGCAGATATCTGATCTGCTTGATAAAGTCAGTATCAGCGCCTATACCAATCTTGTGAATTGCTTCAGTGATTCCTAAAATCAAAAAGAGAAAAGACAGATCTCTGTCTGTAAGTAAACAGAGTTGTTATGAAGCCTAGAACTGATTGGTTGAGAGGAGCTGTCAGTTATGGCTATATGATGGTGACGCTGAGTGTGGTATCATCTCAGTCAATGTGGAAATGCAGCACCAACATGTCACATCTTGGTGCAGTGTATTGTGACAATTGCGGTTTGGTGTCTAAATTGCTTAGTCATATTTCATACAGAGAGGCTCCGAGCTAAGCGAGTGGGTGTTTGTGCTGTGTGGTGAAAGCATGACTAATGAAAACCTGTATTGTCCCATGGCTGTGGGCTTGTGCCTCTGTACCCTGGGCTGTCACATCAGATGCAACAATATTCTGCTTACAGTATACAGCAGGTTTGCACAGCATTGTTTATGATGACTGTCTCGTTAGGGCCCGTGTTGTCCAATGTGCTCCAGGCACCGTGGGTTTGACTTTTATACTGTCCCCTGACCCGTCGGATCAGCAGCTTCCCTGTGGTGGAGGACAAATTAGTGCAGGGCTCCAGCCTGCCTTTCCCACTGGTGGCACTGGTGCTACCAACTGTCTTTGTCAGGCGCACCAGCACATTATTTAGTCTCACCCTCTTTATTTGTTATTATACTTAAACTGTAATTTTTTTAATCAATAGGGGATGAAATAAATTAATTGAAAAATGCAGTCCTTTGGCTTTGATGCCGCAGCCTGTCTCTGTCTGCACTGCACATGGGAGCCTTCAGGGATTCTGCCAGAAAGCCGTCTCTGGCAGAAATCTCTTCATATTAACCCAACTGTATCAGAACAACCAGACTGGAGCTACTCTTTGGTGAGCTAGCTGCACGTGTATAGCACCTTTCTAGTCTTCCGACCACTCAAAGCACTTTTACACTATGTCACATTCACCCATTCACACATATTTACACACTGGTGGCCGAGGCTACTATACATGGTGCCACCTGCTACTCAGTGACCATTCACATGCACTCACACACTAATGGAACAGCCGTTGGGAGCAATTTGGGGTTCAGTATCTAGCCCAAGGATACTTTGACATGAGGACTGGAGGAGCCGTAGACCAAACCGCTGATTTTCCGATTACCTCTGAACCCTAACCACCCTACATTAAAGACATAATAAATTACATATAACAAATCTAAAAATAGAGGAAGTATTAAACATGTACTTTACTTTTCTTTCTGTCATGTCACTTGGCTGAAGCCGCAGTAGCGAGGGCAGTCAGAGGCGCTCAATAACCAGGTTATTGTGTATACGTTCAACAGTATCTCGGTTTCTTTTGGAGCACTCCAGGTAGCATGTTCGTTGAGGATCATGAATGGGTTATTTATATTCATGTTAACACACTCACTGTAAGTGGAGGATCCAGTCTGCAGAGCAGTTCATACACTTCACTAATAAACCAGAGAATTATACAGTAATATCGGGCTTCATGATGTACACACGTCACACACTGTGTGTAGGGCACCAAGCGCAGGCAGGGGCACCAATAATAATGATCATCAGGCACTCGCATGAACGCAACCACATGAAATTTTAACTCGCATGCTCACAATTTTCGGTCGCAGTCTGGCGCCCTGAATTAGGCACTAAGCTTGAAATCCTTATTAGGGTCATTCAGGCCCAGCTTGAACACATCTCATTCAAATAGTACGAAATTTAAAAACATGAACATTTCACAAGTTTATTCCGACTTCAAAAAATGATGGGATAGTGATAAAAATGGCTTACAAAAAAATACAGCTTCTCAAAGAAAAAAACGAACCTGCGGAGAAAATGGAACCATGGTCCCAAATCAGAGTCATCACTATGTTTATGTTCAGCCCCAAACCTCTCCTTAAAAGCAATTTCCTTCCCTTCCCGAAGTTGGGGACAATCTTTTGAAATCCTGCGAGTAAGAGGAAAGGGAAATATTGAACTGACATCTACAGAATTTCAATGTGCTGGAAGAAATATATTATCATACAGTAGGTCCCCTGCATGTTTCCACGTGTATATCAGGAGGAGGAGGGAGCTGGGTTATATAACGGAGAAACTTTCTGACAAAAAAAAAACAATGCCAAAGTTGTGCGAGGATATACATGTTCTGTATGTAGATGGAGTGTGTGTGGGTGAGAGTCTATGCAGATACGTCGTGCAGCCTTTATGCATATCTGAGAGTGCATACAGCATGCGTTTGGACACATTTGTGTGTGCATGTGTGTGTGTGTGTGTGTGTGTTTGTGTGAGCATGCTGAGCGGGCCTGATAACCAGAATGTGCGGTCACCTTGCTTTATGATTAAAGGTTTGCGCTCTTTAGCTGCTTAAAAAGGAGCCTGTTTGTCCTCAAAAGGGAGAAAGGAACACAGCAAGAAAAAGGCATGTTTTATCAGTCACAGCCAGAACTCAATATTTTCGCCATTTTTCTCAGATTAGGCTTATTCACAAGGTCCTATAGGTGAAATGCCTTCAAAGATAATAAAGCGATTAAGATCACATTCAGAAATCCCTACCAGGGAGAGAGGAAAGCTTTTGAAATAAACAAAGCAGTCCAACTTTCTACAATTTCACACTTTTTTTTCTCTCTCTCTCACACTGGCGCCGAGTGCTTTGGATTTGGCTTATACTTAACTTCTTAAATGTTCACATTAAGATCTTCTGATGCATTCATAAAGATTTTTTCTCTCCTAGGTCAGCTATAAAAAGTAGGATAAAAACCAAGAACGCATAGTGGGCTGAATAAAGGAAAAAAAATCCATCTTGGAGGACATTCATCTTTAGCAAAAAGGTTTCTGACTCGACACGTGCTGGGAAAAAAAAATTCATTTGTAAGAATCGAATGAAAGTGGAAATTACAAATAATGTCTCTGGAACAAGAACTGAGATACTTGATTATTCCATTGGCTGTCCAATCAAAGCCGTTGTACGGCTGCACTCTCCCTCCAAGCTGCCATCCATTGTCCTGCTGTCAGAGCATTTGGAGGGACACCGCATGGCCCCAGGTGTCAGTTTAGACTTGGAAATGACAATGTCACACTGCCAATGTCCCTTTTCCTGCTCGCTCAATGATATCATAACTAGCAGGCAATCAGGATTTTTTATAAATGGATGCAGATGAATTGGCTTCATATTTATTAGTCAAATCCCAAACCTCTGAAGCCATTTCTCATGCCAAGCTGTGAAATGTATAGGATGTGGGATGTAGGCGCTAACAACGACTAAAGCTACGTCTGTATTCCAATTACAGTCCTCCCCCGGATCCGATATTTCTGCCTAGACTGTTCAGATTCAGGTTTGAAGTGACCCACATCTGACATCAGTGTGAACAGATCTGAAATGCCTCACATAAAAAAACAACAATATTACACACAATGCATGTTGGAACAAAAACTAAAAATGTCACATTTGGGGGAAAAAATGACTTGCATCCTGAATGATTTGCTGCAGAGGTTGAACAACAATTTGTCATAACTGAGGATAAGGGTGAGAAGACAGTCACGTATAGCTGCAGCCATGTTCTGTTAGAGCCTACCTGACACTCTCATACAAGCCAAGCCCAAGAGAAACCCACCAACGCAATGGTTTTTCGAACCCTGATACAGAAGACACAGTAGTGAATAAATGAGGCCAAAACACATCAATAATCCTCTATAATTCATTAAACGTGAAGACATGATTAACCATATACCAAGATGTAACTCTTAGTCATTCATTCTTTCATTTTCCATAACCGCTTATCCTGTTGGGGGTCACAGGGAGCTGGAGCGTATCCCAGCTGACATCAGGCAAGATTGCCAGACTAACACAGGGCTGACACAGAGATCGACAACCATTAGCGCTCATATTCACACATTCGGGCAATTTAGGGTCACCAATTAACCTGCATGTCTTTGGACTGTGGGAGAACTGGAGCACCAGGTGAAAATCCATGCTGACACTGGGAGAACATGCAAACTCTGCACAGAGGGGCTCCTTCACCCAGAGTTCGAACCAGGTACCCTCTTGCTGTGAGGCGACAATGCTAACCGCTACACTACCATGCTGCGCAGAACATAGCAATAATCCACCTTATAACAAGATGTAACTCTTATCTTTACTTTATTACACGGCATTGTCAAATGCTCGATCCTGATTGGTCAATTACAACATTCTACGGTCTGTTATTTCTGAATAGCAGACCGTTGCTATGAATAGCAGACCGTTGTTAAGGACGCTTCTGATCGACTCGGGCGAATCACGTCCTGTCATATCAATCCGCAGAAAGACGTTTTTACCTGCGGCAAGAAATCGTTAATTTTCTGTTGTTTTCTGTTGCTCCGTGATGTCAAACTTTTGATTTCTTTAGTGAGTAGCCGTGTAATAAGCGGGTGATGTAGGACCCCGACGCGAATCACCCTGTCGGGGTTTATTTCTCTATAGTGACCAGCTCGCTCTACATTATCTCTTACTTAATTCTAACCTTAACTGCCTCTCTTGTAAGCTAGCTAAATGCTATCCTTGCATTATCTTCAGGGTTTCCAGTTCTGGACCAATGGGTAAATGGGGCTGATCGTGGAAACGTGTGTAGGAATGATTGGCGAATCACGTAGCTGCTCCAGCCGCAGCTATACTGACCTGTTTAAGTTTGATTAAGGCTAAAAGTTACACATATTTAATGCTGGGCCTCTTGAGTAACTGGCCGTCTGTGCGGCGTCACTGCAGTCTGCAAGTCAGTTCCACCCTCTCATCTAAATATGGTCACTTCTGGCTCAGAAAACAAGATGGCCATGGTCGAAATGCCAAACTCAAGGCTTCAAAATGGCAGCCAACAAACCAGTGGGTGATGCCATGGAAGCTACATCCGTTATTTATACAGTCTTGGGTTTAGGTTTAGGCAGCAAAACTACTTGGTCAGGTTTAGAAAAACTACTACCTAACTACTTTTCATACAGTAACTTAACGACGACATCACATAACGACTACATGATGTTACATGGGTAAAAAACCTCAAGTTGACTTTTGGTTTCACACTGGAAACAAACACTGGTCTCCTGAAAGAAAGACCAATCCACCACATACTCCCTCCTCTACTCCCATTATTGCCTACGGACAAGACAAGATGGAGTTAGTCGAAAGCCCAGGCACTTGTCGTACAGATGCTGTAAGGTGCCTTGTGCGTCAGTAGGGGAAGCCAAGGCCCACTGACCAGGCTGCTGATTTGACGCCCTGGGAATGAGACCAGGTTGCCCCTTTAAAAAAGTCTGTCAGTTGGGCTCTACTGGCTGGGGACTGGTCAGCCTACTGCAGCAGTTCGGCTAAAGCAGCCTTCTGTAGCTTCAACGTACTGCTCCCGCTCCAACACAAGTATGACCTGATATACCAGGGGTCACATGGCCAGTGATCGGATATGTATCAGATTTGGGACCACATATGAAAGTGGCCTTGGTCTGACTGTGTCCACACAACTCTGAAAATTAGAGCAAAAATATGTGTAACATGAACGTAGCCCGAGGCCTTTAACCACGGAGTTAATATTTTTGTCATCTACTGAGAGAATCTCATCTTCTATTGCTCCTTTATTTAAATTTCTTCCTCTTTGTTTTTTCTTCCGTTCACTCCTTAAGGTCGAGTGAGAAAGGTGAGTGGTGTTGTCAGTGAATGCAGCACGCCCTCCTGTAGCAGCAGAGTCGTTGAAATGACCCGAGCGTGCAACCACTAATCAGGACTGTCACAGGGGAGGTCCGGCCCACATCGACACATCGACAGCCATTGGTGCAGAGCCACTGCCCTGCCATTAATAAAGAGTCACATTTACATAAGTTGACAGGTACACAGTGCTCACGCCCCGCCCATCCACAAGGACTCCACACACACACTAATCCACTGGACCAAAGGTAGAGTGAAAGAGCATCTGTTTTTTAATGCATACGCAGCTCTTTCATTGTTAAAGAAACGATCCATCATTAATTTTGTTCGTTTATTACAGTGGATTTGAAGATTGTGATTCATCTTCAGTGCGCTGAATGCCAATGTGACAGTCTGTGTCATACAGTATTAGGCAGGATTAAACCAAACATTATTTTTAATAACAATTATCACAACAGGCGAAGTGACAGACTGTTTATGACCACATGAAAACCAAGAAATCAAACTAAACAAAGACGTGAATTAACAGGCAGAAGCTACAATTACAGCTGTCAGGGTTTTTTTCCCCCACTGCATTACTTTATGGCATCAAATCATCGCAGAGTCACAACATACAACACACATTAATTAGAAGACATGAGAGCATCAACACATTTCAACTGTGGAGCTTTAGCTGATAAAATTTAGTAAACTGTCATTTCGCCCAGAGAAAGAAGCAATAATAATTCAAAACTGCTGCATGAAAAAGACCCTCATTCATGACAATAAAGCTATGTATTTTTGTTACGTCAAGTGAACACAATTTGTTCATTTCATTTAACAAGACAGAGACAAGACAGAGAATTATTGAGTACACATTTTTAAAACCAAAAATTAAAAAATCATTTAACTATAAAGATATCTGTTAAGTGCACAGTGATTGTGTTGTTAATTGGCCTTGAACAAATCAGGGTAAATTGGCTTTATAAATTGCAGTCAAATGAACTCAAAAATCGAAAAATTGTTGACTTAACATAAAAAAAAAGGTCAGGTTTACAAGGGATAAGTTTTTGTGACAAATGAACACAAAGTTTTTATAATTTGACAGTCTTGGACATTTGTGTGGACTTTACATTAAAATTAAGTCATGGATGGATTGGGGTTCATAGTGTAAGTAATTAAATTCTAACAGACACTGCATACAAAAGAAAACAAGAACAAAACATGTATCAAAATGAATTTGTTTTAAATTCACTTTAATGAAATTAAATCTGAAATTTCTAGAATTGAAATTTAACCTATCAATTTTCACAAATTCAGATCCCAAAAATCAAGGTTCAGACTTGGAGAGATTTTAGAAAGAGAAAGAGATTTTAGTTGCTCAAATTTGATTGGTCAAATCTCTGATTGGTCAGATCTAAAAATTCAAGTTGAAAATTTTTAAATAACAAGATCTGAGCTACCCAGGACAGGACAGACAATCAGGCGTGAATGTTTTGACCTATCAAATTTGACAGATCCTTTATTTAATTTTTTTTCAACTTGAATTTTTAGATCTGAATTTGACCAATCAAATCTAAATTTATTTATTTATGTATTTATTTATTTAAAATAAATAAATAAATAATAAAATAATGAAACTTGAATTTTTGGATCCTAATTTGACCAGTCGAATTTTGAATCATTTTCTCTTTTTCTTTCCTTTTTTTTTTCTTTTTTTTAAATGCTGAAACTTGAATTTTTGGATCTGAATTAATGAACATTTAGAGACAGAAAAAAAAAAGAAAAAAATCCAATTCAGCTCCCAAAAATTACACATCAAGAAATTTCATAATATAATCATTTCAAAGAGGTATATTCAAACAAATAAGGCCAGATACATGATTTTCAAAGCAAAACATTACAATGCTATAAATTTTGTTCTTCTTTTTTTATGTGATTAAAATTATGAAACCTGAATTTTTGATCTGGAAAAAAAGAAAATATCCAATTCAGCTCCCGGAAATTACAAATAAAGAAATCCAGAAAGAAAGCCAGATACAAGATTTCCAAACCAAAACATTAAAATGCTGTAAATTTTGTGGCGTTTACATTTCAATATGAAGTATACAGTGGCTGTTAAAATTTAAATATTTATATCTCTTATTTCCTTCCATACATTGCTTCCCTTTATGTAGATTATGACATTTTTGTTTTTCCAATCTGACCTATCATATGAGAGTTCCAGATATCCTAAGAATGGAGAAAAATATTTGTAGGTGTAAAATTACAAACTGCCAGTCTTTGAGTTACTTTAGTATCCTGAAAATATCAAGTCTGATGGTGCAGTATCCATCAGGTGTGGAGGTCAAGGGGTTTGTCACCTCTGCAAAGTATCATCCACACAGAAAAAAAAATTTATGTTCCATATTACCCACCTCAACATCTCTAATGCCAGCGTTCACCCTGAAGCTCTGAGGCAATTTTTACAATCCTATCACACAAGGTTACGCACTTGTCAGATCTGGCGTCAGATCACAATTTAAGATTGGGGAACATGAGTCCACACAGGTTTTGTTTGATTTATGTGGGTTCTGTTTGTGTACAGTATCAGTACATCCCATGTGTGAGTGCTACGGGTGTGAAGAGGACCAATTATTGAAGCATTTGTGTTTTCAACTGTCAAATCTGCAACATTAAGTGTTAGATTTTTTTCATCTCATTAACAGTTATCTGTCTATCCGAGACAAAAACCTCAAAGAGACATGTTAAGCCTGGTCCTGAGTGCCTTTGACAGTTGTCTCTTAAAAAAATGACACATCTTCAACAGAAAAAGGTGTCGCAGGACATAATTGTCACCATCACACTTTGGCTGATCAAAGACTGTCGAACAGTGGGACCGAATAGCCACTTTAGCCTCTTTACAAAAGGCTGGGAGAAGAACGCTGTCACTTCAATTAATCATCCACATAGATATACATTTGTGTTTTTATTTATCTGCTCATCCGTGAGTGAAACCAGAGGATCCTTGTCAGAGCTGGCAGGGTGGAAGAAGCACAATCGCTCTCTGCTGAAAGTTGTTTTTGACGTTCTCACTGTTAGGAGGTAAGAAAACGTGCCGAAGCGCAACATCTCATCTTTGGTTGAGAGACAACAATAATGTCTTCATGTTTTAGTCTCAGCCTCGTCAACACGCCAACTCAGACATATAGCAGGATTTATAAAATAAATATTTTCACAAATGAACTCAAAGATTTTGAAAGCCAAAAGCAACATGAAAAACTGCTGATTGGCCGCCATGGACTGTATTCTGAGGAGGGGGAAGCATCTTGGTTGAGGGTGGGGAGCAGATGGCGGGAGGATTGTGGGGAAAAAAATGGCAAATCCTTTGATATGTCTGCAACATCTCATTCACAAGAGCCATCAGCAAATATGTGCAAAAGCTGTGTTTTGAGTGCACATAGGAACTGGTGACAAATTGGAACTTGGAGACGTGAGTCGATTCCCTGGGGCTGATCAATGCTGTCAGTGCTTCGACAGCAGCGCATCTCTAGAAGGAGTCAGTTCAACATTTGTATGCAGCATGTTGCTTGTTTACACTGTTTACACCACTTTTATGAAACATGTGCACAGAATTAAAGAATGAGCGATGCAATTAAGTCGGAGTGTTGGTGTAAAGTTTTACCTGCAGCTTACAGTGTTATTTTTTCCGACAAACAGTGTAATTCTTTCCAACTTACAGTTCAATTTCTGGTACAGTTTACCGTTGTGATGTGATTTTGCCAAGTGGGACATACTCCTGGATCAACATCCAGGACCAACATTGCAATCAACCAATCACAACCCTCTGACATCATCAGTGTGCTGGCCTTGTGCTTCTTTCAAAATTACTTTGTGCTTCTTCCGAGCTAAGCTAGTTTTCCAAAATGAAGTTAAACAATGAAACAAAATCCTCAGTAACACTAAACAAAAACCCTCTAAGCTACAGCAGGGTTAGCGAGTTAGCTTGCTAACTAGGTTCCGTCCTCTGCTGTGTATCACACCACACCAGTAGAAGGAGAGTGTGCCTACCAATGTTGTAGACTTGCACATTTTATTGCTGTTTATTTTGCCTTATTTTGTGCTTCTACTGCTATTAAGTATGTAGGCAAAGAACTGTAGTTAATTGTTTCCTTTTAGTCTGTTTTAAATGAATATTGTTATTTCCTACTATGTTGTGCTGAAACCTACTGAAAGTTAAGTCGAACTCTGATCAAATGGTAAAACTAGGCAGTGCTGATTAGGGCTGCAACGATTAGTCGACTAATCGATGACTATTACTTGACTATTAATATAATCGGTGACTATTTTAGTAGTCGACTAATCGGTTTGAGTCATTTTTCATAGAAAAGTACTATAAAAGTACCCCAAAATACTCTTATTGCAGCTTCTTACGTTCAAATATTGGCAGCTTTACACACTCTCCCATGACGGTGAACTAAAACCCTTTGGTGTGAGTACGAAACAAGACATTAGATTACATAATTTTGGGGTTTGGGAGAGACAGACCAACATTTTTCAACATTTTAACACATTTTTTGATAAAATGATGAGTCAACTAATCGAAGAAGTCGACAATGAAAATAATCGTTAGTTGCAGCCCTAGTGCTGATTGAAGATGTATCAAAGCATGTTACTGTTTTGTTTGTTTCCTCACCTACAATGTTTATAGAAACATATTTTAGTGCCCTGTTTAGCTGTAATATGAGAGTTTGTGAACAGGAAGTGGGCGCCATGCTGTTTCTTGCACAGTGAAAACAGAGGCCAAAAACACTGACATCAAATGGTCGAACTCATGACTTTAGCTCACTGCTGAACAGTAACACAGGGTCATTTCTTGCCAGCCAGCCACCATTTCTTTCAAACGGTGCATTCTAGAAGTTGTAGGTTTTCTCCCTCTTGAGCAAAAGCATCCTTTTTCTCTATTTTCTCTGCTTCTGTGGCATCAATTTCAAAAGTATTTGCGTCTCTCTACAGTACAGAGATCTTCGTTTTATTAAAAGACCATCTTTCCAGCAGTGAAATATTAATTTAAGTTCCTCCTAAACACTAGATTGTTGCTGATTCGGTCATATGGTACTCCAAAATCAGAGACTGGATACCTGCAAATAAAAGAGAAGAATACAATAGAGTCTAATGGTTTGCCCTTACCAGATTGTAACCCACATTAGTGCAGCGTTACATAGTGTACTGTAACACCAAATGAAACTAACTTTGGACGACTTATGCCAAAGGTTACCTTACATCTTTATTGGTGGATGAAAGTAGCATAGAACGGCAAAAATGACACTCATGTTTATGATAGTATATTAGGCTTGTTTTAGTGTTTTTTAAGATCATTTTTGGGCATTTTTGTCTTTATTAGATTAGATAGGAAAGTGTAGCTTGAAATGAGGGGAGAGAAAGGGCCAGAGTTGGGACTGAACTTGTGGCAAGGATTTAGCTTTTTGAACATGGGGTGTACGCTCTACCAGATGAGCTGATGGGCACCCCACAAGTAAATGTTTTTTATATCAAAGACAGAAAAGGAAAGGTTAAGGGGAGTACCTCTAAGGCCCAAAGTACTAAGACACTTTTGTTACATCTGTTAAAACATGGTAACCAAATACAAAAATACCACCAACATGAGGACACATTTTTAAATCTACAACAACCAACCAGACACAGATGCACTATGAGTTTATATTATTGAAAGTAAAAGCATAGGCTGTCCAGCCGGAGTGCATTTACTTGCCAGAGTCTCGTCTGAAGATCAGCTCGTCATCTCAGTGTCTGTAGAGTCCATATTACAGGAGCTGCCTCCCATCTGTAAGCTCTTGATTTAATGCCATCCAAATAGAATAAAACGTGTTGTTCAAAATGCAGTGGGAAATGCAAATGTCATGCCCATTTCTCAGCCTAATGGCAGGTCCGGCAATAAATTGCGTGCAGCCCCCCCGTCCCCCTTAAGAAGCTCATTCCATAATTCAAAATATATTATAATTGGCACGGCCATAAAATGTGTGTTTTTCTGTAAATACTGATGGAGGCTAGGTAATTCAATTCAATGGGAATTTACACTGCCGAGCATCAGTAGCTAATTTCCTCTGGGAAATTAATCTCTGCAGGGTCTGGGATGAACACTGACCACTGTCCACTGTGTAAATATTGACAGTAGGGGAGAATGAGGTGGCTTTAACTAGCTCATACATGCGACAGCTAAATTATGTCTGCACAGAGGCTTACATTCACAGCACGCCTGGTATTTATAAAATCCATAGTTGGACTGAAATGAATCAGAGGGGGGATAGCTGGAGATAACTCGACTGGAGGAGAAAAAAAGCTAAGAGGGAGTCAAGTGCATGAGCTTAAGGGGTTTTAGCTGTAACTTTATTTGCTGGAGTGACACACAGGCTTTGGGAGCTTGACCACACGTCTTCTGGAATCCAAGAAATTTACATGCACAGCCAATCAAAGCAGGAGCGGTGACACCTGTTGCAGCTGGCGTCCCCCCTGCTTGACATTCACTTTATTTCACCAGCTGGTGCACGCTGTTCACGAGCAAGATCCAGCAACATGACAAACAGTGGCAAGCAATGGCTTTGTCTCTAAATGCTGCGAAAACTCTGCGGACTCATGACTGCAGTGGATTCCCACAAATCACAGTACAGCTGCCCCTGTGTTGGAGGACGCCATGTTTGGCCTTGAAGACTCCCTTGGCATGTATTTACTGCTGGGCTTTATCAATGATCTAATGGTGCCAGTGAGGTCCTCTCTTTTTTATCTTTTGAGGCGGATATCCTTTATATCTGCGGATATGTTCTCAGGGCTGGTTGCACAGCACCCCCCATTTTTGCCAATTTCCTGGACATTTACCAGAGACCAATAAGACTTTAGGTCAGCAAAGACAAGGTCTTGCAGGACAAGGCCACCATCTTTCTCAAGAGGATGCTGAGTCCTAAGATCCTGACCCTGGACTTTTAGCATAATGGGAATGAAGGTCTTTGAAGGTCTACCTGGCCTGTAGAACCTGAGACCCAACCTGGGATCCTGGGTCCATGGCGGCCATGTGCAGCATGTCTATATCGACAGAAGCTTAAATATTTATGTCTGTTTGTGTGATCTAAGTCACCTAGAACTATTTTAAACTCGTCACCAGCAGGCGTTACAGCAGCTCGTATCACAGCAACAAACACAGAAAATAGAATAAAAGAAAACAGACATCTGAAACATAGTTAATCATCAGACCTCAGCTTTTGTTTAGTATGCACGTTTATTTTCTGCCAGCTATTTGGGATTACTAGGACCTGATAAGTATAAAAAGCTAAACATTGTCTTTGAACAGTAGGTTGTTTTTGAAAAAAGTGATGTCCTTCTGTGAGGACAATGGGTTTATATTTAATAGTCCGAGTGTGTAATGAAGTATGAAACAGTTTATTTTAATGCCTGAATTTTGTTGTGCAAAGGAAAAAGTGAAACAATTGAACTTTTTTCTAACTCTATGGGTTAGGGGTCACTGTTCAAGTCTAAAACTGTTCAAAATGGTAATTTCAATGACTGAACATGGCTGATTTGTTCATTTTGTAGCTCTGTATGAATTATGAATGTCTTTTTTTGTCTGTAGAAACATTCTGTCACACCTTACTGGCCTATATACAATGCTGTGATAATACAATAATAAAGTCCCAATGTCCTCAAATGAGTACTTTTTTAATAGACAACATCTTAGCTGGATACTATTGCAAAAAATAGTCAAATTTGTATGCAGTATTAAACCACAAATGTTATAAAGCACAAATAAACTACTTTCAACCATAGAATTTGATCAGGTTTTGGACCTTGTCCACTTTCGTATCGGCATCAGCTGTACACTGAGCATAAAATGTCCAAGGATAAGGACAATAGGTCTAAGTTAGGCAGAATGAAGTATAAGATGCAGCAAGTCCAAAACGAAATGTCTTCATATGAGGATGGAAGGTCTCAGGAGGATATACGGTGGGTAAAACAGTATTGTATCTGACATAAAAAAAAAAAAAAGTTCTAACCAGTAGAGTGGCATTTTTAGGGGCAGTTTTAATTACCCCTGTTTGTTGGGTCCCTAACATAGATCCCATAACCTGGTTTCTGTCCTCTTAGACATGCACCAGGTTGGGTTTGTAATATTTCAGGAAAAAACAGGTGAGGTTAATGTATTTTTTAAAATATTATCAGGTCCAATCAGATCTGGAAACAAATTTCCAAGGTTCATTAGGGTTTGAGTCCATCATTTTGGACCCTGTGAAGACCTTTCACTCTGCATGTGTTGCCATGCCACTGAAAGCTAAGAGCCGAGGGCAGATAGGGACAATCAGATGAAGAGGATGATGACCAGCATCAAAACTCGTGTCTTTGTAATTGTACAATCCTTTCCAACATGGAATAATATGGATTTAAAAGACTCAAAGGTTGGGACCTGCCCCTGGTTCGCCTCTTTTTGCTAGGCATTTATTTTACTTCCAGCTGCACAGTTCATGTCTCTGAGTACTTGTACTTGAGTTCTGAGGAACCCAAAAAGACATACTATATTTATCTGTATACTACATCACCAGAAGCAGGCTCAAAATCCTTCCCCTGCATCTAGGGAGAAAGCAGAGGACCGATATTTTGTGCAGTTTTTGGAGTCCCCTCAAGCATATCCCGACCTTTAGTGACTCCCACTGAGGCAAGAGTGTTGAAGACGAGGCATATTGTGGTCACAGCTTAACCGATCTGACATAACACTATGTCTCTACGGAGGGCCGTTCTTGGTGTACCAACTTTATTTTAAAACTTTATTAGACACTAAAAACATGACCCTGGTCTACCAAAAGTCTTATTTCTGTAAGATGAATACCACAGCAACAGAATGGAGGAAACACTGATAAACTGTAGTTTGATCAGCATCCTCAGATCAGTCAGTAAAATTGATCGAAAACGTTTCCAGAACAATTCCACCAGAGGCCTTTATTGCTTTCGCCTCTTCCTGTCTATCCCCGGATGTTGCCCCACTCATAACAATAGCATTAAGCACTCAGGATTTTCCCTGCACAACACCTGCCACATAATGTGATGACGCGAACCATCCCACCATCCCTGTTCCCATCTGGCAGCTGCCAACATTATAACTGTTCACTAACACGGGGGTTAATGAAACCCCTGTGTTAGCAAACGCACCTCTGCGTTCAGGGCTCAAGCTGCTTGGAGATCCACATGCAGCCCTGAAGGATTGGCTCCATTATGGATGCCAGCACGGGGCTACACACACTTCCTGAATAAAATAATGCTCACACCTGCTACCTGTGCTCAGCTGTTGCCATGCAACGTAGAGATGATGCATCCTGCTATCTATTCTCATGCTGTGCGCACAATGTCTGCAATTACAACACGATTAGTGGACTTCTAAAAGTGTTAAGTTGTACGTACAAGGGCCATTGTTTCTGCCTCCATCAAACATGTAGCTCCTGATTTCACAGACTCTTGACTTAGGCAGCTCGAGAAAGGTGTTTCTTTAAAAATGAAACATCAAAAGACTAAAGCATGTTTTGAAAGTGCTGTTTCTGATTTTCTTTTGCTTTAGAGGACTTCAGATTTGTGTCCAGATTTTTGGCCGGCTCATATTTCTCATTTGCATGTACATAAATTATTCAGTTCTTTCCATATTGTGTCTATATCATTAAATATACTGAAGCAGCATATTTTAAGTAGCCTACTCAACTGTTCTGGTGGTAAAACTGTTCAAATCATATTAAATACAGATTATATTTAAAGGGGATCTGTCATGCAACCTTTTTTTAATTTTTATTTAATGTTGGACATTCATATTAAACCTGGCCAAAGCTTCAAATAATGAGGTAAATGTACGTAAAAATAATCCCTGTGAGCAAAAAACTAAGGCTTCAGACTGTTCTGAAAACTCTTGCTGATATCCAATACACCGATATTTAACACATGATTTGACCATTTACTAATATATCCACTTGTTTCCCTACCTAATTTTAGTCATCTTCCAGTCTCTTCTGTGGTGGATTTAACATCATAATATGCACTGGATACTCATATCATGATGGAGACATGAAATAAAATGCTTGCAGGAAGGAGTATACTCCTTCCAAAATGCACATTGGCCAATTCTGATTTATTTTAAAGCCAATATTGGCTTACAGATGTTATTGTACATCCCTACTCTGTTTCCAATGTTTTGGCCACATAGCCTACACTGCTACATGTAGCTACATGCTAACATCAGGGAAATCTGTAATCTCGGTTGCCGCTGTTAATTTCTCCCCTATTTCGGATCATATTCCTGCTGGAACATGTCCCAGTGCTTGAATTTCAGTGTTGGATTTGGCAATTTTGCGTAATTAAATCGACTCCCGCACAGCTAGCATTCATAATGCTGAACATCTCTGCACACATTTACAGCAATGTCTAATAAGGTACAGTCAACAATGGCAACAGGTGCAGATGCAAACCTGCAGAAGGAGAGCCCATTAACCTGTAGAAGTAACCTGTAATTAATGTCGATAAATAAGTATAGGTAAGTAAAAAGTGCAAAATTGGCCTCCGAAATGATGTGCAATAGAAGTATACAGTAGTAGTAGTAGTAGTAGTACAAGTACTTGAGTAAATGTACTTAATGACATTCCACCAGTGTTGGGCTTATAACTCTAGAAATGTACTCTATTGCTCATTACTCGTTACTCTTTTCAGAAGTAATTATATTACTGTACTTATTACTCCCTGCCAAAAGCAATTTGTTACGCTACTTGTCACATTACTTTTCAATTACACCCCATAAAATTGTCAGGGTAATCGCTGGTAAGTGTGGCTACGGCTACATAGCGTGAAAATTATTTATTTTTTTACCTAGGGTCTTCAGATGCCTGTGACCAGTATTTTCCCAAGGCTCTGCCTCAAAGACATTTCATCTTCAACATATCCAACCACAAGCTTCATCGCTTCTTTGTAGCCTGCAGCTGTCAACGATTCAAATCCAATTTTGGTTGGTTAGCCAGTGGCCGACTTCCTTGGGGTTTATTTCCTGGAGCTTCATGTTGTTGTGCTGTCATTCCTAGTGGCCAAGGTGTTTCAGATCAGAGGTTTGAGGACGTGTTTTTTTTTGCAGTGGAAAGAGATTTAGTATGACTACCTGCAGCAACAGTGCTCTTGTCATCTTTCCTCCCGACAAAATCAAAGTAATGGGAGTACTTCCAGCCGCTAGGGTAAGCGTTTCCATCTTCTAAACTAGCCTGCTGCCGTGTGGCGTACCTGCGCAGTGCCAGGATTCCGAAAATAAGTCCGCTAATGTGATGTTGTATTTAAAGTCAGTAGTAATGTGATAATAAAAGTAATGTTGTAATGAGTTGTTTGGTTTTGGGGAAACTGTAAAGTTATTACTGAATTATTATTATTATTATTACTGAGACTGCCCATTACTGGAAAAAAGCAATTTTTTAGTAGTAACAGTAAGTTAAAGTAAGTAAAGACCACTACAGAGGAGGAGCGAGACAGCAAACTATAGCAATGTATGTAGGTTAGAAAATCTGCCACGATTAAGTGTAACAAAACTAACAAGTACATGAAACCCAAAATACAAGTGTGAAACTGAAAATAAAAATAATAAGTCCCCTTTTTAAGGGGCTGAAATTTAATTGACATCCAAGCCCAAATTCCCAACAGTTAGACTTCTGTTACAAGCCAGTGTTCCAATTCAAACAGCGGCTTGCTCAATAATCCGTTAAGTTCTGCCGCTTAAGGAAGCATGCTGGGAGGTTTGAGCATGCAGGCATTCGAGGGGGAGCCGGACCATTTGCATCCGGCTTCACGGGGCGTGTGGGAGTAGGGGGGCCGCCATCGATACACGCTCTCTCACACCTTTTTCCTTTCTTTGTACACTTAGTGAATGCCAGATGAAAGATCCAGACCTTTGCCTCTCTGGCTTTTAAAACCCTTTGAGGATGCGACCCCGACATTTATCGCAGGCAAAGTCTTTGAAACGACATGAAAAGGCACAATTTCTGATATGAAAAGGGGAGTGGGGTCGTTTGGGGTTTTGAAAAGGGACGTCAAAGTTGCTCTCAGGTACGAGCCAATGTAACACAATGAAGTAAAACTAGTGGTGTGTCTCAAAACAAGCTTCATTACAGCACACATCAAATGGTGAAGTGGACCACATTACTCGCAGTAGATCAGAGCATCAGAACACACTGCTAAATTGCTGATTAACGACATTTATTGTGTTTTTCCCTCCCTGGCATTGCTGAAAATGTCCTCTCTTACTTATGATTTTTTTTTATGCAAAGTAAAAGTGGTAGGGATCAAAGCTCTGCCAGCTACCTCACGTTGAGCCTGGGCTTCAAAGGAATGAGCACCCTGTGAAATTTCATTAACAACAATTAGTGCTTGTATTACTACATTTAGACGCTGGTAAGTATTGTAGTTCCAACAGCTAGCCGGGCTGTGATCCATATCCAATCACAGCCCCCCTCTCACAACAATCTGAGCCTCACATGGGAGAAAAACAACTGTGATTTCTTTTCAAATGTGTTCAATGACATGAGGTTTGAAGAGCTGGTTTGCAGGTAGAAGTGGCTTTGTTATATTGTGCGCGCTATTCTGTGACTTCTCTAGTGGTGAGACCAGGCGTTAACAGGATTCTCCGGTGTCCTCTAACCTGCCATCTTCATCTCCCTTCTCTCTTTTTACCATTATACAGAGGGACGCTCTCACACACTAATCAATCTCACTCTCAACAAAACTCTTCTCCAAGGAGAATCAAGGTGTAGGAGCTTTCATTGTATGCAGATGTGGAGTATTTTAAGTGTATGTAAAATAGGCGTGTGAAGAATGAGCAAACGTAGACACAAGGACCTGGGGAATTGTACCGGCTCTGTTTGATAAGTGATTTAAGAGTCCAGGCGAGAGGCAGAAGAGTCAATGATGCAGATGATGGTCTGATGCAAAGGGCTTTTATCTATAATTACAGGTCACTTGCATCGACATGAGCTCATTTACCCAGAGGAGCGACTGCCTCCGTCTCTTTCACACTCTACCTTTTCTCAACAGCCCGTTTGGGCACCGTCTGTGTCTTTGCTGATTGGGATCCAGAGGTGAACTTGAGTCGCTGTCATGGATTTCTGTCATCATCCATCAAAAGACAATCAGAAGTGATGGCAGACAGTTCATGGAGGATATGATGACATACATTCATATACATCGAAATGCAGGGATGTGCCTCAGCCAGTCCTTTTTAAAGTTAACATTTAGTTTAGCTGCTTGGCTGGCTGGGTAACCACGTTGGTCTGGACAGAAATATCTCAACTTATCAATGATGGATTGCCATCACATTAAGGGCCCTTTCACACCTTGTTTGGTTCAGACTTTTGACATTTTCAGTTTGATCTGAATTAAAATTTCAAGCCGAACCTCCCTCAGACCACGGGCCGGATCAAACATCCGAACCTTGGTTGAATAAAAAGAGGTGGTTTCGGTCTGGATCAAAATGACCTATTGTTCAGCTCTTTCCGAAGACATCTTTTAAGTGGTTCAGACTTTCGGACAAATTACAGGAAGTTTTGGTCTGCTATCGCCGAATCGGCCATCGGATTAGAGGAGGAATTGGAAGTTCTCAAATGGTGCTAAGTACAGTGGAAGTTTTAGTTTGTCAATGCACACTGTAACATAACAAAATGAGCCATGGTGGCACATGAGGAATGGAGGACACCTTTATAAAGAGTTAGTTGAAAAAACTCACCAAAACACTTGCTAATTATTTTCCGAGACGGTGAAAGAGGAGATACAACAGGAAGGGAGAGTCCGCCTACAAACCAATTAGTGTCCAGCATTAAGAAGCTGCTCATGTAGGTGATGACAACAGGTCATAGGTATGTCATGGAAAGTTCTTTAGTGTGCCCGCATAATTGCAATATGAACTAAGCAATCAAACATATGCAATGTGACAAAAATGTGAATCTTTGTTTGGACTTTCAGATGTAAAAACACCCTAAGTGGACAGACATTCACCCCCTCCCCAAGTCTAAAAGTGAGACTGCGCCCGGCTAACCCCTAACCAATTCCCTTCCAATAACACTAACACTATACTGTAACTTCAGCAATTACTATGGTCCTTTTCTGTTTGGTGTATGGCCTTGGCTGCCTTCAGATTCACTTTACTAAACTCCTTCACCACTCGCCTCTCTTTCTGAAACATCTCTGGTCTGATTTTTTTTTTTTTTTTTTTTTTTTTTTACCCTAGATTCCAACCATAGTCATCACTGTTGCTATTCCAATGTGTTTTCAGTTCATTGAAGTTCATCTGAACAGTTCTGTCATCCCTAAGACAGTCTTTTAGCAGTTGCTTGTACTTAAAGACCCTCTAAGGATTTAGATGTTCACTTTTTGCAGCGAATACATTTTGTTTTAATGGTTCTTGGTCTCTTCTTTCCAGCACAAAGTGGCATTAGCACTATCACAGTTTACCATAGACTGTAAATGTTAACCAAACTAGGAGCTAGTGTTAAGGTTAGCTAAACCCTCTTGTCCAAATATGGTCGCTTCACATTACTTCTGGCTCCAAAAATCCAAGATGGTAAGGGTCAAAAGGCCAAAATCGAAGCTTCAAAATGGGTGCCCACAAAAAATGGGTGATGTCACGGTGGCTATGGCACAGTTTTTAAGCAGTCTATGTATTAACAACAACAACAAACTGTCACATTCATCTCTTGCAGTGTCTTCAACTCCCCCGAGCTCCCCTGGGGACGCTTGCCTCACAGTTTGGAAGCCTCTGCGCTAAACTCAGACAGGTAAACATGTTTAACGTTATACTTGCTGAACAAAAGCACATTATAATTGTCATTATGAGCATGCTGCTATGCTGGACATTAGCATTTAGCTCAGTGTGCCTCACAGAGCTACGACCATGGTTGTCGGTAGTCTTGTTTTACTGTGTCCTCCATCTTTGTTTGGATACTGTATTTGTATGTGTTGAATGACAGACGTGTGTGACTGATGCATAATAATATACTCTCTGATGTACCTGACGCTGCCCTGTCTAAACGGTTAAGCGTCTACCCGTGTCTGGGATCTCAACATTCATTATTTGCATTACTTTCAACTTTATGAGACCCTGCCACTTGATTGCTGCGGAAAACTTGAGCACATACGGATGAAAGTGTTGACTTAGTACAAGGGCAGTTGTCATTGATATCTTTGTAATTTGATTTATCCTGACTAGTCACTCCACAGATTGGATATGACAGTGATGACCTTAAAATCTGCCTTTATGTAGATGATGTTGCGTTCAAAAAGCCTTCAAGGTCATAACGTTACCTCCACTCAAGTGCTATTACTGTTTTAGCTGATGATGTGTTGATTAAGGTAAGTTTTCAATATTAAACACATGTCACTCAATTTTCCCAACATCAATTTCCTTTGGCAATGACAAAGTGTTTGATTTGCTAATTTGCCTTTGAATTGCAAATGGGGTCTCCTTGGAGCTTTACGCGTGCCACCGCTCAATTTAGTTCTTTTTTGTGTGACTTTTGGGGAGGTCAGCGCCAACAATGCCGCCCATTCCTCGGTGGAATCCTCTGACCTGATAAGACGCCGAACATAAAAACCCCAACAGAGCACTATCAGCGGTGGCACGTACGGCGAAAGCCCGGAAAGCATGATATGAAAGGATAAGCAGAGAAGGGAGCTTGGGCTTGGTCGAAATTCCCACGGATGAAACTGTTTTGATTCGTTTGCATATGCAACAATCTGGAAATGTTGTACAGTACAATAGGGGGAATTAACAGGGAGCAGGCACTTCTACCTTTCATGCTCTCCTATTGTCATATTTTTTTCTGCCAGAGCACTTGGGGCTGTAAATGCTTAAAAGTGTGAACACATAACTCAGTTCACTCCTGGCTAAAAAACACAATAATTCCTAACAAATTCAACTACATTTCCTCCTGCTGCCTTGTTTGCACCTCTATTCTGTATAAAGCAAAGAGTAAAGTGTTTTGTTAATGACGATCACACAGGTGCATAGGCGCTCCAGGAAACATGGCCAGTTACCTTTCTTCATTAAAAAGCTTTAGAGGAAGCTAATCCAAGTTCAGCATCTTGGCCTGGCAATGAATCATGCTACATAATAACACATGCCATCAGCTGTTTTACGTCTCATGAATACACACATTAAAGAAGCTGAACCATGTAATTATATCAGCAGATCACCGAGGCATTTTTGTAATCCTGCTGCATCATCAACAGATGGCTTGGATTGGTTTAAAATGGCTACAGTAAAATAATAAAGCACCTACTGTCACACAGAGATATGATGTTAATTTGTTGATGGCAGCACAAGTCTTTTATGAACACAGACCGCTAATGTCACAGCTCTAACTTATCACTTGCTGACCGATTTGTTTTTCTCATTAGCTGCATTTACCAGCTTGGTCACCAGAAGAAAATGTTGCCATTGTATCTTTCTTGCATCTTAACTGGCTTTGTCATTGGGATGAAGAGGGGGTGGTGGATGGTGCAAAACCTCGGTGAGACGACTGTGGTCAAAGCTGTGGAGCCGGTATTTTCAGTGGAGATAGTGCCACCAAAAGCTGGTGCCTCCTAGCAAGACATTGGCCCCATTTCCAGCAGTGATTGTACCTCCAAAAGTGGGTGTTTTTAGCGATAATTTCCAGTGGCGACTGTGCCACCAAAAGCATGTCTTTTAAGCAATACATCTGCAGCATTTCCAGTCATGATTGTGCCATCAAAAGGCGGTGTTTTCTGGCGAGACATAAGCCAAATTACCAGCGGAGATTGTGTGTCCAAAAGTGGGTGTTTTTAGCAATACATTGGTATTATTTCCGTGATTGTGACAATGAAAGCAGGCTTGCTTTTTTTTTTTTTTTTTATGAAGCCATCATTGGCATTTCCAGCAGCATTGTGCCACAAAAAACAGGTGTTTTACAGCAAGATATAAGTGGAATTTCCAGTGGCAACTGTGCCACCAAAAGCGGGTCTTTTAAGCAATATATCTGCAGCATTTCCAGTCGTGATTGTGCCATCAAAAGCCAGTGTTTTCTAGTGAGACATCAGCCAAATTTCCAGCGGCGACTGTTTGTCCAAAAGCTAGTCTTTTGAGCAATACATCTGCAGCATTTCCAGCCATGATTGTGCTGACAAGGCCAGTGTCTCTTAGTGTGACATAACTGCATGTGATTGTGTCACTAAAAGCAGGTGTGTTTTAGCAGGACAGTAGCTGCATTTCCAGCCATGATTGCAGTTATTCTTTAAGATATCAGCAGCATTTCCAGCAGCAATTATGCCAACAACAAGGGGTCTTTTAATCAGTACAAAGGCATTATTTCCAACCGTGACTGTGCCAACAAAGGCGGGTGTTTGACACCAGGGGCATTTTGAAATCAGGGGCATTTCAAGAGGGAATTGAGCCAGCATCTACAGCCATGAATGTGCTAACAAAAGCAGATGTTTTTCGCAACACATGAGCATAATTTCTAGCCATGATCATGCCACCAAAACTGAGTGTTTTATAGTAAGACATCTGCTGCATTGCACGTCCAAAAGCTGGCCTTTATTTTTTAGTAATACATTGACGGCATTTCCAAGCATGAGTCTGGTAACAAATTGGGTGTTTTTTAGTGCAAAATAACTGCATTTCCAGCAGAGATTGCATCACCAAAAGCAGGTGTTTCTAAACAGGACATCAGCAGCATTTTTGGCTGTGATTGTGCCACCAAAACCAAGTTTTCCTAACCACGATGAAGTGTTTTTTGTGCCTAAACATAGCCACACATTTACTATAGCATTGTGGAGATGAAACATTTGAACCTATCCACTACATAATACATTACAAATTTTACATCTGCTTGGTTTGCAGGAAGGCACAATGCCATCATTTATTCTGGTGACTGAGTTGGCATTTACTTACAAAGTCACTGGTGTCTCTTTGAGACTAGAATTACCTTGTATAAAAAGACAACTGTGGTCTTTTACATTTTCTTTTTAAATTTTATCCCTGTAAGGCACCTCGCTCCTTGCAACCTTGGTTTGACACAAACCATGTGTGCTGGGGTCACACCTGTCTTGCCAGGTGTTCAAAGCTTTCTCGCTCTCGCCAAGGCTCTTTTTGCCCGGCGTATTTCTCTTTCAGTTACATCTCTTATCCTCTATCCTCCATTGAGCTGCTAATGAGGAACATCAAATAAACAAATAGGCCAGTGTACTGGTGACCCAACCCAACCTTGCATTACAGCGACCTATCGTGGTTGAGTTTTTTTCCCTTGCTGCTAATATACTTGGTATTGTCTTCCCTGCGCATCAAAAATCAATTTCAATAGCACGGCAATGAACATTACCTGGCCCTGAATGTAATATGATTGCTGCGTCAATTACCAGTTGTGTTTGCCGGTGCCCTTGGTCATATTGACGTTCTTAAATTGAGCTGTATGAGGATGAAGGACTCTACTGCGACTGCCTGAGTGTATTCTGGAGGAGTAACTCGCCTCACCACAGAGTGTAGCCCTGGCAGTGCATTCAGCAAGGGATCTGCATGTCATAATGGGATATCATTACTTCACTACCCTCATTACAAGGTCCTCATCTGCTGGGGCTTGAGTGTAATGTTAATTATTACGGAGGAGGAAGACCGAAAGGGGCATTGCAGCTCAAAATGCCATTTTGATTGGATTCTGCTCCCTTTCATCTCATTGAGAACTCAATAACGGTTTGTTTGGGTGTCAATAAGACGATGCTTTTACATATGCTTCTTCAATGTGCCTCTTGTCTTATTTTGGCTCCACTTCCAAAGGCAAATACAGTACATACTGCACTGAAACAGGCCTGGTTTCATGCTGAACTGCATAAAACAGTTCGAACAGTTCAGCAACAGACTGAATTTATTCTTCTGCTCATCTTAAAAACGTACCACATATTCACTGACCACAGAACATTGAACTAAACACATTCATGCACTGTTTTATACATAGTTCCATCTCCATGAAGACTGGACAGACACTGGAAAGATTAAGAACTACTTTATTGCACAAATTGTCACTCTAATTTTACAATCTGGTCAAATTTCTGCAAAATCAGCTGTCATTTAACATTGAGATTGAGCAACTTGACACCTAATTAACCACCTGAACACCGTCTGAAATTTTGGTTCCAAATTCCATGATGCAATTTCTCACATAGTCGCTGTCAACTGTTACAAACTGTTGTAAACTTATGTAACTATTGTTAATGGAGTCGTGTTCAACATGTTTGGCACACTGTAGTCTTGACTCTGCTGTGATATAAATAAAACAAGTGCTCTGAATTAAAGGATGCCTATTGTGCTCTTCCTTATTTTCTGTCTTGTATATAATGTTGCAATGTTGGATGCTTAAATTAAACATAGCCAAGGTTTCAAATAATTGGGTAAACATATGTAAAAGTTAATCCTATGAGCAAACACCTCAGGCCTTCAGACCATTCTGAAGACAACCTGACATGAGCTTCGGATGGATTTCTTTATATGGTCATCTGCTCCAGGTACGTTTCTTAAAGTGTTACATTACATACACTGCTACATGTAGCTACATGCTAACATCAGGGAACATGGAATCTTGGTTGACGATGTTGATTTCTCCCCGATTTCAAACCATATTTCATGTATTTGTAAGGATTTTGGTTTTGAAGCTTTATTGGCGATTACTCATGGTGCAAAGTGTCGCTATACTCTGTAACAGTCATTCCCGGCTGCAACTAAGGTGCAGAGATGCTAAGATACATAAGACCTGGAAAAGTTGACCAATCACATCAGCGTTTTTGGGAGGGGGGCTTAAAAGTTAGGCACTGAAATGGAGTGTTTCAGACTAAGGGTGAATACAGGTGTTCCAGGACAGACAGTATGAGGAAAAAGTGTTTTTTGAACAGCATCCCCGGATGTCCACTGCATCCGTCGTGTGCGCGATTCAGCCGCGGCACGGGTGCCGGAGCTAATCGCGGCCATTCAAGTCAATGTAAGCTGCTCCACCAGAAGCAGCGCAGCACGTCCTAGCCGCGTTATAGAAGCAGCTCGGTGCTCTGGTCCGCTAAAAATACTCGCCGGGTCTATTTTTTGACGGTCGACGCGTCAATTTTCACAGACCAAATGAGTCAAACAGGAAGTCAGGCGCAGAAAAGACGAGAGTATCTGGTCAATTTTCAAAATAAAAACACCCATGAAAACTCCGGAGCGAATTTCACATTGCTATAACAACATGACATCAAAGTGGGTGGCCCCCGGCAGGTAGAGAAATCTTTTCTTTGTTTGTTGATGTCTTTATACCTCCAGAGTTTCCGCAAATTATCGCATGACACCTCGGATCAACTCGCCAATCCTGCTCTGTGTGTCTAAACGCTCGCAGCTTGCCGGCAAAACGGCCCAACATCCGCGGAAAATCTGGCAGTGTAAAAGGGGCTAAACTGACATCTACTTGATCGAGCAAGTCGGACGCTGAATATATGAAACTGTGTGGACCTTGAACTAATGACTAACGAACATGGACTCCGTGGCTGGACCAGGTGGGAACCACTGCGTCAGAGTATGTGGGCGATACCCTGACTATATTTTGCACCATTTGCTCCAAGTTTGAGAGCAAGGTGGATAAAACTGGCATGTTTTGTATAGCGGCAAATGAAAAATTTCTCCAGGCAAGTAGATTTCTGACCCACTTGCCTGATTGAGCAGGTAAAAAATTAAACATTAACCCTGATCCCTGATTGTTATCGCTGGCCGCTATGTGCCCCCTAGCAGATGGGTTCCAGAAAGCTTTCAAACCTTCTCCCCCCTTATGAGTAGCCCTGTTTGTATGTTGAAAATAAGGCAAGCTGCAGAGAGGTTGTTTACATGCCACAGTGCTTCAGAAGAAAAAAAAAACGTTGCAGGCTTGCTGCACCTTTGGAAAATAATGACTTTTTAACATGATCCCATATTTCTTATACAAAGTCTAGTAAACACGTACGGTTTAGCAGTGATGTGTGCAGAATTACAGTCACAGGGATTACAGCAGTCTGGTATGAATGACTCCAGTTTAATGTGCGTCCTGCGTCAACACACGAGGTTTGTGTGTACAAGTAGCAGTTGTGTCCCTTGAGGCCATTTTCCTCTTGTCTTCCCGTTGTTTGTGGCACTCCACACTTTGACCCTATGCACTTATGAAAGAGTATGTGTACGTCAGTGTGTGTGTTGTGTCTCTCATGTATGCCTGTCACACATCATGTCTGAACTTATATGTTCAGCTCCACCACTCGCACACTCACTCTCTGCCTCTCACACACACACACACAATCAGGTCAGGGTCTTTGAATGGGAGGACCCACAGGCAGGCTCATATCCGAGCTTCTCTGCTGTTTGAGCTCAGCTGTCTTACTCCCGTCTGCCTTTGAAGTGGATACAGACAGTTGGGTGTTGGAGGAGCTGTGTGCTCCTTTGGCTGAGGAGAAAGCTCACAGAAACATCAATGGGCCGAGGCTTGACATGGTCATGAGAGCGCACACACACACACACGCGCACACACACACACACTGTAAATACAGGCTTGCTGAGTTGCAGGGATGGAGAGGGACAGAGGAAAAAAAAAAAAAAAACTTTCCAACGGAGGAGAATAAACCCAAAACTCAGAGTGTAAACAAAAACCGCACGAGCCAGAGATGCTGACCGCTGGAGATCTTGACCTTATCAGTCAAGGGAAGCCCAAAGGTGTATGAAGAGCAGTGGTTTCCATTAGGTCTGGGCAGCTGAAGCCCAGCAAAACTAGCTTCATAGAAAAAGAGCCTGAAGGTTGAAGTGAGTAACAGAGGAGCGAGAGTAAAGTGTTTTCAGGTGACTGCTGCAGGGGGAAGAGGGGAGGGTGGGGCTTGAGGGGTCAAGGAGCAGAAGTGGGAGGAGATGGATTATATGGGGAAGAGGGTGAGAGTGTAAGTCCCAGAGAGAGCTGCCACATGGGAGATGACTCTCAGGTCAGCAGTGATCAAATCCCAGTGGATAGTCGCTCCATTATGGTCTCTCTTACACCTACAAATACAGCACCCTGACCTTAAGTATTAACAGGTGTTTGTTGATTTGTTTGTTCTCTGCATTAGTTCTATCAGGTGTGAAGCTCGGCAAAAACTGGCCTGTGAAAATATTAATTTTATTCCTGAAAACACCACTCTGCAGTACCTGATACCCACAACAAAAAGGCAAACCATCTGCTATTTTGTTTTTGTCTGCTGCTTTAAATCTGCGCACAACTTCATTCTTAATAAGACCCGACAGCATGGAGCAGTGTGAGGCAACACTGTTTCATCTTTGTTGTATTATAAAGCAGAACTGACTTTTCTGCAAGGGTAAGAAATACTCCAGAGTTGAAACAAAGTAGCTCTTGGTGCCTCCAATCAACTCCATGTAAACACAGCCAAGGCTGAGACTCAGTTATTTTGTCTTTTAACTTCCTGTCTACACCGGAAGTGGGGATGTTTTCTGTTGTGCTGTTTATTGTCCAACCCAATCGCAACTTGCATTGTATGTTTCTGCAAAACACAGACATGTAACATGTGGACATATCATATGTACAGTAGCGGATATGTTAAAACTTTCTTTCTCTATATTTCTATAACACTGTGTTTCATGTGTGGTTATGTTGAAGCACAAAAACAACTTGGTTGGGTTAGAAAAACATCACGTTTGGGTCTAAAATACCTGTTTTTTCCACCACAATCTACGATCTAATGCCCTAATGTCTTGCTAAGAAACACTTGATTTTGGTGACCTGTCACAGCTTGGAATGCAGCAATGTCTTGCTTAAAAAAAAGTGTAAAAGGTTTTGGTGCCATAAACGCTGCCATAAATGCAGCTGTGTCTTGCTAAAAAACACCCAGTTGTGGTACAAGAATCACAGCTAGAAATGCCATGTCGTCTTACTAGAAAACACCCAGTTTTGATGCCGCAATTCCCGCTCTCTTAAAAAACTACCTGGTTCTGGTGTAAAAGTTGGAGCTAGAAATGCAGGAATACCCTGTATTGGTGCCATAATTTGGGCTACAAATGCAACGATGTCTCTTAAAAGAACACCCAGTTTTGCTGCAACAATAACTGGTGGAAATGCTACAATGTTTTGTTAAAAACACCTTATTTTGGTGCAAGAATCGCTGCAAGAAATGCTGCACTGTCTTACTAAAAAACACATAGTTTCAGTGCAACAACTCTGACTAGAAATGCAGTGATGTCTTGCAACACACAGTCTTGGTGCTAAAATTGCAGCTATAAATGTAGCAATATCTTGCAAAAAAAAAAAAACACACTTTGGTGCCAAAATTGCATCTGGAAATGTAGCAATGTGTTGTCTAAGCACCCACTTTTGGTGCCACAATTGCAGCTAAAAATTCTGTGATGTTTTGCAGAAAAAAACACCTGGTTTTGGTGCCAAAAATTAAATGGAGCAATGTCTCATTAAAAAATACCTGGTTTTGGTGCAAAAATTGTAGATAGAAATGCATCGATGTCTTACAAAAAAAGACCCAATTTTGCTGCCACAATTGCAGCTAGAAATCCAGCCAATATCTTGTTAAAAAACACCAGGTTTTGGATTCAAAATCACATCTCGAAATGCAGCAATGTCTTTCTAAAAACACTTTGTTTGCGACAAATGAGACAAATGAGACAAGACATGGAGCAATGTCTCCTTACATAAAATGGTTTTGCAGCAGAAATCACAGTTAGAAATGCACTAATATCCTGTATTGGTGCCAAAAGCATGGCTAGAAATGCTGCACTAGTTTGCTTAGATACTTCCGCTTTTGGTGCCACGACCTGGCTAAAAACCCAGTTGTGTTAGTTATTGGTGAAAATAGTAGTCTGCTGCTTGACAGCCACCACCGCCTCCACTTCCTGATGAGAGTCCACTATATGTAATCTGAACTGCATTGCTGTAAAAACATTGATATGTATGAAATGCACAAATATCAGTTGATTTGTTGAGTGGTCACGTTGCACCTACATTTTAACAAAGATCTCACCGCTGTCATTATATATTGTACAGCATTAACACTGCCAGAGCTGAAGGAAACTAGAGACTCTCTCCTACAACAGTGTGACAAACATCAACTGCTATTTACATGGTGGCTCTAATTAGATCAGTTCTCCGCCCACACAGCGCTGGAATCAGCTGGTCATGTTTCTGTTATAATGGTCATGGTGACTGGTCACAATGTGTTGGTATTTGTGTTTTATAACAGTATGGTGTCATAACAGAAGTGTAAGAGTCACACTGGGGACTTATTAGGCTAGTGACACACACACACACACAATCCAGTTTACCATGATACTGGGTTACAATGTGTTTTAATTCACGTTCATCAATCAGATTCTAGACCAACAAAGCGAAAATGTACTGTGGAGAATGCAAAGAATATCCCTTACTTAATCTGCATCATTGTGGTGATGAGGCAAATTTTCACTGTGATGACGGAACATCCATCGATGCATAATCTGATATATGTTACCTGAATAACATCCTAAAACAGAGCCTCGGCTTGGAGGTAAATATGTATTCTCAGCTGAAATTATGTCTTGGAGAAACAGTGGAATAGACTCTTAATTTATTCACCATTTACCTCGACAGATGGTTTGTTTGTCTGCGACCAACAAATCCAGAAAACTGACGTTTCTTGTCTTCATTGCAACCACAAGGAGGAGACCTATTGATTTCCGTGACCCCGAGACCTTTTTCTCAAGCGGCATCAGGCAAAACTTTCCACTGTCATCTCCTGACCCTTTACTCATTCTGATCCATTGCCAGTGCACTGCTGTGATCTCAGCGTGAGCAAACTGTTGATTTGAAGACCTCTGTGACCTTTGTTCTAGCATCACTACTGGGCTACACTTTAAAATTTCAATGTACACCCCATCTACAGCGCCTGTTTTCAAATAGTGTTTACTGTATTCTCATTTGACTGACCAGCTGGAATAAATCTACTAGATCTTCGACCAAAAATGCATTATTAAAAAGGTTAAAGCAGTTTTGGTGACCCTATGACCTTTACGCTGGTGCCATGTATGTTATGTTCCTTGTGTGTGGAAAAAAAAATGCTGATATCATTTAAGGCTGGACACTGAGAATTTCTCCGTTTTGTGTTCTTTTTTGTGGTAGATGACACAAGAGTTTGATTTTAATCGATGATTAGTCTTCAAAGTGCTTAGAAGAAAAGGACAAAATGTAGAATGAACTTTGAACTTTAACTTTTGAGTCAAAATGATCACAAAAAAAAGCTCAAAAAAGGAAACTAGAGAAAACGTGAACATCTACAATTCAACTGGGTAATCTCCTGATAAAGATCATGCAGTATGACAGCTACTAATTAGAACTTTTTAAATTAATTTTTTAACTACTTTTTATCCATAGCAAGTAGGCTAGTGAAAAAAATCAACTAACTTCACACGACAAGAAGTGCGGTCGAGTGCCCAAGATAATAACAGACATGCTGATATTCAGTACAGCAGCACAACCTTGAGTGTGATGTTGCTTTTGTACAGCAATTGTACAAGCGACATTTATTAATCAACAGTAATGAGCAATGACAGGTTATGAAAAGAGACATCTATAAAACTATTGACAGGACACCTTGAACTGCAATCAAGGTCAATTATGATTCTTTCTGAAATAATTTTTTGATCCATGGAGGTTCTAAATTTGCAAAAATTTAAAATAAATACAATGGGTCTCATTCATGAAATGTTAGTAAATCTGTGAGAAGATCTGCCCCCAAAAAACCTTGGTACTAAAAACCTACACTGGATTCAGGAACCAACTTGTGGAACCCGTGGAGTTTTTGATTGTAGGCATGTGTGTATGTTGCCAATGAATGCCAATCAACTGTAAATTCACAGCATGCTCCCATTTGTCAGCAATTAGTATACATCCCCGTCCATGAATAGCCAGAGACCACCATATATGGAGGTGATAATTACTATGGATAGGTGCATCCTGTCGACCTGAGAACATGGAGCAAACAAAGAGATGGAGAGAAAAAGAAAAACTTGTCCAGCACTGAGACTGAAGTTATTTTAAGTGAAGTGGAGTTGAGAAAAATACTTTATTTTCTCCTGTTAGTAGTAGTGCGACAGGCACAGGTAAATCAAAGGCCTGGGAGGAAGTAACGAGTGCCGTTAACACTGTCTACTGTTGTAAGAACCAACGAAAAATGGTATGACATGAAACACAACCGCTACAGGAGGCTCTTCTCAGTCACAGCTCTCTGCTGCAGATGAGCACATTGCTTGCATCATCAGGAGACCTCACTGTTGGTCCCCCCTCTGTTGGGGTACCTAACACACAGATCTGGTACTAAAAGGTGGAGCTGTGAACACTGCAGTCTGATTGGTCAGTAGAGGACGGTCACTCTGCTCAGGGCTGAGTTGTGTCTGGTTTTGAGGCTCATGTAACCACTGTTCATACTGTGGAGAGTTTTATTAGTAAACTGGAACTATAAAATGAAAGGATGTTTTGCTGCCTCTCACAGCAGCTGGAGTTGGAGAAAAAATCACTTCATTCACTGGGCCGACTGTCGGCAACTTTTAAGGTGGAACGTTTACTAGTAATGTTACTCAATGCATGAGCTGACGAGGTGACTCATTCAACACACCTTAAATTTCACTGTGACAACTTTGACCATCACTTTAGTTTTTATATGACAGACACTTTTAGTAATGAGTAAAATCTTGAAGCATTTATATGTTGAATTCGACCGGATTATGTGAACTGCATGTACTCTAATCCACTCTCAGAGAAAAAAAAAACTATCACAAAGCATTGTTCCTGTGGGCTACAGCAACACTAAACCCCTGAGCTTGCCTGAGAAGGACTAAATGCACAAACCTGCTATTTTTAAACATCCCATTGAGAGAGAGTCTGAAAATGTCGGCGTGCAGCCTTGTTTTGTGCATGATGAACAAGGTGCAGACTGATAAAGGAGGAAATACAGTGAGTGCTGGACAGAGCAGTGAGTGACAACAACCGCTCCCACATTTAAGGGTACTATTTGTGGTGGAAACACTAGGGTCTAGGTACCATGTCTGAAGGGTTGCTTTTGGTTCCAAGGATACCATATGAAAACGTTTGGTAGAAACAGAGCTTTTGTTAGCACCTACGAAAAGATTGCTGCTAACATATTGATGAATGCCAAAATACACGTACATTTTCTTCTGTTAACACTTAACACACAAATTCGGTTTTGCCAACTGGCTTTAAAGTCTGGCACTGTTCCTGGAGGCATGCCCGAGCCTAGCAACATTTCTTGCCACAAGATGATTTGTTAAAACAGCTGCCCCACCCACTCCACCCTCCACCAATCATGCCAATCCCATTCTTGTAAACACTCAGTTTCCACCAGGGCTGTTGGACTCTCTCACACACACACACACACACACACACACACACACACACACACACACACACACACACACACACACACAGCATCTGTAAATGAGCCCTTGCACCCAATAAATAATGATTACAGAAAAATCCAGAGCTCTCCAGTTTCCTTCTGAGCTTAATTAGCCATGGATTTGATCGACACTTAGGATAATACCTCATCAGCCAGGAGTGTAATTTGAGAACATGAAATCACCTCCAAGCCAATCAAAATCAAGGAGGATATTCAGGGATGTGCTGTATATAGATTGTTGTTTTTCTCCAACATCCCTCAAATCTGACAGCGTGGTTGTTACCCAATATTCATTGGTAAATATTTAATTTTCAGAGCATCAGAAATGTTGCTTTTTTTCTCCTTCTTCTTTTCCAGCTTTTATCAAGCTTTCATCCGCCCATTCTGATTTCTTTTTACTTACATGGTGGGTATTTTGTCTCGGAACGGAGCCCACTTTGTTCAGTTTGTTCTTTTGTTGATAAAATTTCTGAAAGTAGTGCAGGAAAATTGCTTCTTCTAATCCACCGGTGAGTTCCTGTGGTTTTTATCTCCATTTATATGTGTACGAGCTCTTTTGGTCTCTACTGAAGTGGGCAGGCTCTGTCTCTCTCTTTTTTTTTATTTTTTATTTTTCCTCCATGACCACTAACAGAAAATAGCCTTTTGAGGCCATACGTGAGGAGGGGACACCATTAGAGAGGTTGATAATTGCACAGCACTCTCGCTCTTCTACAGCATGTGGTCTTAGAAAAGCACTGCTAAAAACCTTAATAGCGCTGGATGATGGGAGCAAGACAGAGGAAGTAAAAAACACAAGACGGAAAAAAAAAAAAAAAACTTTATAAAAGATGTGTGATTTTTTCATTTAGCCAACTTTAACATTGAGTCACAGGCGTGTGCCGCCTGACAGTATCCTGAGAAAGGTGTTGAGAGCTGAGGCAGGCTTGAATTAAAGTTGAAAGGCCATAATTTCAGCATATAATAGCCCACCAGAGAAGTCGACATGTATACTGTAAAGCCTGCGACTGGCCAGAGGTGCTTGTTTAAAATGCTAATTGCCAGAACCGAGAACACTCTTCTTCTCTTCACGCTTCCCACTTCAATACCAAGAAATAAAACATGTTTTGTGTGTTTAGATTTCATCAGTTTAGATATATGTTTGGTGCAGCCTCTAGTCCATTACTGCCTGTATCATTAATAGAAATCTAGGATGTGTATTAATGGATTCTTTTCAGATTTAGAAAAAGGATTCAAATCTGATTTATTGCCGTACAAGGAATTTACTTTGACATTTTGGTGCATAGATTAGATACATGAATATAGAGTTAAGAAATAAAGCATTTTAAAAACACTATTTAGAAAAGATGTAAGTGTTTAAAATGAAGGAGCAAGACAGGAACAGGCAAATTATATTCTTGAGGATGTTCAAAGATTCACAGTGTTTAGAATACAAAGCACTGTGCAGGGATAAACACTCAAAGATGTGCGTTACAGCAGGCTGTTCTCATACACTGTTTCTACTTGCACTATAATTCTTGTAAAAGCCACATAATTGTGATCAAGGCGGCTGTGATGATGTGACCTAAGCCCCGCAGACTGTCCTCCCTCTTTAGATTAGAGCTAAGAAGGAAGCTAGGTCATATGGGGTGCACTCTAAATCGCATACTTTCTCTTTTTACTTTTAGTGTGTGCTGCAGCTGCCTTTTAAAAGTACATACTACTGACTCATAATATTATGCCCTGAACTTTGACCCTGTTGCTTTTATGTCTGTTACCTTGGAGATAAAAAGAAAAGCCACTCACTGAATTTGCCATAGAGATAGAGATTCTATGATATTATATTATATATATGGTAATATTTGATATTATATTTGCGACAGTGAAATTACATCTGCATCATTGTTATTTTTATAGTTATGTCCTGCTGTTGTTTGTGATATTTATGATTACTTTGTTTGGGGGGGCATATGGGTCCAAGTCAACACAGGACTTTGACTCCGGCAGCTTCGTCTCATTCCTGGGCGTCAAAATACACCACTTGGGTTGTGTCCCCTGCATCATTCCGGTGAGAGTGGCAACATCTTTTAGCGTCTGTATGAAAGGCACCGGGCCTTTACCCAACACCAATGAACACACATCCACATGATTGTTGGCCGTTAAGAGCAACAGACATAGCATAAAGGGCATGAAATTCGACTTAAGGAGGACGGTCGGGTGCACAGATGGTTCAACCAACTTTCTCATTTCACAGCTAAACAGTGTACTAAAATGTGTTTCTGAAGACATTTCAGGTGAGAAATAGGCAATGCAGTGACAGACTCTTGAGCCTAGTTTGTCCTTCCTCTCGCTGATCCCTCCTGCGTCAAGATACATTGCAAATGGCTTCTGCCAAAGCGTCAAAATATGACAAGAAGGGATGAGGTCATGCTGACCCAGGAGGGATTTAGGTAAACTAAACGTCAGCGTTGCCTGTGTTCACATGGTCCGTCATCATGTTGCATCCCATCTTTGATACATCAAGTACTAGGGGTGATAACGTCCAACCATGATTCTTTTCCTAAACCTAACCAAGGGGTGCTAATTCGTAGGATATCACACTGACTTTATTACAAGTATACGCTGGTTAATGTACGATATAGATAGATCTTAAGATGTCAATGTAATTTGTAATGTCTATCAGGGTGATCTTTTTTAATATACCTGACATATTTTGAAATTAAAAGAAGGCTTACTCGCTAGTATAACACCAAGGTGGTGGGTCAGTGATGGTCTGGGGTGGCATATCCTTGGAAGGTCGCACAGAACTCAAGGATGAAATCATCAGAGCGATTGTCAGACCTTACACTGGTGCAGCTGGCCCTGGGTTCCTCCTGGTGCAGGACAACGCCCGGTCTCATGTGGCCAGAGTGTGTAGGCAGTTCCTGGATGACGAAGGCAATGATGCCATAGTCTGGCCCTCTCGTCCCCCTTACCTAAATGCAATTGAGCACCTGTGGGAAGTTATGTACTGGTGCATCCGATGCCACAAAGTACCGCCATAGCCTGTCCGGGTCTGGGAGGAGATCCCCAGGACACCATCTGCCGAGTCATCAGGAGCATGCCCAGACATTGTTAGGAGTGCATACAGGCACACGGGGGCCTTACAAACTACTGAGTCACATTATGAGTTGGATCAGCCTGTGATTTCAGTTTTTTTACTTTGATTTTTGGTGTCACTTTGAATCCAGCCCTCTGTGGGTTGATGACTTCAGGTTCCACTGACCATTGCTACGTCATTTTGTTCCCAACAAATTATACAATGTACATCAGTACAGACTTTCAACTTGAATAATTCGTTCATCAAGATCTGATGTGAAATTTATGTGTTCCCTTAATTTTTTTGAGCAGTGGACTTGACATATTTTTGTTATACTGTATATATTATATATAATATAGTGTGCATACTCCCACTTGCTGGGACTGTCGGCTTAATACATGGTAAATTGCTTTAAGATCACCCTGGGCTGGTTGGATGGTTGGCCACACCTGTCACCGAAGAGCCTTATTAGCTCTATATTAGAGACTGGATCAAATTCCATCTAAGTAAATTTGTGGTTTGTGTGGTCTTTTCTACTTCAGCTAATAAACCAATATAACCTTGACATCTTATGATATATAATCAATGGCCATGAATCAGAAGTCTACATCGAGCCCCTGTTATTAAAGCTCACATTCAGACATTATCAGAGTGGTATTCAAGTCAGTGTTTTTGAAGACTTCTGATGCTCACACATATGCTAACATGGCATGGTGTGAGGCTGTTAGTCTGGGGAAATAATTAGCTAATTTCCATCCGTCTGTTTAATAATGGGGCTCATTTGGTCGGGCCAGATTAAGAACGAGGGGGAATACATCTCATTCTAAACAAAAGAGAGCTCATTGATACCAGTATTTTGAGTTTATATTAAGTTTGGGTCACGTATGAGAGACGACAAACTACACAGGGTTGCAAACTGGGAGCGGACACGTTTTGAGTGTACTTTTTCGTAACTTTAAATGATATTCTCAATGTCCCATGAATCTTGAACGGTTACACCCGTGGTTTAAGTCTGGACCAGGACATTTGTTGCTCGTTTCCTGTAATCTCTGAACTATTGGCTCTCTAATGAAGGCACAAAGCCACCATGTTGGTGAGGATTCTCAGTCATCCAGGTCATGGTAATCTCAAGTGCTATATCATAGGCAACTGGACTTGTTTGAGTTTCTTGAGGATGTTCATCCAAGAGGCATTTTCAGTTCTAAGGCACTGGTGTGGAGTCACAGGCTTTAAACCCTGTGTGCTCTTACAGAGTCATTAAGGTCTCGTGAGTTGTTGACCCACCCGGCCATCATTTGTGTCGCTAGGGTTAGATGGGTCCAGGTGTGATTGGGTGTTAGGTTGTCTGGGTAGGGTTCTCAAGACTGCATTGTAGGTGCATTGTAGTTACGATATAGCACTTAAGAGCACAAAGCCACCCAAAAAATATCACCTAAGAATGAAGTATAACGTAACAACTCAACGTTATGTCATGGTCACCAGTTTTAATAATTTCAGCTTTGTCATAAGTCTTGTTTGTCCATGGCATGGCAGATGGCTCTAAATACAACAATACCCATGAGCCTTGACTGCTGTTGCTAAGGAGGAGAAGCCAGTCAGAGGTCTGAATCAGAGCTGTAGAGGACTTCAAATGCTTTGTTCCGAACAAAGACGATGCCATGGCCACTGAATTCATCCAAAACTGACCCAGAATCCAAAAGTGAAATTACAATCAGCATACATAACTAGAAGCGTGCCTAGCTGAAATGCACCTTGGGAGTCATAGTTAAGCTTTTAACACCCACTTTTTAGGTAATTTTAATCTTTTTGGCATGACAAAATTGAAAAGCTGATAACAGAAGAACTGGAAGGTCAGAGTGCATGTACGAGGCTTAACTTGAAGGGTAACATTTTCTAGTTTTGGAAAATGTGCTTCTTTGGCATGTGGCTAAAATAAAACCTAAACCGCATCAGTTCAAACATGTCTCTTAAGATTTTTTTTGTTGCTGTTCCTCATCTATTATTAATCATACTTCAATAACAATAACTAAGATGTGCTTTATGCAGACCCCCTTCTCTACCTTCCACATCTTGTCAACCACACTTGTTTAAAGTTTCAGACCTCGAGATCCAACATTTTATCTTGGGTTTTTGTACACAAGGTGTAACCTTCAACTTTTTTTTTTTATCACACAACCAGATATTTTTTCACACAGCTGTTGATCTGTTGATACCTGTCCATCCAAGTACTGAAGCATCCAACTGTAAATCACCCAGTGTTGTCCATGAAGAAGATAAATTGGACTTCCGTAACTACAGGATGCCTGAAATACATCCTCCCACTTTGCAACTCTATTAGATTGGACAAAATAAAGTAATATGAATAGTGATAGTAATATGTGTTTTTACAGTGAAAACAACATATAAATTGTAAATTGTCATATTTTACCACCGTGGCAGCATCGTCATTACATAAGGTACAGGAAATGTTTTTGCTTTTATAGTGGTATTGTTACTATGTTCTTTTATGTGTATGTATGTATCCCTTGACCTTGTGCAATTTATAAAAATGTACAGGAAACATACACACATTCTACATGCGCTGTATACATGTCCAAATAATGCTAATAAAACCTGAAAAATACTGGCATATCTCACACATCTTAATTGTAAAATAAGCCCAAATTTGGAATATCCTAACAGATTATGCTGTTTACATGACACGTATCAAATTCAGAAATTCAGACTAATAGTGAAATCTTAGTCATTGATGTACAAATGATCACTTAGGGAGGTGAAGTACACCTTTTAGGGTGCTTTCACACCTGCCCTGTTTGGTTCGTTTCAATTGAACTCAAGTTTGTTTGCCCCCTCAGTGCGGTTCGTTTGGGCAGGTGTGAACACAGCAGTCACACTCAGGTGTGCATCAAAACAACCGGACTGAGACCTTCTTGAAGAGGTGGTCTTGGTCCGGCTACAAACGAACTCTGGTGCGGTTCATTTGTGGTGAGAACGTGTTCCGACCTGGATCTGAACCAACTGCAGTCACATGACACATTGTTTGGGTTAAACATGAGCATGTTACAGTCCTGGAGGATTATTAATGTGCGCCTCCTCCTGTACTGCCTTAATATGCACATTCAGCACATCCAATGCATCAAAACATTGTTTTCTAGTTGGAGCCGCGCCTCGTTTTCAAACTGTATGCTTTGACTCAAATGAACAATGACAGCAATATAGTCCACGATGAGCAGCGCTAAAATCAACCTGCGTAGTTGTCCCTCCATTGTGATATTAGAAAGTGTCACATTTATCTTGACAGTGTACTCTTCTTCAACGTTTTCTGTACTTCCTGGATTTTTCCCACATGGAAATTCTGACCAATCAAGAGCAGCTTTCTCACACAAGGCATTTGATCTGGTCCGCTTGTAAATGCTGCTATGGAACTTTGTAACAAAATCCGTCTCTGATTTAGACCAAAGCAAGACAACTCTAGGTCTGAAAGCACCCTTAAAAGTCGTTGTTTTCATGTCTGTTTTAATTATTGACATGTGAAGCATATTGTAACTATGTTTTGAAAAGCATTTCATTATCATTATTATTAATATTGACCGTATGAACACAGCCTCCCTCTTTCATTCCCTCAACCACGGTCTTGAAAAGGTTGGCACTGTGATCCAACTCTTTCGTGAGGTTTAAAAGTAGGTGTGTTTTTCCTTCTGACCAGAAATGTGGGCATTTCTTTTGGGCATGCATCTCTACCCTAGCCCTCAAACTGTTTGCTAATTGGTTTGTGTTCCACGCCATAAAACTGAAACACATATTGTACGTGCACTGTACACATGTCCAAAGAATGCTAATAAAACCCAAATAATATCAGCATATCCCACATGTCTTAATTGGGAAATGCTAAATTTGGAAAAAGCCCAAATTTGGAATATCCAGATGGACTGTGCCGTTAACATGATGCGTATCAAATTCAGAACACTGTCATATTCAGAATAATAGTGTGTGTATCATTGCTATACAGTGATCATTTGGAAGGGTATAGTATTCCTTTAAGTAAATGCAACTGAGCTGGCTCCTCCATCTCAAGTTTACAACACCTCCAATGGTAACGGTGATTACAGTTACCATCTGTATCTTACAAGAGTGTCTTGCAGGAAGTGCTTAAAAACTGTGGCTATTATGCACTCAGTACATTTTGCACTTATCACGATAAAAGACATTGTAATTACACATGTGCAGTAGCTGTGAAGGGCCGGGGAATTGTCCACGGCTGGCACATGACGGCGCGTTTAAGGCCCTGATGCTGTTAAGGTGAAGTGGCATAATGTTCTCTCTCTGTTTGTATGTGTGAGTGAGAGGAGAAGAATAGTGACAGAGAGTGAAAGCCCTCCCTGTGCTACAGTAGCTCTGTCAGCACGCTTTCCTTCACTACACACACCTCCCCTCTGCCTCTCTCCTCGCTTGGCACCATTACCTTACTGCAGATTTCAGCCCCTTACACACTGAATGTATTGCATCTGTGATTTAAGAGGGGAAAAATTTAATGGTGTGGGAAGCAGGGAGAGGTTGCTTTCTGTTTAATTCCACCCGGGCAGAGTCCAGCCAGCGCCAAGCAGGAGCAGCGTCAGGTTCAAAGCTCTCATAAAACAAAGTGAGAGACACCTGGATAAGGTTGTGATCGCCTATGCGGAGTTCATATCAATGCACAATAGCCCGGTGTCCCTCCAGTATCCAGCGCATTATCCCCCCTCTGTTTCCTCCCCACTCATCCTCTGCCTTTCTCACTCATTTCATTTCCTCTGCCTCCCTCTCTCATTTCCTCTTTCTCGTTTCCCTCTCGGGCTCTCTCCTCTTATTCCCCGTTTGCAGAGGCATTAACCAGACCATTAATGTGACGGCAATCTACATATGAAATGTAATTTGCAAGAAATTAATTTCTACCCTCCATCTGTACATTTGCTCTCGTCCTTAATTTGTTTTGGAGGAACAATTCCATTGGTCACCATCTGGGCGTTTGGAAAGAAGGAATAGAGATGTATCCGTTTAATGTTAACGGCATATGTGATTGGCTCGGTCTAAAAACAAACTAAAGAAAGGAAGAAATAAATAAAATCGCATTGAAGGAACGCAGATGTCATAATAAACATTTAAAGAGGGGTGAATGGAAGTGTCCCATTAACAACACAAACACCACTTCAAAACGAGGGGGAAAAAAATCACTGACAACAGATGCGCAACATAATATCAGGTTTAGGAAACTCATTTTGGGGGTGATAGAGAAGGCTGCTAACTCATTATGCATCTCGCCCACTTTAAAATCATCACAGTTGGTCCCCGCACCAATGGCTCCCCTCTGTTACAGGCTGGTGTTTACCAGTTTGCCGCGCCAACCTCGCAAACGAGAAAACATTCTCTGCTGTCCTACTATTGTGGCTCTGGCAGCGAGCGTTTGGAGGCGAGGGGGGAAGTGTGGGGATGGAAGAGCAGAGGAGGCACAGGGAGCAGAGGCACATGTCTTTGGCTCGTATCATCCAAACCCCAATTAAAGCGTTTCAATCAGCCACTAGGCAGCGTTCGGGCTGGGGTGGAGCCAAGTCAGTCTGGGGGACAAGACTTTGGAGAGGAGAGAGGGTGACCAGAAACAAGGCTGCATAACAACAAGAAAACAAACAAGAATGCGAGGCTTGTTACAGAGTAATCTGGGAAGTGGCAACGGTGAGCTATTTGTTGTGCACGATATTGCTTTATATCTTTTGATTACTGAAAACAGGGAAATACAAGGGCAAAAACAAAACTACACAGTACTTTAAAATTAAATTTGTTCTGAAACTAGAACTACAAATCTAAAACTTGGAACAAGTCTGAGTCACCAAACAGAGATAAAAGAGGAAGGATAATGTAAAATACAAGAACACCTTTACTCTGAATAGACGCAATGCAGTCTCATCCCAACTCGTCAAATATCGCCTCTTTGTCAGTGGACTTTCACGTCTAAATATGATGTGCTGGGTATCCACCTGCATCTGTTGTTGACGTTCTGGGACGACATGTCAATTTACGCTTGTTACATGCGTTGTCTGTCCATCCATCCATTTTCATCCGCTTATTTGAAGCCAGGTCTTTGGGGCAGCAGCCAAGCAAAGCAACCCAGACATCCGTCTCCCTGGCAACACTTTCCAGCTCCTCCTGGAGGACCCCAAGGCGTTCCAAGGCCAGATGAGATATGTAATCCCTCCAGCGTGTTCTGGGTCTGTCCAGGGGCCTCCTACCAGTTGGACTTGCCTGGAACATCTCTAACACGAGGCGATCAGATGCCTGAACCACCTCAACTGACCCTTCTCTATATATTGTGTCTTTTCACAATACACTTCCACATTTACAACGAATGTACAGTTTCTGCTCGTTACTTGCTTACAGTCTTTTTCAAATACACTTACAGTGTAGGTACAACACCTTGTTTTCACATGTATTTCCTCGTGCAACAAAAGCACGTGGCTAGGTTAAGAAAAGAACATCATGGTTTGGCTCCGCATTCATATGGGAAGCAAACACCTGCCTCCCAGGTGAAAGTCCAGGGTTTGGACCCATCCACCTTCTCTTTGCCCGTCTGCTCTTTACAGTACGTAACTGCCAGTGGTGTTACAAACTGACGCCATCCGGCAGCACGTTATATCACCCTGAAAGGCGCCTTTTTTGTCAATGCCTGACGCTAAAAACACTGACAAGCAGTGAAATTAGATGAGCTGGAAATGAGAACGGACTGGCAGACCAGTACAGAGACTCAGATAGCTGTTAGCTCTATTAGCTCGGATAGCTGTTAGCTCCATTAGCTCTGTTAGCTGTTAGCATCGTCAGCCAACACATCTCAGAACTCTGCTGCTGACAGGCTGCTAACAACTAACAGCTAACTAGCTTTCCTTCCAGTGATAACAGCACAGAGATGTGCCCTGTTATAAGCCATACCTTTACATTCATACAAAGCACCTAGTCCCATTGGTGTCCTGAGGTAGATCTCTGTTCATCCCAAACACATTTTCTATCATCACCTGGATGAAGGAACAACAGTAGTCTCAAGCCCTGGCTAACCACCGACGAGCACAGCTGGCTGTTTTAATGAATGTTGAACTAAAAGGAACAAATTAATCGGGATGTTCGTGGAACTCTAACGTTGCGTTCACGGCAATCGCAGTATGGGGACTTTTTTTTTATTTCACCTTTATTTAGCCAGGTAATCTCATTGAAATATATACTCTTATTCTCAAAAGAGACTTGATAAGACTTAGTGGCTACAGGGGGCCACCTACTGGTGACATTTGATTGTCACAGGGTAACTTTTTGTGGCCCCAGGCCATTAGGCCATGGTTGTCATCGACCCCTGGACCCAGGAACTGGAACCACCGACAAGATAAATCTATTGAATAGCAACAGGAATGACAGAAAAACAAGACCTACAAAGCCAAAAAATAAGTAATACGAGGGCCCAATAGCATGGTTGAGGGTACCTCTCTCTTTCTACCCAGGACCAACACAGGAAACAGTGTTAGAGGCACACGCAGGTGCAGCCACGGCCTTGAAACACATTTAACACTATGGCTTTGAAAGCATTTATATGTTCATGATGATACTGAGGGAGATTCTCTGTTCTCTGGCTTCTAGATTTGAGTCTCTGGGTGCAAATTGGCAATTTGAGGAAACTTCCATGCTAGTACAGCCCACTGGGTTTTATGGTTTGGGCTGATGTGTAGGTTGGAGTTAAGTGAGGAAATGAGAGCCACAGTGGCAGTCACAAGAAAGCACCCTCGCACGGACAGCCAGAAAAGCCAGCAAGTGAACGATACCTCTGCATTGCTTTGGGAAAATTGAATTCTTGTTGAAAAAGAAATGACTTACTTAATACTGGTGGATCTTTTTTTTCTACTTGGTAAATAATCTCCTTCCAAGCAAGTGTGCTCTAGGGCCCGGTGTTGGCCTGACTTAGCAGAGCACATAGAGCTCAATGGACCAAAGGCTGTTTATTAAAGTGTGAATGTCAAGATTCTTTCACATAAAACTCTAATAGACTTAATTTATTGCATCATAAATTACTTCAGCATTTGTTCTTCAGTTCCAGTGGTGTAGCTAAAAAATGATGGGCCCTGTGTGTATGAAGCCTTAATGGGCCCCCTTCCACTTTTACTGCATCCATGGTCACACCTGTATATGTAACAGAATCAGTAACACAACCCATGCATTTGCAGTGGTTATGTGGGTTATCACTTTGGGTGTCTTTTTTTCTCCTCAATATATTGCATTTGCTCTGTGGACCTTTTCGCGAAGACTTTGAAAAGACTCTTAAAAGAATGAAGTCTCACATCCTCTCATATCTACAGACAATCTGAGGTTTTAGTCACACATGACAGGAGTTTGCAAAGACTGGGGATCTTGCAGGGTCACCATTTTCAAGGCTAGAACTAGACTCATTCTGAGACATCTTCCTGTTCCTGGTGGAAATATTATGCCAAACTCCCTTAAAGAAATATGACATATGAAATAGTTCCTTACTCGTCGCAGAAACACAAGATAAAGGACGTCATATGTAGATGGTATTCGTATTAATTCTGCATCAATATAACCAAGAGGGAAACTGTATTTGCATACAGACTTTATGTTTTGGATTTCAATGCCTCAACTTGTGACCAGCCTCCGTCGGATAGCTGTGCTATTTTAGTGGGAGGAGACTGTGGGAATATGAGGCAAACTCTTTCAAAAATTAAGACTTCTCACTAAAATAAGTGCTGATTGGTGGACTAGATACACGTACAATACAACTCTGACTCTTGGTCACTCCAGAACTCCATCAGTTTTTTCTCCATTTTCAAGAGAGAACCCAGACTTGGTCATGTTCCTGTGTCATGTTCATGCATCGTTCTTGCACCTGGTTTGTGGCTTCCTATTTGGTGGCGGAGAGAGCGAGCCTATTGGTTGTTGATAGTGTTCACATCATAACTTTAGTAAATGTTAAACATATTTGAATTTATGGGAATGTCAACACAAGCAAAAGACCGACTTAAGACAGCTTGGACTAAGTTTTTTGACCACCTTTTGGGTGGAAGGCTGGCTGGCTGGCATGATGGATGGACGGATGGATATTCAAGTTTATCATCAAAACTAAATTTTACAAAGTGACACTTAAACACATCATGATAATATTAAATTTACCTTCTACCAACACTCATTTTTACTGAATATAGCTTGAATGCATCACAGCATAATTCAATGCAACCTTCGTTAGCTATTAGTTCCGGCCACCTGCTTTTAACTGCTAACATTAACTTATTAGGTCTTATGTAAATATGTATGTTTGGGGAGACCGACTGTTAATTGAGTTGTGGAGAAGGGGTAGGTTTAAATAAGCTATGCTTTATCCTATTCCTTTTCGGACATGTCGAGTTCATATATTGTTGTTTTGATTATCCTCATTTGTTTTGGTTTGTTTATTTTTCAGTTTACTTTCTTGTGTTGCTCGCACATGTTCTAAATAAAAAGAAAAAAGCAAAAGCAAAGTAACTAGCTCCCCTCCTGCTGACGCCAACACAGATTTGTTGTTCACAATGTGGCATCAGAGGTCCGTCCCCTGAGGTGCCAATAGCATAGACTGTAAAAAAACAAAAAGGACGTAGCTACCATGACGTCACCCATTGGTTTGTGGACTCCCGTCCTGAAGCCATGAGCTCAGCATTTTAGTCGTCGCCATCTTGGATTTCTGGAGCCAAAAGTGAAAACATATTTGGGTGAGAGGCTGATGCTGAGAAGAAAGGGTTGGACCTGACTAAGATGCCCAGGATACATTAGCCGACAAGAGTTCACGAGTTCATGTGACAGCAGTCTGAGTTCACAGCTTCAAGGTGAATCAGAAAGCGTTTGTTTGGTTCACGCCAGAGTTTTAGTCCGGTTTTTACACCAGCTCAGACAGACTGCACCAAGGGGATAAACACTTAAGGATACAGTTCAACCAGACTAAACAAGGTGTGTGTGAACGTGCCCTTAGTGTTACCCTCTGAGGGATACAGTGGATGATCAGGATTGATCCTCTTAGACAGTGCATTAGGGATTTATAACAGTCTATATAAAACATATTGCATCAAAGTGTGAGACAGAAAGGTCGAGCTCCACCTGGATGATGAACCCCATAACATTAACCAACAACAACAACAACAGCACAAAGCATGGTTAAAGCACTGCATAGAGGTTGTCATTCCCAGAACAGTCATAAAATTAGACTGAAGTATCCAAAGCACCGCTGGGATCACACAGGTTCATTCTGTTTCAGGGTTTTATTTTGCTTCGGGGTTAGGGCAGTGGACACAGCACAAAGGGAGCGGATTGAAATATTGTATGCAGTTCTCCTTCTACCTTATTTATTCCCTTTCCTTTTTCTTTCTCTTCTCACTACATCAGCGCGCACCTCCAGAATGTACAAATTTGCATCTCTGGCCTCCCGGGAGTTACGTTTGGAAAGGCCCCACGGGGGGAGCGAGTGAAAGAGCAGCAGAAAAAGGCAGGTAGACATGAGGGGGAGGCACACATGCTCACGTGCACCTGCGGTGTTTGATGAATGACGAGGATAATGACTGATGATATCTAGGAGGCCTGGGGGAGAACACCTGAGTGGCTCTATCAAACACACACACACACACACACACACACACACACACACACACACACACACACACACTGAGGCGTGCATCTACACAGCCCTGTGGCTTAGACATGGTCATTGCCATGATAAGACAGTGTGAGGTGTTAGATGGACCTGATCGCAGTTATTGGCTTTGTTTATCAGTCCAAAAAACTCAACAATTACATCCCCAGGTGCTGAGATTTCCGGCTTTTCACATTCACTAACTGGTTCATACTCTTGTTTGGAACAAAATATCCCAGCTGTTGGTATTTCGGTTAGTCTCACATCACTGCGAACTCTCTTATAAAGAAGAATAACTAGTAAATAAAGCTGCATGCAGTGATAAACGGGCCCTCGCACCTTCGCGCATGTCAGGGTTGGGGTGCCGGTTGATGCGGGGGTACATTTCCATGACTGTCAGACACTGCTGTTCAACTTACAATGTTTCGTGCGCTGGAAATGACATACTACAAGTTATGTACCCCTTCCTGCGTCCATTATATGGCACTAGATACTAGGGGTGTAACGATCCATCGATCTGGATCGATACATCGATTTAATGGTCAACGATCCAATCACATCGATGCAAAGTGGAAACATCGATCATATCTTCATCTTTAGCATAGGCTTTTATTTTGAAGGTTTGTGTCACTGTCAAACAGCGGCAGGCAGATGGTAAGCAGCCAAGAGAAAGACGATGAGGATAACGTTATTTACTCGGGAATAAATCAGCATAACGGAAATATTTTGGATTTTGGAGTATCTCACTCCGCTAGCTTCTGGCTTTAGCAACATTAGCCGCTCTGTTTTAACAATGTTCGTCTGAAAAACCGTGCATGCAGGCTGAAATTCAACCGAGCTGTTCTGTCGGGAGATGCAGTGACTTAAACCAACGGTGAGTAAGATAAATATTACTGTTCTGTGTCATTTGTTAAGCTATGAGAAGAGGAAAAATGTCCGCTAGCTGCTAGGCTAATTAATGCAATGGAAACATGCCAAAGCAAAAAACAACTGACAGGTCTCTGAGCCTTGACAGTTATTACTGAGCTGAATGTTACACTTTTTCTTGAATGGTCCTGTTGTTAATCTGTTTTATGGCTGTTGGGAGAAGTTTTCCTTCAGGGCTTTAAGCCAGATATCCCTGAAGTTTGATGAAAAACATGATGGTTTTTTTCTTCCAGAAAGGTTTCTCTGTCAGAAAGCCCTTTGTGTCAGTGGAGTCAGTTTAAAGTGCACTTTACTGAACTTATTATTTATGTGTTTATGTGTTTTATGGCCACAAGTAAAAAAGAAAGGGGTGTCAGCTTCTTCTGTGACAGACTGTGTTAAATGGGCATTTAATATCGCCTAATATCGATCGCAGACTCCTGAATCATATTGAATCGAAATTGTATCGTGGCACACTTTGTTATATCGGAAAATATCATATCGTTGTTCATAGTATTGATATGATATCGTATCATGATGAAACTGGTGATTTACACCCCTACTAGATACACATGCTAATTATATGACATGCTGCTGAAAACTCAGTTGTAAATGTACATTTTATGAAAATAAGACGATTTATGTCATAAAGCCGACTTCCTGTTGCCAGTAGGTGGTGCTTTGAATTTGAGTCGATATAGGCATATAGATATCTTCAGGCCTGGTTTCTTATCTAGCATCTTCAATTTGGAGCAGTCTATGTCACGTGTTTTTGAGTTTAGTAAGGGCATTAAAAATGTGTTCAAAGGCTTAAAGTAAATAGGGGGCGCTATAGAGTGGACATGCCGCACCCCAAGTCCACTTGCACCACCAAATTGACATAATTACTAGTTTGAATATGGATCTTAAGTTTTGTGAGTTTTTGCTCATCCTAAAGTCCTCAAACCTGTTTGTAATGTGAAAATTAACCCATGAAATCCAAGATGGCTGCCTTCCTGTTGGGAAGAGAATTTTAGAAAAATTTTATACAGTCTTGAAGATGATGATCCATTAAAATTTTGTGAGCATCAAAGGAAGTTCTCCATGATCCCGGTGTGTATTTCTGTGGAGCTTGTTTGCCACGCCTGAGCGTAATGACTGCAGAACTTGCATTTTTTGCCAGGTCTGATGTGTGTGCTGACTCTTGTGAGTTTTCAAGCACCCTAAACCAGTGAAAAACAAGATTGAGCAAATATAAGAGAAAAAAATCATTATAATCTCTGCATAAACAGTAGGTTCCTGTTGGGCTCTGGCACTTTCATGCCTGAGCCCTAATTAAATTGAAGTGTATCTGGATGGGGACTGCACATTGTTCCAATGGCCAAAAATTCTATAGCCTTAAAATTCTGAAGCCCCTTCGTCTAATTGGATTGAAAGCCCACTTCTCAGACAGCCCATAATCCCCCAAAACAAACGACCATTGCTCCAAAGTCCCTTTTCTCTGAAAATACATACTCCATACAGTTAGACAACCAAATTGCTAGAAAAAGTGTTCACAATGTACATTTTTATAAACCATGGATACGTTACATTTGTCATCAACGTTAGGGTGAATGTGTAGTTAGATCCTGGCACAAAAACCACTTGGTTATGGTCAGGAAAAGGTCATGTTTGCCTTAAAACCCCAGTGTATTGTGGCACAAGAGTCGCCTGGAAAAGCAGGTGAAACACACTCAGGTTTGGTAGCCTAAATACAACTGGGAAATGTCACGAAGGGTGGGTAAAAATGTCACTGGGAAGCTCAATCTAACTGCAGGGAGAAACAGGACTTTGGTATAATGGGCTGTCCCTGGAAAAGCCCAGACAGGTCGGTGAGACAAACCCAGGTGCGGTGGCTCTAACCCTGCTGGGAAACTGGAAATAACTGCAGGGAGTGTGTATTTTTGGAGAAATGAGACTTTGGAATACCAGGGGTTTGTTTTGGGGATAAAGGGCTGTTGGAGAAATGGGCTTCTGGTCCAAGGGGACACTTTTTGGACTAAAGGGTCTACGGAATTTTCGGTCGTCGGAACAATGGCATGGCACCATCTGGATACCATTTTTGTTGAAGGACACGCACACGTCCTTTCAAAGGAGAAAGTTCAGGTGTGATAGCGTCCCTGACCTCTAACACTCCCATACAATACAGACCAAAAAGTTTCAAGTGTTATACTTAATGAACTTTCAGATTGAGTTATCAAAGCGGACCACCATCGTGATGGACAGATAGATTCTTGAAAATGCAATGTACAAAGTGCTCAATCAGTGTTCATATTGGTGATTAAAGTGACGTTACATGACTCGTATGAGTCAATCTGCGGGTGGTTAATAGAGATTCTAAGAATTCATTTATAGATAGCTGGAAAACGGTTTTGAAAATGTGGCCCATATTGAGACTAAAACCAATCACAGCCTACCCAATTACAGTCATTACAGCTGAAAGGAACAGATGAGTAGAATAAATGTACGCATGAGTTTAAACTTGTATTAAATAAGCCATAAACGTTACTTCTCATTACTGCTTAGTGTCTTACAATTTTTTACAGTACAGCCTCTTTTTGTGTGCACAGATTGGCGAAGAGAAGGAGCCAGATGTCCTCTAAATCCATGCACAGAATGAAAACATTAATGTGGCTTTAAATGCTAAATGCTGACCAGAGAGTTATTCAAGTGTGAGATATTCAAATGAGTGTCACATTTGAATTGCTTACATGTAGTGGAAATACTGCAGTGTGAATGCCTTTTAGATTGGCTTAAAGCCCCTTTAATCTCAATAGTTCAACAGATGACCAGTGTTGAGATTGCCTGCACTGTTTAGGTGTCAGTCAAGGCATTTTGTCCCCACTGTATTTGCAAATAAATAGCCCATATATATGACCTCATCACTAGACATTTAAAGTTTGAATTCAGTTTTATTTTGGGAATACACGGACTCCCTTAACTCATTTGGAGCGACACAGAATCAGTGAGTATTTACAACAGAAATACAGCTGAATATTTAACTTGTTACAAGCGGTTTATTTTCTCTTTTTTTAAAAATATAAAATAGGATAGACACTGCATTTTTATGTTGTTTAGTTTTTTAAATTCTATAGGACTGTGGTAAAGGTTTCAAAACAGTATAAAAAGACAAAAACAGAGCATAAACAAATATGCAATAAGAAGTTTAATAACTTAGCCTATTAAGGAAGTTCTGTATTCATCACCATAACCTCATTAACAAATACCTTAACTACCCCAAATCTGTAATAACTGATTCTTTTGGCTACTTTGGGGTCAAGCCTTTTGAAATATACATAATTCGCTCTCTGATATCTATTGTAATTGCTGTGAAAACAGCAATGATGTCAACACAGATTTGTTGGTCACAATGTCGCATTATCAGGGAAACCATGGGGTCCATCCCCTGAAGCGTCGATAACAGACTGTAAAAGAAATGGACGTGGCTACTGTGACATCAGCCTTTGGCTTGTGGACTGTCATTTAAAAGCCTTGAGTTCAGCGTTTCAGACGTAGCCATCTTGGATTTTTGGAGCCAGAAGCGACCATCTGTGTGTTCTAATCCCCATACTACTAATATATAGTATGCCAGAAAAAGATTTAGCATGTCCCAATACATAGTATGTTAAATGCAGTGTGCCAAAAATGCCAGAATGTTCTACTACATCCGGTCCGATCTGCAGTTTGCAGGCCAGAATGCTTTTCTGGCTATTCTGACCCACAATCCTCTGCGCAGGGGACGATATGTCCCATCAACTGAGCCGCAAACAGCTTGGAAGCTGATTGACAGTTGTCAGAGGTCGCAATGATGAAGGACATTCAAGTAACTGTCTAATAGTAGTAATATTGATTAAGAGAGCAAAATAATATCACAAACAACAGGACATAACTATAAAAATAACGACAGAGAACTGCAGATGTAACTTAACTGTCGCAAATGTAATCCATTTGAATCTACAATGTTGCACACATTGCAGAGTAACAACAGCAGAGCCCACCGGTTGATCTGTCTTTGGAGAACTCAGTGAGTGGCGTTCGTTGTCTCTTCATGGTAGTGGATATAAAAGCAAGAGGGTCAAAGTTCAGGGTGTAATGTTTTGAGAAAGTAGTGTCCTGATTGTGTGCATACTGCATGCCACAGTAGGTACTTTTTAAGGGCAGCTGCAGTACCTAGTGAAAGTAAAAAGAAAAAGTGTGCGACTGGGCAAGAGGCTGACGCTGAGGAGGAGCGAGGGGTGGATCTGAGTAAGAAGCAGAGGATACACTGGCCGACAGCCTGTCACTCCAAGTGGCCCGGCCTTAATTAGACGTAATTCTAAGCCTTAATAAAATGTATAAAGGATGAGTTGTATAAAAAAAAATTAAAAAAAATCACGCCCTGTACAGTTTTGACATGAAAGGGAAATAAGTTCCAGAGACCAAAACTGTTAAGATCAGCAGTTTAACATGGGGGTCTATGGGGACCGACTTACTTCTGGAGCTGGCTTTTAGAGGCCATTCAAGGAACTTTTTGGCACTCTGGGGCCGAAAAATGAAGCCAACATAGAAGGCTGCTACTTGGTCTGCATCCTTTTGTCCCGAAGGGAAAGATCTTTGTTCATCCCAGACATGTTTACTCTTGTCCCAGGGAAGACGAGACGCTGTTAGTCTCGAGTCCTGTATTTTAGCCTCCGAAAAATTTAAGTGACACAACAAAAAATATCGGCCACCATTATGGGTGAACATCATCTTAGGTTCCAACAGGGCCGATGCGAGTCAACAAGGCAAATATTGGCTGAACATTGGTAGCAGCCAATATTTGCCTTGTTCAGCATTCCTAAACTTTGCTTATTTACACATCCAGCAGGAAAAATAGATTTATTAAAGTTGAGTTTCTGGCTACCTGATGAATGTGAGTCCAATATTCACTCTCATTTGAGCTCTGTTTTTTGTCTCCATCGACTATTTAGCTGCTAAATGCTCTATGGTGTTGATCAGCTAGTTGCTAACTGTGTCTATCTGTTTGGTGCTGAGCGGTGGGTTTTTAGAGCTTTTGGGATAAAAACAAGACGAAGAGAGCGATGAGAGTGAACCAAAACAGTAAAGTTACGGGCCAAACAGCTAAACAATGAGCTGAAAGTCACTTTAAAGCTCTGTGAAGCCAAGAGGAATAAATTCACACAGACCCATTGTTACCATTAAAATATCTCCACTGATTTTATTCTAGTTTTTGTATGTTTAGAGTTCTCCCAGTTTGAAAAGCTGTAGCATGCTATGACAGATAAGTGCAACTGTGTCTGTGATTAAGTTAAAGTGCACTGGCACTACTCAGATAATAAAGACACTAAATGTCCCAGAAGTGGGTGTGTTACAATCGCAATAACATTAAAATCGCAGATTGGAGGCAATAAAGAAAAACAGCAATCTTGATTTCCCGGGGTTTCATGCATTTAAAGCACATTCTTACACCACCCCTGACCCCTTATCTCGCCCGCACTGCACCATCATTACAATCAGTGTAATCCCACGTCTCATTTGACTGCAAGCCATGCACCAAAGACAATTAATTCCAGTTAGCGTAAAGTATGTTTCGTGACATATGCGTCTGAGTGAAAACACATGCAGGACGCAGAGACATTTGCATTGGGTTTTGCTCATTATCTGCTCGCTTCTGTACAGTCGAATTACATCAGCGCGCGAGTTGGTTTGCATTTGCATTTTGTGATTGTATCCTCAGGAGGGAGAAAGCCTTTGATATGGTTTTGATTATGATTTGCTGAGTACACACTAAACATTTCGTGATTCAGTCGCTCCTCTCTCTGTACATCCAAAGCACAGTCGCTCATGTTTGTTTGATGCACATTTATCTATTTGATCAAATCCTTTTATTTTATTAGAGTCATTCCACTTAGAGCAAACACTGCCATTTCAACATTTTTACCCAGGCAGTAATGTTTCCTTCCTGCTCTCTCTCCAGGCAGTGATGGATTTCACTGTTTACTGATGTTCTTTTTCTCAATTATTGGAGGAACTGAAGATTTGAGGTCACAATCCATAAGTTGAAACGTATTTTATGTAGGGCCTTTTTCAATGACAAGAGTAAGTGTTTCTGCAGATCCCTTTGGATGGAAGGGAACTACAAAACTGCACCAACTACCAGAGAAGAAAAACTACACTAAGGTCCTGATCACAGAGAAAGTGTTTTAGCAGCTGTAGGTGGCTTTTTGTAATTGTTTTGAAAGAGAATGATGCTTTTTTTTTTTTTTTGCCAGAGCGCTCTGAAGCCCCACGTCATTTTTTTCCCCCATTGTCTATTCCCATGATTTGAGGCGGGCCTTCTATAGTTGGTAAACAATAGAGGAGAAAATGGTGGTAGAGGTTACTGGACACCCAGAGCGACATGGCCAGGAGATAGAGAGCAGGTTGTCAAACTGCCCCCGAGTCATCCTAAAATATGCCTGGAAACAACCATCATGGAGGAGAAGCTCCTGGACCAAGAGGTGGTACTCCCCATGACCCTCTCACCCTCTTTTTTAGGGTCTCATGTACCCACACAGATCTCCATTTTAAACTATTTGCTGACAGCCTCTCACAGTAGAAGCACTGAGTGCTTCACATGAAAATAGACGAATGTAACAGAACGATATATAAAATCAGAATTGTAAAACTATATATCATAAAAACAAGTAGTTGCAGCAGCGTGAAGCATAAATAGAAAGTAAAAGGTTAAAAAGAAAGATGGTCAGACCAGTATCAGGAAAGTCAGAGCTAGTTAAAAGCTGCAGTGAACAGATCCGTTTCTTGCTTTCAAGCAAGCTACCTTCCCTGATATCTACAGGTAGTGTGTTCCATAGCTTTGGTGCGTAATTGACAAAGGCTGCATTCCGGATCTTCTTCCGGCTGTTGCTGGGAACCTCCAATAAACCAGCAGCAGATGATCGCAGTGTTCTTGGAGGCAGATAGTTAACAAGGGAGTTAGCAATGTAGCTTGCTCCCAGCCCATGTAGGGCTTTGTATACAAGGAGGAGGAGCCTAAAATCAATTCTAAATGTAACAGGAAGTCAGTGCAGAGCAGCTCAGACTGGCCTGATGTGCTCTCTCCTCTTGGTTCTGGTACATAGCTGAGCTGCAGCGTTTTGAATGAGCTGAAGTCTCTCAGTCGTGTTTTTGGGAGGCCAGTAAAAAGTGCGTAACAGTCGTCGACTCAGTTCGAAAAAAAAAGGCATCTTTTTCATTTAGAAATGGTCGTTCCTTAGCGATGTTTCTGAGGTGGGAAAATTATGTTCTTGTTACCTTGTTAATGTGGGACTTGAAGCTTGGATCTGAATCAAGGATCACAGCAAGACTTGAAACTTCAGATTTAATTCATGGAGTAAGTCACGTTGGGGGAAGTCCCTGTGTTTTGTGACCCATCCACCAACCTAATCTGCATCCTTAAGGGACGACTTCCTCCTTTATTCATGTCAGTGAAACAGTCATCTCAGCCTTCCAGAATATGTGGGTTATACATGAATTTCTGGCCTATGATTACGAGCCATATGTATGATAACGTATGAATTTTGGTGCATCCCTTTTCATAGGAAAACAGAAAAACAGTGCATGAGAACAGCCTGTATAAGAAGCCCTACTAATACACTGTGTGGCATATTCCTCTTTGCAATCAACATGTGTCGTGTTAGTGTAGTTCATTGAGTGTCAACAGACAACCCACTGAACCAGCGTCACTCTCTTGCCACCTCTCTGCAACGCTGCCGAACTGTGTCTGTAGCTTTGTGTCTTGCTCCTTGTTATCTCTGAAGCCACATGTTTGGAACTCAGCTCCCATCGTCCAGGGAGAAAAAAAAAATAACAGCCAAACTGTCACAGCACAATTGGAAATCTAGTACTGAAAACAATGAATAAGCAATCGCCGCCGCACTTTTGTTGCCCTAAGTTTACTTTGAAGGTGGAAAATAAAATGAATTAGAGCAACATTTGCGCCGAGGTCCACTTTGCAGGGGGGGAATAATGAAAACACTATAGGCTCCCAGTGACACGAGTAACTAAGTTAAAACCTGAAGTGGGTAAACCTTGAGATGCTATTATCTGCTGGGTGTTCAGGTGAGATTGCTTTATCTCAATTTGTCAGGTCAGAATTCCAAGAATTCCTAAATTAAATTCTATGTCTGTGCGGCGCGATACAGACTTTATTTTCGTGAGCGCACTTTTATCATGATGGATTTGCTTAACAAAGACTCCCAGCTCTCGCTGCAGGCCGAGCAGCAGTGGGGGGAACTGGAATCATGTAAAGGGAACGGGGATTTGCTGGTATGATTTGTGCGTTTGTTTGGCTTTTCCCTGGAAGGTAATTAAAGCCTGACATGAGCGCACGAGAAAAATCTCAGCCAATCACTCCTGTGTGTGTGTGTGTGATGTGATGTGTGTCGGCCAGCGCTCGCATTCCTAATTACACTTTAACTGTGTCTCTTTTGGAATATAATAAAAGCAAAACACTTTTGGTGCCACTCAGCCACAGTCGGCGACGGCGGACGTGCTGGCAGGAACAACCCCACTGATGGACGTCTTTAATTAGCAAGCCCCGACACTGGGAGAGGAGTTTTTTTTTCCCACCATTTCATTCATTCTGAACTGCTGCTGATTGGGTCAACTCTATTTCAGCGCTGTCCCAAATCTGCTAAGGGCCCGTTTAATGTTCTTAAAGTCACGCAAAATAACATGAGCGTGACAGAGAGGAATGTGTGATGGGCTTACAACTCTGAAGAAGGGGAGTTTTTCTTAATTTGGTTCAACATTTTTTTACTTTATTCTGATTTAATCTGACCTCAAGGGTTTCTTAGTCGGTACAATTATTGCTCTTTAACATTCGTTTCTTACTCTAAACGGCTTTTAGTTCAAAGAGAATATGTCCTTGGATCTTGTTTGGTGCTGCTTTGCTTCATTACTTGTCCACACACACTGTGGTTGATATATACACACGGCACACCAGTCCATCTTAAACACACAGAATACAACGACGCTTTACACTGCTCTCATCCTGCCAGCATTGACAACTCATTAGACGGAGGGATTTTCAGCGTTTTCATAGTAACAGCGCTTAAATTCCTGGGTTTTCCTGGTCCCCCCTTATCCCCACACGCCGGCAAATTTGGCACGGGCAAAGGGGAAGGAAACGGCGGGTTTTAGGGGGGAAAAAAATCTTATTAAACAAATTCTCTAAAGCATTGAGACCAACTGGTGTGGAGTGCGCTGATAACAGCTGGCCATTTTGGAGTGTCACCTCGCTTGGCAGCTGCACCAGCGGAGAGAGAGGGAGAAAATGTTTTAATGGCTCTGGCCCACAGATTTGAACACTGTTATTTTGGCAACTTTTTAATTATCTCCAAATGAATGGATTGATAGGAGCAGTCGTAACGAGACAGAGATAGGGGAACATTCTGTTGTGGCAGTGTTTTCCCCATTTTGGTCGTCTCTCATGCAAAGATGTTTTAGCAAGATGGCCTCTAGACTAAATTGTTTGAAAGTTTTCGAGGGCAACTTTGCTAATGAGAAATTTAATCACATGCTTTGGGGGAATTTTAGCTTTATGTGATGGACAAAAACTTGAAGCTAAAGACACAGATGGGAATTCATCATACACAACCACCACTGAGTATATTGCCCACCTCCTAGTGGAAATATCAAAAAGCAATTACTTAATTTGAAAGTTGCTTTCCAGTTATTTTGTATAACAAACACTCCCTGTTCTTCAATCAGCAAATGTTTTATGGATAAAAAGGTTTAGTTCTCTCAGCACTGTTTTGATCAGTTTAAGACTGTTCAAGTAGCAGGGCTTCCATTCAAAGGCAAAATGAGTGAAATTAAAATTTGTCCAAAGTAAAATCAGAGTACAAACAGAACAGAATGATGTCCTGCCATCACCACATGTCCCCACAATTTCCACATTCAGACATGACAGATTTCTTCTTTCATTTCTTAGATGTACAATTAAAGCCACACTTCAAAGCTCACTAATTTTTTTAAAACTAGAAGGCACAAAATAAGTCATGGACAGAGTGGTGATCAGGCTTCTCTCTGAAGGTCCATTGTGGTGAGAATTCCAAGCATATTAGTCACTACATATGTACTTCTTTTGCTTCAAGTCAAAGCAACATCTGTTATTCAAGAAAATATGTGAAAGGTCAAGATGCCTAGCAGATATTTTAGTGTCAGAAATTTCAACATAAATCCTCTTCAACAAAGTCATAAAAACTGCATAAATAGAACCAGAAACAGTCTACTCCCTTAATTTAAAAAAAAAAAAAATGTGGCTAGTTAAATTTAGAGTTGGGACCAATCCAATATTCTGTATTGGGTTCCAATACTGATATAATTCACTCATTGGGTTTTGGATTGATGTCACCAATACATGTATTGATCCAGGTTCTGTCGTCTGATGATGGCTATGTTTTCTCGCCAAGCAGTTCGAGTAGTTCAGAGAGTCCCCACAGATTTAAAGAGGTATGCAGGCAGAGTGTCGTTTATCATCTGAAAGATCTGACAGTGATCCAAATCAAGTTCAAATGAACAATGGTTTGCCCATCCATCCATCTGTCTGTCCGTCCATCTAAGCAAAGCACCATAGACTCGCTATTCTCAGTAACGCTTTCCAGCTTTTCCTGAAGGACCCCAAGGCCAGACAAGATATGTGTGATATCCCTCCAGTTTGTTCTGCATCTACACCAAGGCCTCCAACCGGTTGGACATGCCTGGAAGGAGGCAGTCAGGAGCAATCCTGATCAGATGCCTGAACCACCTCAACTGACCCCTTTCATTGTGAAGGAGCAGCGGATCTACTCGAATGTCCAGGCTCCTTACCCATCTCTAAGGCTGAGCCCAGCCACCCCATGGAGGAAACACTTCTTTATCCGCAATCTCATTCTTTCCTCCAGAGCTCATGACCATAGGTGAGGGTTGGGACGTAGATGGACCAGTAAACCGCAAGTTTTGCCTTCCAGCTCAGCTCCTTCTTCATCATGACGGTCTAGCACCTGCATCACTGCAGAGGCTGCAACAAACTGCCTATTCCTTTCCGATTGCATTTAAAACGTGCATTGACAAAGTCCTTTCAGTCTTGTTAAGGTGGCTGCAAAGAAACTAATTAAATACTCTAGAATCTCTAGCATGGAGGTTGGGTGGCTGCACCAGGCCTAGAACATACTGGGTCAAGGACAATCCGACCCTGGGGCCCACAGACAACACATACAACCTTTCTAGGGTTACAGTCTTTGGGCTTAAAACTGGCCTGGTCTCATTCCTAGGGTGGCAAATACCGCCACGGTGTCACACCCCGCATCGTGTGATATAAACACCAGGGCACCCTTTAGCGTCTTTATGAGATGCAACAGGCTTTCAACTAAGTCTGATGTAAACCCACCCATGGCATTATTTGACACTGAGAGCGACTGACGTAGTGTAAAGAGCGCAAAAGTCCATATAGAGTGAGGAGAAAGGGAGGTGGATGGGTCAAATAAGACCAGACCTTCACCTAGAAGATAAAGGTTTGTGTCCTATGTGAAACCAAGTTAATGTTGTTTTACGATGACATCATGCAATTTTGTATAGCTGTCACACACTGACATCACTCATGTAACTTATTTCTATCACATTATGTTATTGGTACTTGACAAACTGACTCTTTCTCAAGCTAACTTAATAGTTTTGCAGCCAGAACCTACCACGGCTGTATCACAACCTTAACCACGTGTAAAAATGTGTTTTAGCTCACCATCACAGTGACGGCCTTTTGGCCCTTTAAACGAAAGGTGAGGGACACGTGCGGTACTCTCAATGATTCATTTAGATACTCAGCATGGTAACCATAGCAACGGCTCAACACTTGTTGTTTTTAACTTATTTGATAAGGTTTATTTGAGTGTAAATATTTATTCTTCCACAGGGTTCTTGCACTTTTATTTGTTATATTTACTCTGAAAACCGTATAAAAGAGATGTTTTCAATTTGCTATTGCACTCTTTGAAATTCTCTGATAACTTCTGAACTCATGTATACAAAGCAATTTAGGCTACTAGTAGATGACAATGAATTACTATCCACTTGATCTATTGGACTTTTTCAAAACATTAGGAGTTCTTAGCAAGACGCCACAGCAATTTACACTCCTGCACCTGTTTGTATGTGAAGCCTACTTAGTTTGAATAAATTGCTTTGGAATACAGTTAAATTTAATGAAAAATTAAAATGCAAATTGTATGCAAAAAGAGATCTGGTATCGATATCAGTATCAGCAGATATTCAAATTCAGTTATCAGAATCAAAACTGAAAAAAGGGGGTCTGTGCCTCTCTAATCAAATTTAGTTTTTACTGAACTAAACAAAAGTATCCCCTGCTGTGAGGCTGTAATGGATCGACCCAGGCCAATGGAAAAATCCTGAAAGGAAGTCCACTGGCACCAGCATGCAGTGTGAAAGTCTGGCCAGATCCATTTGTTCTAGCAGTGATGTTTATTGTGTGATCATTAGTGAAATGGACATGATACGTTGTGGGCAGACTAGGGGAACTTGCTTCTGTAGCAAAGCCTTTGGAATGTGACAAAGCATAACAAAATTCCAGCAAGATCGAGCCAAGCGCGAATAAAGGCACCGCGTTTACATTTGGAGGGATGGCGTCGTTCGCCAGGTCTGTCCGAGATTTCATTTTTGGTTCAAATTTTACTGGGTTCTGGCTCTGATTTGAAACAGTGGGACATGGCTGGTTGTTGATTTTGAGTCTCAGATATGCATGTCTGTTTTTTTTTTTTTTTTTGTCTCATTGTAGAAAAAAAAAACAGGAGGATTAGGTACTGACTGCTTCATATGTAATTAAACATTTACCCAAAGGAAACAACAACTTTAGACAGTAAGTTTAAGATTACATTAAAGATGAGGGATGTCCTGATTAAGGTTTTAAGTTCCTGATCCCGATTTGAGTCCTGTAATACTGGATCTCTGGATATCTTTTAGGGGGCTCATAAAATAGTCTAACCCTAACCTCGACAATCACAGCCACAAGGCAGCACTGTGCACTGCTGTGGACTAATCATTCATCTGTAGTTTAAGTACAGTGCAGTCATAAAGTAGAGGCAATGCATCAAAAACAGCAGCAGCTGGAGCGCTGTGAGTAGCTGTTAATGGCAAGTCATAGCTGTGAGTTGAGATGGCCTTCTAATAATTGAAGGCGGACATAACTTTGTTCGAACAAATCTGTGTTCAACAACAACAACCAATCATTTTCTGAATTACATCATTTAAAAAAAAAAAACAGAAATAAGAGAAGGAAAGACTCCCCTAGCCCTGCAAGAAAGCAGTCACCAATGCTCCCAGGTCGTCCAATACAGACTCCTCACACCCCTTTGGCGTATGATGCTGACACCGAAGGCACCCTTCAGTGTCTCCTGGGTGAAACACCTTGTAACACGCGGCTAACATTGTCAAGGTTTAGGCAACCAAACTTCTGGTTTATATTTAGGAAGAACACCATGTTTTGGGCATAAATACATCATGAGTGACGTGAGTACGTGACGGACGGAGGTGAGTTATGTAACATTTTTGCCTGGGACACAAACAGCAGTCTCTCGGGTGAAAGTCTGTTTGTTTGACCCTATTTAACTCTCCTCTCTTCTGCCACATACGGACTTTCTCGCTCTTTATTAGGGATGTCAGTTTCAGTTCTTTTTGCTTGATGATGAGAAACACAAGAGGCCTTTCCTTTTAGCACGAAATTTCTTTGACTCAGTGAGCTTTAGCGCTGCATTTTTCAAAGTACTATCCATTTGGAGGTGGTGAAATTGCCATGTTTAGTGATGCAAATGTCTTATTTTTTGTTGGCTGTGCTGACAGACAGCTGGCTAACAAATGGAAGCATGCCCACTGCCCACCCTTTGGTCCCTTGTGCACCATCTGGTTTGGGAGGGAGCTAATGTTATCTAGCTAGTAGCACCACTCACTCTGTGATTACAGTTGAATCAGAGCACAATGGTCTGGAAACATTGTGCCAACCCTCTGCTCTACCCCCAGGTCACCCTGGTGAGTGAGCGGCTTCATTTGAACAACAAAACCCTTGGTGTTAGCACCATTAGCTGTGCTGTCCATGGTGGTAACATAAACAGTTATGCTAAGAGGGGTTTTACGGCTCAAAACTGAGCCACGTACTCACTGGTCGAGCTGAGGGGGACACACAGCAATCATGTTGGGTCAGGATGGCATTACTGGCATGGCTGCTGAGACTACCTAGTTCCCACCAGACCCAGGTGATGTGCAGTGTAGTAAACCGCAGAGTAGCAAAATTAACCTGTATACTGACAAACATAACCTATCAAAAATATTCTCAGTGGCGATTAGCAGTTAAACATTAACATCTCTACTCGTTATCGGTTGCTTTGACCATCAAATACTGTCGCGAATGGGTTTCCAAGGTAGTTAGTTTAAAGCGCAGTGCGTTAAAGTGTGCCTTCAGCGTTGCTTTCACACGCCAACAGGTGTGCAAAGTGTCCATATTTGAGGACCTGGGAATAAGAGCATCTATCCATTATCTGCAATTGCCTATCCTACTCAGGCTTTGAGGGCAGGTGGGGGGATGGACTCTATCCCAGCTGACATTGGGTGAGAGGCAGGGTACGTGCTGGACAGGTTGCTGTGAGTGGATGGATGGACGGACGGACGGACGGAGGCTGCTTCAGCTCTATAAAGCCTGCTAGAAGTTCAGTCCAATTAGATCGTGGCTCATTTGTAAACAGCCTCTAAGAGCTGGTCTCGGACTCTGCTGTTTCACCTTCCCCTAGGTGGGTCCCCCCTGTAATAACTCTTAATGGTTATAGAGAGATCTCCTGCGTTAATTGACGGGTCAAACACTTTTCGGGAGCAGTCAATGACTGCTAAACTGCAGCACTTCTGAGTGTCCTAGTATTTGCTGATACAAAGTTTGATCAGACTCTTGTATTTACTTACACGTTGATTAAATATGCATCTTGAGTATCTTCCCTCACAAATGATTTTTGGCTGAGTACAGACACTCGGAGATACCAGAGAAATGAAAAGCTGCTTGTTAGCACCGCTGACCTTTCACTGGCACAGTTTGTCCGAGCTCTCCAAAAAAAACCCACATGACCATTACAAAATGATATCTTGGCTACAAGAGAGCAAAGAACCTTTTTTTGGAAGAGGAAACTCAATATTGTATGTTGCAAGAGGTCAAAATGTATACGTGGGTCATTTTGAGCATTTGAACAAGTGACAGATGGTGTTGTTTTCCCGGTGAGGAGATTCTCCATCCTACAGATTGCATGAAGTTTAGAAGCCGCTCTGCATATGTAGTTCTTTCCACCACAGAATTTATTTTTCTTATAAAGTTTGACTTTTTCCAGTAAAGTTAAACCCAGATTCAGTTATTGAGATGAGTATTAAATGCAGTCAAGAAAGTGTGGGTTTCTAATTTACGACATCCTGTGCATTCAATGCTGCAAGTTCAAGTAAAAGAAGTAAAATGCCGTCTGCCCCTTTCATGTGAAATCATTTCCCTCTGACTTCTTTGCTTTCTCTATTGGTCATGTAATGAAGCTCAAATGTTCCTCTCCCGTTTATCAGTGATATTCGGCCTTTGTTGTTCCAAAAAGCACTTTGTAATGAACCCATTTGTTAAAGCACTCTATAAATACATTTGTCTGGATTTATGAAGCAGAAATGTCACAAATGCAACCAAAGCTAATGAGCCAATCCTCCGCCAGCTCAAGTGTCATAGCAAGAAAAAAAGAAAAAAACTTCCCCGCCATAAGTCAAGTGTCTCATGAGGTGAAATAACAGACCAAAAATGAAAATGTCATTGTGGTATCTCTTCACAGCTGACAGGTCCGTCCGTACACCTGAGCGCAGGGGGGCTTTTCAACACTCAATATATTCTGGAAGAATCCTCTGTATATTGAGATGGCCTGTCTTCTTTGCCAAAGTTTGGAATGTGCTGACAATATGCTGTCACGGTGAAGTTATAAAACAGACAGATTATATAATTCATTAAAAAGACGTTAGATTTCTACATCAAATGCGTGTCTGAAGAAGCCATTCACAACTAGAAAGGCAGTGAAATCTTTGAATTTAACATTGATTTTTGATTTTTTTTTTTAAATCTTGAGAAGTTAGTGCTTTGGCTTTGAACTTGGAAGTTTCATCTCGGTCTTGTATCCCTCGGTGCTCCTTCATGTGTGTGTCTGTCATTGTTTCTGTGTTAGATTATAAAACCCAAAACGCACCCAGACCACCAGGACCACTTGATTTTCCAGTGACCGTGTGGGAGTGATTGACTGTCAAACTTTATGGTAATGAATCCTTATTAGAGTGATGCGCCTGGTAGACAAGGACAAGTAATTGAGATTACATAAAATGCAAGGTCCACACTCTGCTACTGTAGGTAATGCAGTGTAAATCCCAGTGAAAGCAGGCAAAATATTACAACTGGGTTTGTAGGAAAAGAGTTTAAGAGCCCAAGGTCATAGTAACTGTACTATATTTTTACAGCATGTTATTTCAACAGGAATAAAGGTTCCCTGGAGAAAATGTTCACAAATATTCCTCTATACAAAAATGGACATAACGACCACAGTGCCTGATTGCATAAAACCACTTAGGCTAAGGCTGCCCTTAAACTTCCATCTATGGATGCCTTCAAAAAAATGAGTTGCATAAAATCACAAAGGATTTTCTTAGGATGCTGTAAGGGCAAACTCTTTGATCTATTAGTAGTTGCGTTTCGCAAAATAAAAGCGATATTTCTGAAATTTCAAATGCTACTTGCAGGTGTTTCCATTGAACGGTGTTTTGCGAACTAGCCGTAATTCTCATAAATTCTCGTCCGTCCCGTGAGACTTCACTTTGAGGAAGATGGCCGAAAGCGTTGTGCGTCTCGGGACACTGATCATTCCGAATTTCTTTGTTGTTTGCTATCCAAGATAACTGTGACATTTTTATCACGAATAACTGTTTATAATAACTCCGTCTCCTCCTCTGTCCACACATACCGCGCCATCTTCCTCAAAATGAACTGGTTGCGTGACCCCCTACGTCATGTCCGTTGACCCCGGTGACGTGTAAATGCGAAATAAGTGTTTCCATTACACTTTTGCGACACACTTTTATATCGACACGTCTGAAAAACCACCTCATGAGAGCATAAAATGTTTTAGCGATATTTGAGAGGATTTTTGAAATATAGGTGTTTCCATTACCAGTTTTTATTGCGATATTTAGTGCATTGCTAGGGGTAATGGAAACGCGACTAGTGTCTCCCTTTAGGTACTTAAAGAAGTATTTCAGTGCTGGGGAGATGGCCTTTTAATAAATTGAGGTTGTCGATAAAGTAGAAAGACACATTTTGGAAATTGGTGCCACATGACCATGACTGTGGCTTTCTCAAGAGGTAGAGAACCTACAACTACCTCTTCACATATCGACTTTTGGTCATGGACTTTCTGTGTCGAGATATGATGTGAAAGGTACCCTGGGTAAGTTGATTTTTGACGTTTGGGGGCGCTGTGTCAACTTCTGCATTATCTGTTTTCAAAAATACAATTTCGTTTTTACAGGAAATGTACAATTTGCATACAGTCTATTTAAAAAGAATGCATTACGTCGGTACAATTTTTCTTTTTCTTTAACAATGCATGTGGTTACATTTTGCAAGCACGCACTCGTGGTTGGGTTTAAGCAACAAAAGCAGGTGCTTAGGTTTAGGACAAAACAGCTGGGTTTGGCTTTACAATCATATCGGAAGCGAACTCCGGCCTCCTGGGTTACAGTCAGTGTTTTTTGTACAGAGAGTGACACCGCCGTGGCTCGAACACTTTTCCAAGCAGCTATTTTTCAGGGTGCAACAGTTGCGTCCTGAGATAAACCGAGATCAACTTTTGGAACACAGCGGAGAAATTTTTCTTCCGTTGGGAACTCTGTTTTTTGCTGTGCAGGAAACAGTGTGACGCCCACTTCCTGTTCACAAACTATCGCTATTACAGCTAAACAGGGCACTAAAATATGTTTCTAAAAACATTTTAGGCAAGATACAGGCAGTGCAGTTACATAATTTGGATTTATATTCAAGTCGCACTGCCTGTTTTTACTGTTTGATCGGATTTCAGTCCCAGTTTGAGAAAGACAAACGGGCGGGTCTGTCTCTTAATCTGTATCCTTTTTGTGTATGTACAGCCTTCATTCCAAGCAACAGCCCCAGAGCAGGCGAAAGGGACACTAACATATATATTTGGCTTTGACAAAGATGATGAGGGAAAGATCCACAGGGTTAATCAAGAGGTTTGTCCCCTGATATGCATTAATCTGTCCAGTTTAATACATGACTGTGTTAAAAAGTTAAAAAGTATCTTATGTGCAAAAGTCTCATTTTAGACTAGAAGATGGCACTTGAGAAAAGTTCATGGAGTTTCCAAAATGGCAGCCCACTCTCCACAGGAACATCATTTACATTGGATGATCCTGCAGAATATCATTTTCGTCCTACGCCAACATTCAGTGCCAAGTGGCTTCCCTTATTATTTAACCATCAATCAAAAAACATTGGCTGTAAATATTCAGATATGTGGTCACTGTATGCAGTCTGTGGTAAGGCTGTCAGTTTGCTAACACTAAATGGAGACAACTGCCAAGCCGCACTGATATGCATGACACCAAGCCATCTGAGAAGTACTGCGTGAAAGCGTTTTGGATTCAACACCATAGATGGAAATTTAATGACAACAACAGTCAGGCTACATTCAGTCTGCAGGCAAAAGTGGCCCAAATCTGATTTTCTTTTTCTTTGCTACAACTTTGACTTTCTTTGCTTTAACTTCAGGATCTGTTCTGGGTATTCAACTGTGGAAACGGCACAAATCATACATGTGCAATCCGATCTTTTCGATTCTGATTTGGGCCACTTCCATATGAGGTTCTAAATCAGGTATAGGTGTGAGTTTTTGCATTTGGGCCTCAGTCTGAAAAGTCATGCAAGTTTAATGTTTCTCTAGATCAATTTGTCACAGTTCTGTGAAAGCGTGCTGCCAGTGACTTCTTGGTACTGTAGTTTGGGCATGCAGGTCAGTTCAGGACCATGACCAGTTCAAACTGGTATCTGATATTTGGTGTCTACAAAGCCACTTAAAAATGCAGCAATGACTACCTTAAACACCAGGTTTTGCTGATGTTGGTCTTGAACAGTGGTCTCCAGCTTGGCAGCCATTTTGCCAAGGTCTCTTATACGTGTCAGCTCATGTAGTATGTGACTAGTACGACGACTGAAAAAGTAGGACAAATTGGAATTCTGACCTAATGATGGAGCTAGATGAACATCAGAAGATGAACAAAGTCAGTCAAAGGGGAACACTGATGTGTGTACCAAAGTTCCTGGCAATAGTGAGACATTGTACCAGGGATGCATGATATATCTCAGGCCGATAAATTATCGGCCAATAACAGGACATTTTTATTATTATGCGTTATTTCTATAGGTAAAATTATAACTGATAAATAGTGCTGATAATGAAACCAGTCTGGCTTGGTATTGTCTTTACAAGGGCAGCATCTACACACCCAGCACAGTGGGTATCGGTACATGTACCTTTAAATTTGGTTTGCGAGCCGCTAATAAACTGCAGCATGATGTCTAGAAGGCAAAACATGTCTAGTAGTCTTTCACCGTTCCAGAGGAAGACAACAGGATTGCCTCGAGGGTCTAATCTCCCACTGCCTGAAACAGATTAGACACAACGCTGAAGGACTGTCAAGATTGTTAGCACAAGCTAAGGAGCAGCAGCGGCTTACATCCAACACCAAGCTTTTAAAAGGCTCGACTCTGTTGTAAAAGTTATATATATAATACACAAAATATAATATAATATATAAGCACATACAATGAGCAGTGACACCAGTACACTGTGGGGACGAAAACAGAGGGTTCGGCGGGGTCACAGCATCTGTCACAGCAAGCAGACACGGCATCTGTTGTCATTTTGACTTGGCCAACAGACTTCACTAGAAGCTGATTGGCAGTAGAAACAGGTGACCTGCTTTATGTTCTAAAACCAGCCGCCGGCGATTTGACCAGCTGAGTTGCAGGTGACACCATCAGCCGGCTTGAGTCAACGGCCAACATTCTAAAATGGTTCTAAAAAGGTTTTGTCTCCACCTAAATCATTGGCCTGAACTGGGCTTTAGACCTATTGGTGGCGCTAGAGGAAAAGTCTCCATTCGATAAACATCAGTGTTTATCTTCTGGATACCATGAAAACCCACAGCAAATTGCCAGGCAATGCGGCCAGTCGTCTTTGACATAATGTTTTGTGTACCAACAGGTTGGACAGATGAATTGAGCGACCAGCACTGCCATCCTTATGCCCTGCTGCTGGCGGAGTAAAAACTGCAATCACACTTGGCCATGAAACATTGAATGTGAAAAACAGCTTAATTATGTTTCCTTTTTCACAAATAGTTGAATGGTAATGTGTTTCCCCCCCCCACCAGCCTCGGATGAAATTCATAAATAAAACATGAATAAATAAATCATCTTAAGAGAAATTTTTTTCTCCAGACTGTAAACCTCATAAAATGTAATGTCCACATAGTTCGCAGTCAACATGACGGGGGGAGAAAAAAAACATCTCATCATTTTTCATTTTAACAGTGTGGCCACAGCTGATGGACAAAAACTGGGTATTTGAAGCTTACCCTCGCTATCCCGTGCCCTCTAACTCCCCCCCTCCTTTACAAATCCATTTCTGCCTGGGACCCACTTCAATCCTGTAGCCTCAATGTCCATCACACTCCTTCCATTCATCCCTTCTTCTAAGGCCCTGGCTAAGAACACTTGAGCATCATGTGTCCAGGCTACAAAGGCTCTCTCAACTACAAAGTGCAGAAGAGAGTGTAAAAGGTCCAGAGATAAACCACGACGGCTTTCATCACATTTATTCCGACCACATATACACGCTGGGGGAACACATACGGCGATGCACACATGCAGACTCACAACAACACAAATCTGTCTTTCCCCTTGCCCCGACAGTCAGCTGAAACTCTTTAATCATCGAAACAACAGAGCCCCGGTCTCCCTCAGTTACCTCCCTAAGATTAGGCCAACCATTGTACTTTCTAATATTCCACCAGAGGACTCAAACCATTTCATAGTTAAATCACAAAAGCAATTGCAATGTCAGATTGCCTCAACTTTACAATGACATTGCTGAGAGTTGTTAAAAAGGAGGCTTTTGATGAATTTGTCAAAGAGCTAATGGTTTGTTTTCCCCAGTGAAACGCGTGCGCCTTTCTCATCACTGCAGTGTTTGATTGGATGTGGCTTTGCTCCTATGGCGAGCCGTCACAAGCCACACAGAGAGTTTCACAGATTATCACAATACTGTATGTCCAACTAGATGTAATGTGTTTGAAATGGCGACACACAGAGGACTGTGGCGTCGAAATGCCTCGGAGTAGAAACTAATAGAAGTCTCGTCTTGAAAGGAAAAGCCACCCGAGGAGAGATTTCATGATCTTGGATAGTAACACGAGCGTCTACAAACACAGACAAGCTGGCGTTCGGAGCACTGAGACTTTTATAGATGATGTCATCAGGTGACACTTTTCGGAGTTGGCCCATTGACTCTGAATTAATAGCTGAATCCGACTGAATTCTCATTTATTTTTAATGGCCCTGAATCGGAAAACGTTTCAATATCAAAGTGTCCCATAACTTCTCCCATTATTCTCGGTCTGGGGGCCACCTCCAGGATTTGTCTCTATATCCTCGTCCCCTCGCTGCTCAGCTTTAAAAGGTGCCCTGTGGAGTTCTCATTGTAATCAAACACAGTTTTGTTTTGTTTATCACCGAAATGCACTTCATACACCCTTAAGGACATTTAAAACATGCTGGATGCCTTTGCTACCTTGTAAAAACTTTTGCAAAGCCTTTGTTTGGAACACTTTGAAATTATGACCCCCTTCCTATTGTTTACATGGGCTTGGGGTCATCACTGCATTCATCAAAACATTGTTCTACAGCACCACAGTGGTGGTCAATAAAACTCCACACAGTACTTTTGAGTGTTAAAGTTCACAAAGTGAAAAAGCAGCAAACTATTCATAATAAAATGTTGGCATTGTACTACTCAAGCTGTGGATAGGTTACATTTGTATGTTTCCTACATATGATGTAGTGGAGATTACAAATGAGCTCAATTTCTCATCAGGAGAAAGAGGGGATGGTGGCCGGCAGGACACCGAAAACAGCAGCAGACCACTGTTAAAAAGCAACAAAAGTAGGTAATTTTTCACTGGAGTTTGGGACATTTCCAGCCATGTTTGTAGCAACAAAAGCAGCTGTTTTTCTGTAATGTGTTGGGAACATTTCCAGCTGGGGTATTTTTTAAAGAAAGATATGTTTGTAGAGACAAAAGCAGGAAATATCTCACGAAAGTTAGGGAAATTTCTGGCCTTGTTTGTATCAACAAAAGTGGGTATTTTTTTTAGGGAGCTGGGGGCATTTCCAGCTGTTTGTAGCTACAAAAGTGGGCAGTTTTTGTAAGAATGTTAGGAACATTTTCAGCAGTGTTTGTACATAGAAAATTGGGTACCTTTTTTAAGAAAGTTCAGGATACTTCTAGCTATGTTTGTCGTGACAAGAGCAGGTAATTTTTAATGAACTTTTGGAAAATTTCCAGCCCTGTGTGTAGCAACAAAAGCAGGTATTTTTTTCCAGGAGTTGAGGACATTTCTACCCGTATTTGTGGTGACAAAATTGGGTATTTTTTAAAGTAAGTTTCAGACATTTCCAGCTGTGTATGTGCAACAAAAGCATGTGTTTTTTGAAGAGGGTTAGGGTAATTTCCAATCCTCTTTGTAGCAACAAAAGCAAGTATTTTTTCAGGAATTGGGGACATTTCCAGCTGTGTTTGTAGAGAAAAAAAATGTATTTTTTTAACAAGAGCTTGGGTCATATCTGGCCTTATTTGTAGCAAGGTCATATCTGGCCTTATTTGTAGCAACAAAAGCAGGGTTTTTTTTTCAGGAATTGGGGACATTTCCAGCTGTGTTTGTGGCGATAAAATTGGGTATTCGTTTCCAGTGACAAACCAGGTCATTTTTAATAAGAGTTATGTATATTTCCAGCCTTGTTTATAGCAACAAAAGCAGGTATTTCTAAGAAGTTGGAAAGATTTACAGCTGTGTTTGTAGTAACAAAATTAGATATTTTTTAAAGATCGTTCAGGAAATTTCCAGCTTTGTTTGTGCAACAAAAGCCGGTATATGTACAGAGAGCTTGGGACTTTGTGGCCCTGTTTGTGGCAACAAAAGCAAATCTTTTTTTAAGAGTTTGGGACATGTAAAGCAGTGTACGTGTCCCAACAACTAATGTACACATGTCCCCATGACAAAAACGCATATTTTCAACAAAAAATTTGGGAAAATGTCAGCCGTGTGTTTAGTGACAAAAGCAGTCCATTCATGTTTACAGCGACACATGCAAGAGTCTGGGAGACTTCTGGCAGTGTTTGTTGTGAAGGAACTGGGTAATTTAGACCAAAACATTATTATTTCTTAACCCTAATCAAGTCGTTTGTGTGTCTAAACCTAACCACACCTTCATCACAGCGTTATCACAACATAATAGAAACCTGAAAGATAAAGTTTAACATATCTGCCACATGTGAAAAGTACAGATGTGTCCATTGTTTGCAGAAACAACCACTTCACTACTACTTCCCAGTCCAGCGTGCTCCAACACTGCACAGAAATCACAGCTGCCGGCTGAGAGACAGAGTGAGGGAGGTGGAGGAAGGCCTTTTTGTAGGTGGATCAGGCACCACTGATTGGACAGACTGAGTTTAAGAGCTTCCTGAAACAGAATTACAACTAGGTACACAAAACATTCATTGAGACTTAGTTCCAAGCTACAACTGATTCAACAGCTGATCATGGTAAAAAAAATCTGAGCAGCACCCCTCAAGGATTAACCAAGAAGTTATCTACACATGCTGCTGATTTGCAAACTTTACCAAGGATACAAAACAATCTAAGTCGACTCTTTATGCCTGTATGCAAGGTCTGATGAGAAAGAGACCTTCGACAACAGGTCGATACCATCTTGCCAGTGTCAATGAAAATCACTGAAGTGTGACGATACACACAAAGCGGCAAAACACAATGCTCTCTTAACACAGAACCCCCGCTACCAAAGACTGAACTCAAGTTATGTAACAAAAGTGTTCAACACCAAACGCAGCTTTCCTTGAATTCAACAACTCCGCAGTCACCAAATTGTCCTTGAATGCAGTACAACAGAAAGGGAAAAGAAGCTTCAATACAAAGCTCGTACACACAGGCATCCAAAGTGTGAACTGTAGCACCAAGAAAGCTGCAAAATCTAAACCACTGGGTCATGGACACTCAACACGACAACAGCTTAAGTCAGCTACTGTCTCCGTATTATCACACAAAGCACGCTGAAGCAAAGCTATAATACAGACAAAAGTTTTATTAATGGTAAACCCCGGTCCCAACCTAACAGAAGCTTATGCCTAACCATCTTCTGTGAGGCGTGCCGGGCTCGAGGCAAAAGCGCTGCACAGCAATATCAGCCTAACTAGGCCAACAGCACCGTACAGGGACTGTGTCCCCACCCAGGATTACTCAAAACAAAAAAGGCAAAATAATAAAGTAGCGAGCCAATGGAAGAACGAAGAAATCAGTTCAGCTGGTTCACTAGTTTACTCCGAAACCAGCTAAACAAAGGGAGACGGCTATTTCATCACGCAGTCTGGTAAATCTTCCAGACCACCAGCCAGAGGGATGTACAGTGCACAGAGATGGGAAATGCACAGCAGCTATTAAGGAGGGAGTTCTGTAAAATTGCACTCTAATGATGATCTAAGTGCTCAGCTTTTTTGGGCCCCGACCTGAAAAATAGCGTGTCGTTCTGTCAGACGCTGAAAAATTGATGCACTTTAGGTGCTTTGTATTTTCTTTGCTCTGTCTCGTGTCGCGAGGGCAATGCACCCCGTGCCCGACACCCTCCACTGCCAATAGCTTCGTGTCCCCTCTATTATACGTCCTCCTCTCCCTCTGCCTCCAGAAATGGCTGCGCATAATTTGAAGCAACCCCCCCCCCTTGCTGAAAATTTTGACTAAATGGCAGGTTATTCAGTCACAAGCTATTAACAGCCGTGCACATTAAAGTTGTTTTGCAATTGAGGAGTGAATTAGAAGTATTCTCCTGCTGCATTATTTTTCCTCACAAAGTGCAAAGATATAAAAAGAGAGCCGGCGAGATAGAGAGGGAGGCAGACAAGGAGAAAGAGACACAAACACAAAAGGTCCCTGGAAGTCAGCAAATGCAGAAATGTACAGTAAATCTCACTTGACATGATGCATGGCTTGGTATTTCTATATAAAGTACATCTGAGCATTTGCAAAGAAACAAAAGGACTCTAGAAATTCATAAGAAACACAGAGAAGAAAAAGTCTTTGGGTGAATTTAGGTTACTTTTTTAACAGTTTTCAAAAATACAACAGCACGGTCCCAAGGGAGCTTCAGCTTACCAGGGCAGAGCAGAGAAGAGAAAAGGGAACGTCATATCTAACAGTGGACGCCATGCAAACTATTTCAGCACACTTCTGTGCCCGTCCAGGGAGAAGTTTGTATGTTTCGGGCAAAGAGAACACAGATACAGACTTATTTTGCCTCTGAAAGTTTGTACTGTAACTTATGTTCTTCTTCACTGACAAAGAATAACCCGCCTGGATCGTAGCTCAACATGCAGCAGCTCTGATACATTTCACCTGTGTGTTGTATACAGTGGTGGAAAATAAGTAAATGTACAGTGAGACTGAGTCCCTCTTGGAGAGACGAGCCCTTATTTATATAGGAATTGTGCAAATTTGCAGGAAAGCCCAATCCGTCTTCTTTCAGCATTGGCAGTATAAAAACAAAATCGGGGAGTGCGGCAAAATGCCGTGAGCAAGTAACAGAACATGTAGCTCAGCGTGTGACGTAAACAGTGGCGTACTGAGGAAAGCTGCGGCTGGTCAGTCCTTCGGCGATTCTCTCGTACATCGGCCCGTCCTTCATGGTTCCCGTCATCTGACGGTTAATGGCCTCCTCGTTAGCGAGTGCAAGGAAGGCGCGCAATTCTTTATGTCCCCAGTTGCTCATCTTCTGCTTTGCGTCTCCTTAGTGCTGCTAGATACTCATTCCTGCTATCAGCTGTTTCCTGGTTTGAAGTCCACGCCAGTGGGTCGAACGTGCGGCGTCATCAACAGACCCTCCCAAGGCGGAAAGCCGCCTCGCTCTGTTTAGACCAAAAATGTTCCGCCAATATGACTACCCTACGAGGCGGAAAATTGGGCACCTCGGATCAACTTGCCAATCCAGCTCTGTGTGTCTAAATGCTCGCAGCTTGTCGGCAAAACGGCCCAACATTCGCGGAAAATCTGGCAGTGTAAAAGGGGCTACGGAGAAACACACCATTCTTCTTTCAAATAAAAAAATAAATTCATAGGCAATAAAATACATCACTGGTCAACTAAAAGGACGGCTTCATTATATTATTTATTTATTTAGCTTTTATACCATTCTGTAGCTGTGCCTCTTGGAGCTTCTCAGAACTGAAGACGCCTCTTCGATGAGAGGTGAAACGTCTTCAAGAAACACAAGCAAGTCCAGTTGCCTATGATACAGTACTTAAGATCAAAATAAACCTACTACATTGGTACAACACTGCGAATTTATGTTTTTTAACTTTGTTTAACAGCAAATGCAAATGGTTATGTTTTGCAATCACAAACACGTGGCTGGCTTTAGGCAATAAATGCACATGGTTGAGTTTAGAAAAAAGAACAGGGTTTGGCTTTACAATCTTGCGGGAAGTGAACACCGGCCTTACACCGGTTTTACCTGATGCCGTCTGGACTGACTGCGCATCATGCAGACAGGAAAAGACAGCTTTTTTTTTCCGTCGGTGTCTGACGCCAGAAGTCACAGATCAAACACCAGTGTCAACAACTTAAGAATGAGACCAGGTTGAATTATAACGTTCTCACGATGTGTTTAATGTAACCTTGTGAAATTCAGTTTTTGGTGAGAAACTTGAAGAAATCCAGCTGTTTAAAGCACTAATTTGTTGTTTTCAGGGCAATATAAAAAAACATGTTAAAGAGGGAAGTATGATACATTATAAATAGTAAAAGGCTTTTAGCATTTTTTTGATACATGTTTTTTACGTGAAAGGTTGTTTGATAAATCTGTATGATTCAATGTTCCTCATTCAAAGGTTAGCTCAATAATTCAGGACTGAACTACCTTAAAACATGCAGATTTTTTTGTTTCCCTGGCAAAAAAAATGGGGGAATAAATAACAAAAACAAAATAAACAAAAACATTAAAACATCCGTATTAGCTATCGACTATCAGCCACATTGTTATTTTCGACATCAGTATAGGCCCAGAATTTCAAAATTAGTGCATCCCAACAAGCAAAGATTAAAGAAAAGTGAAAAATAAATAAATACAACATATTTCGCAGAATTACGTTTTTTTATTTTTTATTTTCTACCTGAATGATCTTTTCACGACCCCTTAGATTTATCTTGTGACCCTTTAGTGAGGGACGAACTCCTAGGTTGGAACCACTCGACTATCAAAGCAGACAATAATAAAGTCCTAATGTCCTCAAATTAATACTTCCTTATTAACAGTGTATTTGCTTATTACTAATGCAAAAATAAAATTGGCCTCATGTGTCTTCCATATAAAACTACAAACATTATTAATCATAAATAAACAAATTTCAACCGTAAATTGTGATCAGGTTTTGGACCTTGTCCACTTTTGTTTCAGGATCAGCTGCAGACTGACTTGGCAGAGATGGCCGCCATCTTGTTTTTACATGGATTAGTGTGTTGTGCAAATTATCCTTCTGCATGTTGAAACCTCGTTACGACTATTATTTCCTTGAGATAGTCAAGTTTGATCGTCTTCTCGGTGCTTTGCCAGGGCCACTAGATGAGACTAAAAAGTGTCCACAAACCAGGACAACATGTCTAAGTTAAGTAGAATGAGGTGTAAGGTCAGGTAAACCCAAAATGTGATGTCCTCATATGAGGACACAGGGTCCAGCTACAACACTTAGATGCTGCTTACACATTGATGCATCAGTAGTGGAATGCAAGACCTTTACGTGTAATCAAGGTTGGTTTTTTTTTACATTGTTTTTCTTATACTTCGTCCACCATTACATGTATGCAAATTCACACACATAAGCTAATCATAGCAAGACACAGATGTGAAGGATAATATCAGACTGGAGGGGTGAGGATGGAGGATGGCTACCGTCTGTGTGAGCTGGGGTGAAGGGAAGAAGACACGGCCAACAGAGGCACAAGGAAAAGTTTTGTGGAAAGTGTACTTATACATGATTTATGGCACTGCTTGGAGAGCAGCTTGCTGTTGTGTGAAATTTGACATTAAGCATCTTTTATGTTATTCCTGTTTTTAGTCTGGAAACCCAAGGGCAAAGAATATGCAATGTGTAATTTTGTTCCATGGAGAGACGGTGGGGTGAATGAGAAAAGTGTTCACAAAAGTGTTTGAGCTTATTTGAATGAGCGACAATGTGATCGCGGAATACAAATCAGCCGGCGGTTGTGACACGCCGAGCTCAGTCTAAAAAGGCAGTGAGTGCTTTTTCCTCAGTTTATATAATCTGCAGTAATTCCTTCCATTAGAATCATCTCTTTCAGCACAGACATATACTAAAGATAAACATTATCACCTGTGACCAGAGACGCATTTTAATTTAAAATGACTGCGTCTTTTTTGACCTCGCTGTTGTGCATCTGTGAATGACCTTCGGCCTGCAAATTGCAATCTTGCCGTTGTGACATTTATTGTTTATGTGTTTATATGAGACTTGGAGATATGCTTTGCACATCCTTGCTTTAAAAGGTTAGAAGGCTGAATCAGAGGCTAATGATGAGGATGGATATTTTGTGCAAGCTCTAGTTGAGGCTTCTTTTGTAATATCATTGCATTAATGATTTTTTCTTTGTCAGCATGACCAAATTTGTATTTTTTTTCCTGTTGTTACTGATTTAAGACTGATCCCACTGCTGGACTAGGCCTTTTAATCTCTCCTTCGCTCCCTGAATGTGTCGAGAAGGCAGTGAGCCACTGATTAATGAGAAGGGTGTAGCTGCAGAACTCCAGACTCGGGCCCACCTCCTCTGTTGGACCCTTGGGCCCCCAGCTTGGAGAGGGCAGCCAGTGACGTCTGAAATTACGTCTGCCCGAGACGATGTGCTCAAGATATGACAGCATGCCTCATAGTGTATTAGTCTGAATAAGGAACACGACCACCACCAGTAATACCAAGGTAAATAACACATCCTTAATATTTTGATATTCAAAGGTTCAGTATGTAGGATTTAGGGGGATATAGTGGCAGAAGGCGAACATGATATAATAAGTGTGTTTTCCTTTTGTGGATAATAACCTGATCATGTGGATCTCACGTTATCAAAGAAAAAGTTGAGCACATAATTAGAGATGCACCGATCCAGCTTTTTCAGTTTCGATATCGATCCCGATGCTGTGGCTTTGAGTATCAGCTGATACCCGATACTGATCCGATGCCATGGTTGACCTAAAAAGCTATAAACCTTGGAGTGTTCAGTGTGAAATACCTCCACATAGCAGATTCTCTCCCTCGCTCCATGTTGTTTGCGCTTGCCTAGGTAGGCTAATCAACTCTCGCAGCATGCGGCACACGTGCTGCTGCTGACGTATGATATAGCTCGCATCGCAATAAATTTAAAGGGAAAGGATCAGCGCAGGTATCGGTTGCATTTTCCAATACCCAATCCATCTAGTTTGATGATATCGGGGCAGATATTCGATCCAGATATCGGATCAGTGCATCCCTACACATATTAGCAGTTGCTAGTCTAGCGGCCCAAAAAGCGTTGGAGAAAACACTGATATTTCATATGAAACTGCTTGATTCAGTGTTTTTACTGGTTTTAATCACCTGGTCTGTTGTTTTGGAGAGGGAGAGATCTCTGCGGAAAAATTTGGTTCCCAGTAAAAACCTGCTTAATATCTGCATCTCACGTTAGCAGGTGCTAGCCTAGGGGCCCAAAAAGTGTTGGAGAAACACAGATTTTTAACAAGAAACTACTTTAACAAGAGACATCTGCACATAATTCGGCTCCTGGTTAAAACCTTCTGAACAATCAACACTGAAGGAATTCTAACTGGGAGACATTTCAGCTAGCAAGAGATCTCAGCGGATAATTAGGTTCCTGGGAAAACCCTCCTGAATGTCTGGGTTGCGCATTATCAGGGAAAAACTGTGCGCACAGTGCATAAAAGCATTGGAGAAACACTTATTTTCAACATGAAACTTCAGCATTCAGCTATTCAGCATTTTTACTGGTTTTAATCACCTGGTCCATTTGTTTTAGAAAAGTAAGAGACTTCTGCACATAGCTCAGCTCCTGGTTGAAACCTCCTTAACAATAAACACTGAAGGAATTCTAATCGGGAGACATTTCAGCTAGTTATGATCTGCAATCCCTACTTCTAAGAGCCATGAAATCCCCCTATTGTAGCTTCCAAATAAGTTCAAAAATAGCCAACCTCAGAAGCCATAGCTGTTAGCTGTTAATATGAAAAAATAAATAAAAAATAACACAAAATAACATGTTTTTTTTTTAGCAATTTGTTAAGAATATTCTTACTGCAAAAATACCCTGAAATATCGTGATTTTATTTTAGGGCCATAGCACCCACTCCTAGTTGCTATAGCTTGCTAATTTCCCCATGTTTTCATGGTACACTGGTTTCAACCACAAAGAGAAAACTCTGCAGCATTTTCATTATACTGAAATTACATAAAGTGAATAATGTCACAAAACAGTACCTGTATGTGACCTAAATACATTAAATAATGACATCAGAGATGATTATTTCTGCCTGAGCCATGTCAGATAAAGAATACAACTCCCACGCTCTCACAATACAAAGTCCAGCATCTCTTGTTTTGATGAAGAGACCCCTTGTGGTGATACACTGACATGGGTCCCTGTGCTGGAGCTGGGCCTAGGCCTGGAGCTCTGCAGCAGGACACTACTGCAAACGCAAATTAATGTATGCAATGCTAGCCATATGGGACTGCAACAACCATAAAATGATTAAATTTATTAAATTAAATTAAATCAAAATAATAAAAAAGGGGGGGGGGGGGGGGGGGGGGGGGGGTGTGATTTGTGAATTACTGATGTAATGTTCCCCAGGAAATAGGTTTTATTTGTTGTGTTTATTTGCAAAATAACTACTTCTACTTAATTTTGAATAAAAAACAAAACAAACACTGGATGCAGTATTTTATTGATTCACTTACTGTTGGTGTATTTACCCTCCCCACAGACGTAATTTGTTACACAGGCAGATTCTAAACGGCAATCTGATTTAAAGAACAATCACTCTCTGCATATCTCATAACTCCATCTCAAGCAGACAGCACCTTGTCTTCATGTGACGCACAGCGCTGTATTTTCCCTCCACCAGCTACTGTGACCCGCATGTCATCTACATCTCATATTGTTCACCCTGCTGAAAAGAACAGTGTGCCATTGTCGTCATCTCCGATCACCATGGGCTCAACATCTTACGAGAGCCTGCTTCGGTCCCCTCTCGTTAATGCAATTTAATGCGGTGTCTTTCGCATTAGGTTCCCAATTGCAGTTACCATGGTGACATGCATAAAAAAAAAAAAAACACATCTCGCAGCAGCTTGTTATTGCTTCATTACAACTACGTTTGAAGTTTTTTCCCTCTCTCTTTCTCTTTTTGTTTTTCTTTTTTTGCAGGAACCTTGGGTGGGAGATAAGCAGACCGTGGCTCCATCAAAGGATGTCCTCCCCTGCAAGCAATTACCCCTCCAGGATAAGCTCTTGTTATTCCCTTTACAAGGAGCGCTGATTCCGGTCCATCCAAACCATCAGGGGGGAGCGCACACTCGAGACTTCAGTGGGCATCATGATGAGTAAATCACGATGTGGTGTGTGACACTAAAGTTCATGGGGGGGGGGGGGGGGGAATTGGTCAGTTAAAGTGATTTTATCCATCAGATGGAATAATCTACAATCATTATTTTGTTACTTGGGTTTGCAGCAGATACTGGAGATCACTGCTTCTGTATTGTTTCAGGGGAGATGCAGACAGGGTCAGAGTGGGGCCAAATCCGGCCCTGACAATAACTAACTTCAGCTGTACCTCAGCAGGATTTACAGGACAGGAACACAAAAGCCAACAGCACAACTGGAACAAAAATACACCTGTTTCTCAACAACAAATGATTTACAGTGCAGGGGCACTAAATTAAAGCCAACAGCACATCAACAAAATACCCTGCTCTCAAACACAAATAAGAGATAACTTTAGGCCACCTGAGTAGAGATGCACCGATCCAGCTTTTTCAGTTTCGATACCGATCCCGATGCTGTGGCTTTGAGTATCGGCTGATACCCGATACTGATCCGATACCGTGGTTGACCGAAAAAGCTATATACCTTGGAGTGTTCAGTGTGAAATACCTCCACACAGCAGATTCTCTCCCCTACTCCATCTTGTTTGCGCTTGCCTAGGTAGGCTAATCAACTCTCGTGGCATGCGGCACACGTGCTGCTGCTGACGTATGATATAGCTTGCATCGCGATAGATTTAAAGGTAAAGGATCAGCTCAGGTATGGGTTGCATTTTCCGATACCCGATCCATCTATTTTGATGATATCGGGGCAGATATTCAATCCAGATATCGGATCAGTGCATCCCTACACCTGAGTGCTACTGCTAACTGGCTAGCATCGTTAACACTGTCACTACATGAGCTAGCCTAGCATGTTGCTCGTCCTCATCCCCGTTCTTCACTGGAATCCACCTGCTGTTCTCTTCTTTCGTCCCCTGTATTTGGCACTGGTGGACTTAGCACGGCAGCTAGCTGGATTTTGCGTGGCACTGGCATCTGTGACGTTATTTTTGAAACGTGAATATGTTAACTTGCAACATTTTGCAGCTTTCTTTTTGTCTCTGAAGGCATAAACATGACTTTAAAATAATGCCAGAGTTGCTCCATATTTGCTGCATGTTTCAATATGCAACTGTTCATGTACTGCGCTCTCAGTTCAAATCCAAATCATAAATATAATGAATACTCCTCCAAGAATCACCACCTTGACTTGGTGAAGGGGTCTGCATGCCCCTATAAACCTGAGAGCTGTGCTGTCTGGGGCCTGGTAGGGCGTCCTAAGGAAAAGTGGTCCCCCCCATGGGACCACTTTGCCTGGCACAGACATCCAGAGGGAGCTTAGAGCAGAGCCACTGCTCCTTCCCATGGAAAGGGGTCAGTTGAGGTGATTTGGGCATCTGATCAGGATGCCTCCTGGGCACCTCCTGTTAGAGGTGTTGTGGGCATGTCCCACTGGTAGGAGGTCCCGGGGTCAACACCTTGGGCCCTCCAGGAGAAGTTGGAAAGCGTTGCCGGGGAGAGGAGCATCTGGGGTGCTTTGCTTGGCCTGCTGCCCCAAAACCCGGCCTAATGGGCCACGACCTAGCCATATTTTCTTGCTAAATAATACAGTGAGTGACTCTTCATGTTGCTTCACTTTAGGCTGGTAAAGCTCAGGTTATCGTCACCTAACTTCAGCCAAGAAAAAGCAAAGGCTGAGTCCTTCGTTAACTTGATATCACTGGCTTGTTATGTTAGTTTGAAGTTTAAATATACTGTCTTGAATGTGTTTAGAATATGGACTCAGCTGCTCATGTCTTCTCAAGTATCACCCTGGCAGGTGCTTATGCATATTCATATATATGCTAAAAATGGCTGTCAACAATCTCAAGATAAGTATAAAAGACAGAAGGAACACTTGTATAATATGTTGTAATGACAAGTAGTTGTCATAGTGATTGAAGCGGTGATCTTAGGTGGACATTGCGAAATGTGTTATGTGCCTGGAATCGTTCATTAGGTACGTTTGATGTCTGTCAAGCTGAACGGACTCTGAACAGGGAAACTGATTTTATTTAAGACTGAAACAGAGCTCTCTTACTTTATGTAACAGAAAGGGCACTGGATATATTCTGGAATGTAATTGGAAGACATATTATGCTTTTGAAGAACAATTGCCTTCCTGACCACAACTTTGTCCGGCTGTGTCTCAGAATAATCTTAGAGGACCATAAGCAAATGCTGCCTATATAAATACGCTTTGCTGTGCATTGGCCATCATCCCAACCTGCTCCCATCCCAAAGTCATCAAATACTGCCGCGTGGTCATTGATTTCCGCATCAGACGCAGACAAAAAACAGGCATCCTCTTGCAGCAGTATGCTACACTATCGGGTGGCGTCAGATAATAAAGCCACCGGACAGTGTCAGTTTAAAACACCACCGGACAACAATGAAGGACTTGGAAAGTTTGTATAAGGTAGGTGCAAGGGGTGGTGGATGGGCCAAACAACACCAGACATTCATCCAGGAGCCTGGTGTTTGCTTCCAATATGAATGTTTTTAGCCAAACCTAACCACGTGTTTGTTGCACAATAGAATAGATGTAAATATGCAGGGTTTTACCAATGTACAGTTATATTGAAAAGAATGCATGTATCTAATGAGCAGAAAATGCAAACACCTTCTTACTCTGACCTTGTCACATATTGACGTTTGGTCAAGGACTTTCCACATCAAGATATGACATGCAGAGGTACCCTGGGTGTGTTCTGGGATACTGTGTCAACTTCTGCCTGTAACATGCATTGTCCATTTTCAAAATGAACTTCTGTTTTCACACGAAATTTACCTTGTACATACAGTCTCTTTCAAAATAAATGCACTACGTAGGCACACCGCCACGAATTGACAATTTTCTTCCATCAACAACTAGCGTAACTAATCTCACAGGACATGAACGCCACTCTCCTGAGTAAAAGTCGGTGGTTGTTGGTCCCATCCATCACCGCTTTTGCCCAACCTACTCAGACTTTCGCCACCTTAATTTTTGTTCTTGTGCCCCTGGCATTTCCCCCTGAAATTGCCAGGTGCCGTTAAACTATAATGCCGACTGGCTGCGTCTCATGTCGACATCAAAGGACAGCTTCTTTTGTTGGTGTCTGATGCCACAAGTCGCTGCCCAAGGGCCGGGTTTCTACAACTTCAGAGTGTGACTGGGTTGTTTGAGCGTACTCAAAAAGTTTGATTAGCCTTCCTTTAATAGCCATGTGAGAGAATAGTTTTACAAGAGACAGGGATTTTGAAAACGCTAACACACAACAAGCATGTTACCATATGAGATAGGCGGCCAACAACAAGCTTTATATCCTCAGTCTACGTCCTGGGAGCCAGGCAACAAACTTCCTTTCCATTTGAGCTCAAAAGTTGGCCCTTGGAGATTTATCAGCTGCCACAGTGCCTGTGTTTCACGGCTGCCATCACATCCCCAACCTCGTGCTGCACGATGTACTCATGCTGTAGTGCCACAACATTTTGGATCCCTCAGTGGATGCACAACAGCTCCCCCTGTTCACTCGCGTGATTTTGTTGTCTCGTTGTCCATCTCGCAAGCGTATGTGCATTAAAAACGGCAGTTAATCATTTCGCACAGCGGCATTATGACATGAGAGATTGCCTAAGACAGATTGGAGTGTCGCGGTCTCGTGTTCATCTCAATGTATGACAGATGAGACAGAGACACATGACATGAGAGCCATGTAGAGTAAAGGACTCTTTGAGACGTGCAAATAAATCATTGTTGTCAATTCCCTCTGGAGATGCGCTTTCTGTGTTTCAGAGTAGACAATTATTGCGTTTCACAGTGACACGTGTTTCAAGGACACACTGTATACTTCACTGTACTGTAACCGTCTGTCAGCTCATCATCTCTCTGCTGCCGTACCTTCTGTCTGCAATGCTCACACACAGCCAAATATACATTTGACAGCTACTCTCAATTTATTAGTGTTTTCTCAAACCTCCATACTGTAGCCAGAGCAGTTTATTCTCAAAGGGAGTCCAGGAAGGAGGGGATTTATTGGTCTGAATGGGTGACCGAGTCAGTGAGTGTTTCTTCCCTTGGTTCCTGAGGTAAGAGGCATGTATGAAGTACCTTTCACCTCACCCATGCAGTCCTGGACTCTACAGGACCCACTACAGATGGTGAGACATCTGTACACTCCGACATGGAAATGCTGGACCACTGACAGGAGGTTGGGTTGTTTGATTTCAATTGGCAACGGGAAATCCTCCCCCTTTTCTTGTTCCCGTTCCATCTCGCTGAAATATTTACCGAGTATACACCCATTCATCTGCGGTGATAACAGGGGCCCAACGGTTTCTTTGTTAGGTTTTGCTTGGCGGTTTGCCGGGGGATGCACAATCAAAGCGGGAATCAAAGCAAGAAACAATTACAGTGGCTTGTGTGTAGGTGAATGGCAGCAATGAAAAGCTCATTGTCAGCTTTGTGTGCCAGCTGTGGCACGGGCAAGAGATTTAAAGGCTGAGGCGGAGGAGGAGGTGGATGCAGAGGTGGAGGCTCTCATCTTGCTCCTCTGTGGGGACCGCTAACCTTTCCCCCAAGCCAGAATGCCCAAATCTGTAGCATCACACCGCCAGGGTGGAAATTTGCATGGCCCTTAGTAACTGTGCATGTAGTGGGAGTGGACAGGGGTCAGGCTGTCCTCATTCACTGCTTCATCTTATACCTACGAAAAGTAATGCACTATAATTCATATATAACCCTTGTAATTGTGAATCAAGAGGCATGATCACATAATCTATGTGCTGCAGGCTGTCCTCCATCATGACGGGAGCAAAGGAGGGAGTCAGATGACCACCACTCCCGCCCACCCTACTCAAACTTTCCCCCCTAACTTACGTTGGTGTCCGCCCATGTTTCCCCCTGACACTGACGGCCGAACGGCTGCATATCATGCCAATGTGAAAGGACAGGCTTTTGTCATTGGTGTCTGACACCAGAAGTCAATGCCCAAGTGCCAGTATTCAACAACTTTTGTAAGAATTCATGGCACTATTTCATAACATACCAAACGAACTGCGTGCATCCTAAGATATCACATTAGATATTGTATGAGGAGATGCTGCAGCGGGGAAGTACTGGACTGACTGACTGAATGACTGGCTGCTTCCCTGTCAATGTCTTCTCAATGAAAGCTCCTGACAGTGGGCAGAAAAGGAGGTCAAGTCACTGAAGTGATCCTGCCCCTCCGCATCTTCATCTCCATCCATCCCTCCACCCATTTCTCCACCAACAGCCCTGTTTATTCCCTTCCATCACCATAATACCAGTCATTTGTGTGACGCAGAGCTCGAAACCTGTAATTTTCAGGAAGTCAGGCTGTTGTCAGAGCGAACATGATTCCCCCTGATGCATGTTTTTCACGGAGCCCACAGTACATCAAACAAGACGACAAGTTTATAGCCACTGTGAGGCAGGGAGCGCTCATTACACACCAGGGAATAAAATTATTGGATGGACGATAATCCGTACAATTAGTGTGGCAAAAAATTAAAAATTTTGGCCCAATTTTCACAGCGAAAAAAACATCAAGTAGTTAAGATATCTCAGTCTGGTCCAGAGTTGGACAACAGACCAACTCACATTGCCATCCCTAGATCACAAATCACACACATATGAGAACACACACGCATGAAGCCGAACACAAATTAACAGATTCCAAGTACTGGCATGACTGTTTGTCATTTGTGTAAAACAGCTCCTCTGAGCAGCCTCTCTTCCATGATGCTTATCCTGCTTTGTATGAATTTATTTCATTCTTCTTCCCTTCATTTTCATGTTTGTCTCCCTCCTCCCCGGAGAGATTAATCAAGGTTTGAGCCGTGCTCTTAGTTCCCACTCCTCCGCATCATCGCTTTATTTATCCACCTTCCTGTGGGGCTCACATACATCTGTATATGCTGGGAAGGGAATTTTAATTTCCTGTAATTTTCTTCCGCTGACGTGCATGGGAGTGAAAGTGTGGCGAGCAGCGGGAGAACACAGATGTGGATTCTGTGGAGTGACAGATGAAGAATAGGTGTGAAATTGACACTCGAGTTCACTCCCATCAAGTGTCAAGTCCCTTACATATCTGGAGGACACATTGTACCCGCTGAAGAATCAGAGTGCAAAAGCATTATCTGTTTTTCATTTTGTGGCTGGAATTGGAGTCTTAGTCGATGATATGAGCCACTATTGAGCAGAGCGGTGATAGGGAGGTGGAAAGTAGGGAGACGTACTTGGGATTTGAAGTGAGCTTTGATTTAGGGCTGGATTCTGTAACCTTACCGTGCATTACTTTTCAAACTACTTTGTCTCCCTACCTAAAAATCATCTCCCTCCATTACCCAACAGATTTTATTCTCCATAATGTCCCATCTTTTCGCTGCCTTTGCTGAAATATTTCCCTTTGAAAAGTGACCCCCGTCTTCCAATCTAAGGTACACATGAAAATGGATCAGTTTCTCCTTTTTTTTTTTTCTTTCAAGAGGACACCAGCAGTTAATTATACTGTGTTACTGTTGTCACTGTGGTAGCTGTTCCACTGTATGAGTCACATAGTGTAACTCTCCCTGCAGCCCACTACCCAGAATATAATATTGGCATTGTGCATTTCTGCAAACCACAGATATGTTACATTTGCATGTTTCCACTCTAACTAGGGGTGGGAATCACAACAAGTGATTATCACAACACGATATTATTGCGATATCGCGATATGCTCAGTATTGCGATAAGTTATATTGCCATTTATTAACCATGTTCCCAACTGTAAATCCTTTCCCCAAAGGAAAACTTCGTCAACATCAGTTTTTACCTCATAAGATAACATTTTCAGCCTGTTTACCTGACTTTAATCATTTTTATTGCAGCAAAATGTGATGCAAAGCAGACAGACTGACCAACACCGTCATAAAATCGGTCAGAGATGTATCAAATTTTTTCCTCTAGCCAAGTGTTTCTTGCGCCTAAACCTTACCAGACGTTAACCAAAGCATTCTGGCAACATTAAATTGAAATTGAAAGTAATATAATATATACAAACTATATAAATATACTCGATATACAAAATATGAATATAGCCAAACTAAAAACTCAAAAGTCCATCCATCCATCCATTTTGCTAATCTGAAGCCGGGTCGCGGGGGCAGCAGACCAAGCAAAGCGCCCCAGACGTCCCTCTCCCCAACAACGCTTTCCAGCTCCTCCTGGAGGACCCCAAGGTGTTCCCAGGCCAGATGACATATGTAATCCCTCCAGTGTGTTCTGGGTCTGCCCCGGGGCCTCCTACCAGTGGGACATGCCTGGAACACCTCCAACTGGAGGCGCCCAGGAGGATCCTGATCAAATGCCTCTTTCGACGCAAACGAGCAGCGGCTCTACTCCGAGCTCCCTCCTGAAGTCCGAACTCAAAGTACACATCAGTTATTTTTTTCACAAAGATGGTTTCTGTCATTTTAGGTAGTTCTTATCATGCTGCTGTTTGTTGAAGTGTTTTTCTGATAAGTTTGATTTTAGTTAGTTATTTGATGCTATGCTTATTGTGCCAAGCGGTGTGCCTGTGATCAGTGGCGCTGCAAGCCATTCGTCTGATGGGTGTTTGGGCAGGAACTGGACACAGCGGAGATCCCTACTGCATAGACTCCAGCTCCAAGTAACGTCACCAGTGACCGTATCCAGGGTATTTTGGCCTCATTTTTACACAGTTTAAGGAACTGGAGACGTGTCGTCCATCTTTATATACAGTCTCTGGCTGACACACACACACACACACACACACACACACACACACACACACACACACAAACACACACACACACACACACACAGTCTGAGTACGACATGCCTGGAGAAGTCTAAGAAACTTAACTCAAGGACAACCTCTTGCGGAGTTTCAATACCCGAGTCTAAACATCCACCCCTAGACAATCATTTCCATGGAGTAAACCATTCCATATCTACTCTCATATAATCTGAACGAATTTATTGACTTTACCTCTGGATGGTGCTGAATATTCAGAGCGTGTCAAAAAAAAAATACAAAGTGGCATGTACATGCACATTAATACAAATCAGAATCTTCTCCTCAGAAACAATTCCGTGAAATGCAAATGATGCAGGTGACCTTGCCCAGTGGGGGAAATGAGACTAAAAATCTGCACACACCGTTGTCAACAGAAGTGATAGAAGCAGAAAATATTCCCCCGAGGCAACTGGAACATCTCTATTCCTCCGCCCCTTCCCTGCAGGGCTGGCAGGAAAAGTTTCAAAATGTTGCAGAGCATGAAAGATTGTGAGCTTTTGGATATTGACATATTTTAATGCAACGGTGTTTCTCCCAGTCAAGCAGGTATTATCTGCATAGTGAAGCAGTGTGCCTTTTTTTTTATAGTCTGTGTAGTCGATATGAGTGTTGTCCACCGTGTGTGAATAATGGATGAGGGTGTGAAAGGAAAGGTGAGGTGGGAGTGGGTGTATTCATGCTTGGTGTGCTCCATGAGGCTCTGAAACACAAGGATAACGCCGGCTTTATATTTTACATGCACGTCCACGCACACATGCATACAGGCGTGCACACAAAACACTTTTTTTTTTTAATGCTAGAAATCACAGAGGCTTTTAATTTATGCGACTGCGATGTTAAAGCAGCAGCTGGTCCACGGAGGATGAATGCTGTGGTGACTTATGGACACAAAAGAAGTTGAGTAGTCCTGCCAACATCCTTTTCACATCCTAGCACTGCCAATAGCTCTGAACCAGTGGTCAAACAGTATTCAAATATCATGGGTCAACACAGCCAGTTTCCACCTATCAAGCAGTTCAAGGAGTGCACGCCCAGGAGTCTGGATAAAAATGGCATTTATGTGCTTGTAATGGCCATGCGGAAAGTAAGTGCACAATACAGTATGCAGACATGATATGAAGCACTTTTGTAAACATACAGGCATCAAGTATAGCTGTTGGGAAATTAAACTCATGAGCGTCAGTTTATGTTTGTAGTGTTTCTGCACCACCACCACTTCGTTCAACTTACTCCCTCACCCATATAACTCAAACCTGCAGATTGAAGAACTATTTCAGCATTTCTAAATCGCATATCACATTAAATCACTGGAAATTCTCAGGAAGTGACCTTGTTTTACTAGAAAGTGCATTCATAAACGACAAAGCTGCATCAGCAATGGTGCTCTGGTATTGCTCCCGATGGTCAGGGTCGGCATCGTGTACGGTAGCTCGCTGCCGTTCCTGTGTGAATGGGTGAATCAGAGACAACGCACTCATAAATCGCTTTGAGTAAACACTGGAAATAAATGCAGCTATTTACCATGTCAACCTTCATTAACCTATTTTTAAACCATCAGATCGTATTAGGGAAAACTAATTAGTTGTATATAAATGTAATTTAAAAGAGACAGGGTTGAAGAAAGAGCGTCTTTGAGAATGTGTAAATTGGTTCAGTAAATCAGTGTGATTTTTTTTCAATACATGTTAGTCAGGAGGGTCATGGCGTGTTCTGTAGGATGTAAAGAGCTCTGTATGGGCAAAACAGTGTGCTCAGATTTGTGTATTGCAGTAAAAGAAAGTGGCTTGATTTTCTGACTGGGAGCAGCCCAGTCACCAGGATAAATGGTGTTACTGTATGTTTGTGCAAACCACAGGTATATTACATTTGTACATTTCATATGTAGCAGTCGTGTTGAAACTGCATTTCTGTATGTTTCACTTTTAGGTTGTGACAACGCTGTGATTGACATGTAGTTGGGTGGGGAAACCATTGGCTTTAAATACCTGGATTGGTTGCTACCGACACAGCCAGAAATGCCCAGATGTCTTGTTTAAAATTACTCACTTTTGTTGCTACAAACACGGCTGGAGACGTCCCAACTGCTTATTAAAACAAACCACACACTTTTGTCACTTCAGACACAGCTGGAAATTTCACGACCCTCATTAAAATAGCTCACTTTTGTCACTACAAACAGAGCTGGAAATGTCCCAATTTCTCGTTAAAATATATCCACTTGTATTGCTACAAAACACAGCTGGAAATGCATTGACCTCTCGGTAAAGAATACCCACATTTGTCGCTACAAACATAGCTGGAAATGCCCCGGCCTCTTGTGAAAAAAAGACCCACATTTGTCACTACAAACACAGCTGGGAATTTCTCGCCACTCATTGAAAAACCTGGATTTATCGTTTAAAAAAAAGCTGGAAACACCCTCATATCTCATTAAAAATATCCACAAATATCCATTGCTAAAAACACAGCTGGAAATGTGATGTCGCCTTTTGTCGACTTTTGTCGCTACAAACCCAGACATCTTGTTTAAAATGACCCATTTTTGTTGCTACAATCACGGTTGGAAATCTACCAACTGCTTGTTAAAAAATACCCACTTTTGTCACTCCAAACATGGCTGGAAATGCCCCGACCTCTTTTGAAAAAATGACCCACTATTGTCACTAAAAACATAACTGGAAATGTCCCAATTAGTCACTAAAAAATATCCACTTATATTGCTAAAAACACAGCTAGAAATATGTTGACCTCTGGATAAAAAACACCCGCTTTTGTCACAGCCATAGAGCTGTAGAGTTCTCGACCCTTCGTTGAAAATCCTGCTTTTGTCACTCCAACATAGCTGTAAATGTCCCAACTTCTCGTTAGAAATATCCACTTGTATTGCAAAAAACAGCTGGAAATGGGTCGTCATCTGGGTAAAAAAAAAAAAAAAACCTGCTTTTGTTGCTACAAACACTGCTGGAAATGTACCAATCTCTTATCAAAAAATATCTGCTTTTGTTGTTTGTTAGAGTCAGACAGTGGTCTGCTGCTGTCTGCTGCTTAGCAGCTGTCTTACTTAGGTCTCACACCATCCACCATCCTCCTCCTGATGAGAAACCCAGCAACCCAGCTTATTTACATGTAATCTGAACTGAGTCACTCTAGAAATGTTGGCATATTATGTGTAAATGCACAAATGTAATATATGCCAACACTTTATTGTAGCGCATGGAGTGATTGTAAATGCCTTAAGAAAAACTTAAATGTCAGTATGTGTAAAGATACAATGAACAGCCAGTGTTACAGTACATGTAGATATGAGTGTCTTGCATGTTTCACAAAATAGTTAAGAATAAAATAAACAGGTTTTGTTCATAGACAGCACTACATTTTCTATATTTTACAGGCTATTCCTGAAAATCTCTTCCAATATACAGCAACCATGACCGAAAATGACACCAGCAGCCTCAATTTCATCCCCCCAGCTTGAGAAAGACCTTTTCACTCACAACACTACCCCTCTCTCCCAAGTTCCTTGCATCATCAGAAAGCAAGCCCACGGCAAACTCTGGCCCCGGTCATTGTGCCAGAGCGAATGGATCCCCTGGCACAATTCACTCCACACGGCCCCGCTGGCCACGACATGCTAGTAATCGTCATACTCTGCTAATCGGCAGAGTGGTGGGTGAGTCGCCAGAGATGGAGCCAGGGGGCCAACATGATGCCCTCTGGTGAAGTTGAGTCATTTTTCACATGGTAGCGTTCTCAATGCTCCGGCTAGAGATACTCTAAAAATAAAAAAAACAAGCCTCTCCATGCCTGTAAAGGCAGACTGAGCTCCTCTAGGTGATGCCATGTCGCCTTATTTAGAGATTTTTTTTTAACTGAGACTTCTTTTTCAAGGTTTTCTGGTATGGATAACTACAGGTGGACTGCTGAATAATCCTGAATTTCACTGCTCCTGTATCGTCAATGTTTTTCAGTTCTATTCTTCTAAGAACATAATATCATTTATAAAGTTCTGAAAAGAAAAACTTGAAAAAAGGGACCCACATCAAGAGGGCTAACCAGGACTATCTTTAAGTACACCAGGGTCATGGTCATATTCCTATGTCCAATTTCAATCTTCTCACAAGGGCACTATTCATTTAAAAGATTAATTTGTCTTTATAGATCTTCTTTAAAGTCCACTCTACACATTTGTGCAGCACACCAGAATGTACCAAAACTGTTGTAAATTACTAAATAGAGGGTAAAAAAATAACCTTGCTACAGTTCAACTCATTGCCACCATCTCTTCTATCTGCAAGACGAAGTAATTCAGCTTAAGCCAAGCAAAAAAACATTATGTATCTCATAAAATAAAAAGAGAACCAGGCTTATATAACCGTGCATTCATGTGGTGTCGGAATAATCGCAAAAATTAGTTCGTCGCCAGGAAAATTTACATGGACACCCTTTCAGGCAGAACAACATTTTGGTACATGACTTGCCAAGTTGAGGTCATATTACCCAAAAATATGGCCGACAAAAGTAAATGTTTGGTTGATGTTTAGCAACACTTTATTTATTAACGCATGGCATCTTAATCTTTGCTTGCATTTAGTTTGTAATATTGTACTAGGTTGTAACCGTTGTGCTGTACAGTCACCTAGATTTGTTAGAAAAGTTGTATGTCGGCTTTAACCTTGATGACAAAAGTGACGTAATACTTTAGTGGTTTTAGGGAATACAACAACAAGTATGCAACAAAACTGTTTCACTATACTTTGACAGCAAAATGAATCTTCACTGGAAACTGAAACGTTTTGTAGCGTCCATGTTGTTTCCATATTCCAACTTTAAAGCTCATGAACAAACCGAAGTCGGACAAACGACTTCTCATCTTGGGAGACAGAGCCATTCATGGAGCATGTGAATGCAGCATCTGGTTACATTTAGACTGCAGGCAAATCAGACATCCAGACATCACTTCATGGGTTGCTTGAGTAACAACATTGGCATCAGTAACTACGTAGCTACCCTGGTGAGGTGGCTCTCCAACATGAAAGTATGAGAAAATAATTTCACCCTCCAAACCATCATGCTGTCAAGTCGTGGTGCAGAATTCCTCTGTCACACCAGACAAACTAAAGGACAGAGTTCTGAGGAGGTCTGCACTTGATGCCATTGTTTGTCTTCTTCCTGCGTCATGTTGCAAGTGACGCAAAAGACACCTTTAAAAATATATTTCAGCAACCACGCTGGTTAAAATGAGACATATCTTTAGAATTCCAATTGGAATTGACTTTCAAATGTGTTTTGGATAAAAAATAAAAAAAAAAAGTATTTCATGTTTTGTTGTTGTTGTTGTTGTTGTTGTTGTTATTTTGTCTCTTTTTTGCTCTTGTTTTTTTTGTCTTTTGTTTTGTGTTGTGTCATGTATTTTTTTGTCTCACTTTTTGTCATGTGTCATGTCGTTTTTTTTCTTGTGATATGTTTTTTATGTCATGTTGTGTCATATCTTTTTGGGTCTTTTTTTGTTGTGTTGTGATGCGTTTTTTTGTCTTGTGTTGTATTTTTTTGGTCACGTTGTGACGTGACGTGTTTGTTGTCATGCTGTGTTGTGGCGTGCTGTTTTTTTTTTTTTTGTCTTGTTTCGTGATGTGTTTTTTTCTTGTGACGCGTTTTTTGACGTGTTGTGATGCGTTTTTTTGTTATGTGTCTTTTTTTGGTCATTTTGTGACGTGATGTGTTTTTTCTGTCATGCTGTGTTGTGTTGTGGCATGTTGTTTTTTTTTATTTTGTCATGTTGTTTCATGCTGCATTTCTTTATTGTGTTGTGTCGTGATGTGTTTTTGTCATGTTGTCATATTTTTTTGGTCATGTTGTGTTGTGGTTCTTTTTTGTCGTGTTGTAACATATTTTTTTGGTCATGCTGTGACGTCACGTTTTTTTTGTCATGTTGTGTCAGGTTGTGCTTTTCTTTGTCGTGTTGTGTTTTTTTTTTTTTTTTGTCTTGTCGTATCATGTCATGAGGTGTGGTGTGTCGTGTTTTTTGCCGTCCAGACTTCAATCTGGATACAATCCATCCCAAAAACTGTACTGGGCCAGTAGTGTGGACAAGGCATTAGAGGCAGTATTTGTAATTCCCCTGTTCTCCAGTTAATGCAAACGGTGTAGTGCTGGCATGCAGGGTGTCGAAAATCCCCAGGTGCCATAAAAGCAGCATCATTTACTCTCATGAGAGTGAAAAGCGCTAATATTCAAGTTCATAACCTCCAAACTGACATGTTTAGGTCACCTATCGAGAAAAATGTAAGTCTGACGCCAGGCCAGAATAACCATATTTTAGTGTGGGTAAATAACCAACAGTAATGCTTGGTGGAAACAATCCATTTTCTTGGGTTTGACTGGCTCTAATGGTTTTCTGGAACGGCACTCTGCTGTCCATGCTTTATACTTAGTATACCTAATTAACACTTTTGGTCAATAAACAGGCAGTTTATAGATAGCTCTGTTTTCATTCATTACATACCGATGAAGATTGGTGGCGTGTAGGTGTTGCAGAGTGAGATGTGTCATTTCTCGATGATGGATGTGACCCTTGACGGCCTCGGCGTCTTTATTTAGCTTCTTTCACTCTGCATAATTACATACTTCAGGGTGAGATTTTGAAAACCATTGTTTTTTCTTCAGTGTGCATGTAATACATGTCAAGGCGATCACAAATCACAAAGAATATCTCAGCTTTTGGCTGCATGAGGAGTTAATCGTGGCACAAGTTGAGGAACATTGTGTAGAAATAATGTGGCATCTGCGAGCTTTTTAGACTGTCAACTGAGTTTTTCCACCAGCCTCTGTTTGTGAAAGCAAGAGACAAGCATTATTAACTCCAAACTATAATCCCCGCCACAGACATGAGCAAAAATACATCTTAAAAACATCTATAAGCTCATTATCTTTTGAGTGTCAATGGGAATTGAAAATCGCCTGGATGAGCTGCAGGTTCACACCCGGCAGTGTAATGTTTGACGCTGATGTGCCACAGATATCTATTTTCTGTGCAGCAGTCTCCATTTTCGGCTCACAACACATTTCTTTTTTTCAAGATTTATCTTCCTCCTCCCTTTCTTTCCATCTTCATATCTAATCGGCCCCTCCGCCACGCACACTTCCTTAAAAAAAAAAAAAAAAATCAGCTTTGAGCCACTCTGCCGAAGTGAAGCCTGCATTTCTTTATCAGGCGAAAATAATAATTGGGTGGGAAAACAACAATGTAAACATAAACAAACGGCTTATGTGCCTCAAAGCTGCAGTCGATGTGTGCGGCCTGCTACTTTCGCCCAAACTTTGCTTCGTGTCCATTTATTAAACAATGTTTGACACCACAAACAGCTCGGACACCTGAATCGTATGACAGTCAGACAAACGCACGCAATTAAAGGATTGTCCAGTGACCTACAAAGCCGGGGGTCGCGCTACAATCAAAGCTCGTTTAATCTGCACCTCACTTTAACAGTGTAATGCATGTTCATTCATTCATCACCGCACATGCTGCTCATGAGGTCACAAGCAAATGTTTAGATGCTCGAATAGTTCTTTTGCTGCCTAGTTTGTTTATTCGGGAGCTTATTTTCTACTTGCGGGGGAACTTATTGGAAACCCAGGGGATGTTGGAGTAACTGTTTGAAAAGAGGAGCTGTGAGAGATGAGTCCCAAAGCTGAACAAGAATAGAAAAAAAGAGAAATTCTCAACAATGTTACTGCGGCATGTGAGGCCAGGAGAAAAAATCTTTTCAAATTCTCTGGCAGAGGCCTTTGTCAGGAGAGACAGTCTGACATCTCAGAAGGAAAAGCACTAGTGTAGCCTAAATATTAAAATCTATATGGCCTCTATGGCACAGTGTATGCTGGATCGCTGTCACAGTTTATTGAGACACCTACTATAGAGACATCATTATGGTATGAGTAAATAGGGATGTAACAATCCATCAGTCAAGATCGGTATATCGATTGGCTGATCAAAGATCCAATATCATCAACGCAAAGTGAAAACATCGATCCATATCGTTGTCTTTAGGTTAAGAAATGCCTTTATTTTGATATGCTGTGTCACCGTCACACAGCAGCAGGCACATAATGGCAAACAGCCGAGAGAAAGACGCTGAGGATAAAATTTTTTCCTCTGGAATAAATCAGCAGTGTGGAAATATTTCTGATGTTGGAGAAAATATGTATCGACAGGGCAGCACTGTTGCCTCACAGCAAGAAGGTTCCTGGTTCAAACCCAGGGTGCGGGAGTCCTTCTGTGCAGAGTTTGCATGTTCTCCCCGTGTCAGTGTGGGTTTTTTCCGGGTGCTCCAGCTTCCTCCCACAGTCCAAAGACATGCAGGTTAATTGGTGACTCTAAATTGTCCGTAGGTGTGAATGTGAGTGTGAATGTTTGTCTGTCTCTATGTGTCAGCCCTGTGATAGTCTGCTGACTCGTCCAGTGTGTACCCTGCCTCTCGCCCAGTGTCGGCTGGGATAGGCTCCAGCCTTTTTTTTAAAAAAAAGGGAAGAAGTTCAAATGACCCAAAAAATAGCAAGAAAAAGTTTCAGTGAGGAAAGAAACAAAGAAAAAACTTAAACAATGAAATGACCTTTACTATGTTACCACTGCTAATAGTGCTAAGGTAGTCAACAATGCTAAAGGGGTTTTACGGCTAAAAACTTAGCCGCTTACTCACCGGGGCGGTCTGGCGGGAGACCAGCAGGTGGGCACAATGTTTCCACAGCAATACTGCTAGGTCGGGACAGCATTACTAGTGGTACTGGCCAAATGAGCGGTGCCGCTAGCTAGCTAACTCCCACCAGCTCTAGGTGGTGCACAGTGCAGTAAACTAAAGAGAGGCAAATTAATCTGTAGTCCGACATGTGTAAATGGTCAAAAATACTCTGAGAAGTTAATTGATTAATGATTATTTGTATTTACATGATAAATTAATTTAAAATGTAAACTCATTTCAATGTGCCATCTGATATTGACAGTTAAGGCATGGGTATCATATCAAACTAGATGACCTGAGGCATTCATTGTTACCAACCATGTTCTGGTATCTTGTTAGAAAGGGGGGCAAATAGTGCTCCAACGTTTTGCTAAACTGTGGCAAAGGAAAAGGGAATATTTTTCAAAATGGTGTATTGAAATATTTCTGCACACTGGGGTCCCTGAACAGTCTTGAAATTGCATAAATTGGGTTTGACTGGAAAACTGAGAGCTGACAGCCTTATACTCTTTATACTATTTCAGTTCTGCACACAATTTGAGCAATATTTAATTAAAGTAGCCTCAAGACTGAATGACAAAATGAAGAAAATGTTGTCCCCCTGCCCGTGTTTCCTAATCTCCTGCCATTGACATCCCTAATCCAACAGTTTTCTGATCCCCCTGAGACACATTACACAACGACAGTAAGTGCAAATTGTGTGTATGATGCAAACATGTTTAGGTTAGTAGATGTTGTTTGTTGAGGACTTCACACTTTGCCCGACTCTCTGAGCACAGTGAGGCATTTGTTTCAGATCCGCAGGCACATGTATTCAGCTGGCACACCTGCTCCTTACCCACGCCATACCTTAAGAGCCTGTGATGTTGGAACATGTGTGTTATCGTCTTCCAATATGACAATAATGGCACCTGTACTGCGTGTTAGAGGTTTTACGTAAACTGTTGTTAAGTGCTTGTCGTCTGCAGCTATTCGTCTGGGCACGTCACCTCCCTGGCAACACTTCTAACTAATTTGCCAACATCCATTTGCATTGTTCCATTTGCATTAAGTAGCTTTAACACAACAATGGACTTCATTACAGCTCTGATAGAGCGCCATATAGAGAGGGACAAGAGACAGTGAGTTTGCAATCTGCTCCATTAAAGTACAAATGGAAGTGAAACAAAAAGAAACACAGAAACTTCTGCATTACATAAGAGCTGATCACTTAACCATGACAGTGCTGCTCAGGTCAGAGGCCAGCGTTATATTGTATCTGAAGGGTAAATGCATATAATGCCACAGTATGGCTCTTTGAAAATGGATTTATCCAAAAACAAAAAGTGTAAGGGAAGCTTTGTGCTGCACCAACTCTAAGAGCCAATCGCAGTGAATAGTGAATGTTAATTACAACCTTTGCCTAATGTTTGTAAAATACAAGCCAGTGTTCCATTTGTCTGCCAGTTATTAGATAACACTGCGAGGTGCACATATACACGGGACCCCGGCTCGCTGCTTAGAATGCTTAATGAGTTGAACATCACATCAGACATCAGACACAAAAAGAAGCGTGCTCCTACAATTACTAATTCATGAATTTCTTTGCTCAGGGTGTAATGTTATTATTTGTTGTGAATACCCTTTGTTTGGTTGTGACAAAACAAAAAGTGCGGCGCAAACACTCGCAGATTTTTAACGGTGTTATATTGGGGTGGTTTTAGTGTGATTGGTTGTTAGGATGTGAGGAGACGTTTCCAACTAGTAAAAGCCACAGAATGCTAATCACCAGGCTTTTCACGATGGTGCCAGTGACAATGTAGCCATAGTAACACTGGCAATGAGGCAGCAACTCAAAGTTGCTGTCAGTATGAATGATGAGATTTAATTTAAAGGGACAGTTCAGCCCAAAAATCAAAAAATACCAACCCGCTTGCCAGAAAAGACGTTGATAGTGTACATTCCTGCAAGCACAGATGGGTTATATTTGTACGTTAGTGGCAGATATGGTCAAACGTTTTGTTTCTGTACATTTCAACAACACTGTGGTTGACGTGGTTATGTTTAAGCATAAAAAAACACATGGTTGTGATTAGAAAAAACATAATGTTTGGCTTAAAATACCTTGATTTGGTGGGCCTATCCTGGCTGGCAAAACACAGTAGTGGTTCACTGAGAAAACGCCACTGGAAAAGCAGCCATGACTCTCTAAAACACAACTGGTTTTGTTGTTTGTTGGCCTCTTTGATAAGCTTATGTACTACGTCACTGTAGAAATGTTGATATGATACGTAGAAGCGATCATAGTTCTCAGGATGCCATTTTGAGGGACTTTTTTTCAGCTCCTAATTCGGATTAGGTCCTCTGCCACACAAGAGGAACCATGAGTGAGGTCATGAGCCAATGCAGCACCAGCAACCACCATTTCTAAAAGCATATTAGCTGAGTAAACAACACACAAGCAACAGTTCTTAACTAAGAACAAAATGTTAGAAAACATGGACAAATGGACTGACAGTGAAGACCAGGCTTTACTGAACAGAAAGTGGCATTGCTATACCAACAACTAGCTGGCCTACAGTATGTTTCTTCAGCATCCCTGCTAGCAATGCAAGTGCAAGCTGGAAAAACAGGCCTTGAAGGCACTCTCAGGAGACCCCAGAAATGTTTGGTTGAAAATGCCTCTTGCCACCCGCAATTTCACCCACCAACCATATTACCATGCAGAAGGAAGCATTCATCGACTCATAGCAACCTAGGTCTCACTTCAATGTCGTCAAAATCTGGTGCTTGGTCAGTGACTCCCAGTGTCAGACACCGATGAAAAAAGCTGTCCTTTCACGCCGGCATGATACGCGGCCAGTCACCGTTATTGTTTACCAGTGCCTAGCTGCATCAGGGGAAATGTAACGGAACAACAACAAAAGTTAAGCCAGCGGAAGTCCGAGTTGGACAGGTGGGAGTGGTGGTGGATGGGTCCAACAACCCCTGATTTTCACACGGGAGGCCAATGTTTGCTTCCCATAAGATTGTAAAGACAAACTCTACCTGTGTGTTGGCTAAATGTGACCACGTGTTTGTTGTTGTGGCCAAAAAAACATCAATTTGCAGTGTTGTACCGACATTTGTAAGATGACCCAGAACGTCAACAGTCAACACACCAAGGGTACCTTGCATGTCTCATCTCAAAGTGGAAAGTCCATGACCAAACGTCGATACATGACGAGGTTGGAGTGAGAATGTGTTGCTCATGGACAGGAGGCTAGTGCTCATTACAGCGCAAGATATAAACATGGATGGTGTCCTCCCTTTAATGTTAGCTAGCTCAGTGGTGCTAAGTGAGCTAGCAGTTGATGCTTGCGTCCTTCTTCACAATGATACTATTCGTGGGTGTAGTTTAGTGACCCACAACAAGGTCTGTGGATTATCTTGAGTAACCAGGTCATGATTTCTGGAAAGAGACATTGCTGTTGAGTTTTTTAAATGTATTTTTTTGGCACTTTGAGCACCACAAGCTGAGTGTCATCTAGTTCAGTTATATTAGAGAGTAGGCAGACATGTCTACAGGCCGATATCTCCAACACTCTGCAACTGACACCAAAATATTCTAGACTGATCAACAATTATGTATTTTTGATTTTTAGGTAAACTTTCTTTTTAATGTAAAACAATACAACAGCACTACAATGAACCTCAAAGGCTTATAATTTGTTGACTCTGTGTCAGAGAGGTGTTGATTACATTTCATGGTAATTTTTGAGGCCTTAGTGTTCGACTAGATTGTAATATACTGACAGATGTTTCTAATTTTCTTTTAAGTTTTGTAAATTCAAGTGTACAAAACATGAAAGCCTTTAAAGTTGAATCTAAAGCAGATTTATTGGCGAGAAATCACATTTTATTTACGTATCATTGAACCCAACAATTATTGCAGAAAACAAAGTCCAGCATCTTGTTTGTTTGCAGAGGTAATTTATTTTCTTCCTCGGATAAATTGTATTATCTGCTCAGCTGTTAGAGTTTAGCATCTTTTTTAAAAGTCTTTTCAGCAAAGTTTTTGGAAGAAGCTTCATGTTTTTAGCAGCGCGGACTCTCACGTGGCTGCTTTGTGCCAACCGTCCTCTGTCTGCAGCTTGTCATGCTCAATTTGTGCAACTCCCGTGTAGTTAAGTACTGAGCATGTCACTGCCACTGTCTGTAACATCTTTCCCCAGGGCACATGGACACACACACACTCACACACACACACAGACCACTAGCATCATGAACAAAGGTAAAAAGACAAAACTGAGCAGACACACACAGCACAACAGATCCACACAGGAATAAAATATCAAACCGCACAACAAACCATTTATACAGACACACACAAGCTTTTACACTCGTCTCTGTGGTGCATTTTACTCTGACTGAGAAATATAAACTGCTTTATGCTCGGGCACAGCTCATTATAATGCAAATATATGACAGTGCTGGTTGAACGTTTGCCCATAGGTTGACAAGAACAAACGCGATATGGAGATTCTCCCTCATTCTGCTTCACCTAGAAAGCCAAGGGCAAATGGAAATGGTTTAGTGGGGCGGATCGGCCCCAACATAACCCTGGCAGGGAACTTTGGTCTCCTCTTTAATTAATGAGTGCCAGTGTTTTGGAATGTAAATACGCAACTAAGCAGACAGACTGTGCAGTGAAGTGAGGAAGCCTGACTGCAGGAATATGCATACATTTGACTGTCTATTAAATTTGAATTTTGTGCCATGCTGTGCATGATATCGTTGATTCTTGATCAAGTGACACAGTGAATCAGGCAGATAACTGCAGCCTCAATCCAGCCTTGTTTAATTTGTATTAGTCCCACTGTAAGGGTATTTTGCTGTCTCACAGGCACACACACACAAGTGACCATATGCAAAGCCCCGCCCCTTTAGTTATTGTTGCCACACTTGTAAAACCTTCTGTTCTCGAACTACAAATGTTCAGATTGTAGTCTCGCAATTCTGAAGGCCAAAACACGCCAGTGGCGGATGGTGCATGTCAAAAAAAGTCCCTTTTATTTTTAATGTACAACCCCTCACCGTTGGCGGCTAGACACATTACAGCGCACCTGGATGCACCACCCTGCGTCACTTCACACCACTGTAACATTTCCAGCACCCAGGAATTAAATGCATTTTTCCCCCACTCATTCTCTGCTTCCCGTAGTAGGGCTGCAGCTAACGATTATTTTCATTGTCGTCTAATCTGTCGATTATTTCTTCGATTAGTCGACTAACCATTTTATCGAAAAATGTGTTAAAATGCTGAAAAATGTCGGTCTGCCTCTCCCAAACCCCAAAATTATGTAATCTCATGTCTTGTTTTGTACTCATGCCAAAGGGTTTTAGTTCACCGTCATGGGAGAGTGTGTAAAGCTGCCAATATTTGAACGTAAGAAGCTGCAACAAGAGTAATTTGGGGTACTTTTATAGTACTTTTCTATGAAAAATGACTCAAACCGATTAGTCGACTACTGAAATAGTCACCGATTATTTTAATAGTCGATTAGTCATCGATTAGTCAACTAATCCTTGCAGTCCTACCCCATGGCAGCTCTTTTTCTCTGCTCCTATGGCAGCTCGACTCCTCTCCTCACCATGGATGTATAAAGGATCAACCAAAAGTTGCTCGACCAGAAAGGACAAGTCAGCAAAATTTCATTGGTTGCTTAGTTGCAGAAAAAAATAAACAAATGTGAAACTCTATCAAGAGCTGCTCCTTGTCAAAGTAAATGAAAACCTATATGACTGGACCGTGTGGGAATTAAATGTGAAAGGACAGACACAGGAAGTGTCCACGCTCAGCAGTCAGACAGGAGTCAGGTTAATTTCCAGGGCTGGTACCTGCGGTTATTCCACAGGCTAGTTAATAACATGTCGGGCAGGAAATCCAAAGTGTGGGATCATTTTGAGAAGGTGAAGGACCAACCCAAGGTGATATGTAAACTCATCTTCATTGGTCGACTACAAACATGACGTATCATGTGAAACATGGAAGTAGCTACATGCCCATTAGCCCACAGGGTCATTAACAGGCGGCTCGCTCAGTGTGTGACGTGCACTTGTAGATAAAATATAGGCCTATATTAATGAAGGTTCATTAGTACGGTTTGTATTTCTCTGTAATGTAGCACAGTGTTAACAATGTTACTGAGACTATTCTTTCTCACACCTTCAACTCAAACCACCAAAATATATCATTTAATCATTACATTAATATTGTAAACATGCGGGTGACTGGTCGACTAGTAGCCCTAAATGATGGCTATTGGTCGACTACGAAAATTCTTAGTCGAGGGCAGCCCTACACAGAGAGAAATAGTTGTTTGCTGCTATATTAATGCTCTGAATGTTGCGTGTATCCCCTTTTCTATAGTCTTTCGCCATGTTAGTGTGCAGAGAAATCAAAAGCTTTGCTTTGCAGACCTGCCATGTGTAGTGATGGTTAAGCGAACCTTTGTACTTGATCCATTACCTAAATTAAAATGGTATTAGGATCCAGAAGTTAACTATCTAAGTTAGGCAAATACAATAACCTGGCATGGTAGAGGTCACCATAACAAAGCACAGTGTATGAACACAGCAGTTAATAAAGACTACCAGTGTAATGGCATAAATCTCAATTTTATTTCTCACCCGTGAGACATTATTGGGTTGTTGCATAAAATAAAAGTATGAGTAATATCCTATAGTACATTATTCTGTGGGTTTTATGAGTGATGATGACTTCCCCTTGAGGCCGATGGATCTTTTTCCCACAGATAGAAGTTGACGGGGCGCATTAACATTGTTTAAGAAATATAATCTCCAGCAAGCTGCTGATGAAGACTTTCCCTCTCCTGTTTGGTCAGCAGAAATCAAAACGTGGGCTCTGAATTTAATGTGTCAAAATGAGACTGAATTATGGATCATCAGTACCAAAGGCTTTTAATGCACTGCAGCCTGAGCCAAATGAAAAGTGATCGCTTTTCGCTAAGGGACTCTTACTGTATTTAATGACTTAAAAAACATTGCTGGTGGCCCTTTGGAGGCAACTTAGTTTTTAATCGCGGCGTGAGATGGCCCAGGGGTGAAAATAGCTTTTAGAGTGCAGTGGTGTCTTTATCCATGGCAAAACAAAAGAAGTAAAGGCTCACAGTGATGAACTTTAGTAGAAATGTGTAGGTTATTTGTGAGAGTGTGTGTGTTTAGCGAGCCGATTCTGCCTCTAGGACAGTACTGTGAAAAATGCGGCTCTTTATTATCCCATGTAAATAAGCAGAATGCGTTCTGCAGAGGCAATAATATTTGCTGAATATCTACAAAAACAACAATAGTCCCCTGTGCCGTATCCCTGTGAAACACATTTATTTATAAACTGATGATAATACAACTGTGAAGACAGGAAGCCAGAAGCCAATTATTTATCCCTTTGCAGTAAATGACCCTGCGCGGTCAAACAGGTACACCGATGAGGTCAATCGCTCTCTTGGAGCTTTCAAAGGTGCTAAACGGGCTCTGAGAAGGGAAAAAAATTAAAAGCGGAGAGAGAGAAAGGTGTTTTCACAAGTCAGCAAGTCCCCCAAGCGTCAGCCCAGGACTCCAGGGGCCTCGGCACACATCACCGAGAAGCTCACTAATGAGGCCAATCTCGCTATCCGAGGCAAGCCCCCCGAAAACTCACAAGCAAGCACTCTTCAACTTCTTTTTCGGGTATCATGCAAGAAGTAGATCCCCCTCACCCATGTTCTCATTTGGCCTAGCAAACAAGGGCAACTCTAATGAGGTTGTATGTTTTTTCTGTCAGCTTATACATGCAATAGGTGTGCCCAAATTTCTTAAGCAAGCAGTGCAGCATCGCCGTCGTCATTACATCCCAAATTACGGTGACAGACGGAGAGAGGGAGAGAGCTATTATTAGGATTTGCAATGACAGTGAGTGACATTTACTTATAACCAATCAGAGCATTTCAGCAAAAATGTCTCCCTAATGATTAATCTCAGTCGGAACATGAAAAAAAAACATAAGGCGGAAACACACCCCTAACAAAAACTTTCCCCTTCAATCAATATTGACTCAAATAATGAGGTGTCAATTGGATCACTCCATCTGGCAGCGGTGACGAGGACATATTCCACTGTGCCCGTTGGCGTGTACATCCTCTGAATGTCAACTAGGTTCAGATTGCTGCAACTGGGTGATCAACTCATTAGATACAGTATAATGGACACATTCGTAGCAAGGGTGGTGATGGCCAATACCCCCGGCCCTCTCTGAGTGCCACTCAAAGCTGTCTGCCTGTACCTTCCTACCACACTCACTTTATAACCACTGCTCCTATTAGGTAAATGATGTCCTTGTATGCATCAGTTATATTGGCAGATGCCTGCGTGAGAAGCTTTTTCTGCAACTGTCACAGTGTTGTTCTTGTGTAAACGTCGTGTAGGGTGCAAAAAAACAGATTTATAATTTAAAATCGTTTAGTCAGAAGTGTGATAAACACCCTGGACTTGCAAAAACTGCACTAAATTAGTGGAGAACTAAATAGTATGTTGTTGCACTGACAAAAGAAAACAAACAAATTCAAGGCAACAAGCTCCCAACATTTTAAGTTCAACAATGTATTAGTGACACTAATATTTCAGTCTTCCCGGACCTTCGTCAAGAGTGTTCAAGGGTGTCACTGAACACTCTTGACGAAGGTCCAGAAGGACAGAAATGTAGTGCAGTGTCCAGGATTTTCTGTTCAAAGACTCAAATGATATTTTCCAATGCCCCTGGATGTACGAATACCTTTCTTCAAACTCAGTTAGACAACGTAACAATTTCTCAGAGGGTAAGTTTTGTATTTTTCAACCTGGACCTTATTTTCCCATGTCTTTATGTCAAGTGACTAATGGGGAGTATTTTTTTTTTTAAATTGGTCCAGTGGACCAAATTTGGACCACTGCAAATATCTACCACAAATACACACAAATAAACACTCGTGAAAAGTTCGCACTGTCAGTTCACATCCACTAAAAGTGTTTGTTTTTGCCACTGACAGGCTCAGGTTGTTGCTATGAGTGCCTTGACAACATTATGGAAAGGATCCTACAGAGATAGACCTTTTCGTGAAAGAGTAAGACCCTTTTTGTTTCACCAGAAACAGCCCCAAAATCATTATCGCCAAACCCACCAGACTCCATTTAAATAATCAGTAATTTTATCATTGTAAGGGCTCATTTATGCTCAGCGTTAAACAGGGAGACAGACAGAGCATTCTGTCTTTACTCTGCGTTCATTTTATGCAGGTTTCTTGAAAGCTTTTGGGTTGAGACAAAACAGCAATACCAGCAGAGATTGTGGAGGCAGTGTAGAGTAGTTCAAGTGAGATACGAGCGTGGGAGATGCTAAAGACATTTAAATAATGGTGGTAGTGGTGGGCGATATGGCCCTAAAATAATATTCCAATATTTCAGGGTATGTTTGCGATAACATTCTTGACGATATGACAAATTTGTACAAATTCTATTATTCTAAGCACACAGAATTGCAACAAAATAAGTGATATAGTTTCACAGTGTGCCTTTAAATTAACAGTAAAAACTAAAATGATCTCTCATTTCTTCAGTTTGTGCACAACAGCAGTAACTCAAAGTGAGATTCAGATTCTGTATACAATATTAATAGTTCAACTAAATAAAATCTACCACAAATTACACATTTAAACAGCTCCCAAACACAAAAAATGTCCCCTGGGATCTATATATATAAATCGACAGGTGATTTCCTTCTTTTAGTAAAATCCTAAATGACTGAGTTGTTTATTTTTTTTCCACCTGGACCTTTATGCTCTGCCATTTCTCCTCTAATCATCACGCTGTAACCTGTGACAGGCTGTTATGATACCACAACTATCACACACTCACATATATGAAGTTTTTTCACGTAGGTTTACATTCCCAAAGGTTTATGACAAAATGACATGACGACACCGACTCCTGTGTGCGTACAGCTAGAGAGGAGAGGAAGAGACGCTGTGCTGCTGCCAGAGGAGCGGCTGAATGAGTTCCCTCTGAGCGGTAAGTCACTAAAAGAGTCTGAGAAGTCCTGGGCTGTTCATAAAACATCCAGGACACCGCAGTTTATTCCACTCTACTGAAGCTGCTGCTCTTTTTGGAACCACTGCAGAGTCAGTAACAATGTCATTATCAGCCATGCTTGTCGTAACAGTATGATGTCAATATGTCAACAAGCCAAAATACGGCGAGTGTCATGATATGAAATTTTCATGTGTTAAAAATTATACCTGTTATCGTGAACAAGATGATATGGCCCACTCCTAAGTGGCGGGATGGAATGATGGCAGCATCATGAAAAGAATTCTCCATCTACATGTCGGGCTGTATAAAATGGCCACACAGACAACGGCCATCTACAACGCTGCCTTCATTTGTAAGATACATTGTTATGACCTTCTCAACCATCACCTCTGTCTTCTAGTGCCATGTATTGGATGTATCTGTGCCGTCATAAAGGATGCATACAAGTATGAGGTCAGTGATGTTTAAAATGGTTAAAAGAAGCATACTGTATCTGATTTTGGACGCAAAGGGAGTATGAATGACACTTTATTCAGTCAGCATGAACAAAATGAAACTCACAAAAATACTGTTGGTTTATTTTCCACTGTTCCAAAAATCATCAGCTCTGGTTTGGTTGAAAAAATCTGAATTTATCCAGTTAGATGTGAAAACATTTTGGCTTTATACACATTTAAATTACTGTTTATTTTAGTGGAGTCTGGTGGGTTTGGCGATTTCTGGGTTGTTTCTGGTGAAAAAAAAAGGATCTTACTCTTTAACAAAAAGGTCTGTCTCTGTAGGGATCCTTTCCATAATGTTATCAGACACTTATAATAATCATCTGAGCCTGTCAGTGTCAAAAACAAACCCTTTTTTGTGAACGTATATTGACAGCGCGAACATGCCACTTCCACAAAAGTGCCCAGAATGTAAACTTAACATTCAAGATTTAAGTTTGTCCAATTAAGAATTTGTCCCACTTAAAAATTATGATTTTCTTTTCTTAACTTGTTTACTTTGTCATTTTCTGACGGAGCTTTTGTTGTAACGACAGCTGCCACATTCAGACCAGGACCAGTGTTGCCCATCAGAACCACTCATATCTTGTGTAACTGATGTGGAATCAGTGAGAGGTGTGGTTGAAGTGTCTACTTCTCTTCATCACTGTGTGACACATGTATAAAAAGACACGTACAGGAACAAGCATCCATTATGTCGCTGTCTTCACACTAGAAAAAAAGGAGATGGAAAAGTTTCACAAACAACAGATGCTGGAACATATATGCTAATTAGATCATGTTCCAAAACAGCTTCATTTGACGAGTTATGTGAAGAACGAGTTAAATAAACTCATTATCTTAAGTTACACGACTGAACTCGTGATTATAGGTTCTGAACGTGATAAGCAGATAACTTCCTGTGTAAAGGAGTCTCATATAAAGTGAATGTCTCTTTGTGTTAAATCACAGCTAAAGTTTCTGAGCTGAACTCACTAACTTGTGTTAAGGTAAAAGACGAGCTTCATTTCTAGCTACAAGCTAGCTACAATATCTTCTAGTGCACCACCAGAAAAATATCACCTAAAAGGTTGTCATGTCGTTACGGACTTCATCATGGAGGGATGCCTGTGATCGGCATCCCGGCATTGGCACATCTGGGTGATCCCGCTGAATGTGCGTTACAGTATTGGATGTGTTTCTGTTCACATCCCCCACAACTGCAGAGCAACACCGGCATAACGTCCAGTTCTTAAGCATATGTCTGTCTCTGGAGCTGTTGTATCTGACCGGCACATTGAGAACCGACCGGTAGGTCTTCCAGCTCCGGTGTTTTAATGTGCGCTCGTCATAGTGACTCACCCACATGCCAATCCCTTTGTTGTGCTAACCTGAGTATTTGTCTGTTGTGTTTCCTATGATAGGGCCACGAACACTGATCCCTGTCTCATAACTGATCAGTAGGGCTGCAACAATCAGTCGACTAATTGATGACTAATCGACTATTAAAATAATCGGTGACTATTTTAGTAGTCGACTAATCGGTTTGAGTCATTTTTCATAGAAAAGTACCATAAAAGTACCCCAAAATACTCTTATTGCAGCTTCTTACGTTCAAATATTGGCAGCTTTACACACTCTCCCATGACGTTGAACTAAAACCCTTTGGCGTGAGTACGAAACAAGACATTACATAACATAATTTTGGGGTTTGGGAGAGACAGACCGACATTTTTCAACATTTTAACACATTTCTTGATAAAATGACTAGGTCGACTAATCGAAGAAATAATCGACAGATTAGTCAACAATGAAAATAATTGTTAGTTGCAGCCCTACTGATCAGACTTTGATCCTTCATCTGCCTGTCTCTTCTAGTGTTCAACGCTATACGTTTGCTTTAAAAGGTCTAGACTTTTTAATGGTTCTATATCATCACGCTATTATCAATATAAGCAGGGGATTTTAGTACAAAGTGGTAACATCTGTATGCGAATACATGAATGGATCAGACCTGCACTGGAGCTTCTGTGCTTTGATTAGCTGCTATCAAACACTAGCCTTATCCACATAACTTAGTACTTTCAAATGAAGGTAAATAACATTTTGAGAGTAACTGTTACACACCAAGAAACCCACTGAGCTAACATTAGCGCAGCCCCTACTGATACTTGGCCTCAGAAGACCTTTGGAGAAACCTATTTTTACCATGAAACTGCTTTATTCAGTGTTTAAATGCTTTTAGATTATCGGGTCTGTTTAGAGACAGAGGAGACCTTGGTGGAAAATTTGGCACCCTTTAAAAACCCTGATGAACAATGAACAGTGAAGGAGTTGTAACCTAAAAATAAACATCCAACTCCCACAATCCCACGCTACTTCACAACATCATCAACCCCCCTCTTTGGTTATTGTTTTGTCGGCTACTATTTTACCCAGCTGGACCTTGTACACACTCGTGGAAAACACTGCTGGGTTTATTGTGCAGATCATATTCAGTTATGCTAGTCAGAAACAGATCAACATGAAATGAAAATGGATCAAAATATTCTCAACAACTGCCAGATACGGCACCACGGCACAGCACACACAGATAAGGTCATGAGATCTGAATTCGCTTGGGAAAATGGAGAGAGATGGAAAGCAAAGACACCCCAACCTTTACACATTCACCTGGAGACCTCGTTGTTGTCCTTCAAACTCCCACTGCGCCTTTCAAGACAATTTGGAAAAACAAACCCAGACTGCCGATGTGCTTATTTCACACCAGTCAGCGTAGAAAAGGACAATTTTTATTTCGCAAAGCTTCTAAGTTGTTATTGGTTTTAGACTCGGCTGAGATGCAGCAGCAGCAGCAGCAGCAGCAACAGTGCATCTAATAATAACAGGGCCTAAAAATACACAGGTAAATCTCTCCTCGGTAACCGCAGGGACCCGGCTTCACCGTCCACCGAGGGAGCTCGCTGACTAATGAAGTTGGGAAGCTTAGAGCAATTAGACACATCAAAGCTCGAATCTGAAAATTAATTAGGCTCTCCTCTCTTTCGGAAGGAGCATCCGCTCATGCAGCAGCTAATTAGCATACTGCCATCAAAACACGCAGGTGTTTGTTGCTGCGAAGACCACTTCGAGATACGTGTGCTGATCATGTTTTTCGGACAATTAAAAGAGAAGGGGGGGATCATCAAAACAGACTATCAGGGAGTGATGGATGACATTTATGACAGTCACTTACAGTGACATAAGCTTCTCCTAGTCCCTGTGGATTGACTGACTCGCTCATGAGTAGACGCACCGAAAATTCAAATGCACCACGAAGGTCTCGGACAGCCTCGAAGTACCAAGCAGTGCCATTGAGAGTCTATGTGGGTTCTATTTGCTTGCAGACGATGCACAGTGTGCAGTTTCGCACGGCTCGCATCACCGTTTCCTCTACCACGTATCAAAAGCTCCCTTAAACTTGGGTGTGTCACATCAAAGAGACTTTAGGGTCTCTTGTTAACTTTTAATGTCAAAAGAAGCGCTGACATTCACTGAACTCTGCGGTCGTTTTTCAGAACTTCATTAGCCACCCCGATCCGGTTTTTGCCGTGTGAAGTCACATCAAAGCGCGGGCAATCACATGCTCATTCACACTAATGAAGAGCTCCTTCAAACACAAGTGCTCATTATTAACGACACCTGATTTTAAATGCGAGGTGTATTATGTAAATTTCACCCCCCCCCCCCCACTCCCTTTTCTTTTTCCAGCCCTATGCTAGACGGTTGTGTAAATTCTGGATAAAGCATTATTTATTATTTTCTCTCAGATCTGCCGAGGGAGAATGGAGAATAATGGTATATTGAATACTTTGTATTTTTCTAGCTCATTTTACGATGACAAAATAGGTAAATAATGCATAACTCCTCATTGATCTGTTATATGACAGTAATCAGGGCTTCTTAACCTGTTTCCTCGTGGTAATATATTAATCATTTCCCTCAGCCACTCTGCTGTGAAAATTAATGTAGCCCAGTATGTTTTCCCTTTAGGCTGCACTTTGATTAATGAGCCTGGTTCATTCTGTGCTGCTCTGCCGCAACAAGGAAAATGCATCCCAATAAAGTTACAAAAGTTCAACAAACTACCCACGTCCATCAATTCGGCACAAGTTGATCGCGGCGGAGTCATTTTGTGGCAAACAGGAAGCCCACGAACGGCTAAGATAATCTCTTTGAGGTGATAATGATTCAAACTGGTAAGCAACAGGAAGTGAGACACAACTCAGGTTTTTACAAGTCAACACAGTGGAGGCCCCCAGGAAAACAAAGTTCAGACCCAGGGTGGGAGATAAATCCCAGCTGTAGACAAAGCCTATATTTCTGTGTCCCTGCAGTTTTGCTCTAATCTGTCTCTCTCAGCCCTGTAAGCTATTAAAGGCCAGACAAAGGCAGTCCAGAGTTAAGCACCCTGTGGGGAGATCTTATTTACAGTGTAACTGCCACTTTGACTGCCTGCCACCTCTGTCTTGCTCCTGTGCTTCCTCGTTTTTCCGTCCGTCTACCATTTTTTTTTCTCACCCTCCCCCCCCTTTCTCTTTCTCGTCTCATTCTTTTCCACTTCCATCTGCTGCTGTGGGCTTTTAATCTCAAGCAGCTGAAATTCCATCTTTCAGCTTGGCTTGCCAGTTTGAAAGGCTTGGTGTTCAACTTCTTGTTTCTGACTTGGCGTTTAATGGAACTATTGTTCAGTTTGAGGCATATCCCATTAGGTGAGGCCGAGAGTGGAGAGAAACATAAGTAATAGGAGGCCAGTCGAGCCATTTCTTTCTGACTCACCACCATTAAGAAGGTGTTTCTCCCCCAACAACACATCTCTTTACAGCATATAGCAACTAATTCAGATGTGGTGAAAACTAATTGAAACGATTACATTTGGAGATCAGTATTCATATCTAGTAATGACCGCACGGCTTCTTTACACAATATCGGTTCTTTTGAGTACATTTTTTTTTTTTTTACTTTTCAGGCTCTAAGATTTTTTGCAAAATATGGTGTTAGTTTCTTTATAGCGCTCCGTTATAGTCAATATCCAAAATTAAGTTTTTGTCTCAACAGCAAAGCATATTTTTTACTGGCCACACACATATACTATTATTTCAGTATATTTCATTGAGATAAAGGTTTTTTGCTAAATACAAACCTAAAGAAAAGGCTAGCACAAAATCTGAAGCAAAACTATTTAAATATATTGGATAACTCATGCCCACAGCCTCAGCATGTAGGTAAGGTAAGGTAAGGTAAGGTAAGGTAAGGTAAGGTAAGGTAAGGTAAACAGTGATGCAGTGTACATGTCTTGGGTTTTTATTGTGAAAGGTAAGAACAGACGGAGTGAAGATGTAATGCCATGCCATTGACAATGTGGGAAGAAATAAAGAGTTTGCCATCTTGGTTCAGACTGCAGAGCCTCCGTGTTATTATTTTATTACCGTTCTAAGTATGGGTGCAACTCAAAACCCTCAGCTACACATTAGCCAAACGGAACCTTGACGCAGACCAGCGGCAATCTGTAGTGCGTATGTTGGTGTGGAAAATGCTGATACAGACAGCAAAAGTGCAGCAGAGCAGTGTGCATTTACCCACCAGCATGGCAGATAACCCTCAGAGATGTACTTGCCAAATGGAAAATCAACCCCCATTTGGTGCATGTTAAGTTTGGACCCTGGTTATAGCCACCAGAGACCCAAACTTTTGTTTGGCATGAATTTTTAATTTCCCTTAGCTATTTCTGATCAATAGGAATAAAAAACTAAACATCATACACGATATTTAAGCTCCAATGTCCTCAAACAAGATGACAATTAAGTCCTAAAGTCTTAAAACAAGTATTTTCTAATTAACAGTGTCTTAGATTCTTACAGTTGCTAAAATTGGTCGAATTTGTTGCCATATCAAGCTACAAACATTAATAATACTAAATAAACAAGTTTCAATCATAAAATGTGATCAGGTTTTGGACCTTGTCCAGTTGTGTGTCGAGATCAGCTGCAGACCAACTTGGCAAAGATGGCTGCCATCTTGTTTTTACATGGGTTAGTGTATTGTGCTCTTACTACCACTAGATGGCACAAAAAAATTTCCACGAACAAGTGCAATGGGTCTAAGTTAGGTAGAATGAAGTATAAGGTCAAGTTAACCCAAAATGTGATGTCCTCATGAGTACACAGGGTCTTAAGGGGATAGTACATGCATGATCAGCAACAAGTGCTGCCCGCCCCAAAAGTCATATTAGACTTCTTTTGGATATATGGGCATAAGTATTCCAGAATTCAGGCCGTATACTGTTACGATAATTCCTGTCGTTACTTTTGGACATGTGTATGCAATAAAACACACACACAAAATGCTACTGCATTCCAAGTCCGTCAAATTAAAAAAACTTGAAACTAAGATAAATGAAAAAGCAGATGAGCCTGTTCCATTACAAATACAGAAGCAGCCTACTGGACAGAGTGACTAATTAGAGAACAGGGGTAGCAGGGGAAAAGAAGTAAAAGGAATCGGTAAAGGAGGCACCTAATGTCACTGTAAAGTCCTCCATGATAACATCAAGGGAATCACCGAGCCCACTATCATGATGGCCCAAGAGCCAGTGGATAAAGAAATCTGTTCTTCCTATTATTAGTTTATTTGTAAATTGTCATGGAAGCATCTGAAAGGTCACACAGTATAGAGCTGTTTAACATGCCATTCATTCATTTATTTGGCATGTTTCCCTCCCGCCAAAAAATCCCCAGTGGGAAATGTGACACCAGCAAAAAGCTGGCATCTGCCCGCTGTCGTACACCCTGGTCCACCCCACAAAACTTCCCCTCAATGCATTACCAGTCATCATGTATACAATAATCAGGATAAATATTTCATTTTAATGCATTGATTCAGTGTCACACTTATATGTGTTTCAGAAATGTCACTGACCAACCATCTGTTCACTTTTGACAGTCAAGTAAGATGTCCCAGTTCCCTCCACAACCTGATGCTGCTTTTAAGTGGTGATGGAATAATCTGAAAAATGGGTTCCTGATCATATTATGGCTCACCTGATCTGCTGTCTTTGCTTTTCAAAAGCAACATGATGTTAAAGCACGCTAAGCAATAAAATACAACACATCACTGATGTTACAACTTAAAGCTCACGAACACACTGAAGCCTAAAGAACAACCATTCAAGGAGCACGTGAATGCACCACTGGCCTTGACTTCAGTCTGACTGATGCAATAAAAGCAGGTCGGAAAAGTCAGGGATTCATGAGACATTCAACAGGTTGACCTAGTACATACCAGACACTAGAGAGAGTGGTTCAAAAAGATGCAGTCGTTTATTTTTGCCCATCATTATTCGATTTAACCCTTTTGCCTTAGTCAGTTATATCCTAACAAAGTATTACTTCCAGTTGTCTGAAGGTAGACCTGCCGGAAAGTCTTCACCTGATCAGTTTACTTTGCTCTTCATGAACAACATGTTGAAACGCTCTGAGCAATATAATACAACACATCATCTTGGCAGCATCCATGTTACAACTTCAAGCTCATGAACACAATAAAGCTTAAAGAATGACCAAAGAACAAGCATTTGAATGCACCATTGGCCTTGACTCAAGTCTCACTGATACAATAACAGTGAGTAGGAAAAGGATTCATGAGCACTCAGACATGCAACAGGTCGACCTAGTACATACAAGACACAAGAAAGAGTGGCTCAATAACATGCATTCGTTCATTTTTGCCCGTCCCCATTCGTTTCAGTCCTGCTGCCTTAGTTATATCCTATTAAAGTTGTACTTCCAGCTGTCTGGAGGTGGACCTGCCTGAAAGTCTTCACTTAAGAAATATTCCCTATGCTTTTCGATTCAGTACATATGTGTGGGAAAAATAGTTTCAACCGAAGCCAGAAGCAACAGAAAAAAAAAAAAAATCAATATTGTGACACTCAGCTTTTCTCCAGACTGTCAGCAAGAAAATATACCCGGGGATGAATTCATCATTTGCATAGTGTGGTACCTTAAAACGGCCTGACACAAGTAATAAAAATGTATTAGCTTGCCAGGACATGGGGGGCTATGTTGTGCTGAGTGTGTTGCCTCACTGTGCTGAATAAGCTAAGGCTACAAAACTTCCTCCTGGGTTCGTGACATGATTCTACCAGGAATTGATCTTATAATTGTGAGACTGACACCTCGTGTGTGGTGTTATTGCCAACACATCTCCCACCCAGGCACCTCATGCTTCGCCAGCCTGAAATTGTTCTGTTGCTGTAGTGCCTGAGGCTACAAACTCTCTGTTGGTAAACATTCCCATTCATTCAATTATTACTGAAAAAAAAAATAAGGTTGTCATTGCAAGATGGTGTCACGGAGGCAGTACTGACAGGTAAGAATGCATTTTTGGGGTAGAAAGTGCTTCATTTATTTAGCATCAACCTGAGCAGTTCCCACAGGCAAAGTATCAGCACCAAAGGAAATAATAATCACCACTTAAGCCTAGTCTTGCAACATGCTCATTATCAGTGGATGTAAATAAGTCAATTAGCATTCAGACCATCGACTTGCAGCCATGGCCAAGCTGAAAAAGCTTCATTATTTTCCCTTTTCATTCTTATTCCAATAATAACTAATAAACAGGTTTCTCACAGCAGCTTCGGGTGTTTATGAGAAACTCTGACGCCTGAACTGAGCATTCAGTACAACACTTCTTTTACATTTATGCATTTCTGTTATGTGGATAGTGGTAAATAATAAAACTTTAACCAAGGTCATCAACAATACTATAAATATATGAAGAGTTGGAATAAATTTGGAATATACTTTTTCTGGTTTTATTGTTGGCATTAACTTTCTGTTTTTTTTTCCATCATCATTGTTTGATCAGGATGTTAGCACTGTGATTTAGCAGGAATGTTTTAATGTATGTATGTCAGTAATTAATTAAGTAACTACAGCAATAGTTCTCAAACTTTTCTCAATAATGTCGAGCTGAGTACCCCCTGACCAGCTTAACAGTGAACAAACATAAACGTGATTGCAGTTGTTGCAGTTGACAGTTTATGGCAGTTGATGATCCCAAATAAAAATATGTGGTTTATCAAACATATATTTACGTTTATTAGAGTTATCATAGTACAGTTATTTTGGGGATTATGTTTGACTGATATTTGTCTATTTAACTTAAAAAAATAAATAAAAAACACACAGACCCACTACAGTATTCTGAATTACCCTGAGGGGTACCTGTAACCCCATCTGAGAAACACTGAATTATCAATTTCCACCTATCATTACATGATAGTCACTTACTTATTAAATCAGAAAGGAAGGACGGAATTGTGCATGAATGATATTTAAAAAAAATAAATAAATAAATTCACGTATCCCACTGCAGTTTTCCAAAGCACGCCCAGGGGTACCCATACCCCCGCGAGAAACACTCATTACAGTATCCATTGCTACCTATCATTACATGACAGTCACTTATTAATATTGTCATGTAAGAAAGTATGCATAATTCATATTTATTAGATATAAATTAAAAAAAAGAAAATCACATACTCCCTGTAGTAAACCAAAGTACCCAGAGGGTACCATACCCCCATTTGAGAAACACTGAGCCACAGTATCAGTCGCTACTTACATAACATGATAGTCACTTACAATAGTCTAATTATGTGAGAAATTATGCATGATTGACAGTATTTCAAAGTACCCAGAGGGGTATGCGTACCCCCACTTGAGAATAACTGAGCCACAGTATCCTAACATTATATGAGAGTCACTTACTTGTTATAGTATAATCATGCTAGGAATTATGCATGATTGTTATTTTTAAACAAACAGACCAAAAAAAAAAAACACATGCCCCCCTGCAGTTCTCCAAAGTACCCTGAGGGGTACCTATACCCACATTTGAGAAGGACTTCTTACAGTATCAACTGCGACCTAACATTACATGATAGCCACTTACTTATTATAGTATAAATTATGTTAGGAAGTTTGCATTATTGATAAATTTGACATAGACATTCAAAAAGAGATATAAAAACACAAAATGTTCAACCAGCAGTACTCCAAAGTACGCCGAGGGGTACCCGTACCCCCATGAGAAATACTTACTGCAGCATCAATTGCTACCTGACATTACGTACATGATAGTTGCTCATTATAATATTATGTTAAAAACTATGCATGATTAATATTTTTTAAATAAAATTAAATCACATATCCCTGTGGTAAACCAAAGTACCCAGAAGGGTACCCGTACCCCCATTTGAGAAATACTGAGCCACAGTATCAGTTGCCACCTAGCATAACATGATAGTCACTTACTTACAATAGTCTCATTATGTGAGACATTATACATCATTGATGTTTTTAAATTAACATTAAAAAGATGTCAAGTTTTCCCTGCAGTATTCCAGAGTACCCAGAGGGTACCTGTACCCCCATTTGAGAAACCCTGAGCCACAGTTTCCTAACATTGCATGATAGTCACTTACTTATTAAAGTAGAATTATGTTAAGAATTATGCATGATTGATATTTTTAAAACAAACTTCTTTTTTTTCCACATACTCCCTGTGGTAAACCAAAGTACCCAGGGGGTACCCGTACCCCATTTGAGAAACACTGAGCCACAGTATCAACTGCTACCTAACATTACATGATAGTCACTTACTTACAATAGTCTCATTATGTGAGATGTTATACATCATTGATGTTTTTAAATTAACATTAAAAAGATGTCAAGATTCCCCTGCAGTATTCCAGAGTACCCAGAGGGTACCTGTACCCCCATGTGAGAAACTCTGAGCCACAGTTTCCTAGCATTGCATGATAGTTACTTACTTATTAAAGTAGAATTATGTTAGGAATTATGCATGATACTACATACTCCCTGTGGTCAACCAAAGTACCCAGAGGGGTACCTGTACTTGCATTTGGGAAACACTGAGCCACAGTATAAACTGCTACCTAACAAATTAGTGTTAAAAAGTATATCACGCAACCCCTTGCAGTATTACAAGTACCAAGTACTCAAGTACCTTGAGGGGTAGCCATACCCTCATAAGAGAAACACTTGACTGCAGTATCAGTTTCTACCTAACATCACGATAGTCACTTGTACACATTAAATGATAATTATGTTAGAATTTATGCATGACGAATATTTTTAAATTATCATTTTAAAAAATATATCACACCAACCCCCTTGCAGTATCACAAAGTACCCTGAGGGGTATCCATACCCCCATTAGAGAAACACTTGACTACAGTATCAATTGCTACCTATCATTACATGATAATCACTTACTGCAAAATATTATGAATACTGTACTGTTTATGAATGATACCAACTAAAATCCACACTGAACAATCTGTATGAATGACTACTGAGGCCGATCTTGACACCCATGAGCCACACTCAGCCTAATCCTGTATCACAATACCTCGGGACAACTATAAGCTGTTTATTGATAGGCTTTGGTGAAGCGACATGTCAGCAGATCAAACAAAAGCTCAGATGAAGTACCTCAGAAAACAGCGGTGACAAACAGCATCTCTCCAGGCCTAGCCAAAAAGACTCAGTACATAGCAACGGGTTGAACACAACAAAATGACCTGGCTCGGAGACAAGGCTAACATACAGCCCAAACATAAATCATGGCCGGGTTGCTTTTTAAAAATGTACCTCCTCACTCCTTTACTCCTGTCTGTGCCTGAGACATCCGGTGGGCAAGGTCAGTCATTGTTCCGACATCAATCGTTCAAAGACTGGCAGCTAAGCACTCCACCTCACCCTTATTCTGTCTTTCTGGTCCTTATTACTAGAGCGCACAAAAAGGTCTGAAAGGTGCAAGATGATGAGGGCAAGTGCAGAGTTCTCTTTTAAAAACACATGGACGTGTCCAAGAATATGTTTCATTTTGAGGCTTTGACAGTGTTTTAAGATGCCAGAGAAGACGGTTTTATATTCTGATGAAAAACAAACTTGTATCTGACAGTGTAGCTGACAGTGATGATGCCTCCTCACACAATACACACTAAATTTGTCGAGATTTACTTAAATTGGACAGTATTTGACTTAGTAGAAAATGTAGGACAGACCACATGGTGGGTGATGTGTGAAGAGGTCAATTGCCGGGGAGGCACTGGCTGTTCTGACAGCCAGATTTACTCAAATTAAACCCTTGATGATAAAAACATTTTTTTCTAACCATCAATACAACTAATGTGATGCCAAGCCGATGATTGATGGAGACCAGGAAATAACATAATACACACAACACATACGAGCATGCATAAAAGCATTTTATGCTTCTATGGCTCTGTCATATTAATTTTAGGCAAGTCACAGATGGTAGAGAAAGAGCATACACTCCAACCCTTTGCTGAAATATTACAAAGACTGCATTCTATTGAGTAAATTAAGTAAGACAATGCCACTGAAACTGAAACTGCTTTGAACTTAAACAAATGGTACTGATTGGAAACCTTGCAAGACTCACGTGCTTAAAAACATGCAACATGAATAAAGTACAAAACACCATACCACAATTGGCTTTCCTTTCCAAACACAACCTCCAATAAACTCCACAAAGTCACAATCATTTAGGCCTAGTGATGGCAGCCAACACAACAAAAACACCACATGAATATAATCAGGGTTTTTTCATTGTAGAAATCAATGCTACGTACATACTGGAGCTATCCTGGAACAAGCATTATTCCAGTCATGGCACGGCGGCCAATACAAGACCCTGTGGCACGGCGGCCAAGAAACAACACAGTACAACCAGCATTAAGAACATAAAAATGGCACTTACTGTTTGTTGATCAACCTGAAAAAGAAGACAATCTGTATCCACACATGTACATCAAAACCTTATTTGCCAAGACAGCCAGGTGGCAAACTAGCTAGCTAGCCAACTAGCCAGCCAGACCTGATAAAGAATAGACTCTCTTTTCCAAGGAATCAAACTAGACAATGTCCTAATCATTTCGGCCAAGTAATGGCTCCCAACATGACACCAACGCCACTCAAATTTAACCCAAGTTTTCTAGGCTCATTGGAAAGACCTATGCTACATACTGAAGCTATACTTGAACAACTGTTATCCCAATCGTGACCTGGCAGCCAAAACAGGCCCAACTATGGCACTGCAAACAAACAAGGTCTACCTGGAAAAGAAGCCAATACACCAATGTGTATTCAGCAAGACAGATACAGTAAAAGCTAGCCAGACAGAATTTATAGACAACAGAGAAAGTCACAATCTTGGGCCTAGTGATAGCAGCCAACCAAACACAAACACCACACAAACATAGGCACCAGGTCTAAGCTCATGGTAAAGAACTATGCCACAACTAAAGCTATGGAACATGCATTATTCCAGTCATGGCACGGCGGCCAATACAAGACCCTGTGGCACGGCGGCCAAGAAACAACAAAGTACAACCAGCATTAAGAACATAAAAATGACACTTACCGTTTGTTGATCCACCTGAAAAAGAAGACAATCTGTATCCACACATGTACATCAAAACCTTACTTGCCAAGACAGCCAGGTGGCAAACTAGCTTGCTAGCCAACTAGCCAGCCAGACCTGGTAAAGAACAGACTCTCTTTTCCAAGGAAACAACCTAGACAATGTCCTAATCATTTCGGCCAAGTAATGGCTCCCAACATGACACCAACATCACTCAAGTTTAACCCAAGTTTTCTAGGCTCATTGGAAAGACCTATGCTACATACTGAAGCTATACTTGAACAACTGTTATCCCAATCGTGACATGGCAGCCAAAACAGGCCCAACTATGGCACTGTAAACAAAACGAGGTCTACCTGGAAAAGAGGCCAATACGCCAATCTGTATTCAGCAAGACAGATACAGCAAAAGCTAGCCAGACAGAATTGATAGACAACAGACTTTTCCTTTCCAAGGAAATAAACCCCGTTGACAAAGTCACAATCATTTGGGCCTAGTGATAGGAGCCAACCAGACACAAACACTACGCAAACATAGGCACCGGGTCTAGGCTCATGGTAAAGAACTATGCCACAACTAAAGCTATACTGGGACAAACATCATCCCAGTCATGGCACGGCGGCCAATACAAGACCCTGTGGCACGGCGGCCTAAACACAACACAGTACAACCAGCATTAAGAACATAAAAATGACACTTACCGTTTGTTGATCCACCTGAAAAAGAAGACAATCTGTATCCACACATGTACATCAAAACCTTACTTGCCAAGACAGCCAGGTGGCGAACTAGCTTGCTAGCCAACTAGCCAGCCAGACCTGATAAAGAACAGACTCTCTTTTCCGTGGAAACAAACTAGACAATGTCCTAATCATTTCAGCCAAGTAATGGCTCCCAGCATGACACCAACATCACTCAAGTTTAACCCAAGTTTTCTAGGCTCATTGGAAAGACCTATGCTACATACTGAAGCTATACTTGAACAACCGTTATCCCAATCGTGACATGGCAGCCAAAACAGGCCCAACTATGGCACTGCAAACAAAACAAGGTCTACCTGGAAAAGAGGCCAATACGCCAATGTGTATTCAGCAAGACAGATACAGGAAAAGCTAGCCAGACAGAATTGATTGACTTTTCCTTTACAAGGAAATAAACCCTGTAGACAAAGTCACCATCATTTGGGCCTAGTGATAGGAGCCAACCAAACACAAACACTACGCAAACATAGGCACCAGGTCTAGGCTCATGGTAAAGAACTATGCCACAACTAAAGCTATACTGGAACAAACATCATCCCAGTCATGGCACGGCGGCCACAAAAGGCCCAATAACACCTAGGAGGCCAAAACCAGGCCTAATTATGGCACGGCGGCCCAAACACAACATAGCATCAAAACAAAGAAAATTAAAATGGCACTCACCTTTTGTAGATTCACCTGAAAAAGAAGCCAAATTATATTCAGACAGACACAGTAAGCCAGCAAGACACACAGGTAGCAAACTACCTTGTTAGCTATCTAATCTTAGCCATGCAGAACTGATTAACAGACATTACTTTCTCAAGAAATAAACTCCATAGACAAAGTCACAATCATTTAGGTTTAGTCATGGCAGCCAACAAAACACAAACACCACAGTACAGTCCAGCCACAATGTTAGGCTCATTGTAAACACCTGTGCTACATACTGAAGCTGTACTGTAACAAACATTATCCTGGTCATAACACTGCAGCCAGATGAGGCCCAATTATGGCAAAGATGTAAAACACAACATAGTAAAATAAACATAATTTGTAGGTCTACCAACAAGCCAACGAGTTTTGCGTAAAAGGAAATAAAAGCCTGAACCACAGAGTCGCCTGTCCCAATGTACACAGCTGAGTTCAGTGATTGGAGCAAATATAAGTTAAAACCTGTTAAACCCTCAGGCTCAGACATCACCATTACGCATACAAAATGTGGAACACTGAAAGAATATAGTGATGTTGCACATCAAATTAAACAGCAGAACCTGGGCTACAAGACTCAAATAACAGCTAAATGAATGACTACATGTCAGCACCGCTGCGTCAACCCACTCGCCACATTTCTGTCTACAGCTCCACGGTACTTCATTCATAACACACGACACACACCTCGAATGAAAGCTGAGACTCTACACTTTCCGCACGTATGCGCCAAAGCACTCTACACCGAAGCATGTGAGAGACAGAGGCCAAAGAATAACAACAACAGCCAAACGATAGTTATAATATCTCTCTTACCTTTGTTGTTTTGCCGTGAAAAGTTCATTTTATCGGTGAATTCACGCTCGTTTCTGTTAGTCCCACTCCTTGTGTTGCATTCAAATGTGTCCGGGTGTTTCAGACGGACTTTAGGACCCGGGGGGAAGCATTACAATCTCCGTTTCCAGCAGCCTGCCCTGTGACCTTTTGACCTTTTGACCTTTTGACACTTCACTTCCACTTCCTGTCTGTCCACCGCGTCTGTTCCAAATGAGACATAGCAAAAATAAATTAGCAAAAACGAAAATGGGCTTTGCTTGGCAAAAAACAAAACAAAAAAAAAAACAGACCACATGATTTCGTTTTTGGTCTAAAATGAAAAAAAAAACACACATGAAAACTTTTTTTATATATATTTATAGAAAAAGTTTTCTTTTATTAAAAAAAAAGTTAAAAAAAAAAGAAAGAAAAGAAATTATAAAAGCAAAAATGGACTGTTGTGAATTGTTTGTATTTGTTTTCGGAGTTTGTTTATTTTTCTGTTCTGCAATAAAAAAGGAAAAATGGCTCATTTGTTCTAGTTTTTTGTTTTTGGTTTTAAAACAAACAAACAAACAAATAGACCACATGATTTTGTTTTTGCTTTAAAATGAAAAAAACACGTGAAAACTTTTTTATATATATTTATAGAAACCTTTTTTTTTATTAAAAAAAAATGTTCGAAAAAAAAAGAAAAGAAATTATAAAACCAAAAATGGACTGTTGTGAATTGTTTGTATTTGTTTTCAGGGTTTGTTTATTTTTCTGTTCTGCAATAAAAAAGGAAAAATGGATCATTTGTTCTAGTTTTTTGTTTTTGGTTTAAAAAAAAAAAAAAGAACTGTGCTATTTTGTTTCGTTTTTAAATTGCAAATGAATCACGAATGATCCGATGATACCTGGACCAACAGGCACCAGCTCCCTCACAGTTCAATCTGTGTTTTAACAGTTTTACAGTTGAGATAATTCTCTTTATTATTGGTCATCATCTCAGTTCAGATCATGTTGCTGGCTGAGAGCAGTGAGCACGCATACCAGAAAAGCTGAGACAGACCTCATTCCAGGAAGTTATCACTCTGTTTGAGATGATTTAACAGTTTTTTTTTTCTCTTTAAAATTCAGTGAGGAAAACTGTGTTAATTTTCAGTGCAACAAGATTATTCAGCAGCAAGTTGTCATGTGCTCAACCAGGGAACATGCAGAAGAGTTTCTTCACTCTCAACATCTTTTTACAAACATGAGTTAAACTGCAAGGTGGCATGAATTGTTTGGCGCACGTCATGTGAACCAAGTAGGTGGGGTCGTGCACTCAAGCCAATGGAACACTGACAATATTTCCCACCCTTCTGCTGCTCCAATCAAATGAAAGCCTTTCTACATGCCCCGCCCCCCAACATCCTGTTTGAGAAGAGAATACCTCCCCCTCCATTCCCTTCAGGTAGCAATCAAGCACCTGGTGAGCGTGCTGGGAGCTTGTTGAGAGGAAAGAGAAGTCTCAGACTGACACTGTCTGTCACTGTTGATCTGATCTCGTATTTCTCTTGTATTGCAGTAGCCTACATATTTAATATAACAGCATATAAATGCACAAAAGAAATAACCTACTAAAACAAATATTATATATATTTGTATTCCTTTAAATGCCTTTTTCTCAGAGGAGGTGTTTGCACATTTATCGAGGCTGTCTCATGCAGGTGTGTTGAACCATAAGAAAAGAAGATCCTTTCATTTATATTTAAGGCTCTTATATCAGTCTCTCTAGAGCCAGACTCCATTGAGAAAAACAAGAATTTAACATTGCTGAACACAGGAGCTGCTGGTCTGCTGCTGCCTCGAACAGATAGTTAGTTTGTGTTATTGTGTGAATTTGGGGTTTCAAAGGGTTACTTTGGATTCACTGAAGTCACACAGTAACACAAACTGACTAACTCACTGAGGCAGTGACAGACCAGCAGCTGCTGTGTTCAGTGAGCTAAAATTACTGTTTTTCTCAATGGAGTCTGGTGGCTTTGAAAGATGGTGACTTGAAGCTGTTATAGGCTTTCCCGTCTTAAAGAGCTGTCCAACAGAAAGGTAAAGGGGTGAAAATACTCTCAATATAGGGAACACTTAAACTAGTATTGATTTGTTTTAGATAGGATTTTTTTAGGTGGCTTTTAAGGCTTTTGTTGCTGACCCCATCCACAGCAGTACATTGCTTAGCTTCTGTGTCGGACTCCAGCCTGCTTCTCCAAACTGGGGGCGTGCCAACAGACATCTACTGAACTGAACTATCTTTTCAAGTTATACAGAGAGTAAATACGATAAAACAAATACAGGATGTCGGCAATAAACTGCCCTGAGGACTGTGCTGAGGTAAGTAAAATCAAACAATTAAAACAATAAAATACACAATACAAAACATAAAGTAACAACACCATGATGACACCAATGGCCATGATCATTTCGGTCACCAGCACATCACACACCCAAACAGCTTAAAATCATCAACCATAATCATAATGCTGAACTATTTAAATTCAAGATGAGGCACATCGACAGTAGGCATTGTAATGATCATTATAGGCTGCATGAAATATATAAATATACACTCACCGGCCACTTTATTAGGTACAACTGTTCAACTGTTCGTAAATGCAAATAGCTAATCAGCCAATCACGTGGCAGCTACTTGATGTACCCAGGCATGTAGATATGGTCAAGACGACCTGCTGAAGTTCAAACCGAGCATTTAAGTGTTTCAGAAACTGCTGATCTACTGGGATTTTCACACACAACCATCTCTAAGGTTTACAGAGGATGGTCCCAAAAAGAGAAAATATCCAGTGAGCAGCAGTTCTCTGAGTGAAAATGCCTTGTTGATGCCAGAGGTCAGAGGTCAGAGGAGAATGGCCTGAGTGGTAGGGTCAGAATTTGGCATCATGGATCCATCCTGCCTTGTATCAACGCTTCAGGCTGCTGCTGCTGGTGTAATGGTGTGGGGGAGATTTTCTTAGTACCAACTGAGCATGGTTTAAACACCACAGCCTACCTGAGTATTGTTGCTGACCGTGTCCATCCCTTTATGACCACAGTGTACCCATCTTCTGATGGCTACTTCCAGCAGGATAACGCACCATGTCACAAAGCTCAGATCATCTCAAACTGGTTTCTTGAACATGACAATGAGGTCACTGTACTCCAATGGCCTCCACAGTCACCAGATCTCAGTCCAATAGAGCACCTTTGGGATGTGCTGGAACGGGAGATTGACATTGGTGTTTCCAGCACCTTGTTGAATCTATGACACCAAGAATTAAGGCAGATCTGAAGGTACTAGCAGGGTGTACCTAATAAAGTGGCCAGTGAGTATAAATATATATATAATTGCTCAAAATAATACAGATGAATCATGCGTCCCAAACACTGATGCGTAGGCTGCCCATATGGTCACTATAATTGTGCTAAGAAACACAGTGTCATCTGTAAAAGACACACAGCACCATCATGGCACCCCCCTCACGCACACATGGCCAGGCACAAGGGAAAGCTCCTCACAATGGCCGCGCTGACATCTCTCCTCTGTGATGTGGACAGACATTATCGACCCTCTCTATCTCATGATAAAAACCTCAGCGCGGGGCGTAGTGACAGGGGTCAGTGTCAGGAGAGAGGCCGAATGTATAAGTGGACGGGATAGATTGAGGGATAGGAGGGGTGACTCCAAAGGCTACCGGCCTGTCAAAGACGTGGCCGCGTGGCCGACATTATAATATCACATGTTTACACTCTTGTCAGACACGCGGCGCAGACCCCGCTGCTGCTTCCACTGCTGTAAAAATGCCTTCGGATTAGCTGTGACCGCGCTCCTCTCATCCTACTGTAGCTCTTACAAGAGTAATTACAGTTTTTCAGCGCCACATCCTCTCTTAAGAAGATAAAAAATTAACAATCCATCTCATCCCAATCCAGTGCTTGACTTTGGACTGATACAAAAACATAAATCAAAGTGTATTACAGATGGGAGGGGTTTGGCGAACTTCACATCCAGACTTTTGTTGGTTAATAGGTTGCATTAAGCCCATCAAGTGGTGTGGTGCGTGATAAGCAGTCTCGCGGGCCCAGTAGGGGCCTGAAGAAGCTCTTGTAATGAATGGTTGGAGCACTGCTGATGCACGGCAATCATTAACAGCCTGATAATTACTCTGGATACCTCGGTGGGTTGTGTGCATGTGTGTGTGCGTGACGCAGATAGAGCCATTACGATGTGTGAGGCCTCAGAGAGAAACAGATAAGCGCTGTGTTTGTGTGTATTTTGCTTTGCTGGTTAACATATTGTGTGTGTGTGTGTGTGTGTGTGTGTGTGTGTGTGTGTGTGTGTGTGTGTGTGTGTGGCCTAGAAACGTCCTACTCCGGCTTTGTATTCATATTCATGCTTACAATTGCAAATATGAGCACATTCTCGGCTGCTTACTGTGGAGGTATTTGAAACTGTCTCTGGTAATGCTGCTGTTAAAACAAAACAATACTGGCCTGATTAAGGAAGCCTGATGGATGCTGGGTATTTAGGGCTTCTGTAAGGAAGCTAAAAATTTCCCACCAACTCCTCATTTTTCCTTCATCTGACACAAAAAAAGTGACATCAAAACAATACGCTGTCCTCACTTTTAGCTCAAATTAAAACCCGCTCACTCGAGTCTAATTTTGACAAAGTTCCCCCGCATGTGTGTGATCAAGACAAATGTTTGGATCTCCTCATGCGTCGGGATTTGAATACTGACTTGTTTACTCAGTGGGTTCATTATTATGCGCTTGCTTTTTTGTATCACTGACCCAAGTGATGTCTCTATGGAAACGAACCCGTCGCCCAGCATTAGTGACAGCGCGGCATAATAGACTAATAAGAGGGAATAAAAAAAGACACAATAACGCTCTGATGTAGCTCTCAAACGGCTCTAAATGATACAATAGGCACCTTGCTCTGGGAATACAAATCATTAAGCCCCTTAAGGACGCCAATGAAAACCCTGTTTATCCATAAATACATATTTAAAAAGTGAGACACTCTCTAATTAAAGCAGACACTCTGACATCAAGTGTGCTTATGAGTGTGTGTATTACTGCTTGAAAGTCAGAATTTAAATGATCATTTTCTTATGTAAGAAAACAGAAAGAGACTGAAGAATGTCAGAAGAAAACCCAAAACTACATAGGAGTCTTAAAATGTGGTCTTGTGTTATTGGGAGCCAGAATAGAAGGAGTCATGGCTCAAAACCAGCCGCCACTGCCCGTCAACAACCAAACAAAAAACTATGGTTAAAAAACTATGGTTAAATGTGATAAGACCAAAGGACTGGACGGAGGCCAAAATGCTAATGTGCAGCGCACACTTCATATCAGGTTAGAGGAAAAGTATTCTCTGTTGTAGGGATGAATAACGTTATCAGAAACTGGGGATTTGGATGTATGGTTCGTTACCTGAAAGACATATTTGAGAAAACTGTGAAAGATAATTACGTAATTTCTGGAAGACAGTGTTGGTGTTGGAGATATCGGCCGTAGAGATGTCTGCCTTCTCTCCAATATAATAATATTGGAGTGATAATAAAAATATATCAGAAAAACTCAATAGTAATGTCTCTTTCCAGAAATCATGATGAGTTACTCAAGATAATCCACAGAGCTTGTGTCTTTTATTGAAACTGAGAATACTGAAATAAGGGAGTGGGGAAATGTATAGACTAGTATAGACTGAGTTGAAATACTCAGAAGCAGTCTGGAAGGACATGAGACGCACCGTGTCCTCATTGCTCCTGATCAAGGGAAAAATTTCTGTTACAGCAACCTGGTCTCAATCCAAAGTCATCCAAATTCGACATTTGGTAGTGACTTCTGGCATCAGACATCGACTAAAAGCTCTCCTTTCACGTCAGCATAATTCGTGGCCGATCGACGTTATTGGTTAATGGTGCCAGGCAGCGTCAAGGAGAAATGTGACAGGAAGACAATGAAAGTTAAGGCAGCAGGGGTACGAGTAGGGCAGCCGAGAGGAGTGGTGGATGGTCCCACAGGCACTGACTTTCACCTGGGAGGCCCGTGTTCGCTTCCTGTAAGACTCTAAAGCCAAACCCTGTTGTTTTTCTGGAAACCCAACAACATGCTCTTGTTGCCGAATCGCAACCACATGGGTTTGCTGTTAAAAGGAAAAAAACATCATTTCGTTGTGTTGTAGTGCCTTAAATTTGAAAGAGACTACATTGAAACAGTACATTTCCTGTGAAAACCCGAGTGTTTTTTGAAAACAGACACTGTGGACTTATTCCTGATCGGAAAGAAAAAATGGTGACAGGTGGGACGGTGCTGTTTAAGCTAGCAGTAGATGCACACTTCCTACTGTACAGTGATACTGTTGGCAGGTGTAGTTCGGTAGAAAGAAAATGGTTCCTACATGAAACTGCTCCCAACAAGGTCTGTGGATTACCTTGAGTAACCAGGTCATGATTTCTGGAAAGAGACATTGCTGTTGAGTTTTTAAGTGTATTTTTTGGCACTTTGAGCACCACAAGTTCCATCATATTAAAGAAAAGGCAGACATCTCTACGGCCGATATTTCCAACACTCGGCAACTCACAGCAAAACAATCTGGGGTGATAAACAGCACCACAGGTAAGAAGAGAAATATGTATTTTTGATTTGGGGTTGAACTGTCCCTTTCTGGGTTTGTATACTTTATCTCAGAGCCAAAGAATGAAAACAATAGATTGTCATATTCCACAGCGCTTCTCTTTCAGTCACCTCAGGTTCAGATCAACAATGCGGCGGTGCTTTGTTTTATCATTCCAGGCGCCAATGTTTGGCCACTGTCCAGAGTGGTGTTTCAGTGATTGAGAGCCCAAACAGTCCTGGCCCGCCCTGCCTAGTTTAGTCTACCGAGGGGTAATTGAATAGTGCAAGGCTGCAATAGCATTGGACTGGAGGAATGCTGAGCTGCAGGGGAATATGGAGAAGGTTTCAGCCAGCAGCAATTAAACAGAGAAATGATGCGTGAAATAGCAGAGAGGAGGGGGGTGTTAGTGAAGTGAGAGTAAAAGCGCAGAGACTGTAAAGGGGAGCAAGAAATGTCTAAAATGTAAGAGAAACAGTGGAGGTGGAGAAACAGAGACGATGGTGAAACGAGATTAAAGTTGTGCGAAACAGAAAAAGACAAAAGGGAAGAGGAGAGTGAGACTTTGAACGTGGTCATGCTGAGATGGCAACTCGTACAGGGGAAACGCAGAGTCAGCCCGTTCTGTAAATATCATGTGTGACAACACTTCACATTTAACTCTGCATCAAGATGTAAGATTTTAAACACCAGCTCAATCTGCTGCCCTCCAAGACCTTATGGTGAAGGGAGAAATTCAGGAGCTGACATTCCCAAAATGTCTCACAGAACAAAAAAACTGCTTGAAGAACATTTCAGTACAAAGGTTTTGAAACTTTTACTTTCTTACTAATCAATATTTCTTAAAAATTGACCTGCCAGTTGTCAAGTGCTGCAGCACAAACCCTTTTGTTGAGTAGGGGAAAAAATCTCTCACTGTAACATGAATTGGATAGATCAGGCGATGTACAGGATTCTTTGGCTCTGTCTTTGCTTGAAATAACTTCTTTAACTTAAAAACTCAATGCTACATTTTCTATTTTTCCCCCTTTTTTTTTAATGCATTGAGGATATCAGTCCCTTTGAGAATGCGTCATTGAACTCCATCCCTGGACACCTGATCTAATGCATGACTTGATATGTACAGCAACTGGTGCCGTCAAAAAATCAGTATACATATCACTGTGCAAAATGTTATACTTCCTGCAATTATAACCCAATTAATTATATTTCCACATGTATTTTGTATGTTTTTGGCCAGAAGAATGCCCTCCAGTGAGTGATTAGAGGAAGGTTAAATCAAACATTGACTGAAGAAATTAATGCAAGGTATTATTAAATCATAAACTTCAAACTTCAAACAAACAGTCAAATTGTTTGCAGAACTGAAACAGTGTAAAGAGCAAATGGCTATCAACTCTCACTTTTCCAGTCATACCCAGTTTATGTATTGCAAGACTTTTAAGGGACCCCAGTATGCAGAAATAATTTGAAAAAAATGCAATGTTGCTTTTACCCTTCGCCAGAATTTAGCACAACATTGGAGCATTATTTGGCCCCCTTTCTGACCAGATAGCTACATGACTGGTACCAATGCCTGTCTTCACTGGAGCTTTAAAACTGAGCCCGATATAGCAGGTTTTGTTCACTAAAAATGACTCTGCCATGTAAACTGTATTGTTAGTGATATATGTCAGTAAGTAAATTGTACTTGACCCAATCTAAAGGTCTTTTTCATCTTGGGTTTCGGCAACAAAAGCACTTTGGTTAAGGTTAGTGAAATGTTGTGATATCTGTTAAACGATAATACAAAGGGACTGTGTTGCACACATTGTTACTTCAACCTCGTCATATATCAACATTTGGACATGGACTTTAGACTTAACTTTTTCTAAAGCCCCTCTGGGTGGGTTCTAGATGAAACCTTTGGAATATAAAAAGGTTCTGGACGGGTTCTTGCTAGCACCCTTAGAAGGTGGAAACAGTTTGGCTAGAACCCCTAGAGAGGGTTCTAGATGGAATCATTGAACCTTAGAGAGGTTTTCTGTAGAACCCCACATATGGCGTTCTTGAACCTTTCACAGATGAGTCTATGTAGAACCCTTTATAATGAATTTCAGGTAGTTCTCCTACAGGGGACAAGCCAAAGAACCCTATATGGTTCTAGTAAGCACCTGTATTTCTAAGAGTGGAGTCTAGCTTTGTCCATGCAGGAGGACAAATGGGGAAAATGACCAGAGGAGAAGCGTCCTTATTAAGGAGGAGCAAGCAGGCCCATCCTTAACCACAGGTAATTGCTCCATTTGTTGTTTCGCTGTCTCAGTTGCCTGGAATTGGATTTGGGGTCAGGGTATGACAACCGGCTATACAGCCTGTGCTGAGAAAGATGGTGGCTCCAACTTGGTAGAACAATGTATGCAAATTTTATTGCAGAGTTGAGTATAATCAACCCTATAATGTTCATTAGAGGCTGTAATCATGTTAGAACATCTGTTTGACTACAGTAGCCATTCGGTAATTAAGTTAAATCCATGAAATGTACTTTTTTATATTCTGAATGACCAAATTAAAGGAATGTTCCATTTACTGTCCTGAGCTGGGGGGTTTAAGCTCCTAGAAACTTTTAATTTCAAGTATTTATTTATAACATTTAAATTTAAATCAACAATAATCAAAGTTCTAAGGAAAAAAGAGAGTACATTCTTTGTTATGGTTATTAAGAGTTCAAGACAACAAACTGTGTGGTTGTGGTCGATCTGATTCAAACTGACAGCAGTCTGGCAGCATAAGGCCCCGATCAGGCAGAGTGCTATTTGCAGGTTGTAAAATGTGAAGTGTACTGCCTTTTTGTTGAGGACTTTCCCAATCAGACAGGACGTCTGTCCGACTTGCTGCATTTTTTCTGCAACCACAGAACCACCTGTCCTTAGCTGTATTTATATTCTGCTGTAGAGTAAACTCACAGATCTGTGCCTTAAAATCTGAATAAAAATGGAAAGGCAGAGGGCTCTTGCTCATGAGACCTTCAGAGAGAGGAGAAATCACAGACAGAACCCCCAGCTGGTCCAACAGCTTCGCATCGATGATGGTCGGTTTATGCTGGCTTTATACATCTGTGTCGAATTGACACCGTACCTATGTCGTACCCTAAACTACAGCCTGACGTGCATCTCCCCAAAACTGCAACTACACATTGTGACGACGCAGACCTCCTGTCTGTTTCTGTAAGCTGAAACCATTTCCCTCAGTGGAAACAAAGCTTTTATTTACTTTAATTTCACAGATAAGAAACAATAAACTGTGAAGACAATAAAGCCTCCACAAAAATAGCATTTTAAGTCTTGTGTGTGATTTATCCTGGCTTCATATGAGCAGAGAAATCTCTGCTAGCTGCTAGGCTAATTTATACAATGTAAAATGCCATAGGCTTGTGCTAAAAACATTAGCATGTTGTATTTGTGGGGAAAATGTGTCCAGATAAAGACAAGTGTTTGTCTGTGAATGCTGCGAGTTATAGTGAAGCTGATTTGTGTACTTGTGTTTGAAACTGTCTCTATTAAGCCATGTTTAATGTGTGTTTAATGTGTGTTTAATGTGTGTTTTGAATCAACTAAACTTTACAGCACTTCACAGAAACCCTGCCACCAACTAGTGTTTTACAGTTATTTTAAACTTGAGGTTCAGTTCACGAAGTTTAGGATCTCGACAAATTCTGAAAAGAAGGAGATTCAACCTCATATTAATCTTAATATTGACATTAAGTTAAGACACGTGGTTTCCCAGATGATAGTCTAATGCATTTACATGTATAATAAAATGCTGTGAGAGTACTAAAGCTCCCCCTATGACTGCGTGTTCTTTACTTCTTCACAACTCAACACACAGTCATTCTAGGTCTTCATATCAAACTACACTCTCTGACATCTTTTATATCTTACTTTGAGTTTTTAAGGAGTCAGTGTGACCATATTGTATGTTAATGGCCCTTAAAAACGAATTTGAGGTTCTTTTTTTAGAATGTCGTGGTCTCATGTGTCACAGCAAGAAAAGAGCACACTCACTTCAGTCTGGTTGAAAATATTTGGAGTAGCGTGTTGCTCAGATTTTTGACACTTGAAGGTTGAGTGGTTGTGTTGTCAACTTTCAACCGACGCCAGGGGTTGGAGGAAATGCCTAAGAGATGAGGAGCTTTTTTTTTTTTTTTTTTGAAAAGCAGGAGGAAGTGATTTCTCGCTTTTTTTTTTTTTCCTCCTGCATCTTTACACACAAGCTTGTTAAGGGTTCATCCAAGCTCCTATCAGCAGCTGCAGCTGGATATCTACTGAGAGCTTTCCATACACACACACACACACACACACACACACATGAGGGCGAGGGATTCGGGGATTTAGGAGTTGATAGAGGAAGAGGGTTTTAAAAGGCATAGTGTGGAGACTCTTGGAGCACACTCAAATGTCAGTGACCAGAGCGATGTTAAGGTCCTAGATGACTTCTGCATGGACTGTAGCTGAGCCGCCACCGTGCATGCGGCCTAATGAGAGCAGCTCTGTGAGCCTGCGGTGTGGAGAATCATCCTAAAATTGGTCTTCAACTTTCAAAATGTTACACGAGTGAGAGGTAACTTTAGCTGTGAATCAACTTCACACTCTTTCCACAAAGGCAAAACCCGGTTTATGTGCGAAAAAAGGAGGCAAGTTTTCATACACATGCATGATACATACACACTCTAATCCAGTTTATGGGCGTTTGGCTGTACGGCAGTCATGTCCGATGCCACAGCTCCTCTTTGGGCGATTGTTTCAGAGAAAAATAAAACATGTAATAAAACGGAATAAAGGCTGAGGTGTGGAATCACAGCAGATCCGTGACCTCTGTGAGCCGGAGCTCTCCAGCTGCCCCACATCCTCCCTCTCCTCCTCCCCCTCCATCTAATCCTGCCAGAGGAGTTTAATTTACTGCCCAGAGTTCCCTCACACAATTTCTTTAAAAGTACATTTTATGAGACTGCAATTCCATTTCATAGGGGGCCCTGTACAGTAAATCCTATTTGCGAAGCGTCATATGCGGTCACATTAACATGACAAAAGTGCCAGTCTGCAGTCCTGTGCTTTGCTCTTGCCCATATTATCGCCTGCTGAAGCATTTTATAGGATACCAGAGTGCCAACTCGTGTCCATCAGGAAAGTTGTAGTGGCTACTACAGAGGCATAAGTGTCGATGAAATGGGAGATAAAAGCGGCTCAGCTACACAAACAGCAGCAGACACCTAATATGAATCAATAATATCACAGCTCGCGCTCTCCTAAAAAACTATCTACAGCTTAAATGTTGTTATAGCAAAGTTCAGCCGGATAAAGGCATCAAAGCAGTGAAGAGATCGGAGAGAGTGCACATTTATATAGGGCTTTTCAAGCAAGTAAAAATAACAGACAGAGCGCTGTCAATCAGTACCAACCCATTAAAGTAGAGCTTCTATAATGCTGCTTTCTGTCAAGATTTCAATTTGTAAATCAACATTCATATCTTGCTCCTGCTAGAGTGTTGATGTTTATGCCTCTGCGCCAATGACAGACATGGCTGGAGGCGTTAGGTTCTCCAGTTGTCCGTCTATCCCATTCTTGTAAATGCGATATCTCAAGGACGCCTTGAGGGAAATTCTTCAAATCAGGCACAAACATCCACTTATGTTAAACGATGAAGTAATTAAATTTTAGGTAGTCAAAGGTCAAGGTCACTGTGACCATGCATCTGTCTCATTCTCTTAAATTTGACATCTCCAGGCCTTGAGGAAATTTCTTCAAATTTGGCACAAATGTCTTGCTGGACTCAATAATGAAGTAATTACATTTTCAATCATCATCTCATGGATGAACTAATTACATTGTAAAGGTCAAAGGTCAAGGTCACTGTGACCTCATTCTCATGAAAGCTGTAGCTCAAGAACGCCCTGAGGGAATGTCTTTGAATTTGACACAAACATCCAACAATTGGCTCAACAATAAAGAAATTTGATTTTAGTGGTCAAAGGTCAAGCTCACTGTGACCTTGCATCTGTCCCTTTCTTGTAAATGTGATATCTCCAGGTCTTGAGGAGATTTCTTCAAATTTGGCACAAATGTCCTCTTGGACTCAATAATGAAGTGATTAAAATTTCAATCATCATCTCATAGATGAACTAATTAGATTGTAAAGATCAAGGTCACTGTGACCTCATCCTCATGAAAGCTACAGCTCAGGAACACCTTGAGGGAATGTCTTTGAATTTGAATTTGAATAAAGAAATTAGATTTCAGGTGGTCAAAGGTAAAGATCACTGTGACCTTGCATCTGTCTCATTCTCATGAGCGCAATATCTCAAGAGTGCCTTGAGGGAATTTCTTCAAATTTGGCACAAACGTCTACGTGGATTCAACAATGAAGTGATGACATTTTATACCCAAATGGTCAAAGGTCACTGTCAGGTTGTGTCCGTTGCCTTCTTGTGAATGTGATATCTCAAGAACACCTTGAGGGAATTTCTTCAACTTTGGCACAAATGTTACCTGGACAACAGACGCAGGAGGATACCTCGTGGGTCATATGTAGACGTGAGAGTCCACTCAAAAAAAACCAATGGTTTTGAGATGAAACCATGTTGGTTTTTGGTTTGTTAGTCTGTCTCATTCTTATGAACGCAATATCTCAAGAACACCTTGAAGGAAATTCTTCACATTCAGCAAAAACGTTCACTGTGACCTCATTTGTCCCATTCTTGTGAACATGAATTCTCAAGAACGCCTTGAGGGAATTTCCAATTAAATTTGGCGCAAATGTCACATGGACTCAACAATGAACTGATTACAGTTTGGTGCTAAAAGGTCAAGGTCACCATGACCTCACAAAATGTGTTTTTGGTCGTAACTCAAGAATTCATATGCTGATTATGACAAAATTTCGCAGAAATGTCTAATAGTATAAAATAATGAAGTGAGGTCAAAGGTCAGCCTCACTGTAACATCATTCTGACATCTCTGGCCATTATTCAACATCATACCTCAGGAACAGAGAGGGGGACATTTGGTTGGATACTGAATTGGTGACACTAATCTTGAGTGTCCACCTTGAAACTGTGCTGATTGTATAGATCTTCTGTGCTGAGGAGATGTGTGTGAAGCATCCATGTTTTTAACTGTAACTGCAATTTGACTGGGTGTGAGAGGCACACATCCCCAAAGCAGTAATTCAAGTTTTTTTTTCTGTTTGGACGCTCAAAACATGTCACCACAGGCAGACTTTGCCATCCAAGTTAAGCAAGTGAAAATATACCATCCCGTTTTTTAAAAAATCGTTTCATTAAACTCACAATTATGCAACTAACAATTATTTTCATTATCCATTAATCCGCCAATTACTTCCTCAGTAAATCCATTATGAGTTTGCTCTATAAAACACCCCAAAACAGCAAAAAAAAAAAAAACACATCACAACATCCTACAGCAGAAAACCACATCACCAGTTGTTCTGTTTTGTCTGATCAACACTTTATAACTACAAAATACTTAGAAAAGCAGCACATTCTTACATTTAAAGACGTATTTCATTGCTAGAAAGATCTTAACATAAAACAGGGTTGTCTAAGCAGCACAAGGATGCAAATACTTTTGAAATCGGTGCTATATGACCAGAGGAAAGGGGCTGTGGCATTCCCTTTAGCTCAGGAGGTAGAAAACCTACAAGTACCAGAATGCACTGCGCCACACCATACCAATAAACACGCCCACTGGTGGGTGACATAGCGCGAGCTTGACCAACAATATGAAACAATATGATGGCTGACTGGTGACAAATTTAAATTACAGTTCAGAGCGGTGAGTTAAAATATTCTTCTGAATACATTTTTGGCAAGAAATGGGCACCGCAGTGCCAAAATCTTGGTTTATTTTTGATTAGTACCGCCTTATTTTACTGTTTGACCTGAGTTTGGTCTAGGTTTGAGAGAGAAAGATTTGCTTCTTTAGTCTTTGTGTCCGTGGTGGTGGGCATGTGAAAAATGGAAGTACAATCTGTAGTTTGAGAAATGCGTCATTCAGCAAATTTAAGTTAACCACAATGAATTTCCACATACTACCCACATTGTTATGATGCAAAACTGGTTGAAAATCTACGAAGTTTCCCTTTAACCATCAAATTTTGGGCATTTTTCCTTGAAAAATTACGACTGATAAACAAAATAGTTGCTGATTAATTTCCTTTTGATCAATTAATGCGTTCAGCTCTAGGTAAAACATCTCTACCATATGCCTTTTAAACAGAATCCAGGTGCGACCAGGTTAAAAAAAAGCTGCTTCACTGCCGTTAATTGCACAAACAAATCAAATCTTTTCATTGCCAAACACACCAATTACAAGCTTTCTCGCCGTAACTAACAAGGATCAATGGCTAAATCAGTGAACAAACTTTTAACAAACACACGCAATTTAAAAGTTGAGAAAAAGTCATAACTATATAGTCATAACTATTTAGGGAAAAGAGAAGCACGTTGGCTTTTTTTTTTTTTCTGCAGGTTCCAGATGGGGAGACTGGGAGTTGGGAGCCAGAGCCATATGGTCCTGTTTCATCAGCCCATTTCTTGTCATTAATGAGCTGTGATTGATTGTATCATCAGTGCTGCTGTGTGTGGCACAGGTACGGGATGAAAGCTTAACAACGGTGTTAAAGTTAAATAACCTCTGACCTATTTTTATTAATGCCAAACTTTTTCAGAACCCTTCAAGATAAATGTTCCTGAGGGTTTGAGAACCTCAATTTTTCTCGATTCATTTCAAATTAAAAGATTAATACTTTCATCGAGTTTAAACACACATATGTTGGCTACAAACTTATTTTCTAAATATTTAGATCTATCGCTGAGAGAATACTCTGACATTTTAGGAAATGAGCTTCCTCGCTGTCTTGCCAAAAGTTAGATGTCCGATCAATATGAAACCGGAGCCAGCAGCTGGTTAGCTCATATCAGCAACATGACTGGAAACTGGGGAAAACATTTACCTGGCTCCATGCAAAGGTAACAAATTTACAACGACTGCCAGCACCTCAAAGCTCAGCAATTAACACATTTTGTTTGTTAAATGCATACAGAAATCAAAGTAGAAAAATAACAATTTGTGGTTTTAAAAGATGGACTATTTCTTAGCCAGGAGCAGAAGGATTAACACACTCGCCAACCCTCCCGATTGTCCCAGGAGACTCCTGTGTTTCATTGCCCTCTCATGGTTTCCCCCTGAGGTCACAATGCTCCTGTATTTCTCCCAATTTATGACAGATTTTCACACCTTTTTTTTCATTTTCATTATCACAACCTGTTTCTGGCACTCTACCGCACTAACTCTGAAGGTCTACTGTTTCCACCTAGATAACAATACAGCAACACCCGGTTTGTGACGCAAAAGAGAGCTGCTCACACCTCGTCTTCCTCAGTGGATAACATATAGAGAGAAATGTAAGTGCTAAGAGACAGAAATACTCGAGCAAATTTCAGACGTCTTGGAAATAGGAATTCAAGTTTCCTACACAAAGTTTTAAAGAAATAGGCATGCATTTTTGTCAATTTTTTCTCACTCAGGACCTCGTCACATATCGACTTTTATTCATGGACCTTTCACATCCAGGTACGACATGCAAGGTACCCTGGGTGTGTTGGGTGTTGAATTTCTAGGACGCCATGTCAAGTTCTGCCTGTTATATGAATTGTCTTCTTTCAAAATACACTTTCGTTTTCACAGGAAGTTTACCATTTACATACTGTCTCCTCAAAATAAACTCACTACATTAGTACAACAACGCAAATTGATGTTTTGTTCCTCCAATAACTAGTGCATGTGGTTGGGTTTAGGAAAAGGCTGCGGCCAACATACCGTCAAATGATGTGACTGAACTGAATATTAACACCCTAGCCACAATCTAATGTTTGTTCGCTGCTGAATCAATGTCATACACTATGGTTAAATCACTGTTGAATTACGTTTTGATTTTTAAAAGATAAATCAATGTAATTTCAATGTTGTTTCATAAACTTTAAACATTGTTTCAATGTTGAAACAGATCTTTCTGAAATTTCAATGTTGATTTATGAAAATGTTATTAACCTTTTTACAGCCATCAGAATTAAATGTTTCAGTTTTGTTTTGATGTTGAAACAACAGCTGACGACCACATTTCATCGTTGAAGGTTGACTGTGTGCCAGCTGGGACCGTACACACAGTATAAAAACTCTATTAAACCGGTACTTGTGAAGCAAATTTCCAGGACTTTTCCAAAACTTTCATAGTTCATTACATTTTCTAAAACTTTTCCATGCCTGGAAGTTGCATTTTTCAAGTTTCATGACTTTTCCAGTTTTTTCTTGACCCTGTCAAAAGGTTCTGGGGGAGGTCCCCCAGGTCCCTCGCTTAATATGCTCACCCGAAATGTTGAAACAAAACCCACACCCTTGGTCTACAGGCTATTCACCCTTGTGTGTCACTGCTTTGCACTTATTTGGCAGCTTAGTTAAAAAGAATACAGAGACAAACACGGCACCCTAAGCCGGCAATCAGAAGTTCAAAAACTGCTGTCGATGCAAGTTTACAATGGTAACCTTCCAACGTGTGACAGTATTTACATAAAGGATTCAGGCTTGGTTGGAATATTAATTATTGATGTGAACTGTAATGAATGATTTATAACCAAAGCCAATCAGAAGCTGCTGTCTCCCGGTGCCACCTGAGGGATATTATATATTTATAACTCAAGGACATGCTGTCATTGTTTAGGCCTACCTACTTACTCCTGGGTTACAGTGGAGAAAAGCTTTGTTTCCCTCTCCATTGTACTTTGCCTTCAAAGACCGTTGCTATTGGCTGCTCAGCATAAAAAAGGTACTCAGGAGACAACTTGTGGCCTTCGTTTTAAGTGTGCTCTTGTAGGGTGCACACATATAAACTATAATGTCAACACTCTTTTCCTCGGGCTGCACTTAATACACACTTTTTCTAAACCCTTTTTGTTGGGTGAGGAAATAAGACGGGATGTTCACGAGTTCACTGATGACCTTTACCACTGAGAAATGTGGAGTATGTTTTCAAATTTCCAATCTCTCCACTGCCTCTGCACATATTTTAATGTGAGACATTTGCAGCAACCTTCTGATTGAGAGACACCGGTGACATTGGTGAACAAAAAATGTTCAACAGACGAAAACAACACAGAATAAAGTGTCCGTCATAGTCCATTTGTATTAATCTCAATAGGAACAACGCCGTGCTCGAGAATGCATTTAGCACAGTGCCATTAACACTGCATTTAGAAGCATAGCAATATGCAAAGTGGTTTTGATGAATGTGCTCTATTAACAGAGACAGTAAAACAAGGTAATATGTTGATGTGGGCTGGCTGGAAATACATTTGCTTGCTTCAAAGTGACTCAGTCACCCATGGGAGCGGAGCAAAATTTGATCGTCGCCTGGAATTAACCCCACTCTGATTGGTGCTATTGTAATTGGAGGTCGGGCAGGTTACTGTAATACATGATGTACAATTGATAATTAGGAGCCTTCCAATATGCAGAGTAAATTAATTCCTATAAACGGGTCCCCACAATGTGCAGGTTCATAGGTTGTTTAATCAGACTTCTCTCCTTCCTGTATGAGGCAAATGGCTGGAATACACTTTGCACAGATGATTAAACATAAATGTATGGAAATTAAGATTTCTAAAGAATCCACATTATCCAGCGTCGTCTTCTACGGGAAGATTTCAACCTTGGGATTAATATATTCTGCTTTGACTTTTCATTGTTTTTCTTATTTTGAAGATAATTTCAGTCCTCGCACCTGCACCTCATCAGGTTAAAGAGACAGATTAGATTTTTGAAGTGGGTTTGAAAGGTCTTTGAAAGGTCATCAGAAAGGGCTGAAAATGTTCAAAACAAGGCAAACACTTAAAGGAGTATTTCACTGCTGGAAAGATGGCATTTTAATAAAACTAGTATGTTTATAGAGTACAAAGATGCAAATACTTTTGACATTGGTGCTACACCACCAGAGAAAACAGAGAAAAAAGGACCTTTTGCTCAAGAGGGAGAAAATCTACAACTACCAGTACTGCACTGAGCAGTACCAGACCAATAAACGCCCTCGCTGGTGGGTGAAGTAAAGCAAATGCATCCGTTTGAAACAATGGCAGCCAGCTGGCAACAAACAATCTGGTAGTACAGTTAAACAGTGAGCTAATGGTGCGTTCCATTTACCTCGGAAGTCGAAAGTCGGAGCTGGGAATGACGTCACAGCCGAGTTATCAGCGTTCCAGTTACAAAGTCGGAAAAAAGTTGCCAAACGGGAAGAAGAAGTCAGAAAACAAGATGGCAATGTCTACGAAAGCTATTCTCGCGCTTGCCTTGTCCAAATATAAGTGCTAATAAACGGAATATTACAGGAGCTTCTACTTACCGTTTACACCCGGGGCAGCCATCTTCGATTGTCAACTCGGGGGTGGTGAGGATTCTCCGACTTTCCGACTCGGAATTACGACTTCAAGGGGTGTTCCAGTTGAAATTTCCCACTCAGAACTCGGAAATCTCGACTTCCCAGTACAAATGGAACGCACCATATAACCAACACATTATCACTCTGACCTCGTCACATATTGACTTTGGTCATGGACTTTCCACATGACATACGACATGCAAGGTACCCTAGGTGCCTTGGTTGATGACGTTCTGGGATGCCGTGTCAACTTCAGCCTGTTACATGCATTGTCTGTTTTCAAATCACACTTCTGTTTTCACAGGAAATGTAACGTTTGCATACTGTCTCTACTGTGTTGCGATGGTAATACGAAAATGCAGAAGTACAGCCTGTAGTTCAAGCAACAGCTCGAGAGTCACTAAATTACATCATCCAGCAGAGTTTTACCATGGGGTGAGGAGGGATATCTAGACACTAGTTAGATGGAGGGAAGCTTACCACAGTTCATTTACACCTTCTACCCACATTGTTTTAATACAAAGCTGGTTGAAAATCAGTAAGTACGCTTTTAAAAAGATATTGATTTTTGTAGTTGGGACACTGCTTGGCTTCAGTAGCGGTACTCCTGCTTGTTTCCCCAAACCAGCAAAGTGAATCTTGGGGGAGGTATCCAAAATGTTTTTTTTTAATCTCTCAACTGCTGAAGCTGGCTGTTCTCATAACCTGTTTGTACATTTTTCTACCAAAAGTAAATCACCAAAATTTGTACATATCCCATGTAAGCATGGGCCACTAATTCTTGCATAACCCAGTGCCCAACCAGTGCACTGATGGGCGCAAACAAGGAAGTGGTCCTGAGTGGTCTTGTACGGAGGCAGCTCGGGGTGGCAGATGGGTCACAGAAACATGACTTTCCCCCGGGACTTTCCCTCGAATACTAGTGTTTGGAACTATGTGAACTTTAAGTCATTTCTGTTTCATTTCTTTTCCCTAAACCTAACCTCCGTAACTTTATGTTGAGGACGTAAGGTCATTCATGGGGTGCTAATTTGAAGTTTATCGTATCATAATAAGCATACGTTGTTGTGTTACATGTCACGCCCGTCATGTGTCTTTTGGTTGTGGGATGGCAGGATGCAGTGTATAATCAAACACTGGAAGAAATGTTTGGTTCTGTGTGAAAATGTACAGGAGGCAAAAAGACAGTACTTTGTATGTGATCTCTGTGTAAAAAGGGCTAGTGCTTTCTTGGCAAAGGCATGACCCAGACTACTACTGCCTCTGATTGGCTTACCCTGATATTCCTGCCCTAACCCCAACCAATATCACTCCTCTTGGCTAAATTTCATCAACCTAACTAATAAAGGCAACGAGAAGTACCTAATCAGATGATGTCATTCTGTATAATAATTAGCTTTGTGCTTCTGTTTAGGAAGGTGCAGTTGGAGAAATGGCCCTTCAGAAGAATGCGCCTTTGATTTTGGGATACCAGGCTGTCGAACTAATGGGTTTTTCAGTACATGGAGACATTTACAGATTATTAGGGGATCGATATTATGAGTCGTTGGAACAATGGCATGGCACTTTAAAGGCAGAGAAGCCCCAGGTTTTAAAACAGCAAAATTTTGCAAATCAATTTGTTCCAATGGTTCGCAACGATTAGAGGATCCAGCGAGGGAGTCAAAATTATTCATCGTGAAACCCATATACACACATAAATACACAAAAAAATACTCTCTTTTGGTTTTGTCTTTTTCTCAGATGAACACAGGACGTGATTTAAAGAGCAGATATGTATGCTGCGGCAGAAAAACAAACATGCTATTTAATTTCAGTTGGACATGGTCCCAGACTACAGTTAGCCTCTGGGAATTTCCTCCCTTGCCTATTCAAGAAACTTGAATATACTGTGAGGATTTAATGCCTGGACGATGTCTACCTCTGCCATTTAAACAAATGGATACCGCATTGTTTCATACATATATTGAAAATCTATGGTATGCTGCATGTTGAAAAGATGCCCACTTGACTTTGGCTATGGCACAAAGGCCCACTCATGCTCTGCTGCCTGTGTATTATCCTCCTACTCCTTCACACCCACACATACAACAGCCTATTGTTGAGTGCCATATTTTATCTTTTTTTAAAGGTCCAGTTCTAAGGAAAGTTCAAGGAAGAAATCAGCAGCTTCAGAGAGGAGTGGCATCGCTCCATCCACTATTATATTCTTACCACTTGCATTTGCTACATCGCTGTACATTGAGAGCCTGAGCCGCATCCATATGCTGAAGCGAGTTGTTCTTCGATATTACACACCAGATGGCCTTAGCTGCTAGTGAGAAGAAAGCATAAGCGCTGAGATGACACGCTAAGGCATCAGCCCATCAATCTCTTTCAGAAGCCTTCTCTCCCATTCATAAATCAATAATTTTCCATCATCCGTAGTCACACAGTAAACTGCAACACTGCATGATTTTCAGCATACAGTGGAGTTCAAAGGCTTTGCATATTCGTGAGAATTATGCAAGCTAGTCCCTCTCATGGCTAAGCCTCAGTCTCATGATGGTGCTCGAACCTATTCTAAAGGATCCTGTCTGAAGTGGGGGCTATTTGAAGTGGCTTTGGCAGCTGCTGCCCGTTGCAGGAGATAGGCGGACCCATTGTTGAAGAGCTGGCCAACAGTTCTTGCTCCGGTTGTCTGCGGACACGATTTGGCCCTTCGCTCCGCTTCTCATTTCAGTCGGCATTTGTGTCGATGGCAAAACGACAAGCCATTAAAGTGGATATGACAGAAAGATGTGTGAAGTGTGCATGAATAAAGTTTTTTTGGGTGGGGGGAGAGCACTGGATGTGACAATGTGGTTACATCAAACTACATGTTTAAACTATGCGTGCAGAGTGAGTGATGTGCAGGATCAAAATGGAACTGGAATCGCACAAACAGGATCGTTATAAGTAAATCCTGCACGGCAACACCACATGTTACAATGAGTAAAGCCAAATGTGAAATTGCAGGAAATTCATGAGCATCTACTGTGTAGTTTCATCACCAGCATAAAGGTTGTATTTTATCCTAATACTGGTGGCATGTTTCACTCTCTAAAGCTGGACACCACACAATTTGAGACAGTTTCTGACCTGATTTTTCAGTAGCATGATTCATTTTAGTGTCGGGTTGAATTTCGGCTTCATTAGCGTCATTTGCTGAGCAGTGTACAGGGAAGGCGAGGGCTGATCATAGCCTGATCAACTGCTCCCAATCAGCTATCTGATGTTAGGATGATTTCTGGCATGACAGATATTTTGGTCTGATACAGTTAAAGCAGAGCTATGAGTTGATTCACCAAGGCCACTTTCTTTATTCTCACTCAATCAATTGCACAGTGTGGCTGATAGCCAGCTAGTTTGTTGGTGCTGCTTACTTGCTAACTTTTGCTTCTGTGAGAGACAGAAGGGGAATCAAAACTTAGACCGACCTATTGTTGCATAAATTGAGTTTTGAGCTTTTTGTGGGATGTTTTAAGCAGCCTATGTGGTTGTGAGCATTTATACTTGTGCAGTGGTGTGTCTGTGTCACTCTGCAGTTACACCTCCAAAACACTAGTCACTGGTGGGGTTTCTGTGAAGTGCTGTAAAGTTTAGTTGATTCAAAACACACCCAAAACACACATTAAACACACATTAAACATGGCTTAGTCGAGACAATTTCAACACAAGTACACAAGTCAGCTTCACTATAACTCGCAGCATTCACAGACAAACACTTGTCTTTATCTGGACACATTTTCCCCACAAATACAACATGCTAATGTTTTTAGCACAAGCCTATGGCATTTTACATTGTATAAATTAGCCTAGTGGCTAGCGGACTTTTCCTCTACTCATATGAAGCCAGGGGCAACAGCAACATTTAACAGAGGTAACGTTGCCATGAGAAGCAGCAATGTTTTGGTAAAAAACAAGGTCTTTTTGTGGCACTATCCCCACCGACGGGCTCCTACAAAATACCCACCATTGGCGCCTAAAAAGTCAGTGGAATAAAAGATAGGTCACCACAAAACAACCACATCTTTAGCCTAAAAGGTCGATGATAATACACCACTGTGTCACTACAAAACATTTACATATGGAGCATGATGGAAACACACTGACATGTTGCTACAAAACTCTAAAGACTGGAGCCTAAAAAGTCGATGAAAGCAAACCAGCAGTTCCCTTCAAAACACAACAAGATTGGAGCCTGAAAACCAACTGGAAAAACGCCCTATCAAACACCCACAATTGGAGCCTTAAATGGTGCTCAAAATACACAGGCAGGCTGCTATAAATCACCTATGTTTAGAGCATAAAAGCCACTGGGAAAACACAGACAGGTTGGTACGAAACACCCAAGATTGGAGCCTAAAAAGTCGACGGAAACACACTGAAAAGTCACTACAAAACATCCACGACTGGAGCCTGAAAAGCCGATGAACACATACACAATAAGGGCCTTTTGAGGCAATATGGCCAACTGGTTGCCACAAAACACCCACATCTGGAGCCTAAAAGGTAGATGATAACACACCAACGGGTCGCAACACAACACCAAAGACTAGACTCTGCTCGAAAGTCTAATGGGGTCTTCCTTGGCTCATGTTTCACCCTTCCACTGAATTTCATAAAAATCGGATCATCAGTTTTTCTGTGATCCTGCTGACACACAGGCAGATTAACAAACTGAACTCGAAACAACCTTCTCGACGGAGGTTATAAAGACACATGTCAAAATAAGCAACAAGGATACTGATTTCTAAACAAAACAATTACATTCTTGCCATCCAAAGCTGCTTTGAGACAGCAGCGTGCGTCATTGTCTCGTCTCCATCTCGCCGGGTGAATCTGCTGTTTCATTTTTAATCTTAAAATGCAGTTTTAATTGCGAGATGATGTGATGCAGCCGAGTTGTGGCTGTAATTTTTTTGGGCTAAATTTGATTTGGTGACTCAATAAACAAATGATCTTTTCAGAAACAAACTAATCCAAAACTCTCTCTGGATAGTCATGACAGCAGGATTATTATGAGGAATTGTCAACTGATGCAATCATAGAAATGTTTTTGGCAGCAGTGTCATTATTGTCGCATGTAAACTCAACAAAATAAACACATTTGCATTGTAATGTGTCCAATACCTTTGATAATATTCAACTGAAGTACCATTAGGCTTAGTATTGGCCCTCCTTTAGAAAACACTGTTTGGATTATCATGGTTTACAGAGCCTCTGTCTGCCCCCTTTCCCTGGCATATGTTATCTGCAGTCGCAGCTGCATGGCACCAAGTACAGAATATCCCCCATCTGCTGATCCAGTCATGCACTCCTTTATTTCCATCCCTCTCATTCTCCCAAGCCCACCTGACGGACCCAGCGGAGGGGCTAACCTGCTATGAACATGGCTGCTCCACAGCGTTGGCACGAAACAAACCCTTTCCATTCCTGGAAGAGGCTGCGCTGCACTGATGTGCCATGCAATCTGCGTGGACTGGCTGATGGTTGCACTTAGTTCCACTCCTTTATGCCAACATGAACAGGCCCCTACTGGAAATGCTTTAGATTACCTGCCAGTGTTCCCACTATCCCTTGAATGGCCATGAGGGTATTGTGCCAAAATTGCTGGTGTTGCTTTGGAAAACGCCAATTAGTTATTCTATTGTTGGAGCCGCCGTCTGCTGCAAGCGAAGGAGACTTTTTCCTATATGTTATTGGCTGGATATTTTTTAATATTTGCTTCTTTGTATTAGCAACCCACTCGGCTGTCTTCTCAAGCTGATAGGAGATGGATGGACAGCAGTGACAGACTCATCAATCAAACTCCTATGAGACAAATACGCTGTATCTTGTGCCATTTCTGAGATTGTTCTGGATGTTTTTGTTTTCATACTCTCCTCATTATGCCATAATTCTCTGAATATACAAAACCCCCTTTATTCACTAATTGATGAACACAAAGCAACTGCTACAAAAAAGGGGGGGGGGGTTTAAACACAATATTACTGATAAGCAGGGCCACTTTACTTTTTGAAATTTTACATTAATGCTCAACCCAGTCATCAGAAAAATATGCTGGTGTTGAATGTTTCTGGACACCATGAGTATGTTACATGTGTACATTATTATGTCATAGACATGCTGAAACTGTTCGAATCAACAATGCTGTGGTTACCTTTAAGCACAAAAAACACTTGGTTATGATCAGGAAAAGATTGTGCTTTGGCTTAAAATACACAGTTTGGGGGGCAACATTCCAGAAGAGGCAGCAACGTTTTGGTAAAAAACAAGGGCTTTTTTGTGGCACTATCCCAAACAATGGGCTCCTACAAAACACCCACCATTGGAGCCTAACAAGCCAATCGAAAAACAGACAGTTGCCGCAAAACGCCCACATTTGGAGCCTAAAAAGCTACTTCTTACTACAGTAACCCAAGATTGGAGCAAAAAAAGCTCATGGAAATAGCGATAGGTGCTACAAAACACCCAAAGATGGAGCCTAAAAAGTTGACAGAAAAAGACAGACATATTGTTACAAAACACCTATGATTAGAGTCTAAGAAGTCAATGTTAACACGCTGACAGGTGGCTATAAAACATCCACAACTGGAGCCTATAAAGCCACTAGAAAAACAGAAAAAAAAGCTGCTGGAAAAAGCACAGACAGGCCGCTATAAATCACCAACATTTGGAGCTTAAAAGCCAGTGGGAATACACAGACAGGTTGCTACAAAACACCCAAGATTAGAGCCTTAGAAGCCGATGGTAACACACAGACAGGTCGCTATAAAACACCCACAACTGGAGCCTATAAAGCCACTAGAAAAACACACAGGCCACTAAAAATCACCTACAGTTGGAGCAAAAGAAGCAGATGAAAAAACACAGACGGGTCGCTACAAAACACCCACGATAAGAGCCTAAAAAGCTGCTGATAACACACAGACAAGTGGCTATAAATTACCCACCACTGGAGCCTAAAAGCCACTAGAAAAATACAGATGAATCGCTACAATAACCCATAATAACCTATAACATGATTGGAGCAAAAAAGCAGATGGAAAGGCCGACAGGTTGCAACAAAACATCCACAATTGGAGCCTAAAAAGCTGATGGACACACACTGACAGGTCACTACAAAACACCCACGGCTGGAGCCTAAAAAGCTGCTGAAAAACACTGATGGGCCACTAAAATTCACCTACAATCGCAGCCCAAAAAGCAGATAAACAAACAGAGACAAGTTGCTACGTAACACCTATGATTTGAGTCTAAAAAGCTGATGGGAACACACCGACAGGTGGCTACAAAACACCCAAACTGGAGATTAAAAAGCCAATGGAAACAGTTTGTTGATCTCGAACAGTAGTCTGCAGCTAGGCAACCCTCTTGCCTAGGTGACATGCCATCCACCTCCCCATCCATCAGCATTACCTTACTTTTGAAACACTGATATGACACATATCAGACATGCAACTCTCATGTACTCATTGTTTGCACAAACCTATAATGCCAACATTTTCTTCTGTCGACTGGGCTGATTGTGCTTTACTGAAAAATTTATCGCAGCTGTATATAAATACACTTATATATGTGTAAATTAGCCATAAAACATATCTGATTCATTTGTTTGCTTTCACGTATGTTAAAAATAGAGCATTTGTTCTGAGCATGGTGTCCCACTTCACAGATTCCTTGTTAAAAATGAACTGTAAAGCAAAATGTTACAGCTTAAGCAAGATAAAAGAGCTGCTATTCCTGTTTGATTTAGTAACTTTGTTTCCCAGAAATAAATGCACAGCATAGACAAAAAAACTCACTACGCATGAAACTAAAGGGAACACAGGGGACCTATGGCGAAAAAGGAAGTCATTGTGTTTTTGCCTGATTAATCAAGCCCGCATTCAGACTCTGTAACCAGCGAGACACTCTTCTATTAGCATTGTTTAACAGGAAATAATGTTCTCGGGGAGGAAGGGGGCAAAAGGGTCAGTAGGGGAAAAGATAGGAAGCAGAGAGAGACAGAGAGGGAGTGAGGAAGAAGAGGGGAGTTAAAGGAGGAAGGTCCTGGGTGTCTGCAGAGAAGCCAGAGCCTTTGGGGACCGAGTGTGTACAAGGCAGCAATTATACTTGATGAAGTGCCTCCCTCCACAGCCCCCTTCAGCAGTCATTTCCCACTAGTGCGCACCACGCCAGAGCCACATACATCTTCCTGTTGCAAAAGATCTCATTAACGACCAGTAGATGGGACGTCACTTATCTTTATCAAACATATGCATAAGTGCCCCTTATGATTCTCCTCTCCCACTTCCCTCTCCCTCTCAGACTTAAGACGCATTGTCTTAAAGGCAAATCTGTTTCATTTAGCAGCATAAAGGCAGATGGGAGGTTAGTCCACTGAAATGGAACAACTTTCTTCATTACTAAGCAAATGGCAGGGTTTTTCTATTTCTCCGGCGTAGACGGGTGGAGGGGGGGGATCAATGACACTGTAATGGGCATAATTAGCACTATAAAGTCGAAGCGAGAGCCATGAGAATATGGAAATGAAGGCTGATTTCAATGTCGTAAATTACTCCTTGAAGCATATTCCTACTACATGTTCCAACAAACCTGTTAAGTAGGTTAAGTGCCCTTTATTTTGGAGACTGGGTTTTAGTAGGATTAGTCATTTCCTGTGGTGAATGGACTCTGATTTAGAGACTTGAGAATGCCCCATTTCACTAAACAATAGGAGGTGAAGTCACTTTGCACATATAAAAAGACCCTCAAGACCACACAAGCGAGTGAAAGATGGTGAATATGTGACTGACAGCCAAATCAAATGAAACATCCCCTCAATAACTGCATGCAGAGATTTTTTTTAAGCTGGACGACCTGCTTAAATTCAATTTCCATCCTCAAAAACGATCTACTTCCTCATAAAAAGGTTATTCGGCGCGTTCAGAATGGTAATTAACATGAGCCAAGAGAGAAAAGTCGACTGCGGTTCGCTCAGAAAGCAAAATGAAAGGAGGTGTGATGAGACGAGGGCTCATCTCTACCTCCATGGCCCGCAAAGTTCGTCCTAGCACCTTTACACTTTCTCAGATACCGTCTTGTTTCCGTGGTTCTAACAATAAGGACATTTTTCCAATTTACAAGTCACAGGCCATCTCCTGCGCCCCATTAGTTTTTGCTGCCATTTAAGCAGATGGTGGAATCAGTCGTCCTGGATGATAAGGGTCTCGTAGAATATGTATCTAAAATCGGCCATCAAAGTAAACAAAGATCCCTGCTGCTCACAGGTAATTACACTTTGTCACCTCTGCTCTTGTTGAAGCATTGTGCAGTTGGTTTAACACGTGACACTGAAGGCTTGACAGCACAATTCAGAACTCAGGGGAAACCAGCGAGCTAATAACATATGGACTTTGAATACACTTGCTGTATTACCTTAATTATTTCATCATATTGATTGAGAAAGCACAGCAGGCAAGAATGCAGAAATAATGGCATTTTCTTTCTACACAGTAAAGCAAACAAGACCAAAGGTCCACAGCCATGCTAGAAGCTCTGTGAGGCTGTACTTCGGCACAGCGGTGCTTTGAGCTAAATGCTAACATCTGTATGCTCACAATGGGCCTCACTCACTAATAGGTGCGTGGAAATGTTCTTACTCTATGTATTTAGTAAGTTCACCTGCAAAATTACCGTTGGATTCATGACACCTGTGCACCCTCTGATTTGGTTCTTAACACCATGTGTATGTCAGTAAATCATATGTTTGCCTAGAAGTGAGTCATGGAGAAAGTGGTGAAGTTGTTTCTATGCAACGTTAAGGTCATCAACATGGTCGGGCCTTTAGTGAGAATTTGTGAATGTGAAGGCAGTCAGAAACAGCTAATAAGCCGTTCGTCACTCTCTTCAAACATGTTCAAACATGTCGGTCTCTGATGCTCTTTCCTCTGAGGGCATGGACAGCAACATCCTCCAGCAAGGTTAGATATGACATCTTAGCACCTGCGTAGAGGTAGATCAGAATACTAATTTTATGTCACTAAAACTTGGTGGAAGTAACTTCATTAGTGAACAGGCAGATTCAATAAAAACAATGTTACATGTCAGTCTGGACATTTTCATATACTCCACTGTAAACTAGGACTGGAACACTCGTTTTTTATTGTGGAATATTTTAATTATGACGATAATTGATGAGGATGAAAGGCTGAAGATGAAATAAGCACACGCAATGGTAAATCAGTGGTTTCAAATATTGTTGTCTATTGAAACCTCTCTAATGAATGTGGTTTTAATATCTGTGCATTTAGTTAAAGGACAGTTGAGCTGTCTTCAATTGTGTGTACACGTGGTCTGAGTACGAACAAATTTAGGTCCGAAAATTTTGATAAATCTCGGATGTCTACTAAAATGTTTGTACGATGCGGTCTCACTCCAGAGTTGTCGAAATCCGGCGATTGGTCAGCGACTTCTGGCATCAGACACCAACAAAAACAGACATCCTTTAAAGTCAGCATGATACGCAGCCGGTTGCTGTTATTGTTTAATGGCGCCCGGTGGGACAGCGAATAAAGTTAAGGTGGTGGAAGTCCGAGTAGAGCAGGCAGGAAGGGTGGTGGATGGAAATAAACCATGCGCGTTTGTTGTTGAAGGAAAAAAAACCCTTCAATGTGCAGTATTACTACCGACGTAGTGTGTTTATATTAAAAGAGACTGAATGCAAACTGTACATTTCCCGTGAAAACAGAGGTGTATTTTGAAAATGTTACAATGCATGAAATAGGCAGAAGTCCCAGACTGTCAACAACCAACGCACCTAGGGTACCTTGCATGTTTTATCTCAACGTGGAAAGTTCATGACCAAACGTTATGTGATGGCATCGGAATGAGAATGTGTTGGTCCGTACGCATGGTTTAAGCACAGATTTCTGCGTACAGATTCTTTGTGAATGAGGCCCTATGTCACTATTAACTTGCCAACCAATTCTCCTTCCCACTTTGTCAAATACTGCCTCTTTTCACACCCCTTAGTGTCTCACAGCAATGCAAAAGCCACCTTTTAGCGTCTTTATATCACGCATGGCTGAAACATATTGCAACATGTGATTAACGTCATGAAATGGTCACATTTAGGTTTAGGCAACAAAACTACTTTGGTGGGTTTGCAGGAAAAATCATGTTTTGTGTTGAAATAAGTACACTGACGTGACAACCGTGGTTAATTTATATAATGGTACATTAAAAAAACATTGATTTTTGGTTTTACATTGGACACGGTTGAAAGTCTTGTTTTGTTGGATCCACTCACCCGATGCAAAGTTTTCGCTCTTTAAACTATGTCAGTTACTCTCAGTGTCAAGTCTGCCCAGTGCTGCGGAGGGGTTTACACTGAAGTTAATTAAAAGCCCATTGCATCTCATAAAGATGCTAAAGGGTGCCTCTGGCGTCAATATCACGACAAGAGGCATGACAATGCATCAGTATTTGAAAACTTGGGGATGAGAACGAGCTTAACACACTGATGTCTGGCAGGTATAATGTTTACCCTGCTTACCATCTTAGTTTAGCATGTTAGCATGCTAACATTTGGTACTTACCACTAAACATACGGTACAGTCGAGGACTGGGTGGATGGGAACGGTATTAGCCTTACAGCTACCCTGGCTCTGCCAAATGGTAAATCTTTCTACCAGACCCTAGAGGCAAATTTGTGATTTGTGATAACAAGCTTTATAAATAATTGACCTGACCTCTAAAGCACTTAATAGCATGCTATATCGTTTGTTTCATCTACACAAGATGTGTAAAAAAAAAAAAAAACATTTCAATTTTCAATGTGCCTCAGTATTTCTTGGATGCGACTGGAAACTTCCAAGAGTCTCAGCTGGTTGCCTGGCGACTGCTCAGAGCCGAGATATTAAATAGCAAATTATCATTATGATAATTTGTGATATCGATCTTCTCATCCAACTCTCCACCAAAAAGGGAACGGGCTTGATTGCCAAAATGTTGAACTTTTGGTTTCAAGGATAACCAAAGTTACTCCAGTGCAGACAGGGGGGGCGTGCATGTTTTTGAAAACGTTACAGCAGTCAGTCCAATAGTTGTTGAGGCATCTTACTCAAAAGCACAAATGTTAAGTTCATGCTGGTGCCAGAGGAAAAGTCAGGAAACGATCAAACACAGAAGGCTTTATTCTCTGTGGACCACGAATTTCAGGGTAATCCGTCCAATATGTGTTGAGATATTTCAGTCTGGATCAAAGTGGTGGACTCACAGACACTGAGTCATCTTTTAAGCCACAAAGGCACGCCTAATAATCAAAACGCCAGAATAAATGTATTATTTTTGCCTCATATTCCCATTAACGTGTTTTGAAATAGTCTACAAGTGCATGACATGGGTCTTATAAAATGCCAGCAAGCTGTTTTTCTGCACCTAAAATACCAAAGACTTCTATTCCCTGAGCAAACTAATCATACAGCCTTCATCTCCTCCTGTTACTACCCAGACTACCCTCTTCTCCATCTGCCTGTCTCCCTTTCTCTCCAGTTTCCATTCCGTCCACCTCTCCTCTCCTCTCTTGTCACTCACATGCTCCTACTACAAAGGTGCCCAGATGCCTCAAATCTCCAGCACTGATCTCCTCCAGCAAAAGGGTGACCCACGTGGGATCCGCCTCACTAATCACTGCCTGAAACCACTCTGGGCTCACAGGCCGAGAGATAAAGACAGCCGCGAGCTTTACTCAGCTTTAGCAGGCCTCAGCGGCTGTCTCTGTCGGGACTGACAAGCAAGACTGTTTCTGAGGTGAAAAATCGCCGCCGGCCAGCCTACTGCGAGCTACCTTTCCATCTCACTATCCGAAAAAGTTCCAGCACAATCTGTGGGACGAGCACAAAGAAATGTCACCTCTGAGCTGGAGTGACGCACGCTGCACAGCAGGTTAACACGGCACCAGGTCCGCATGCATAATAATTGTTGTTTCATTGTTTTTTAATGTTTATTATCATTATTATTTTTCTCTTTCTTTTTTTTTTTCCACCCTCGAACTCTCAAGAGGTGGTTGTATGATAAACGATGAACAGCAAGGCCCAGAGAGTGAGCTTCGCATGGTTGCACCGAATCCACAATTAGCCATTTCATTAGCATCCATTAACATTTCATTTTATTGTGTATATGGGAGCAACAGTAGAGGAGGTGAGGGCAGATGCTGCATTTTCCCATTGACCCGTGAATACACATGAATGCACTCTGGTGGCACACTAATAGCAGCTCCTGTTTATGCATATGATCACTGAACATCGCCAAGTGGGGGCCGTTAACTGTTGGAAGTTTTAGAAAGAGTTGAGAACATTGGGACGGGTAAATGTGCACCAGGGTGAGTGGTATTTACATCTGGGTATAGCTGCACTCCAGCTTCCAACATAGGAAGAACTTTACTCAGAAAGGTCAGCTAAGCAGTTATCAAAGTAATCTCACACACCCTAACCTTAAATCATGGGCGAAAATGAACAAACAAATCTCTCTGAACGACTCTTTTTAGTGGACATTATGTACCAGGTCGGCCTGTCGAATGTCTGGGTGCTCATGGATCCCTGACTTGTCCCACTCGCTGTTATCATAGGGTACTGCTCACACTGCTACCCTCAAGTGAGACACCTCTATCAGTCAAGGCCAATGGTGCATTCATGTGCTCCTGGGATGGTCCCTCTCCCGTCTCAGGGGTGATCATGAGCTTTAAGTTGTAATGTGGAAACAACATGGACGCAGCAAAGAATAATTGTTGTATTTTATTGCTCAGAGCAGTTCAGCGATACGTTACTAACGAAGAGCAAAGAAAACAAATCAGGTGAGCCATTTAATATGATCTGAACCTTTTTTTTTTAGATTATTCCTATTAGAGCAGCGATTGATTAAATAGTTTTTAACTATCAAATTAATCAGCAACTAACTTGATCATCAATTAACAGGTTTTAATAACGTTTTAAGACAAAAAAAATCTAATTCCAGCTTGTTAATTGTGAATATTTTCTGGTTTCTTCACACCTCTGTGACAGTAAACTGAGTATCTTGTGGTTGTGAAAAATACAAGACATTTGCGGACATCATCTTGGGCTTCTGGAAACACTGATCAACATTTTTCACTATTTTCTGACACTTTTTGGACTAAACAACTAATCACTTAATCAAGAAAATGAGTGACAGATTCCAGCAGGGATATGATCCAAAAACATGGAGAAATTAGCAACATGACAGCAACCAAGATGACATGTTTCACTGACGTTAGCATGTAGCTTCATGTAGCATTACTTGCAAGCAGGAAAAATACTTTAAAAGAGTATAGCGGCACTTTATACCATGAAAAACACCAACAAAAGCTTCTAAACCAAAAAAAAAACGGCGACCAAGATTGCATGTTTTACTGATGCTAGCATGTAGCTACATGTTGCAGCATGCTTGCAGCTGAGGAATGTCTGTGAAGGTGTAAAGTGACACTTTCTACCATGAGGAATCACCAACAAAAGCTTCTAAACACAAAATTTTACAACTTGACATGTTCCACCAGAAACATGATCCAAAATCAGGGAGACATGAACAATGACGTTAGCATGACGCTACATGTAGCATTACTTGCAGCTAGGGAAATTACTTTAATGGAAAATAGCAGCACATTATACAGTGAAAATTCACCAACAAAAGCTTCTAAACCAACAACTGAACAAGTTCCAGCAGATATATGATCCAAATTTGGGGGACAAATTAACATCAGCTACCAAGATCACATGTTGTCCTGATATTAGCATGCAGCTACATGTAGCGGCGTAAGCTATGCAGTCTAAACACTTGGAGGAGCATGCCTAAAGCAGATAAGGTCATGAAGACATTTGTAAGGGACTGATGTCAGCTTGTCGCATAAAAGGTCCCATTTCAGTATATTCCCTAATACATTCCAGTATAATACTGGTGCAATAAATTACTATGGCCTCCCTCAGTCCTCTCAGTAATGTACAGGCATCACGGATACAATTGTGTTGGACAGAGTCAGCACTCCCCTGTGGATTTTTTTTCCAATCCCGCATTTTCAACCATGATTTACACGAGTCCATCAAATCAAGTTAGTCTACTACATTTCATTGACTTCCAGTGCTGGGAAGTTGGGATGTGTAAGAGTGCATGTGTGTACAAGAATGCAGCAATGTGTGTGTCTGTGTGTGTCGGTGGTTTCAGGGTCTCTGCCTCTGACAGTTTGAAGACCCTCAGCTACAGAGACGAGCTTGAGGATCTATTAATTTCAGTGGAAGCTTGGTCATTACAAAGGTAAACGCTGACATTTCGGGCAGCGTGTTATTTTGACTGACTGCCTATTAGAGGGTGTAATGCGGCGCGCAAATGTATACTTCAAGCCTCAGTGCTCCAGCAATGGACAGTGAGAGCGGATGGCTCAATCCACTGGTCTTTATTTAGCAAGGTCACTCAGGACATCAGTAGGTTTGGACACAGGCGATGCAACGGCCCACACACACGTATAGACACAGACACTATCTATGACATTGTTGTCAGCAGAACTCTTTACCTCTGAAGAGCTGGCACTATTAAGAGCCTGTCTCCATTTACAGTATATTGGTCCTGTTTATAGGAGATAGGAGTTATAAATCCATTGTTATGGCTTTTTGTCAGCCTCTAACTTAGGGGAAAAGCTCTGTAGTCACAATTTCTGATCAGTGGTCCTTACCCGCCACATGACAGCTTCTGCAGATTGGATTGAGTAAAACCACCAATTGTCGAGCTGTGAAATTTAAAACTTTTAAATTGTCACACCAGCTCAAGAAATGTAAGCTATAATGGTTCACACAGAAATGTTTATTGGCTTCTCTGACCCACCATAAAAGCATCAGTTTGCTTGAAACGATACGTTCCTTACAGTGAAGGATTAACAACAAATAATTGACCTATCTCTTGTGATGTACCAGACCCTGCAATTTTGAAAATGGGAGCTCGGCGTACGTCAGCAGCTTATGTTTTGCTAAACCTGCCATCGACTTCAAGCAGATGGGTTTATGGGTTTCAGAACCTCAGAGGTTGAACGTCATCCCAATCCCAGTACACCCCTCTGCCTTACCACTTAGCCCTTGCCCTTTCATTTTGCGCGTTCAGATCAAGGGGTAGGGTGTCCCGATCCTTGTTGGGATAGAGGGATAGGGCAAAGTGTTAGGGGCTACATGGCCCTGCAAACGAAGGATTTTCAGAGGCACACTTCATGCTGAGTGTTATAGAGCCCAATATCACAAATCACAATTTGCTCGAGAGGGCTTTACAAAATAAGACTTCCCTCTGCCCTTGGAGCCTCACGGCAGATAAGGTAAAACTCCCCCATAAAAACCCCTTTGATGAGGGAAAACGGAAGAAACCTCGGGAAAAGCAGCTGAGGAAGAATCCCTCCGCGAGGACGGAGAAACGTGCAATAGATGTTGCACAACAGATCAAGATAATAAAATTACAGTAATCCATACGACAATAATAATACAGATATGAATAATAATAGTGGTGTACTATAGTGTATATGTTACAGGTATAAATTAATATACAACAGTTATCTGATTAGACAAGAGGCCTTCCATGAGTGCTGATATACAGTATAACCGCATCTATCACAGTTGTTCCCAGCCGTTTATTACGTTAAGCATAAATTAGCCTACGTTAAGGGTCATAGTTACAAACTTTGCACCACAAAGAGGAACATATTTCCACAGATAACACTTGAGTTAAATAATGAAAGGCTGTCAGAAAAGGACGAAGGGACAGAAAGAGGCCTGGAGACTTCACCTGCAAATCTCCAGGTGTTCTCATATGACGGCAGAAGCGAAACAACGACTGTCAACTTACTGATTTCACTGGTCGCAAAATAAATGAAAACACACAGATGTAGCTTACATGATACAAAGTCCCAGTGTAGATATGGAATCATTTGTGTTTGCGGAGCCAAATAAATCATTAAATACAAATTTAAAAAAACATATACAATAATAAAAAATAACAACCTGTTGTCGCTTTTTACTGTTAATAAATGGTACTTGTAGAACTGTTGTATAAAAGCCCTGATTATCTTCTCAATCTTCTCAAAAGCTGTGATTGTCTTCACAATTAGCATGTAGCCTTGTACCTATGAAGGAATCACAGCCATGCTGATATACAGGACCTGCAGCGCTCCCTCTTAAATATATGACAGTATATGTATGTGTGACATGCATTAATGAGATGTGACTGTTTGCAAATAGAGAAAGAAGGAGCAAGGAGCTTAGTGTATCATAGCGAATCTCCTGGTAGACCAGGCCTATATCAGTCTAACTAGGGGCTGGTCCAAAGGCAAGCCTGAGCCAGCCCTAACTATAGGCTTTATCAAAGAGCAGCTACCGTTACTTTGTTATTGCTGATTTGCCCATTACAGTGCCACATTTTGATATATTTCCATGTCACATTTCCTCCCTTTGATGGCATATGACATCTCAAATTTAACTGAAGTCCAGCAGCAAACTTGCTGCCATTGTTACCGCTCCTTTAATATCAGTGCAGACTGGCAAGGTAGGAGCATGAGTTGCTAACGTTAGCCTACAGAGCACCACCAGTGGCCTGGTAATAAAGCAGTGCTCTTGTTTGATTGATTAGTGACGTGAAATTCAAACAAATAACAAGCTTCCCAACAACCACAAAATGCTGCCTGTAGCCCAGACTAGAGAATTCCCCAAAGCAGAAGACAGCATATTAGCGCTGACAATCAATTCTTGTCAAGTCTGTTTTTGTGAACGCCATCAACGATTACCGCTGACGTATCAGGGTCTTGAAGGGTTGTCCCATTTCATAGGGGGGAGATTTTAACCACTACTGTCTATAACTCTGGTCTGCAGGGGAAGGTGGCACTCGAAAATGAGGGGTAGGGGTTAAAATAGGAAATGGGATTGGGCCTTAGTCTCTTTGAGCCGCTGCAGCTCGCCGAGCAGACAGTCACTGCTTTGCTTCCCACCGGGACGAGAGGGCTTTGTTTGTTCCTCACAAGTGTCGCCCCTCGGGGGTGTCTTATAATTCTGGCCTGCTTCCCCGTCTTGTCTTGCTTTTATAGACGCGTTGTTATATCGGGTGGTCGGTGGGTCACGGAGGGCTGGGCACACCCCTCGTAAAGGTCCTCGTTTAGAAAAAATGGAGGTCTTTTTTATGGGTCTAATTGGAACTTGGCAGTGCGGCCATGTGGGCTGCTGGTAGGGATTAGACCGGTGGCTCAGTTGGCTGACTCCTGATGGAACACTATGGACCCAACGCAGACGCTTCCCTTGTTACCCTGGAGGGAGAGGGACAGTGTGTGTGTGTATGTGTGTGGAGAGGGATGGGGATGGGGATGGGGATGGGGAGGTGGTGGGAGGCTACAGCCCTGCTCCAAAGCGATTTGTCTCGGCCAAAAGGTTCCCTTGTCCTTCACAGATGGCTGGGCATGCACCCCCATTAGTGGTAGAGAAAGAAGAGCAAAAGGAACACAGAGGCAGAAGAGACACCTGTGTGTCCGCTCAACAAATAAACTCTTGCTGTGATCCATCTATGGACTAGATTTGTTTTATACAGAATGTAATTTACACTCCATCACAGACAAAAAAACGCATCATGGAATATATCCAATGCGGGATCTGGGGAGAAAAGTTACTGAGCCAAGCAGAATCCCATGACTCCTTTGAAAGAATTAGCATTTTCAGCCCACGGGGGGAAAAATGACAGAGTAAGAGAGACAGGAAAAGGAAGCCGGGCATAAAGTGAAGATACCGGGGAGGGAGGTGGAGAGGAATGGGATTTCCACATTCTGCACAGGGGCCTTTTTCGAAGTTCAGTGTGTTGTTGTGGATGCCTTAAAATCCATTTTTTTCTCAAACTAAAAGAAAACAAAATGTAGTTTGGCAATCATCAAAGTGTTTTCCTCCCCCCCTCTCTTTCATTCTTCGCTCAGACACCGCAGGGTGGGTATTGAAGGGTTGAAGCATGTCAGTTTGGCACAGTTTCAACGATGTGTTATTTATTGGGGGGAACAGGAGCTCATTGGAGTAAAGAGTTCAGAGTGTGCGAGGGTAGGCTGCGAGCAATTTCATCAGCATCTCACCTGTCTCTCACCCACGTGCATTTATTCCAGCGTTGCCCTCAGCCTGCTCTGATGGAGCCCTCCCTGCAGCACAGACGCTCTATACTTCTATCGGTGAAACAGCGGTGAGGGCAGCTGAAGCAGGCATGCGACTGAGAAAAAAGAGAAAAGGTAAAGATTCTAGCTGAATCGAAGAGGAATCCGTGGCCTTGAGAGAGATCACAGGAAAAAAAAAATCAATAAAATAAAAGTAAAAAGCATCAGTGATTCTGATGCTAAAACAACTTGATAATAAACACCCACTCTATGAAACAGGCATTAGTAAGTGGTTAACAGCTTTGAAAATACAGGTTAAAATGCTCCTGCTAAACCAACAATATGTTCGGGATGTCCTTGTCGTCTTATTACAGGAAAGTTTATGTTTCTTTACATTTCCACAAAGCTGTGATTGATGTGTGTTCATGTAAAGGCACAAAAACACCTGATTATGATCAGGAGAAGGTCAAATTTTGGGTTTTAAGCACCCTCGTTTGGTGGCACAAAAGAGCTGCTAGGGATACAGCAACAGGTCGCCTGTGTTTGGGGGCAGAAACACCTCAGGAAATGCTACAATGTGTCACTAAAAAACACGTTAAGGGGGCATGGATGCTGCTGGAAACCTTGCAATGTGTCGTTAAACAAAGCCATGTTTGATGGCATAAAAGCAGCTGGAAATGCAGCAACGGGTGGCTAAAAAAATATCCACAATTGAGAGCAAAAATGCCTTTGTGAATGCTGTGAGGTGTCACTAAAAAAACAAGTTTGGGGTTAGAAAGACCACTGGAAACAAATCAGTGGTTCATGAAAAAAAAACATTTGAGGGCAGAAACACCACAGGAAATGCGGCGATGGGGCCCTTAACAATGCTACATCTGGGGGCACAAACATTTTAAAAATGCCACAATGTGTAGCCAAAAAAAACCCCTCACATTTAGGGGCACAAACACCACTGGAAACATGCAACTTGTTGCTAACAAACATCCATGTTGGGGCAAAAAGACTACTGGAAACATACATACCACATTTGGGGACATAAAGGCGGCTGGAAATACACAAATTGTCACTAAAAAACATCCACATTTGGGGACACAAGGGCTGTTGGAAACGCTGCGATGTCTTGGTGAAGAGTGCTACATTTGGGGGCAAAAATGCAGCTTGAAACATGCAAATTGTTGCTGAGAAACATCCACATTTCGGGGGCACAACCACCTCTGGAAATGCCACGTTTAATAGCATAAAAATTCCTGGAAATGCAACAACAGGTGGCTAAAAAACCATCCATGTTTGAGGGCAGTAACGCCTCTAGAAATGCTGCAATGTCACCAAAACAAAAAAACATGTTCGGAGGCACTAATGTCACTGGAAATGCTGCCATGGGCCCTTTAACAATGCTATATTTGGGGCACAAAGGGGTTAAAAATGCCACAATGTGTTGCTAAAAAAAAAAAAAACACATTTAGGGGCACAAACACCACTGGAAACACACAACTTGTTGCTAACAAACATTCATGTTTGGGGGTATAAAGGCCGCTGCAAACACAGAAATTACTACTAAAAAACACATCCACATTTGGGGACAGAAAGGCTGCTGGAAATGCTGCCATGTCTCGCTAAACAGTGCTACGCTTGGGGGCACAAACACAGCTTGAAACGTGCCCATTGTTGCTGAGAAACATCCACATTTAGGGAGGACAAGGGCCCGCTGGAAATGCCTCAACATTTTGCCTCGCTATTGAACAACTGGTGTTGTTGTTTGCCAAGCTGTAGACCTCTGTTTAAGACCAACAGACATTTTGTAGAGATGTCACACCATCCACCATTCCACCACATATGTATATATATGTACATATGTATAATATGTAATATATGTCAGTGTAGAATGAGCCTTCTAACTTACATCTATCTTATATTGCATATATCTTTACTTATATCTACGTTTCTGTAGGTCACTGACCTGATGACAGTGTCCCCCTGGTTAACATTGTTAGCACTGTTTATGGCATTAGCACCGTAAGCTGCTGACTGCTGGCTCATTTACCTCAACGTTGAGTACTGTGTGCAGTAAATCCTGCCATAGACTCTGTATCATGCTCTGATTGATGCGTATTGCTCCTTTAACGTTAACTTGAGCAGTTAGAGTGCCGAGCTGTCAGCAGTAACACGTAAGACGTGACTTAACAGCAACTTGTCACAATTACCTGCAGCTTATAAATATAATGCCACTTTTCAAGAGTAATATACATAAGATAATAATATATATGAATGTCATCTAAGTTGGTCAAGATTCAGCAGAAACTGAAGCAAGTAGATGTTGACTTTTCCTTACTGAAAAGGAAAAGCTGGGAGGACCGGACATAAGCAACAGCTCTATTTGATCTGAATGTATTAACGTAAATACAAGGTGAGTTTATGATCGTGCTTGCATACCTTGTTAATATCATGTAGACTCTAAATGTAGGCCTCAAGTTTAAGTTCTAGAAAGAGAAAATGCATATCTTAAATCATTCAGCCTAAGTATTATCATTTGAGTACTTTAAAGCTCTATGATCTGACTGCATTTCACTTGTGACGCTGTGATATGAAGTGACAAAGTTGCTGCCTGTGTCTGTGTCTGCTATCTAAAAAGGGCTACGGAGCATTCACATCCGAATTGTACACTTTGATGCCCTGATAAATTCCTATTCACAGGCTGAGGAAAAAATGTGCAATTTTAATGACAAGGCATCTTTTTTTCTAAAGAATCCTCTCAGGAGTTCGCCATCCAGGGGAGCAACCAGTGTGTTGATTGGCTGAGAGTTGACTATTCTTGCACCTCAGGAAGTCTAATTGGCGTGGCACAAAGGCAAGAAGACAGCATAATCATCACCATGTTGACCGGGGTAATTTGAACTGTCTCGTGCTCTTAGATGCAGACAGTCTTTGACGGAGCACTTCTCCTTGGCAATAATAATATATGTGGATTATTCTCTCTCATTTGGTTAAGAGGAAGTCTTCAAAAAGGTTGTAAGAAGAATACAAGATAGCTGTATGGTTCATAATATCACAGCATCACAATGATACACAAGTAGAGCTTTGATCTGACCTGAAAATCAGGCCTGATTCTATATGAACCTGCATTGTTTCTGTCCAAGTCCGACCGGAGCCTGAACTCCGGCAGCAGTTTTGGGCCTGAGGCCAATTAAAAGCCAAGCTAGAGCCAACTAAAGTCTTTTCAGCATGGTAACAGACATTTGTAACACAGGGTATGAGTCATGAGTCACTTCAAGTGCAAGAGTGCACTGTGCCACAAACTAGACATTTTCTAAATTCGTAGTTCTGCTGGAATACACAGTTTTGTACTTTAGTTATTCAAAGCACCAGCGTCAGAGGCACTGGGCTCTGAGATGCTGAGACAGAGGAGACCAAGCAGCAGAGTGCCAACCGCAGTTAAAGGTATACTTCACCCAAAGAATGACCATTCAACCCAGTCTCACTCCTAAGTCGTCAAAATCCAGCACTTGGGCAGTGACAGGGTCAGACTCTGACGAAAAAAGCCGTCCTTTAACATCGGCATGATACAGGACTGGAAGCTGTTATAGTTTAATGGTGCTCGATGGCGTCAGGGGGAAACGCGGCTGGACAAGAATGAAAGTTAAGGCTGCGAGAGCCCGAGTTGGACGGGCGGGGTGATGGATGGGTCCAAACAACACCAACTTTCACTCGCACTTACCGGAAGTGAACACTGGCCTCCCGGGTGAAAGTTGGTGGTTGTTGGACCCACCCTCCTGCCCTCCTGCCCACCCTACTTGGACTTCTGCCACCTTAACTTTTGTTGTTGTACCGCAGCATTTCCCCCTGACGCCGCCAGGCGCTGTTAAACAACTACAGCGACTGGCCGTGAATCATACTGACGTGAAAGGACGGCTTTTCGTCAGTGTCTGACGCTTTAAATCACTGACCAAGCACCAGTTTTCAAAGACTTCAGAGTGGGACCAGTATGGGCAAGCCACACCTGACCAGCACTGCTCACGCGGGCAGCGTGGCTGTGGGCTTCTTTGATTGACAGGCTGTCTGTGAGGCATTAATAAAGTTTATTCATCAGATCAACCCCTCCCTCCTCCGCAGCTCCATCCTCTCATCAAAACATGGTCACTTCTGACTCCTAAAAACAAAATGACGAACTTGCGGCTTCAAAACACGAGTCCAGAAACCAGTGGGTGACTTAAGGGTATCCATCCGTTATTTTATGCAGTCTATGGGTTCAGACAGAGACCCAGTACTCTTTCAGAACACAACCAGCAGCAGCAGCATTATGAAGCCTTTTCCATTCAAGCTGAGTTTAACAAATATAAAATTCTAATTAAGCTAGCCAGCTGCTGGTTAATAATCCATGTAGTGACAGATCATCAGCTGGCTACATCTTTACTTCAAGTTTAGGCATTTCTCTGAAACACAGCCAATGAAGAGAGCTTTTTGTGCACTTGTAAGGTAGGCAGACCCCAAACACTAGGATGTGGAGGAAACTAAGAGGTGGACATTTGAGGAAATGTAAAGAAAAATAGTATTTTGTTGTATTGTACTGCTGTCAAACTACTGAGTATATGAAAAGAACACAGACAAAAAAACACAGCTGCAGAGGAACCATTCTGAACCAGTGTTTGACCACCGAGGCAGGACACCGCTGGCTCGAAGGCCTCCTCTCATTCAAGAAGCTGCGTGACATCAGAACCAGGAAGTGAGCAGGAAAGATCACAGATGACCCCACTTACACATTCAACCACCGGTTCCAGAAATCCCCCTTTGGGAAAATGGGACCCAAACTGTGCCACCCAGCACTCCTGCCTGAAAGCAGTCTCCGCTCAACAAGCTGTCTACTTCAGTTCTCTGCATGAACTGGGAAACTGCCCCGCGTCTGATGGCGAGCAACAGTCAGAAAACAGTAGAAATAAAGTCCTAATGTCATGCTTGACCTTATATCTGGAGAACCAAAGCAGGTGAAGTGAATGACAGAAAGCCACGGGCAGTGATGGTCCGTAAGTAGATGATAATCGAGAGCTCCCCAGTGAGGGCTTTTAAAGACCATCAGCACCGAACCATGGAGCGCAAAGATGTACAATAGCAAATCATGGTTGACACCTCTTAACTGCACAGGTCAGAGCGGCTAATGGCCTTCCCAGAGAGCACTGCAACCACAAACAACCCATATAGCTAAGTTCACATTCTATCTTTGGGCCGCGTCAGTACGCGAGCGCGGTGTGCTTTTTAGAATTAAGTGGGCCATTCCACTATTTACCGGTCAAGTCAAACAAATTTAATTGTGTTCTCTGAGCAAAGTGCTGTGACAGACAGAGTAAAGGGAAATACAATGTTGTAGAGAGAAAAAAAGAGTTTGGGGGGGGTAAAGGCCAAAACATGGCAGCTTTTAAAAGACAATTGCAGAGCCATTAGGCATTGACATGGGGAGAAAAGGAGGGTGAGGTAAAAGTAACGTCGGGTAAGATGAAAGGTGGTGCACACCTTTTATCCACAATTACTGCGCTTATCATGAAAGAGGCACAGTTGCAGTCACCCATAGTGGCAGGGACTCTGTCTTCAGAAGTGAAGGAGTAAACAAGTGTGTCATTTGAGACGCTGCTGCTGAAATTCCATTTCAGACTCAATTTTCCTTGAAAACAATGAGATTAATTAGCTTCATAACTCAGACAGTGGATGAAAAAGTAATGGTCACAATGTATCATAATGTCATACAGTATCATTACAGCAGAGCAGAGTGCTTATTATAAGAGTGGGGTTTCTATCAGACATCAATCCTGACCTCCTGGCAGGTTGGAGAATACCAAAGTGGTCAAAGAAAAGAGGGCAGAACACAAGGTTGTGTGCATGGTCACTAATTTGGAGGCAAAAAAAACACCTGTTAAACTGTATTAACAATGTGTAGCAGCTTGGAGTAGAAATCTCTGTGCTGTTGTTGGCCGACTAATTATTTCAAAAGAAGCCTGCTGCGCCCAAAATCAGATATTAAGTTTGAAATATGGCTTGTCTGATCATTTATTAAATCAAAGTAAGCCATCTGTAAATATCACCACATAATGTTTCAACATGACAGACTAATAACAGAACGACATGTCAATATATTTGTGGGATAAACAGCACTAGAGCCACAGGTATAGAAAGGTTACAAGTTCTCCCAAAAGGCTGCAAACGAGTCCCCACAATAAATGTTGGCTATATTTGACATTTGTGCATTATTATGTGGAAGATATTTTAAAACTGTATGTTTGCTATGCTGTGGTTAACATGTGGTAATGTTTGAAATGAAAAATCGCTTGATTATGGTCAGGAAATAATCATGTTTGGGCTTAAAATACCAACTTTTGGTGGCACAATTGTAGCTGGAAATGTGGCTGATGTCTCACTAAAAACACCCACTTTTGGTAGTACAAATGCTGCTAGAAATAACACCAACTTCTCGCAAAAACCATATCCTCTGTTTGTGGTACAATCCATGCTGGAAATGCAGTGATGTCTTGCTAAAAACATTCACTTGTGGTACCACATTTTCTGCTAGAAATGCAGTGATGTCTCCAGCACAATCACTGCTGTAAATGTAGTCTATTTCTCATTAAAATACCTGCTATTGGTGGCACAATTGCCTTGGAAATGGCACCAAAAACCCGCTTTTGAGTGCACAATCACTGCTGAAAATACAGTGATGTTTCGCTGAAAAAATCTGCTTGTGGTAGCACATTCACCGCTAGAAAAACAGTGTAACAACCACTTTTGGTGGCACCATGGCTGCTGGAAATACTGCCAATGTCTCATTAAAACACCCACTATTGATGGCATAATCACTGTTGGAAATGCTGACGATATTCAATAAAAAACACCTGCTTTTAGTGGCACAATTACTGCTGGAAATGTTACTAATGGCTCACTAAAAAACATCAGCTTTTGGAGGCACAATTTTAGATGAAAATGCCACCAATGTCTTGCCATGAAATACACGTTTTCAGTGGCACAATCGCCGCTTGAAATGCAGCCGATGTCTTGGTAAAAAACACTTGGTTTTGGTGTCACAGTTGCTACCTCTACCTGTATCTATTTGGTCCTGGAATACAGTGTTTTCAGTTTTTTTCATTGAAAAATGGAAAAGAGGTCGACGAGAATGGTGAGTCTCAACTATCACAGTCAACGGAGTGGGTTGGAAAACCAAAATAATTTGCCCAAGGAGTAAAGTCAGATAAGAATTACTTAATTTGAGTAATTGTTTATGTAAAAATCTGATTGGTCAAGCTTTAAATCAAAATTAAATGTTACTGGAAGCAAGTCAAGTCGATTTTTTTAATAAAACCTAATATCACGAATTTGCCTCAAAGGACTTACAGGAAGATGTCTTCAAGTATTCAGACTGCACTGTCAGCTTTAATCAAAGCCAAGAGCCTTTAACGTGGATGCTTTACCGAAAATTAAACTTTAATGGCAACCTCTAACACAATAGCATTTCCGTGAAATTCTCTCAACGAAGTGTCAAGACAACCACTGCGATGTGACTTTTCCTGCTCTCAGCCGCTACACAGAAATGTGTCTAAATAGACTTTGTGTCAGAGTTGGGCCTCACCATCAATAGACCCTCTGGCATCATTAGTCATTCAACTAATGTCTGTAATTACCACTTTCACCATGACTTATTAATTCAAAGTACACACTGTAATCTACTGTTCAGTACTTCTGAGTAGGACAAAAATAACCACCTCAAACCAGCATTACTTTTAATGATTAACCCAACACATTTAGTTCTTTAACTTCAGTCCTACTGCTCCACCACCTGCTGTTATTTAGTCCACAGATCATTAAAACACATTTCCAATTCCACTACAGCTGCTGTGTGTGTGTGTGTGTGTGTGTGTGTGTGTGTGGGTGTGTGTGTCTGGAGATACTTGATGGTTGCACCACTTCTTCCTTTAGAAGTTAATTCAAATTAAACAGATCTGCACCAAACTGTAAAGGCTGCTCAGCTGGTGGAAAAGGTTAGACAGTGGAAGAAATATTCCCACTGCAGTGATATTATGCCTGGAGAGAAAACCCTGTTCTGTATGTCCCCGGAGATTTATCAGAATATTTATAATATATACAGCGAGTGTGGAAGAGTGCTTGTACTTCAAATTAATATGCAGGTATTGGGATAAATGTCCCCACCTTAAAGCTGGGGTAGGCAGTTTAATTTTGGCTCCACTGGGCAAAAATCCCATAATAAACTCTGAGGATATTGTAATTCAAGTGGACTGACAGATAACAAGATTTATGCACCTCCTCTTGGCTCTTTTTTCAGGCTTTAGAAAATGCGGCCCATGACAAGACACTTTGGCGAATCACAGGTCATCTCAGAGAGAAGACGTTCCTATTGGCTGTTTCACAAGTGCAGATGCGCGTCTACATCTCCTGCACTGCAGAGCATCTAAAAAAGAAAGGTGGACTCAATCAAAAAGAGAGTCTAATGTTGTGTTAACACCGGGCATCACTAAAACAATTTGCGCAAGTGCAAGTGCAAATGCGAATTCCGACCGGAGAGCACGATGGACGCCTAGCGAATGATGCGCATTAAGCGGTTCAAATGAAGCAAGTAGTGCAATTTCGCGACATATGCTTTTACACAAGAGTTCAATAACGTGAACTTAAGTCACCAATTTGCGCCGCAATAGCCAACTAGCATTAAGATCCTCTTGAGACATATGATGTTATGGACATACCAAGGGAAGTTCATTCCTAGATTTAGCAATTTTACGTACATATGGCACGAGTTATTTCTGCGTATGAAGCAAGCAACACAAAATATTCTAGCTTTCAAACTCGTGCAAGTAATGCGACGTGAAAATTCGCATGGCATTTGGTGTGAACACAAAGTAACAGAGAGTCTGACAATAAATGAAACAATACACGTCAGCATTAATGACGTGTTTCAGAGGCAGAGAGAAAATGTTGTTTATAGTCTAGCCTTCACTAACCAGCGCTAAATGCTCACAGCCGCAGCTTCAAGTTCACGTTTATGTAGCTAACGTTAGCTAGAGACTTGAATCACCATGTGTCCTCGAGCTCACTCCCCACCGGGAGGAAGGCGGACAGCAGCTCTAGAGACAGAGAAGCTGCAGTAACCCTAAATCCAGCCAGTGCTTGTCTCGCATAGCCAGACCTCTCTCCACAGCATGGAAACACTCAAAACAAAACAAAGCAACAAACAACAAAAACGCTCTCGCTTGTGTTTCTCTAAACCAATCACAATTGTTCTTGGCGGAGCTAAGCCCAGGATGTAGCGACAGTGCCCTTGCAAAATAATACTGGGCAGGAACACACACAGTGACACCGCTAACTGTTAGCATCACATGGCTTACAGTAATTAATGAGTTTAACGACAAAGTTGAGTAATTTCAGTGTGAATCTGTTGGGCCCGTTTTAACAACTCAGTGTTGGGTGTTAGCGTAGCTGCTGTGTTAGCTTGTGCTCAGGAGATAGTGGCAACAGAAAGTTTGCTGATCCAGTGGGGAGTCAGATCAACAAACAGAACGCAATCTCGATAACTCCTTGAGGAAGAAAAAGAAGAAGAAGAAGTCAAGCATGATCCAAGTCATTGTCAAAACTTGCCATTTTTAGCATGTAGCTTGTTAGCTCGGGGGTCATTGTTGTTTTTTCGTCGCAAAGGGGATTTAGAAAACAGCAACACACAAATAGCAGAAATGGAGAAGAGTGCTGGTCTAAATAGCCAACCAATGGCAGGCTAAGAGCCCCAGTGTACAGTCTACAAAACTTTCTGTTGCTGCCTTTACATAAGTTAGACCTGGTGCTGCCACTGGCCACCAGCACTGGGCTGTTTGCACTGTCCAAATTAAGCCACTACAGCCATCGAACAGAGGTCCATCTCTTGAACTGCTGCCTGCTCTCCTCCAAGGGAAGCAGTCCAAAGTGGCGGGAAGTAAGGCAGAGGGATCGTGGGGTGGCTAGCTTGCTAATTCTTGTGTCATTTGTGGTCTGATTTACAGAGAGAGTAGGGTGAGGAGAGGCTGAGCAAATGAGCTGCATGCAGCTCTACAATGAAACGAGATTAGATAAATCAATGTGCGGGAAACACTGGGTTATTGTATGAAGCGCGTCCATATGCTTGTGGTCCTCTGGTGGGAGGGGCTCGGCACAGAGAGCAGAGAGCTGCATGATGAGGTTGTATTTTTGGCCTTTTCCAGGTTCCTGCCAACCCCAGCTTTCAGTTTCAACAGCTGCTTTCTGTTAGAATTTCTCACACGCTTAAATAGAGATGCATTCTGCCATATTTATATTTTAAGACAAACCAAAGCATGAATATATTATTAGTAATGATAGTTAATTAATTCCCTTCATCAATTTAATTACGTACATGTATATTAGTCAGATCTGCATAGCTTTCAATTATCTTTGGTTGTGTGCTTCATTAATTTAATGTTACAAAGAAATTTAATCAGAATTTATAATAGACTTAATGAAGTGTCTCTGCTTCATTTAGGGTGAAAATTATTTGACATGTTTATTTGTACCAGGGACAGCCTGATCTCTTCTTTTGTGACCCTAGAATGAGCGTTTTCTATTCATGTGTGAAGACACATTGCAAATTTCCTAGTTAGAATTTCCTGACATGAAGTCAGTGAATGAATAGCGCTCTAATACTCCGATTTCTCTGGCATTTCATATTCTCCTTTCAGACAAACCCCAATTAACAGCTGCATCAAGTAATAATTGCCAGCTCCTTGGGGCAACACAGAAAAAGCACATTTGAAACTAATGCAAGTTTTTATAAAGTTACTTTCACGATAGTTTCTTTTTCTCTCGTTAAACCTGAACGCTTGTCTTTTCTTTTATGGTACAACCTTGTTTTGTTGTTCCTTTGTTTTTGGTGAGCTGATCATAAAGACTCCAGATTCACTGACGTGCTACAAAAGAGCCAAAGTGAGTTTTATCCTTGAACTTTGAATTTCCTGCTTGTCGTCTTTCACACTTGAGTCGCTCTCTCTCTTTTCATTTCCTGCTGAGATAAGAAGACATTGTTTGAACAGGACCCCACCTTACTTTGAGGTCCATGAGACAACGTTTATAGCTGCTCTGATATCATTCGGCCATTTTAGGATCACCTTCATATGAGAGTCAAAGGAAGCAGCAGGCCTCACCATCCTTTTAAGCCCATTTATATCTTCCACACTGTTTTTGTTGCAGCTACAAATAAAATAATATGAAGGAAAGTGATTCTGGGGCGAAGGATCAAGACCTTTGACAATTTCCGACACCTGCATTAAAGATAACTAAGTGGTTTTACTACGATCGATACACGCTTAATTATTTATGACTAAGACTGCAGGGCCAAAGTCTTCTATAGCAACGCCACAGGTCTGTTGTGCAAACATTTTGGGGACATGTCACAATTAATTTAAAATACCCACTGAGTCTGGTGATGTTTGGACAGAGTGTCATTGATTCATGGCCAATTTTGATCCGGGCCCATACACATGGGCAACTGGTGGCAGCCCCAATAAGCGATTTCAAAATAATTTTACACACATGGCTCCAAATTATTATTTAACATGTCCTGTGAGTTTTCTAATGATTGGACAAACTTTTAATGATTTATAGCTTGATTTGTGTTATGCTACCGCCATTCTGATTATTTATCAGGGCCCCTAAGTGGTTGACTTGAATGAAATTTCAGGGTATGTTTTAGATTCATCTGTCGATATTTCCCTGCAAGTTTCATAATGACTGGCCCAACAATTGTTGCGTTAGGTCTATTTACGCATTGAGCCACAACCCTTTAAAAATTCATTGGTCTGATATCTTTAAAACGCAATGACAGATTAACAAGCTTAATTCAGCTTTTAAAAGCTTTTTCCAATAATGATCCACAGAAAATTTGGAAACAAATCAAACCGACGGTTTGGGAAAGGATGTCAAAAATGTGCTTTTCTGAAAATGTTGAGCAATTTCAAACTTGTTTTTCCACATGTGGTTAAATGTTATTTTTTAACATATCCTTGATTGGACAAACACTTTATGATTTATAGCATGATTTAGAGGTCAATTTGAATGAAGCTTTCAGGGTATGTTTTAGGTACATCTCTTGATATATTCCAAAAGTTTTGTAACGATTGGCCCAACGGTTTTGGAGTTAGAGCTAGGTATGGGCTGAGCCATGCCCCTTGAAAGTTAATTGGTCAGTATCTTAAAAACACAAAGAGACATCACCTAACTTTTGGTAAATATTAATAAAAGTGGTTTAGTAATGACCCGCAGAAAATGTGGTACAAATATGACCTTTGGTTTAGAAGGAGATATCAAAATGTTAATTTGATGAAATTCAGAATCATGTGGCGGCGCCCCCTGTTGGGCAATTTCAAAACAATTTTACACACATAGTTCAACATTGTTATGAAATATATCTTACAAGTGTTGCAGTGACTGTACAAACAATTTCTGATTTACAGTCTGATTTGTGTTGTCACATGCCCATTTTTTAAATATTTGTAGTGCCCCCTTGTGGTTGATTTGAATTAAACTTTAGATCTAACTTAAAGTTAGATCTTTTTATTTTAGAGTTCTTCCATATCTTCCAAACATAATTTGGTGCAAATCAGACCCACTGTTTAGAAAAATGTCCCAAAAATGTATTTTTTTTTTTTTTTAATTAAAAACGGGGTAAATGTAGTCTGATTTCAGTGTTTCCTGAGGCTAATTGTAGAGCAAGTATCGATGAATATCTGTACCAAGTTTTGTGTAAATTGGACTTTCAGCATAGGAGTTATGACGTTTCAAAGTTGACCTTCAATTTTAGCGCCCCCATCAGGCCAGCTGGAGTCGTATCTGTTGAGCAGCAGTTGGTCACATTTTTCAACCACTGGTGAAAATTTCCTATGTCTATGATGTGCCATCTCATGGGAATTTGCAAAAACATTTTGATGGAAAAATAACAACCACCACAAAAACAGTAGTATTTAAACCCTCTGGGTTTGAACCACTAATAACAGGAACCACTGATGAGCTTGTGTACCAGGTGGTTTATTCGATGTGCGCTCAAGTGCACAGTCATGAATCAAATTCAAGCCATGTCAGCAGGCCGGCAAATTCCCAGCAGAGTGGCAGCAGTTGGGAGACAGAGTTGCCTGGTGCGTGTTGACTCATTCAAACAGGTCGGATTGGCATGAGAATACCTCGAGAGACCAGATTACCAGCCAGCACTTTGAAGAAAGGTCCGCGGAAGCAGGTGTGTTAAATCCAACATCTGACCTTTACCTGACTCTGACTGGTAAAAGAGGCGGAGGAGCCTGAAAAGAAAAGGATGGCGAGATGACTTTAAGAACCTTTTTTTTTACCAAGGTAATAAAGTCGGCCACAGTGCTCGAGCGAGCCTTGCAGGAGGGATTAAAAGGGGTAAACATTCAACCGGCCAGGCTTGTCCAGCTGCAGAGTGGACCTCCATACGTGCTGGGATGATCAGGGACAGCCTGATCGCCTCCAGTACGAATAGTCCGGGCAATTTTGACAGAATTACCTCCAGCATCAACAAAACCTGCCTTCTCTAACCCAAAAGCTTTGCCACTGTGGCGCAAGTGGAGGGAATGACCAAGTGTGGAGACTGAGCCTGGACCAGTCCCTAAAGAATGATAGTGAGGCAGGAAAAATAAGGAAGGCTAAATATAAAGTTGCTAAAGCTGTAAACAGCACAGTTCAGTCACCTCAATATGTGCTTTGTTACATCTGGCTTTCTTATGTTTGTTTTTCAGGTATCCATCTTTCCTTGGCAATATCTTAAGCAATGCCCCGAGAACTTCTGTAAAACTTTAGCAAATCTTGTATACTGATGTTCGTTTGGGGGTTTTGTGTGTGAAGGATGGCCAGGAGCAAGTAACAGCTTATTAAAGATGAACTCTGCACCCAAATGAGTGGAATGATAAGAACTATAGCTCCTTCATGTCGGAACTTAAAGACTACCTCTGGGGATGTAAAGAAAACTGTTTAGACAGATAATATGCCTTTGCTTCTGCAAATCTCCAGTATACAGAGCAGCACAGTGCTGGGAAGCTACCAAGTTCTGACTATGCTTTTACATATCGCCCAAGAAAAACAGCCAGAACATGGGCGCTGTGTTCCACTTCAGGTGGTATCTAATTTGGCAGCCACAGCTGATGATGTCAGCCCCCAGGAGAGGCCACAGGGATGGGCAAAACGGCAAGAAGACTCCGTATTAATGGTTCTGGGATCCAGAAAGGTAAACAGACGCCAGAAAAAAATGTAGGGGTGGCAGGCACAATCTTGGATGGATACCTAATCCTTTTTTTGCTGACAGCTCAGGCCTAAACGCTGTGATAGTCCAAGTATCCACCAGAGAGCGTCTAGTCTTGCTGATATTATCTCCACTGGATCGGAAGAATGTAACACCTATGTTTGCTGTGGAAATCTAAACCACTACATGTAGCCCAGTCACCAGAATTAGTCATCTGAATGACACTGTTCAAGACCAACAAACATTTTTAGTTTTAACTTAACATCAGGACATTTCCAGCTGTGTTTGTAGCAACAAAACTTAGTATTTTTGAATGACATTGGACTATTTCAGCCACGTCTTTGCTGACAAAACTGATTATTCTTTAATGACATACAGGGACATTTCCAGCCGTGTTTGTGATAACAAAACAAGGTAATTTCTGACAACACATAAAAACATTTCTGGCTGAATATGGCCACAAAAATGTTTAATTTTTAGTGACATATCAGGACATTTCCAGCCATGTTTTTAGCAACAAAACTGGATATTTTTTTAATGACACTATCATTTCAGTTGCATTTGTGCTGACAAATTGGTTATTTTTTAATGACAAGCAGGGACATTTCCAGCCGTGTTTCTGGTGACAAAACCGGGTATTTTTTAATGACACATTGGGACATTTCAGGCTGTGTCTATGGTGACACAACGGGGAATTCAGCGAATTTCCAGCTGCGTTTGTAATAATAATAAAACAAGTTAATTTCTGACAACACATCAAAACATTTTCGGCTGAATATGGCCACAAAAATGTCGAATTTTCAGCGACACATCAGGACATTTCCAGCCATGTTTACAGCAACAAAACCGGGTATTTTTTTAATGACGCTATCATTTCAGCCACATTTGTGCTGACAAAATTGGTAATTTTTTAATGACATGCAGGGACATTTCCAGCCATGACTGTAGTGACAAAAGTGGGTATTTTTTAACAATACGTCAGAAAACTCCCATCTGTGTTTGTGGTGACAAAACTTTTTTTTAAGAAGAGAAGTAGAGAAATTTCCAGCAGTGCTTGTGGAAAAAAAAACTGGGTATGTATGAATGACACGTCAGGGCATTTCTGACTGTGTTGGCAACACACTGAGTATTTTTTAATGACATATTGGTACAATTCCATATCTGTGGTGACAAAACCGGGTATTTTCTTAAATGACACACCGGGACATTTCCAGCCGTGTTTGTGGCGACAAAATCAGATCATTTCGGACGACACATCAGAACATTTACAGCTGAACGTGGTGACAAAACCGCATAATTTTTAGCAACACCTCAGGACATTTCCAGCCATGTTTGTAGCAGCCAAACCAGGTGTTTTAAACCGAAACATGTTTTTTTTCTAACACTATCCATGTGTTTTTTATGCCTAAACCTAACTACACATTTACAGCCTTGTCAAAACATAACTCAAAACATGCCTGCCATATTTAAAATGTAAACCTTTTGTAGCAACAAAACCAGGTATTTTTTAACAATACATCAGAAAATCCCCATCTGTGTTAATGGTGACAAAATGGATATTGTTAAATGACATGACGGGGCATTTCCGACTGATTTTGGTGACAAAACTGGGTATTTTTTAACAACACATTCATACAATTCTGGCCATGTTTGTGGTGAAAAAACAAGGCATTTTTTTAAATGAGATGTCAGGGCATTTCCAGATATGTTTGCGGCGACAAAACCAGATAATTTCAGATGACATCTAAGAATATTTCCAGCTGAATATGACGACAGAACATATGATTTTTATGCCTAAACCTAACCACATGTCCACAGCACCACATAAAATCAAAACATCTCTTAAAATTATTCTGATAGCAGTTTTTGTTTTTGTTTGTAGAATCAGCCTACATATTAAACAACACTTGAAACGGACCTTAGTCACCCCGCACACTTGATTAGTTCAGCAGTTTATGGGGATCTTTAAACACAGCTGGCTACAGCCATGAAAAATGGAAACCGTAAAATGGCCACAAATGGGAAGCTGTACAGGTTGCTGTAAGTCAGTTTATGGATTTGTTTTTAAATGATCATGTTTCTTTCATGGTCATGAGAAATGTTAATGGCTGCAGCACTTTAGTCCTGACTGAAAATGAAGTCAGCAGGACGGACATCATGCTACTAATTGGTCAGGGAAAAAGAAAACAAATATCCCCACCAACTAACAGATTTAATTAACTCAGCTTCTCCTTGTTAATTTGAAAATTAACAATCTGGTGACGGTAACTGCTCACCTAGAAGTATAAAAACTGTTCTATGACACGAATTAGGCTTTGTGCAGATGGCATGTTTTGCACTCTTGTCATGATGGAGTTAAAACGTTAAAAGGGTGCGCAGGGAGAAATATTTTGTTTCACTTGATGGCAGAACATGCCCCGTTTCAACAAAACATTTTTGCTAATAAATTAAAAGCCTTTTTTGGACAGTAAAAAGTAGATATTTAAGATGATTTCGGTGTGGGATGCAGCTCTGTCCTTGGCATTTTGTGTATTAGATTATTCCAAATTGGCAGAAATGTTAAATACACTAGAGAACAAAATTACACCTAACTGTAATTACTGTAGCTTTAGGCAGGCAAATTAAACAGCCTGATGGCATTGCCACGTTTCAAAGAAACACACTCTGTGTCTGTGCACACACCTCACAGGCCTAGTTGTTGCTGTACCCGTTGCATTCATACTGCCTGATTTTAAACAATATTCATATTTTAGTAACTGTTTGATACATTTTCTAAATGTTTTGCACAGTGCACAACAAATAAAAATAGTATGTGACTTTTATATTTCTAAAAATGACACATGCAATAATTCATATCCTGATTGAAGCTGCCACAAACCAATTCTGTCCCCCAGTTTGTCCTCACTTTACTGCAGCGATATGGATTATTCTGCCTCACTTCTCTTCAAAAGCAAGGCAACAGTGGCTCGGCAGTGCGGTGTGTCTTGGAAATCTGAACATGACCAAGAAGATGTCGAGTAATCCGGGGTTAACGTGCGCGGTCAGATGGAAATCCTGCTCAGATTGCAAAGCAGCATGGGTGTCCATCCGCCTCCTACACTGCCTGTCTGTAACATGAGACAAGCTGCCAAACGCTGTACGAGCGCCGGTATACCAGGTCCATTATAACAACACAGCGGAGTCTGATTATAGATGACAGCTGGGGACAGGTAAGCATGTACTCCGCTGCACAGCTGTGGCTCTTGACCCCGTCTTACCTTTTATTAGTTTGGAAATATCACGCGAAACGTCCCGGGTTACCTCAGGACTACATCAGCTCAACCTGGCAGGTGGTGTGAGGGATTAGGAAGCTCTTCAAACTCTTAATATTTGCTAAAGAGCGAGGATGAAAAAAAATAGTGACAGTTAATTACAATTAAGGGAATGAGTCTCCTCAATCTTACACCAGACCTCTCTGTAGCCTCGGGGTGCTTCACGCCTGCGACTCCATCACTGGAAATAGACACAAATGAGAGGATTGGGACAACAAAGCATCTCACAAAAGGCAGCTGGATGCCCTCAGCACTGCAGTTTTACCTGAGCTCTTTGTGATCATTCACTCTTTGAAATCACCAGTTGTGTAACTGTGTTAACTGTTAGGCGTGACGAATCGCTCGCCAGGCGCTCTGAGCCCTCCGAAAATCCATTTGTATCTGAGGTGTTTACACTGGTGGAAGAAGTATATTCCCTCAAGTACGAGTATCAATACCTCAGTGCACATTTGCTCTGTTCTAGAGATCGATGCCTCTCTAATATTTGTCCGTGAAACATAAAGCAACAACCAGCAGCTGTTAGCTTAGCTCCAGGACTGGAAACAGGGGGAAGCAGCTAGTTGGGCTCCGTTTAAAGGTATCAGAAATCTCAACAATTAGCATAAATTAACATTTATTTCCTTTGTGTAATCTGCACAAAAATCAAAGAGTAAAAGCTACGATTTGCCATTTTATGAGGGTAAGGTGACGAATACTTGGCTCCAAGCAGTGTAAATTCCAGGAAATTAGCCTACTGCTCACACCCAAGACATAGTCCAGTATATAAAGCTCTTAAAACGGCAGATTGTGGTTTTTACACTCTTCTTTTGTGTAGGTTGAACAGACAAGATGCTTATTAGTGAGCTGTATTCAAGCTGCTAGGCCCATTTCCACCAAACACTTTCGGTATTTTACCTTCTAACCAAAAGTAACCACAACCTGGATCAACAAAGTTTTTGTCATCTTTCCACCTGACAAAATCAAAGTAATATTTCTAGCCTCAGAATACAAGTTTCCATCTTCCAATCTAGCTTCCTGCGTGCGCGACAATCACGAAAATTAGGCGGGGGCAGAATGATCTGAAAATATAGATACTCTCGATACTTTTCATTTTGAAGATCGATCCTAGCGTCAGAGGTATCGATACCAAAACAAGAATTAGCTTCTTCTATGTCATACCTATTCGTATTTCAAGAGTAAAACTGTCTGTCTGAAAACTGTCTGTGTTCACAACAGAACTGTGTTGTCTGCACTCAAACAACTTACTCCAGATCTAGCAGCTTCTTCTGAGCTTCACTTTCACCTGAGGTCAGCAGCAGGAGGACGGTAAGCTCACCTCCCAGCCACTGCTGTAGACTGACGCTGATCCTGAACTGTACAATGAATACAACAGCATGCGCATCCTCTGACCATAGCTGTCTGCAGATAGACATTCAATGCGGATAGTATGTCTGAGCCTGACTAGTTTTATCCGACACATAATAGCAGTGATGACTTAATGAAACAGAAAACCATGACAAAGAGAACTTGGAGCTGCAACAGAAAAGAAGGCAGGAGGAGGGAAACAACCTCAGTGTCCAGACCTCTGACACAGAGGCAGAGTTCACTGACAGAGTCTGTTCAGAGACTCAGACAAGGAATATCTTGGTTTATGGTGGCCCAGTGAAATTGACGTTGCAGTCAAATCAGATCTTCAGCACTGGTTAATGTCACATTTTCACAGTGTGACATCAGTCATCAGTTGCTGTTACTTTAGTAGATTGATTATTCACCTAATATACCAAGCCACTGCTTAAAAAAGCACAAAAAGCCAATTTTAATAATAAAAGGTATTGTATCGAATTGTGTCGTATCATATCGTATCGTATCGTATCGATATCAGAGATTCTGGCCCTGTTTTACTTGGTATTGGATCGAAATCTAATTTTGTGGTATTGCCTACCCCTAACAAATATGTGATTAGTGTTTGGATTTTAAATCAGGACGTAGGTGACAACAAAAGCAAGGCTGTAACGAGTCATATGTTTTGGGGGGGTTACTGTTCTAACTGAAATTTTATTAGCATTTAGTTACTCTACTTACTAATGTATTACCTGAAACAGCTCAATGTAATGTGACATAGAAACGTAACTTAAAATAACTTAGTGTTGACTTTTGGTTTCACACGCAACACGAACCCTTGTCTCCTGGGTCAAAGTCTTGCCCCAATCGCCTCCCTTTGCGGACTCTGTCAGCTTTTACAGGCTGAATCCAAATGTCTGAACTTTACCGCACTTGCAGACTTTGCGGGTGCGTTTCTGGGAAGTTCGGGAGTGCTGAAGGCTGTCCAAAACCCACAGCTCATCAGGTCCACAAGGGGCCTCAAGCGGACTTTCTGTAGCGTTCCATAGAGTCTGCTTAGGGTGCAGACTTAAGGAGACTTCGCTGATTTAATAACCCACAATTCATTGCAATACAGACATGACGTTGAGGGAGTAAAACAGTTGTTGATAGTTAAACCTATTAAAATGTGACTTGAAATGTGTAGGTCAGAAGTAATATTCAACACATCATGATACAGAAACATGTAGAAGTTTAGGCTGTAGAGGGCCTGAAAATGCATTTTATTATTGTGGCCTATCAGACTGTGAAGTGTAGACTAAAAAATTGTCCGAAAAACAACAAAAGAAGGTCTTCTAATGTAAGTAAATACCTGATTTATTGAGTTAAAGTCCTGTCCTTAGTTACAAACATTTGTTTATGAACACATGTAGCCTGCATATATAGAGATGAGTTAATACATGTCTGTTGAGTCACAAAAAACGCTGTACATGGGATTCATATCTTGATATCTGCAGGAACAGATGAGTAGACACTATTCATCGACCTTTATGACATGTATGTGAACATCACAGCGGCGATAGTTGAACGTTTCCACAGCAACGAGTTAAACAGTCATCAGCTGCTTACAGTCTCTGCCCTCGCAGACTTTATGTGATAACAGAAATACATCACACTATGTACAACTGTGGGCTCAGTCCACGAGTCCAGAGGCTGGACATTTGGATTCAGCCAGACTGTGACACCTGACTTCCTCCTTTGCCCCCGTCATATGTTGGAGGAAAATCAGCACCACGTAGGTCCCATGGTCACAGCCTCCTGGCTCACACTTACATGGGTTATATATGATTTATAGTGCCTTGCTTTTCACATGCACTTGAGGACAGTGGATGTAGTAAATGTAGTTACTTCCCACCAGACACCACACTGAGAGCGCACACGCAGGTTCACTGTTGAGCTCAAGGACGCTGAGAGAAAACAAAATCCTTTCACTGCCTCAAACCTGCGAGATTTGTGGGGGAAGTCTCAGGACAGCTGGGGCCAAAATAACTGGAATATTTTTGGCTTGGGTGCTTAATAAATCTCGATGTGCTACTTTTTATTAAGAGGCATCAAAGCCAGAGAGGAGGCGAACCCAGAGGGAATCCGAGTCGCCCCGGCCCGGCCCCTTCTGCTGGGAATTCCTTCGGTGGCTGAAACTCGCCGCCGGCGTACACCTACATCCGCTGGAGCAAAGTCATAGGGAACACCGGCGAGCGCTTGATGTTCCGAATGACTGGAGAGAACAAGAGCAACACAGAGTCGGCTGTGCCAATACATTCATCATACTCCGGTGCCCCCCCTCAGCCACCCCTCGCCTCCTCCCTAGTGGACCGGGTTCACTGTTTACAACCTCCCACAGTAGATGTGGAGTGCACTGATGTGAATTTGATGCAGAACTGCAGCCGCTGCAGCAGAGCATATTAACTTGAATGCCTTTTGCTGTTGCTGGTGTCACTATTTTGGGCGCTTTTACTTCACAAAAATGCAAACAAGGGTTTAATTAATTAACAAATACGCCTCATATTTTATAATGTTGTATTTTAACTCAGCTGCCCACCCTTTTTTTTTTTACCCTCCCAGTGCATATATCCTCACAGAAATACGACTAGTTAATGAATATCTATTTTAGTCATACACACTTATATTGTCCCCATTACAGAGGTATTATTTCAAACTGCTCCAGTTGCCTATATGGGGCGTAAAAAATAATGTCTAAGCCAATTTTCCGTGGAAGAGGAGCCTCAAGAACATGTCTCTGTTAGATAAGTTAATTACCTCATATCCTACGGCTACACACCCGCTCCCACCCCCACCCCTCCGCCCTGTACAGGAGGAATGAAAACAACACTCCTACATGATCAAGCTGCACTATATGCTAATGCTAATTAACTCAGTGCTATTATCTCCATCATGTAACATGCACCTGTTCGGCTAATCACAGAACCATCAACTATGTAGGTTTCACCTTTGCAGCGTGCATCACAGGCCTTATTTATGTCACACAAGAGAGGATTTAAGAATGCAGAGAGTCGTGAGGTTTCAGCAGGAAGGTGTGTGTGTGTGTGTGTGTGTGTGTGTGTGTTGCTGTCAGCGTTGTGTGTCCCACGAGTTCAAAAATAGCAGTGAATTTCAGCTTTTTTTTCTTTTGTGACTTACGAGCTCAGCTTGGCAGAAGTACAATAGGAGAGTGGAACAATTAACGGTGATTGCGCGCATAATTGTCATTTTCAAAATAGCATGTCTATCCTTCACACCGCCTAATGAATCGACTGGTTGCCGTGTCACGTTGCACGTTAACCGCTGTTTGTTGTCTCCACATGCTTAATGAAAACATTTACATGGCAACAATTGCACATGCAGGAACAACGGATTAAATGTTTCCCTCAGTAAAAGTAAATCTACATGTATATACTTTTTTTTTTTGGAGTAATGGATTCATTGTTCTGCATCCCATGCGAAGATGAGTTAAAAGACTCATGACTGGCTGCCTCTTGTATGAATAGTGCCACTTATGCACGCATTTCACATCACCGTGAATAGCGGATGCACTCTCAGCAGAAAGGGGCGGTTTTGTCCACATGGAGCGCGCATTTCCTCATGAGTGTGTTCTGAGTGATTGTGCCTTTCATGTCCTGTGTATCACTGTCATTGTGAATAAATTGTATGTTTTTTTTCTTGCTCTATAGCTACAATTTGTATTACAAGAAGCATCCCGGGCCGGCTGAGTGCTTCCATAGCTGCGGCCCAAGGAAGCAGAGGTTTTTCAAAGAGGCTCATTAGTTTTATTTTATTCATCGTGACGGAATATTACATAAACTCGGGTTTTAACCCCTTCAATTTTGAATAAAGCTTCTCTGGGAAACCCTTTTTATCAAATGGAGGAACCTTCCTGCCTGTAGGGTAAGTGTCAGAGGCCAAAAATGACACAAATGTTTTGTTTTTTTTGGACCATGAGGACAGGCCTGGCTAAAATCTATATTATTCTGTCAACAAATCCCTAAAAAATACCACTGATCCAACTATAGAGTGTAGACATCATACTTCATCATCATGAACATGGACTCTGTCGTTTATTTTGACTCAGTCTCCTTTTATGTCTAATCCACCAACACTGAATTCATTAAGTAGTTTTTCTTGTTTTGTTTTTTTGGTTTGCACACCAAATTTTTAACCATTTTGACCAACAAAAAAAGGTTCAGCACCAGTATTGTAAAGTAGTTAAGATGGCCCCCAGTGCATGCTATTGTGACGGGCCCTAGTGCAACGTAGGGTCTCACTTCTAAACATTATGTACGCACCAAACAAGGCCTGAAAGAGGCGTACACCACTTCCCATGCAAAAGTTGTGGTGAATAGAAACAGACTTGATGGGAGAAGCTTTGACCCATGCTTATGAACATTTTGGAGACAGGACATTGCCGATGCAGATGGCGAGGATGAAGCCTAATTGTAGAGATTGTCGAATATTTTTCAGCGCAAACCATTTTTGGCTTTTGTTTGTATTTATTTTTTTAGTATTGACCCTACGATTTGTTGTGTAAATGAGACCCCAAATTAAAAGTTATATCAACATGCAGATGTGCCCAGTTTGTCAGTCTTGAGAGATTTTGCACCTAAACTTGCTGCTGTAAATCATATCGTCTCGTTACATGATTAAACTGAGACTTGATACTGGACAACATCAACATACATGTTACCCAGCAGTCATCATTACATTTCTGTATATGACAAAAACTACAAAAAATGGAAATTATTTGTTTAACAAAGTAGTTTTTTTTAATAGTTTATGTAAATTAAGTAGTGGTTCACAAAAACAGAAACCTTTGATGGAGATGTGTTTGTCTTTTTGAGGGCGTGTATGGAAAATCGCACCTTTTTACATTTAATGTGAGTTCTTCTTTGATGCATGGGCGTATTTCCAGGTGGCAATCAGGCCCCTCCACCCCACAGGCCCCAGCACAACCACTCTGTACGCCCCTGTTTGGAGCCCAAAAAGTTGGTTGCCAGCTGTAACCAAAAATTAGCAGGTTTTCTTTGACCTGAAGTGCAAACTGTGCCTATGTGTCATACTGCTACAGGTTCTACAAGGCAACAATGGAGAAGTCAAATGAGACATTGTCAGGAAAAAGGAGCATGCAGTGGCCTCATTAACAACAAATATCTGTCATAACAGAACAAAAGCTGGCAGGTAATCAATACGATCCTCCATCTTGCCACTACTGTTTACTTTCATTGTTCAACACCCTTGATTACAATAGTGCCGATCAAAACTGGTGAAGACACAGGCTGGTTTGCTCGATAGCACAGAGGCTCCAAGAAAATGATTGGAACCAAAGTGAATTTGGTGGAAAAGAGGTGTGAGGCTGAAAAAATACACCAAGCAGCAGAGAATAATCTGCGGCCAGGAGGCATGTTCATGAGTTTCAGGTGGAAAAAAATCTCTGAAACATAGTCCAGCATGTCGCAGGAGTCACAGGACTCTGAAGGCCTTTGCACACAAAGTAATTTTTTTTGGATGCTTTTTTTTAAAATCCGTCATTCAATAAACCTTCCACAATGATTCCAATGCGATTTATTGTTGTTTTCGTTGTGAAAATTTGCCTCCCTGGCTGTCGCCACCCTCTCCACGTGGCACTGTGGCTGAAGGGGCCGAGCTGTCGCCCTCTCTGTCCGCACTGCCACTCTCTGTGCCTGTGTGCTGTCTACATCCTCCTCAATCAGGAAGACTTTCTTTATGCTGTATCCATTCACAATTCTCTCTCAATCCAACTCCCACCACTTCCACCAATCAGCTGACTGTGGGCGTTCCCTCTCCTGGTTATCCAATCAAACTTTGCCACGACCTCCTTCAGCCATTCACGTTGCTGCTGCCAAACTTTAGGTGGAATTGTCATGCACTCCTCCACCCCATTCAGCTCCAGTCACCTTATCCAGAGCCCATGATGAGCTCATCTAAAGCCAACTCCTCTTCACATCCAGATCCTCAGCTCCCTCTTCATCTCATGTCATCACCACCATCACCACCAGCGTCTAGACTCCATAGGGGGTTTCCCTTATCTACTACGTCTTTACCACCCTCCTGGAATAGATGACATCACAATGGGGTCTAATTGCCAAGGACTTTTTACAGTTCTCATACTTATGTGCACATGTAAATATTCTTTTCTCTCAGAACGAGTCTCTCCTGATTGAAATGATAGTGTGTACTCTGCCACATTTTCTTCACTGCTTCTTGGCCGAACAACTCTCTAAAGGCTTTTGACGAATGCCGAAAACGAAGACAATCAAACCTGTTCCGAAAACTTTAATGACTGACGAAGGTTTCAGAGTTAGTGTGCGAATAAAATTGAGACAACCTGTGGTCTGATTTATTTATAAATGTGCAACAATGTCAGACGGACTAAAAAACAGACTCAGCATGCAAAGTTGCTCACTATGATTACTGATTGGCAGCAGTTAGCTCTGGACGAAACGTCCCATCTTTAAGTTTTCGCCCCAGAATCAAGTGGACACAGCTTAGAGAGACTGCCACAGCTTTCCACAGCCACTATACAGCAGCTTGCCACAGGCTGCATTTCACCACTGCTTTGTGTTTTCACGTTAGTGCCACAAATACATGCTTGGGCACCAAATCTGTATTCATCCACTGCTGAAAATAGTCCCCAACAGATACAAAATTTGCTCCTGTTTGAGTAACATTTGCCAAAAACTACAGTGCCCAGCTGTTTAAGAAGTTAGCCACCCTTAAAATAAAGAAACTATATATTTGTTTCCTGTTTTGAAAGATTTACATCTTTGATATAAACAAATTCACACTGGGGCTGAGTGCCACAAACAGAGTGGGGATATCTCAGAGTACTGAGTGATGGACAAGTGAAGTATTTTCGCTCGTGGTCTTTGGGGATTTGTTCACAATGAGAAATATATTGAATTTGCTCGGCTTATCCTTTAAGTGTGCAAAACAGAGGCAGCCTCGAACACCACCGACCAAAATGAAAAGAGAGGATATAATGGTGGAGGTGGCTGTTGCTGTGATCATTAAGAGTCAGTATAAGGAGACACCTTGGCTGTGTTGTGGGAGTCTCTGGCGGAAGTGTCTGAGTGTTGGACAGAAGTACTCGGTGCAGAGTGGCCCCTGGTTGTTATGGAAACAACCCTTTTTTCATCACGATAAAATGCGGTCTGAACAGTGCTTTTTCAATAAAAAAAAAAAAAGAAGGGAAAAAAGCTGAATAACATAAATTAGTCCTTGACACGAAAAAAAAGTTTGGCAACCCCTCGTTTGGGCAGAGGCCGCTTTTTCTCTGCAGCTTTTCTAACGGCTTGTTTTATCACAAAAGAATCCAGCAGCACTCGCAGCACACACACACCGACTGTGCTGGATACACTTTTAGAGTACAATATAATCTGTATATTGAGAGCTGGCGTGTTTCCTGAGCAAAATTAAAACCACGTTTTGAATCAAACGCTGCAGTGAAAATGCTGATTTGTTTATGGAGCTTGAGCTGCACATAATCCTGCATGTCAGCGCTGCTTTGCTTGAAGCCGTCTCGCATGTTGTCTGTGTTATGCACTCCAGTCGCTCCGCAAATACACTAAAAACCCCTCCACACACACACACACACATACGCACACCTTTTCACACTGCGGAGAAAGTCAGCATGAGGGCTGAGTGTAGCCCCCTGTATGAGGCGTGTTTCTACCGGATTATCCCGACTCCACCTCGCCTCTGAAAAGCTCTAAGTTGGGGAAAACGCTCCTCCTTCCCTTGATATCTCGCTGGCTTAATGACTAATAAACCCTCTTGTTGGTGCTCAAAGTCAAAGGAGCTGCTAACACAAGCAAAACAAACAAGTCTAATAAACACCGCTAAATGCAACCTTAAAAGTCACAAGTGCAAAAGCTTGACGAACACAAAGGGCGCGTGTTTATTTTCCACTTAATTCCAAAGATGCTTTTTCTATGAGGTCTGTAAAGCTGCAGCTGTACAGCAGCCTCTGCCTCTTCAATGTGTCATTACCCCCCTCTGCTGGCGTGAGCGGGAAACAGACCCACTGAGATCCACAAGGGAAGTATATTTAAAACATCTTTACCACCTCATTGTTATGACCCAACACATTCTGCCTTAGTGTTAAACAAGGAGAAACAGTATAACACTTGCTGTAGATTTTATTAGTCGAGCAGAGTACTGTGACTCATTTCCAAGTCAGCGGCTGGAGGAGTTGCTTCAGTATGCAATGTGCTCTTCTCACAGGATGGCTTTCTCTCTCTCTCTCTCGCCTCTCACTCTTTCATTCACAGTTGAATTCATTAGCTCTGCTGCCATGTTGCCGACGCGGTGAGGAATGTAAATTAAGGTGACAGAACAGATATTAGCAGACGTCTACTAATAACGTCAACTGATGTTATCAAGCCGAGTGCAATATTCAAAAACTCTGCTTTTTTTTTTTCTCTCCACATGCCCTCCTCGTCTCCTTTCTTGAGTTATAGCTATTCTCTCCATCCACCATCTCCCCTTTCCCCGTGGCTTCTCTATACCCTGTCACACATGGCCTCCTCCAGCCCATTACGCTTTGTTTTGTGTCATGCCCGTGGACGCCGGGGCGAGCGGTGCGTTGGATGATTCCAATCCATCTCAGGAACCTCCTTTTTCCTCCTCCACCCTTCTCGCGGTCTTTCTGTCAGACAGACACATTCTCTGTTTATCTCTATCTCCCCTCAGCACTCGCCTCTCCACCTGCGTCAGTGCACCGCTGCTGATGGATGTAGAGGTAGAGCTGCTAACTAACTGTCCTCCACCCTCACCTCACACAGAGCGCTTACACCTGACATTAACATGCAATAAGTATCTGGATAACCTGGACAAAACAAACATGATGCAAGTGTAAATGCACACAGAAAACTCTGTCTGGTCTAAATATATTATCTGCTGACATCTGATCCTCGGGCCTTTGCATTTACACCTGGTACTAATCAGCATACTCTTGATTCTGCCTGATTTGTGACCACGTCTCAATATGGAGATTAATTAGCCGAGGCTGGCCGACTTGTCAACAAACACGGTGCATCTCAGGTGAAGGGAAGCAACATCACTCGCTTCTAATTCGGCTTTTGCAAGGGGGGAAGGTTGCTAACAGCTGCTACTAGCTTCTGCTGGGCTTGCTTAAAGAGTCAATAGACTCCAACATCAAAAATATATATTTTCCATATATATACCATAGTGGTATTTGTCTAGATTGTTTTGGTGTGAGTTGCAGAGTGTTGGAGGTATCAGCTGTAGAGATGTCTGCCTTCTCTACAGTATAATGGAACAAGATGACACTCAGCTCATGGTGCTAAAAGCGCCAAAAAAACACATTTGTAAAACTCAACATCAATGTCTCTTTACAGAAATCATGACCCAGTTACTCAAGATAATCCACAGACCTTGTTGTGAGCAGTTTCATGTAGGAACTATTTTCTTTCTACCAAACTACACCTGCCAGCTGTATCACCACGCAGAAGGAAGCATGCGAGAGGTTGATGGCAGTATGAGATGTAAACAGTAATGGCGTCTTCTGTGGCTGAGCTGTAACATTAACTAGCTCTGTAGTGTCAAATTAGCTACACGTACACATCATGCACAGTGATATGATTGGCAAGTGTTCTTTAGTAGAAAGAAAATTAGAACTGCTCACAACAGGGTCTGTGGATTATCTCGAGTAACTGACTTCCTGTTACATTTAGCTTTGATTTTAAGCTCCTCCTCCTTGTATACAAAGCTCTAAATGTGCTGGGAGCAAGCTACATTGCTAACTTTGGTAACTATTTGTTCCAAGATCACTGCAATCAAATTTATTGGAGGTTCCCAGCAACAGCCAAAGAAAATCAGGGATGCAGCCTTTGTCAGTTACACCTCAAAGATATGGAACACACTACCTATAGAGATCCGAGAAGCTAGCTTGTTAAATATTTTGAAAAGAAAGCTAAAAACATATCTGTTAACTATAGCCTTCAACTAGCTGTGACTTCCTGATACAGGTCTGAAACTCTTTCTTTTTATGCTTCACGCTACTGCAACTCTTTTAAATCTTTATGATTTATAGTTTTATAACTCTATGATTTTATGAATCAGTTCTGTTTTGCGTCCATTGTGTCTATTTTCATGTGAAGCACTCAGTGCTGACATTGCCCTTCTTGTAAAGCACTTTGTGCTGTTTGTCTTGTATGAAAGGTGCTATATGAATTAAGTTTATTATTATTAGTAGTAGTATTATCATTACTACTATAAACCAGGTTATGATTTCTGGAAAGAGAAATTGCTTTTTCTGGTGCTTTGAGCATCACAAGCCTTGTGCCATCTAGTTCTATTTTCCAGTCCGTCCAGGATGTTGTGATGATGCTAGACTGATAAATAGCACTATAGCACTATATTGTTTTATGTCTGTGTTGTTTTGCCTATTTATGTACAGCACTTTGTTTCAGCTGTGGTTGTTTTTAAAGTGCTATATAAATAAAGTTGAGTTGAGTTGAGTTGAGTTGAGTATAGGTAAGACAAAAAATACATACTTTTGATTTTTGGATGGACCCTCCCTTTGTTGAACCCTCCCAGGAACTGCTCATGGTCTCATTAATGCTCAATATACAGGGAGATAGAGAGAGCCCTCTGTCCATACTCTGTGTCCATTTTGTCCTTATTTGTGCACATTTTCTGAAAGCATGCAGGTACAGATGAAACAGAGCTGTGCCACCAGATTGTGGGGGCGGTGTAGCGTAGTTCAAGCGAGATACAACCCTAGGAAATGATGAAGAAATTATTTAAATTATGGCGAAACGGAACACATTGGTAATAAATAACAATATATAGTGAAAATAGTAAAAAAAAGAATTCTACATCCACATGTTGGGATGTTTAAAATGGCCGCCAGACCGCTGTCTACAACACTGCTTCCATTTAAAAGGTACAATATTATGAACTTTATTGGCTGTCCAGCCCAGTTGCATTGGTGTGCAGGTATCTTCTCTGTTGTCCTTTCTTGGTCTATCGTACCAACGCACACAAGACACACTTTTCTGTTGTTGTAAGTGCAGTTTCACAGCAACCCCAGGACTTGGATGTATCTATGCCACCATAAAGGACATGTGGAAGTATGAGGGCAGTGACCTTTACAATGTATGAAACAGACATATCTATTTTCATACCTAAAGGGAGTATAAAGGAGACCTGAGATAACCTTTCAACTTGCTGGGCTGATTTATTTCCTGAGAAAGTAAATTGTACAGATTGCATTTACACCTGACTAAGATCGGATCACAATGCGACCCAGACCAGCTCCAGATGTAGTGTGGCTGTTCTGATTTTGATCACAATGGGATTTGCGTACATTTACACCTTGCATTTCCTTATCCAGGTGGAATATCCAGATACAGATCACATGTTAATACCAGGTGGAAGTGGAGTGCAGGTGCAGAAATGCAATCTTGCACCCAACAAGTCGAAAGGTCTACGACCTCCACCCTTACCTGCAAGCCTGAGCAAAAGCCTGGCTGAACAAGAATGCTGAAGGCCCGTGATTATCCACATAATGAGGACTGATGTCAGTACCAGGAGTAAATGGGGTCTAAAAGATTCAGAACCTGGTTGGTACCATTTCGTAATCTTTGTCATGTAACTGATGGTAAAAAAAGGTCAGGGCGTTAAGGTGCGACGGGTATAAAAGGAGCCCTGGATAGGAACTTGCTCACTCGCAGTCGCTGGGGAATGGTGTTAAATAATGAACAAGCTCGTGACTAATGAGTGACTCATGAATCTTCGCTGTGGAGGAACCTCATGAGCATTCGTCAGCACGTTTTGCACATGCACACCTCCACCTCCGCCCTTTTTTTCCTCCTCTGTATCTTTCTCCTGCTTTTGTCATTGCACACCGGTTGCTTTCAGCTGCATGTGTTCGCCATTTCCCAAGGGCTTTAACTTTACTCCTCTCCTCTTCTCTCAGCACCCTGTCTCCTCCCTTCCCCTGCCTCTCCCCCTGTCTCAGGAATCAGACACAGGCTTGCCACTGCTGAGGAAGCAACCGTGGTAATCCTCGGGCTCAACTTCAAAAAGAGCCTCTAAAGACTACACTCTCTACGGTTCTGGCAACTCAGCCTGCTACCTATGCTGGGGGAAGGGGAGGAAAAAGAAAAAGCACACACCTCCCCTCTCACCTGCCTGTTTCTCCTCTTCCCTGATACTTCACTTCACTCAAGTTGCTTCTTCTTTATCAGCACTAAATGTTCCTCAGCTCAACTCCTCAACTCCCCTTGCAACAAATGCTCCCTTCCCCTGCCCTTATCAACACACATCTCTGCAAGGCGGGGAAGAGCGGCAGAGACATGAAATCTGAAAGCAGGAGTAAAATAATAGGATGGAGGGCCGAGAGGAGGAAAAAGTGGAGGACAATGTAAAGCATAAGGATAAAGCAGCTGCTGAGTGGAGGGGAGAAAAAGATTGAGAGGGTGGGGACGGAAAAAGATAGAGTCTCCACTTCTACGCTTGGTCTCCGAGGGGTTGCTGGCACACTGTCAGCAGATCTTTATACAGCGCCGCTATGCAGAGGAGATGGAGTTGCTTACAGCTGGAGTGGCGGGAACCATTCAGTCTTTCCTGATTACAGATTTGCGACTACCTTCGAGGTGGTGTGTGTGTGGGAGCATAAAGAATTGGGCATTAGGTGCCATCAGTAGTGGAACATAAGACAACTGTCTGCAGCAACTGCTGACTGCGACACAATGAAGTCTCTTGTAAATCTGCAGATATCTCTCAGGTAACGTTCAGCTTTGGTGTGTCTGACACTCAAACAAGCACCCTTAACCAATAGCAGACCATCTCAATAGCTCTGACCTTTGACTAGAGGTCAAGAAGAACTCGCAAATCCAAATTAGAGGAAGCTATCGCAGCTTTTTAGCTGGGTGACAACATCAATTAAGCCCTGCTGCAGAGCTCCAGGCTAAGGCCCACCTCCGGCACTGGGACCCATCTCCACTGCAAGGACCCAAGGTGGAAAATCACATGTGTTTATGATGCCTCCTTAACAATAAATAACATTTACATGTCACTGTACTGTTTTATCATGCTCATCGTTAATAAACAGCAAAGCTAATGAGCATATTTTTAATACATCGCAGCAGGCCTATCATAAGCTGACTGATCACATTTGGTTTTACATATTTATGTATTAATTGTCATGCTTGCTGTTAATAAATAAGTGTATTATATGTTTAGATGCCACTGTACATTATTTGGATTAAGATAGCATGCATTCATTAGTTTAATTAAGCCACATGCCTTCCACCAGTAACAGCAAGGTAAACAATACAACCTAATAATGCCATACAACCACAAATAATATTGTTAGGTAGTGTAAAGTTAGGCAAATAACTTGTATGAGTTTGCTAATGTTAGCTAACTATGCTTATGTCATTAAAGTACCCTAAACGTTAGTTTTCTCATGACTATTGCATGGCTAGCTAATGTTAGCAACCTCATGAAGTTACTACAAGTTATTTTTGCTGGTTAAAGTTACGTTACTTAACTTTATGCAGCAAATAACTTGTCCCAGCTTGATGAGTCTGTAAACGTAAGCTTGCTATGCTAATGTCATCAGCAAAGTACTGTCAATGTTAGTTTGTTAATGACTGTAGCATAGCTAGCGTATGTTAGCAAATTCATCAAGTTAGTACAAGTTATTTGCTGCTTAAAGTTCTGTTACATGACTTTTTAAGTGACAGAAGTATCAGGTTCAACACTTAACATGATGTCATTGTTGTAGGTTGTGTGCTATCCAAACTAATGTCGTATCCTCATGATCGTCTCAGGCAGGCGTAAATAATTTCAAACTCTCTCCAAGTTTGGGACCACAGACGATCTGATGAGTGAGGCGGGCCTGAGCCTGGAGCTCTGCAGCTGGACCTCTCTCCAATTACAGGACACAATAATACAAATATGTCCCCTGAATAAAATGTGTGACTCAGTTTGTTTGTTAGCGACTGAGCTAACTAACTTGCTAACTGCCAGTTATGTTCGCAGCTTGCTGGTGTGTTAGTTAATGACTCACAGTGAGTTTTGAGATCATTAAACGTGTGCATAAAAACACAAAAAGTGGAGTCACTCTCCACACAGACAGTTGGTGTTTGCTGTTCTTGTTAGTTCAAATCAGGAGTTTTGTACATCGGCTGTTTGGGACAAATTAACACAGACTGCAAAGAGTGCACCAGCAGTCAAGTTCTCATGAAAAGGCCAGGTGAAGATGTGCTTTCTTTAGAGCAGCAGTACAATAGCATTGTAAACCTTGCACGGTTCATAAACATGGCAACAGGGTTTATCACCAATATGGGAGCACATCTATGTTCCCAGGGTCCTATTCTATTCCCCAGGTCAATATTATGTCAACACATCAACCCTCCTGTTGTGTTTGAGTCAAATTTGTCTGGTTTCAAATTAATATCTTTTTGGAAATTGCAATAGTAAACTACCTTTGATTTCCCAACCCTAAAATGTTATTTTTATCCTTTCTTTCAGTTTTGTTTTTCATTTTCTTGTCTTTTAGTTGGTGGATAAATTGGTTTACTAATTCTTATATTATTAAATTTGACCTGAAATATGTTTCGGACTTGTTCTGCATACAGGTATATACAATATATACATACAAGAGTAACTATTGTCTAGACCAGTGGTTCCCAACTGGTGGGTCTACGTCCCAAAGTGGGCCACATGTCAAGTTTGTCAAAAACACACTATATTTTTGAGTACAGTGAATTTCGAGCACAGAGGCTTTTATTTTGAAGTGCCATTTCCTGCTGTAAAATGAGTGACTAACTGACAGCTACTTGACAGAGACAGCAAACTAGCTTGATGATATGGCCAAATGCAAGTATGACGCTGAATGTATTGGACCTTGAACTAATGACTAAAGAGAGATGTGGACCTTGAGGCTGGACCAGTTGGGAACCACTGATCTACATTAAGTACTGGCGCAATTTCGTGACAATCACAGCCATGATTTTCGTCTCCCGACCTAACCTAACATATGTCATACTAAGCAACAGCAGAGCTAGGGAACGCCTTTTCCAGGTTCCCATTATGTGCTATTGAGCTTTGCAACTGGTAGAATACCATATGTAGAACTGGGGAACTTAGGACCCTGGGAACATAGTCTACTTTGTCATGGTACCATTATGTGCCATATAAATCTGGGTAATAGGACCCTGAGAACACACAGGCAAAGCTGATAAGGTTCAGCCATTTAACTATGAGTCAAAAACCAGGCTTACGAGGTCAGATGTAGCAAGAAGGTTCATGCTGTCGTATCCTGATGATCGTCCCGGGTGGATGTACACAATATCAGACGTCCTTCTTCAAGTTTGGGAGGAGGTAGCTCTGCAGCTCCAATTAGAGGCCAGGTCAGGAAGAGGCAGTTGGTCAAAAAGTCCAAATAGCATGTATAAAACTGTTACAGGAAGCCAAGTACAGGAAACTATGAACAGGCAAACAGATTGGCTGTAATGTAACTGGTAACACTACAACCTAGCAGAGCACTGGAGTGAGTCAGCAGGTGTGAGGAGGCTGATTAGGGGGAAATGAGAGGCAGGTGTGCTGGTGGGTTTGCAGGTGAGACAGAGGGCATCTGGTGGACGGGTGGAGAAAGACAGGAACTGGGGGAAGTGAGAACGTCTGAGGCAGAAGGCAACAACAACACACTTTGGCAACTTGTGCATAATGATACTCATTTATACACACTTCTTTTCTTTTAAGTTGACAATGATAATTGACCTGGAAAATCTTTTTATTTTCATTCACAATTGAGATCTGCTTTTTCTTTTTTTTTTTTTTTTATATATTTTCATATCAATATAGACGTACAACAAAAGGACAACAAGCAGCCATACAACATCCACAACAATAGGAAAGAGAGCAACAATAACAAACACTACAACAAAAGGTATAATAATACAATAACACATTATGTGACAGCATATGACATAAAAGGGGCTATACAGCACTACACCTTATAATACATGCCATGTATATGGAAAACCGTACTTCAGCCATTCAACTTTGCTCTGCTCCTTATGCAGTGACAGAGATAAAGGAACCTATTTGCATACAATGTGACGATGTCCAGAGGTGGAGCTTTTCTGGTCTCAAGTAGCCTCTCTGATGGGAGGTATAATTGTAGTAGATATACCCTGTACTCCCACAGTTTTACTCTTAAATGATGATTCTCTATTATCCCATACATTTTCTCAGAGAAGACTGTTACATTTAGGTTTGACATCTGTAGAGAAAGTGCTAACGCAGAGATGGAAGCCCCAACATATACGTACCCCACATTGCTGTATGATGCAATATCTCTGGAACTCTCTGCAGACCAGGGGCGACTGCTCTGAGACAACAAGGGAGGCTGAACTTCGCCTGAAATTCCATAGAAGAAATGGTCAAATATGCATTATTGAATTTACATTGGAATAAGAATTTACATTGCATTAAACGTGCGCTAGGATGCGTTGACTATGATGTTCAAACATCAGTTGTTCATCACCAGTTTTCAAACGCGACCTCCCTGTCATACGTTCTCGTGTCAGCACGGTGGACGCGGAGCCTCCAAGCATTCCTATGAAACAGCACTGAGCAGATTTTTTCACGCAGCAAAGCGAGACGGTCATTTAATAAATGCAACCAAATCGTCACTTCCAGGGAGGCTCAGCTGGAGTGGTAGGCGGGGGAGGACACTCAGTGTCTGCGTGATGATTGGAGGAATTGTCTAAAAGGCTGAACCTCTTTGTGACTGACAGCCCTTTTGAAATACACACCGGCAATGTTGCATTTCGAGCTCTGTCCCATGCGGATATTTGCGAGTGGAATCTTCAGGTGTTTAAACCCATCTCCCATCTGAAAATCTTTGAGGTGTGTTTTGCCGTGGTTCTTTGGCATGAGTGTGGTTGAAGAAAAGCTTCAATTAAATGTTCCTTTTATAAGTTACTGCCTCGCTACAATACGACAAATTTCAGCTGACTTGTTGTAAACAATGGAGGAAGATGATGCGAGTGGTGCATCCAGAAATACTCATTCTGAGTGCCAGAGTGCAAGGGTTAGGGGAAGGGTTAGACAATAGCTAAATTTATCTTTCTGGAGTTTCAACAACCACAACATTTGTGAAACATACAGACATATATGGATGAGATACAGCTATGCATTTATGATTTATTATTAATATTTTACAAAGAAACTAAATAAAAACTTGAACATTGACAATCTAGATTAAATATTGAATATGGAATCATCGACTGAATGGTATGATTTAAATAAAATGACCCCTTTTGAGTTTGCTGCTCAAATTTACAGGTCATATATAGGAAGTATCTGATCCCTGACATGTGATATATGAGTTGCTCTATGCAATTCTGCTGCACATCCTTTGTGTGTGTTTCTTTGATTGCTATTCTCTCATTCTAGGTGCTAATTCTGTGGATCTTACCCAGAGGTGCTGTGCTGCTACACCCCGCCCCTTCCCCCATCTCACAATCACCCATTGCCCATTGACTTAATCCATCCCCGTAGATGGTATGCTCCAACAATATGAATTATGAATTATTTATTTCATTACAACAGTCTGGCTCTCCTATCTGAATAAAAAAGCCATGAATTAAGTTGTTTTCATTCTGCTGATGCCACAAAGCGGCGGCCTCTGTGAGCAGCCAGCAAGGTGTTCCTGCTCTCATTGAGAGGCAGCAGCGACTTTGGAGGCGGAAGGACTCAGACAGGCGCTACTTAAACATTTAAAAAGGAGGAGGCCAACTTCAAAGGAATGGCCTCGCACAATCAGTGTAGCCCTTTCCTTTTCAATTAGCACACAGTCTGCCAGGCTGGCATGCTCACCTAAAGGCTGGGCTGAGGCCGTGAAATATTGATGGCCCCTTCTCGAGAGTGAGCGGAACGCTTTGTGCTCCGCTCCCCTGGGTTAGTTTATGTGTTTAAGATTTTTTTTTTTGACGGCAGACAGCCGAGTGGGTGATTTGTTTGTGTGATCCGAGTGGGCGTGCAGTGACGCACTAGTAGTGGATTGCACTAAATTCAATCAAAAGTGTCTCAGCAAATAATACTCTATTCTAACTCAGCAGCACATTAATCTTTTACAGCCGTAACACAACAAATAGTTCTTTGTTCGATCAGATGAATCCCATGTCTCTCTATCTTTCTTCCTCAGCCCGGAGAGTGATGCTTGCTTATGTTCCGCGCTGTTTTACAAATCCATCTACAGTATTTCACCTTTGGCTCCGGCGTGCAACTTCTGCAGGAATCAAAGCGTTTTGCCTGTAACCGTTAGGTAAACAAGACCTCATTATTTTCAACTGCAATCATCAGGGATGTAGAACTGACATCAGCGTTGGTAATTGCACCAGCTCGTGTGTTCAACAAATGATCAGCACTTAACATCTGAAAACGATAAACCTTAACACTTTTACAAAACTTTTACCTTGATTTTTTTTTTTAGCGAGAAGGACAGAGTGCCTTATTAGTTTGGAGTTGTGTTTTTGGGGGCCTTCTAATTAATTTCTGAGTGATTTATTTTGCTCTTCACAAACAAATGAGCAAAGCTAAGTGTTTCTTCATCTAGTTGACAACCATAGAGCTTTTTTCTTGAGTCTAAAGGCTTAAAGGAAAGGTAGGGTGTACATTAATTACTTGGAAAGGATCTCATGTACATCTTCAAACCACTTTGAGTGAAAAATGTTTCAGGGCTTCGGCAGGTTTTTAAAACTTTTTTAGGACTATTATGAATGAATTTAAGGCCGAATTCATATCTATAGTGGCAAATATGTACAAAGGGTATGAAGGAAAATCAACGTCCCAGAGGTATTTGCAAAATAAATAAATGTATTTCATTTTAAAGGATCAGTGAGTAATATTAAGAGGGATTTAGTGGCATCTAGTGGTGAGGATTGCAAACTGCAACCAGCTGAAACTTCTCGAAGTTTGGATTCCTTCAGACCCAGTGATTTAAGCCTAAAAAAAACACTGAATTGAGCAGTTTCGCGTTAAAAATCAGTGTTTAGCCGACACTGTTTGGCATGTTGAAGCCGAGCTCCTAGTCCAGCACCTGCTAATGTGTGCTTACCTTTCATCTCTTTTAACTTCAGATCCAGACATTCAGGAGATTTTAACAGAGTGCAGAATATTTCACAGAGGGCTCTTCTTCTCCAAAACAAAATGACCCAGTGATTTAAAAAAATACAAACACTAAATATGCAGTTTTTTACGTTTTAAAAAAATCTATGTTTTTCCGATGCTCTTGTAACAAAGAAGTTGCTTACTATGGTGGCTAAGACACAAAGAAGTGCATGGCCCTATCTAGAGCTATTGTTTGGTTTGTCCATTCTGGGCTACAGTAGAAACATGGTGGTATAACATGGTAATCTACGTTAGGAAGGACCCGCTACCTTTGTACATATAAACAGCTCATTCTAAGGTAACAAAAACAGTAAGACTCTTATTCTCAGGTGATTATACACTTAAGAAAATATACATAACAGACTATATTTAATTTTGGCCAACACATCCCCTTAAATCCCCCTTATTTAATATTTTTTATGCTTACCTGCCATGTGTTATGTCCAGAGCACCTCTGGTTTTAATGCTGGTGTAGATCCAAACATGGGTCGGAGATCACTTGCCAGAGTTCCAGGAGTTAAAGTTAGTGCAGAACAATTCAGTATTTTGGTGATGCTATTATGTGCATACAGAACAATATTGGGTAATGGTAGGTGTTTACTGGGAGCTCTTTACTGCGGCTTTGTTTTTCTAAGCCCATGTGACTCTAATGTCTTTATACCTAAGTTTTTAATGTTGGTGTTTTCTTGCAGAAGGTACAGCAGATGATAATGCACTTAAGAAAACATACTAATGCCATTACATCCCCCTAAATCCTACTCACTGGACTTTTAACCATATCAGATTAACTAAACTTGAACACATTTTTACTTATGTCCGAAAACGAGGTCTTGAGCCTGTGTTTGAAGGTGTGACAGATGTTATAGTTTCTCATCTCAGATGGAAGACTGTTCCATAGTTTAGAAGCTCTGACAGAAAAGCATGATTGGCTGAAGGAAGTGGACCTGTAAGGGATTACAGAGTCCGCTCTCAGTGCAGAACTCATGGATCGGTTGTTAGAAGTTTTCTGCTTGATAAAAGTGCTGAGGGGTGGAGGAGCCTTTCTATGTAATATTTTAAACATCAGGCAGATGTCAGTATATTTAATAAGATTTTCCAAACTGGGGATGTTGGGTTTATCAAAAATTTTACAGTGATGATGCGTATTGGGTTTCTGTCAAACACTTACAGAGCCTGTTTGTAAATGGATAGAATGGGCTTCAGTGTTGTGTCTGTTGCTTGGGTCCAGCCTGTCATACAGTATCTGCATTCAAATATATTTTTGTTGCTGCAGTTGTTAGACAGTTTCATATGTACCTGAAGTTAGACAGATTGTATTTGGCTGTTTGCATAACATGTAACCTGACTGACTTTTGGTTTTACACGGGAAACAAACAGCGGTCTACTGGGTGAACATCCTGAGTTTGTTTGACCCATCCACCTCAACTCCTGCAATGTGGACTTTGTTACTCTTTATACTATGGCAGTTGCTTAGAACGTCAAAAAATGCCGCCACCTGGTGCGTCTCATACTGCTGCTAAGTCCAGCCAGCATTTGTATGTGGGGCCCATGTGGGAAGTAGATGGGTTGAAAAATGGGCCCCCTATGGGATTGTCCATGGGTTCCATATCAGCCCCATGCCATTTGCCCGCATGTGTGGATTTACCCAAGATAAGATGCCCATTTTGGGCCCATATCCACTTGGTACCCAGGTAGCCCTAGCATAAGCATGTGGGGCCCACTAGGGGGCCCATTTTTTAACCCATCTACTTCCCACATGGGCCCCACATACAAATGCTGGCTGGGAGGGTGCGTCTGTGCATCGGTATGTCCCATGAATCAGTGTTTGACGAGTTCACAATCAAGTCCCTTTTTAAGACTTGTCGAATTATATTTAAGACATTTTAGGGCCCAAATTTCAGATTATTTCAAACCCTGTGTTTTGGCTAAACTAGTTCTGACTTCTCCCTCACTCTGTCTAAAAAAAAAAATAGATACCTCAGCACATCCAAAAAAAGTTCTAAAGTAGACAAGGTGTGAACTTTGACATGCATCCCAGAAGACATCCTCACATGCCAGGGTGTGAAGCCGAAGACACAGAGCGAGAGGAGCAGATTGGATGTGATATCAGTTGGGGCTCAGGCGAGTGGAGGGGTTATATACTTAGTCATACGATGACACAGCCCCCTAATGGGGCAGAGAAGCGATGCACTGATATCCTTAATTGATGGATTAGAAGCATATAATTCCCCGCAGAGAGAGGATGATCAAGAGAACGGAGGAGAGAGTAAGCAGAGGGAGCGAGAGCTTGAACATGACCTGAACGGTTAATTGAATAGGGAAATTCCCAGGATATTTTATTTAAATGAGGTTGGGGGGGGAGAGGGGAAGAAGGGGAAATGAGATGAAGGGAAGAGCAAGGTGAGAGTTTGGGAGGCAAAATGAGCTATAAACAGGAGACTATGTCAACAAAAAGTGATGATATTAAAGTTAATAGCATTGTTAATGAGTGTGAAGCAGATCAGCAGCTCAGGAGAGGTCGCTTCTGGGAACGACTGGTCATGTTGATGGATGATGGATGGAGTAAAGCGATGAAGAGAGGGGCCTGGGAGCGGATAAATACCAGCACACCATTTATACATCAAGAGTGAAAGGTAGCCACAGCAGAGACGTGGATGGATGGGTGGAGGAGAGAGGAGAGACCTCTAGAGGAAAGCAGCAGATCCCTGTCTAAAACTCCCCTTTCATCTGGCCCACACAGTGCCAGATCAATCCAAACGCCCGCCCATCATTAGGCATCAAAGGGATGTAGGAGGGGGATCCTGTCTGCACACGACTAATCCCCTTTAAATGTGCCTTCTCAAGGAACAAAGCCGCCATTGCATCCACAATGCATTTCTGGATGATCTGCACTTTTCTCATGATGCTCCCCGATCATCAAAGCAAGCGAGGTGGCAGAGAAGTTACAAAGGAGAGACGCGGCGACCACCTAACTCAGGATAAATAGCGGCACCTTTCAACACGTTCGTTTACTCTAAATGCTCGCAAATGTTAGCATCTCCTGAGAGTTCTCCATTTTTAGCTCAGAACTCCTGGTTCACATTGATAAATGTTCTGACACCGACTTAAGGGACATGTAAAACAAAGGTCAGCTGCGTTCGCCGCGAGTACAATCATTTCCATCGCCGCGGATGACAAATGGAGTCGGTTTCTTGCGTTATTGTCAAGAGATTCTCCCCCTTCCCTTCAGTCCTCTCACTCTCTTTTCTGTACTCTGTGTGTGTCTCCTACTGTTCCTCCCTGAAATCCATGAATAAATAATTCAAGCCACAGATTTTTCATTTTATGACTGAATATGATATTTATCCCGTACCCGATCTTGCCACCCACCCACCTCTGTGAAGGAGCACATAAAACACTGTATGCCTCAAACAAGACTTTCTAAAAGCCCTCAACATTTTCTCTCCTCCTCTCCCCGCTCCAGGATCATCTCTTGAGCCCCAAAATGTTGTCTCAGCACCACTTGAGTTGCTTTGTTTTCTCTTAAGTATCCTCTATTCCCCTCCCTCTTCTCCGTCTTATCCCACCCTCTCATCCCTGCGTTGCCCTCCTCTCAGCATCGTGCCATGAATCTGAGACAGTGACAAACTCCGACAAGAAAGCCAGCGATCTTGATACCTCTCTGCATCTCAATAATGGAGCAACTTGATATGAAAGCCTTGTTATCAGGGCCCTCTTGGCTCACTGCGTGTTGCATCCCATCCGTCAATGGGGAAAGAGGGGGGAAAAAAGTGGGGAGACACGAGTGGGAGAGCGAAGGAGGGAGGGGGCTATGGTTCAGTTATCACAGCAATGGGATTAATGGCTGTGTGGGGTTTAAATTGGCTCTCGATGACAGCGGAGGCCTCACCGTGTTTCTATCAGTTATCGGCAGGTTTCCCCCCATTACTCAGTCTCTTTCTCTCTGTCTCCCTCCCCTCCCTCACTTCTTCTCCTTCTCCCTGTAGCTGCAATTTATTCCTCAACCTCTTACCATTTCTGTCTGAACACCCCACACATCAATCTTCTCCCCCCTCTTCTTCTTCTTCTTCACTCTTTGAATCCAATACTCCAGACAGCATGATGTCCAAATTAAAGAATGTGATGGAAGCCAATAAAAGTACATAGCCTGGCGCAGTAAGTCAACTGCATAAATGGGCTAAATGAGCATTTTCAATATTTGATAACTGAATATGGTGTTGGGCTGAGTCAGGGAAAATATACTGGGGTAATGGTTCCCGAACTACTATGTCTGACATGCCCTCACAACTCTGTCAGATGAGCTCATGGGTGCTACCCCTTCATCTACACCGCCCATCATGTTTAAAATGTGTTCGTTTGGACTGATTTTAAGATAGATATTAGAACGTAGTGGATATTTTTTCATACAAATTATTCAATTATAAGGTTGGTTAGGCCAAGTTTGCACAGAAAACTTTTTATCAATCTGTACAATACTTTAGCTAACTAGTTCAACTGTTTATCCACAAACCTTCTTTAGCTATTTTAACTGTTTTCTCATTACTTTAAGTTCAATATTTCAACTGTTCATTACTTTTAGATAACTATTTCAACCATTTATCCATTAGCCTGCTTTTAGCTAACTATTTCAACAGTTTATCAACAACCCTACTTTCAGCTAACTATTTTAACTGTTTAGCCATTAGCCTACTTTAGCTAACTATTTCAACGGTTTATCCGCAAACGCACTTTAGCTATTTTAACTGTTTTCTGATTACTTTAAGTATAATATTTCAACTATTCATTACTTTTAGCTAACTATTTCAACCATGTATCCATGGCCTGCTTTTAGCTAACTACTCAACTGTTTATCCATTAGCCTGCTTTTAGCTATTTACCAACAACCCTACTTTTAGCTAACTATTTCAACCATTTTTCCATAGCCTGCTTTTTAGCAAACTATTTCAACTGTTAATCCATTAGCCTACTTTTAGTTGGCTATATTAATTGTGTATCTACAAGCCTACTTATAGCTAACTATGTTTACTGTTTATTCATTACTCTCAGCTTGATATTTCAACTGTTCATTACTTTTAGCTACCAATGTCAACTGTTTTTCCATTAGCCGACTTGTAGCTAACTATTTTAACTGTTAATTACTTTTACCTAACTATCTCAACTGTTAATTCATTAGCTTACTTTTAGCTAACTGTTTATCCACAAGTCTACTTTAAGCTAACTATTTCAACAATCCATTGGCCTTATTTTAGCTAACTATTTCAACTGTTTATCCATTAGCCCATTTTTAGATAACTATTTTAACTACTTGTGCATTAGCCTACTTTGAGCTAACTATTTCAGGTGTTCATTATTTTGAGCTTACTAATTCAGCTCATTACTTTTACTATGGCTAACCATTTATGCCTTACTTTTAGCTAACATTTTTAACTGTTTATCAATTAGCCTACTTTTGGCTAACTATTAAGTTGTCCATCCATTACTAATGCAACTGTTACTCCAATACTTTTACTGTAGCTAACTATTTTACTATTTATCCTTTCTGTTCAGCCAAATATTTCCATCATTTCACCATTATCTAACCTATAATGCTAGCTATTTATTTCAACTTTTTACTCATTACTTTTTGCTAACTCTTTCAACCATCCAACCAATACTTTTAGCTATTATTTATCCATTATTTTTGGCTTATTATTTCAACTGTTTACTTTTAGCAATTATTTCCACCATTTACCCATTACTTTTAGCTCTCTGTTACACTACTCTGCTCAGCACAAATGTGATTTTTTTTTTTCTTTTTAACCAAGTCATGATTTCGATTTCTTCCATGTACCCCAGGCAGCTGCAGGAGTACCCCCTGGGGTCTAAATATCCCTGGTTGGGAATCACTCTAATGGGGCATACATGGCTTCCACAACAACTGAATAGACCATCAGGTGCAGCACCATGTCATCCCATTTGAAACTTTTCTACGAAAGCCGGTCCAACACTTCTAAGAATGCTCGCTGTATCTTTTAGTCAGAGGGACTTTGTCAAAGATGTTTATTCACTCCTCACTTTGGTTCGAAAGGCTCATTCATCTTAAAGAAACTTACGCTCATAGCAGCAGATGGCCTCGGAAGGAAGAAACACCACTATCAAAAAACTCCCCGCAACAGCCTAATTACTTCTCACTCTTGTCACGCTCGGTGTTTTACATTGAGAGAAATGGAGGAAGAGGCTTTAACGTGGTAAAAACCAAACTCCATTCGGGGGTAAAAGAAAGACCCAAATACAGCCATTTTGCTGCCACAGACTTGGCTCACAGTCACAGACGCTGCAAACGAAGAGACATCCTCAGTAGTCATGGTGGGCCTGTGTTGATCAGCTCAGTCCTCCTTTTGTGTGCTCCTTTCTTTATGTCCCACATCCCCTCCGTCACAAAAGTCCCCTGTAGGTCTCCATTATCCCTTGCAAATCCTATCAGTTCCAAAACACACGCAGGGTATTGCGACGATGTTTGGAAGTGGTTGACTCAATTTCCTTGTTTTTTTTGTGGCAAATAATGCGAGCAGGGTACGCCATTCAGACATCCATGCGGATTCACAAACATCTGCTGCTGATGGAAAAGATACCCAAAAGCTTGACGGGATACGGAGGAAAAGTTACCTGATGTGAGCAATTTACTGCTGTCAGTTACAATCTCGACTTCTAGGAAATCACTGTATCCTTAGATATTAAAACTAACATTTTTTCTTTAAATTCTGCATGTGTTTATGAACGTCTTCCCGATATCTCAGCCTCCCTCAGGACAGTCTTTCTGAAGTAAAAACAAAATCAGACTTACAAAGCTCCTATCTGACAACAGCGAATTCCTCGAAACAATATATGTCATATCTTCATTGAAGGGTGTTTGCAGGCTTTCATGACTGCGGCACGGTTTGACATGTAATGGAGCTGAGTGCATGGGAGTGGAAGCCAGTGTTTGCTCTTTGTGTTGTGTGCCTTGTTGTGGGAATGGGGTGAGCGGCATCTTTACACATGGCTTCCCCTCAGTGAAGGCGAAATGAAGGGGAGCCCTCGGGGCAAACACAAAGGCAGGAGGATCTGGAAAGAGTCTTGGATGAGCGTAAACGCACAAAGACACACACGTAAACAACAAGCACTTGAGGAAATTCACATGCACGCTGTAGATATCTTCAGTCGTAGCACACGCGGAGCTGCTGTGGCCTTTTCAGCACCACGGACAGCAGCCTTCCCAGCAGAGAATACAACTGGGAGGCTGCTCTCCCAGTGCTTTCAGCACCATGGACAGCAACTCTCCATTTACTATGAGGACATTATGTTCACTTGCCACAGCCAGTGTGCTGAGGGAAATCTGAAGGTAATCATCATGGTATGCTTTCGATTTAAAAACATTTTTGTCTCTGCTCATCTCCACTTCACTCGCAGCTATTTCCACCAGGAATATAAAATATGTACATTTCAGAGCCTCTTCTATTAACAGTTTCTTTTTAAAATCATACAGCCGAGCATCATCTTTTTGCATTTTAAATTATGAGAGCAAATTAGATTCACAATATTAAATAAAGGTAAATTCCAAAAGGAAATAAACAACAACAGGCTGTTTTCCAAAAACTAACACAAGGCAACATACTGTTATGTTCCAAGGAATTCAATTATGCAGTGGTTTGCTATTGGATGTAACAGGGTCAGTTATACAGCAGTAATGTGTGTGACAAAGTCAAATGTACATTTGAAATATTAAGTATTATGTTTATACAACATTTGATTCAGTTGTTATTACGTGACAGGCCTCCGTACTCAGTATGTGGAACGTTGATAGTTGATAGAGTTTCTGTACCCCTACGTTCACCTGTACAGGGGTGTCTCCCACCTTGCCTCTCTACTTTGGCTGCTGTACTCCATAGGAGAGGTAAGCAACGTTGCTCTTGTCGTAATCTCCATGTTTTAATGCCGTTAAGCTGTTTTTAAGTTCATTTTTCAGCCTAAATTCATTGTATCATATGCTAACATATTCCTGTGACTTAATTTGTGTAGAGTTTATATGGTGTTTGACGGAGGATTTTGATTTGGCCTCTTGCTGTCAGAGTTGTCAGGAATAAACAGAGGCCGTCTCCAAAGATATCCACGGTCTGGGCCTCTTCATATCAATACAACACTAGAGTCCACTGGTCACATGGATATTACATGTCTAACAAGTGAAAATGTTTTTAAAAAGACGTTAAAGACATGCCTGATGGCACAGAACAGCAGCCCGTCTCAAATAGGACATGTTTTGTCACATAATATCTGACTGTATGATCATTAATGTGGAGCTCCCGTTTTTTTTTAATATTGTTATTTTTGTATTTTCTCAGTCACTGAATAAACTATTCTTAGCAATACTATTACTTTTGAGCTGTATCAAATATTTTACTGACAATTTAGTTTTCCTGTTGTTTAAATAAATGTTAACTGAACAGGGTGAACATTTGTTGGGTTTTGCCTTCACTTGCATTGACTGATGGTTAGTTGTCTAAATTATTCAATGATTAATTGACTGATGGGGTCAGGTGACCCCCAGCAGGGGGGTTATATAGTGTGTGTGACCCTGACATAAACTTATCATCCTGACATAATTTCAGCTAGCTGGTGTTGATTCAGGCCAAATTTGGAGAGATGTGAGGAGATGCAGTTGCTCTTAGAGCTGGTTGTCTGAATGACAGGGAAACAGCAGCCTAAGTGACAGGAAACACCTTTTAATGTGTATTGGAAAGCTGTAGGTATGTCACTGATAATGCTTGTTTGTCAGACACGATAAATTGTCATGATGTACTAATTCTTTGGCTTTCTTGCAAGTAAACCCTCAAATGTGCAACTCCATGTCTGAGCCTCTCTTACTTTAAGTCTTGTTTATGCTACAACAAAATTCACTACAAATAAGTCGTGTATGTTCTTTTTACGTTTCTTTAAGCAAAAATACTTTAACTCTAGTACACTTTTTGGCTACTCTCCAATGTAGAGTTACAAAGGCTAATACTTGATAATACTCTGACACATTTGTAATGAACTTTTCCAAAGTAAATGAAGTGAAATAAAAATAGATCCTTTCTTTAAGACATGTAATGTACTCAGATTTTCTTTCCTAATTAAAAGAAACATCTGGAACTCTTCCTTCTTTGCAGTGAAGAAGAGTCCATAGATTAATGCAACAAAAAAAAAACATGAAGAAAGAAAGAAGGCTGACTTATTAGTTTACAAACTAAGTACAAAAAAGTTTAAGTGTAGACAGATTTACTTAGATCTCTAAAAGAAACCTCGTCTGCATATATTGAGTTCAAGCTGCATCTTTATTGTATAGACAGAACACAAACAAAACTAAATTCTGCAGAAACAGAAATCCCTCCCACTGTTATCTATTATTCTCTAAGCAAAAAGTTCCAAGTAAATTATCTAAACTTTGGGCAAACAGCCGAAAATGTACTTTATCGCCTCCATCATTATTTTTGTTTGTGGATTTATTTCTCTCTGTCACCCCTTCATCCCCCTCTGCTGATGATTTGTTGCGATTTCCAAGAGACAAAACATGGAAATTGCACAGAGGGGATCAGGAATTTACTTCTTGATAACATCTGTTACTAACTATTCCGCTCAGCATGCAGAATCAGTTGCCCCTGTAGACCCGTTTTCCCCCTTTATCTTATTTATTTGGAGAAAGGGTTATATTGTCTCATACACCACAAGGTGCACCTAGGAACCTCTGTGCATGGCTAAACGGGAACTTTTATAGCCGTCCCTACCCAGAATGGCAATTAGCTGCGGTAGACTGGGGAAAAACACAGAGCAGAGTTGGTATGCAGAGAGCTCTGCAAAGTTAATGGACTTTTAAATCGACACTATGCGCCAAATTCCCTTATTAATGCCATCCCTGGTCCCTGCCTACGCGACCGTTTGATTTCAAAGGTCAACTCTCAAATGTCAACATAGGAACGGTAAATAGAGTACATTTTTATGATGCACGCGCTGTGTGTCGAAAGTATGTGAAGTAAAGGAGTGGCGAAGTGAAGAGAGGCCCTATTGACACGGTTTCACCTTTATTCATCTTGCTATTTACAGGGAATGCATGCTGGTCCTCAGCTGTGACCTACTTTGGAGGGTTTATACACAAATATGCACACTTACCATGTATTATACTGACTGCTGAGCTACTACACTGCAGAGGGAAGAAGGTAAGTGCCTTGCTGATGTTATTACTTTCTCACCTACATTGTTACAGACAATTTAAGGAGCTTGATTGAGTTGCTCTGCCTATATACTGCCAGTGTGGTATGTAAAAGTGAAGAACTGAAGGATCGACTAAGTTAAGTGGACATTCATTTGTGTGTGTGTGTGTGTGTGTGTGTGTGTGTGTGTGTGTGCTGTTGATGTGCATCATTCTCCTACAATGAAATGCACAGATGAAATGGAGGCTGCTCAAGGCTGGAAAAAATGAAAACTATTTGTAAATGGTGATGCAACCGCTCTAGTTACATCTCAGAATACAAGACAAACAACAACAAAAATACCATAAAATTTGTGTCCTGCCCTTTCACAGTTTGACTGATGTGACAATGTGTAGTTTATGGTAGGACTGTAAAACTTAAAATAATAGCCCGGGCTATTATTTGCTTAAATCACTGAATCAACATGCCTATATTTGGGACAGGCCTTTAATTCCTTTACACAAAACTGTTGCTCAGCAAAGATCTGGAAATACAATCGTTTGTTTAGACCAGTATGAATATTACTTGTTCAAAAATTAGGCTTCAGATAATATATCAATCACTCAACTCTTTTAATTCTTTCGACCAGAGGACCCTTACAGACTAAAGGAATATGAATAACTTACAGGGTAATTGAGGAATGGACACATAATTTGAGGTAGCCAACAACCTGGTTTTATACATTCAAAGAACTTCTTTAAGAAAATGAACTACTTGGCAACCAGACCAGGCCTCTAATCGAGACAGGCCTTTATTTGTCAAAATGTGTAGCCACACCGGGCTAGTAAAAGGGACTGGGTGATTAATTGGGACGAAGCTTTTCATTGAAGTTTACAGTATGTTGATATTAGAACTTGGCAATTTATCGATATTATATCAATATCATGATGTCAGACTAGATATAGTCTTAGATTTTGTATACCGTAATATTGTAAATGTTGTCTTTTACAGGTTTTAAAGGCTGCATTACAGTAAAGTGATGTAATTTTCTCAACTTACCATACAGTTCTAGCTGTTCTATTACTTACCTTTACTTTCGTTGTCATTATATCCACATTACAATATCCCTACTTTATTGTCCCTACAGGAAATCGTATCGTATCGTATCATATGTTATTGTACTGCATGTTATTGTAACGTACTGCACCGTACTGTATAGTATCATATTGTACCGTACCTTATCGTATTGTATCATGTTATCGTATCGTATTGTATCATACTGTACCGTACCATATCGTATCAAACCATACCATATCATACATGCATCGCATTGCAATATCAATATCAAGGCATTTGGGCAAAAAAACTGCAATTGCCTATTTGATTTTCTCCATATGGACCATCCAGTTGATATATTGTATAACTGCAAAAGCAGTATACTATAAAAATGAGTATATCATATATAAACTCTACTAAACTCTATAAATTCTTTTAAGACTAGTTAATCTAAAAAGTGAGGTAATCAGAGGTATATAGTTCATTATGCTAACATATGCTAACAAACACTACTTGCCCATTTAGTTCCATGTTATTAGCAACACATTACATAATTTGAGGTATTTCCTTATTGCTGTGAAATGTATTTTCAGATCAGTTTATATTATTAAGCACCATTTGGATAAGATTTGGATCAGATTTGTCGATCATATAGGGTGCTCCTGGGATTACGTTTTTCTCTAGGCCAACGTGGAAGTTAGTCTCCCAACTCGTCAAAAAGCATATGGGATTTTAGATGATAGAAGATAAGCTGTGTGGCAAACAAACGTTTTGATGTTCACGTTTTGTTTAGCGAGAGTATCGTCACAAATGAACAACACTTTAATGATGAGGCTTGGGATGAAGTGAAAAGGCCTTAAAGATGGATCAAGTAATGGCAGATGATTTAGATATTTTACTCGCCATGGGTGCCATGAAATTTGGAGCAGTAAATAGAAAAGTCCAGTTTAGAACTTCAGGTAATCACCTTTTTTTTTAAACTGTGTTCACAGATGATAAACGTAACTTCGAAAAATGATTCCGTCAAAACCTTTTTTCCACCTGTTCCTAAACATAGGAGAGAAACCATTGTAGATCAGACTGAGAGAATAGTTCTCCATATTTTTTTCTCCCACTCGTCTCTCAGGGCCTCCATACTTTTGTGATAACTTTTCTCAGTTTGAACTCATGGACAGCTGGTGCATCCAGCTCCAGGACTGAACCTACGAGTCCCAATCCACTGCTCCGACATTTATGGCTCCTGCCGCCTCATCCTTGTGCATCATTAAAGGAGTCATTAACAGAGGATGTTTGATCTCTTTAAAGCGCTTGTTAAAACCACAAAAGGTATTTTGTATATAGCTTTGTTTGTTCTTTAACATGCTCAGGAATATATATTACATTACATTACATTACATTACACTGAGCTTGGCTGGGATTGACAGGTACGTATGGCTGAAACTGAAGCGGTGCAAAACATGTTTTCACATTATTTTCTCACATTACTTACTCATGAACACATTTCTTTGTGGAAATGTAGATGAAAGTAATTTAAGATTTCAGACTGTGATTTGATGTCACTCAAAGGTAATTAAATGGCTGTGGTTTTACTACAACATAATCGCACAGAAACATTCAGTAAAGTGTAGGCAGCTCACATCAAAGGTGCCTTACATTGAGTAAAATAAACTATAAACTATGCCAGAGCTCGCCATGCCATGAGTATTAAACACAATAATTCAAGTGTATGTTTTGTCTTTGAACTATTGGTTTAATTTGGGTGGATATTAACTGAGACCTTGTAACCTTTTAGTGCCAGGGGGAACTGGAATTATGACACAAGACACTGAATTTGATGGATTTACGTCTTATCAGACCACAAATGAGACAAGAATTAGATAGCTAGCAGCAGGGTGACAGCTCTGACATTAGTGAAGTGAGGGTCAATCCCCGCTAGGCCACCACTGTAAAATGTTTACAACTGAAATACAGCAGGCGGTGTGGACTGTGTTTGGTGAGTGTCGGTCATTTCTTGACATTAGCGGACTACATTTCTAAGCTAACTTTAGCTAGTGTTGCGCAAATTAATATAATAGCCTAATAACTAGATATTGGACACTAAGATGGTGCAGGATGTATTCCAGTGGAGTTGCTCGCCTGGCGCAGACGCAAAAAGGTTTTCTAGTTTCCGGGTTTACTTCTGCAGTATGCAGCACACTAAATATGCGCAGTAGTGTCTCTTGGCTGGCCCTGCCTACTCAATCATTGACTGTACATCGTGATGAGGTCACATATTTTTAAGTCGCTTTTCTCAACTTAAGGAGTTTTACAAACATAAAACCACCATGGCTTCACTTCCTGTCAAAAGTTTTACAGATGTCTCTTTCACAATGGTGGTCCATGGGGAAAATGCTTTCTGGGCCACAGGGGATTTTTTTCACTTCAATACCACGAGTGGCCACTGGGGAAAGCTTGCTGTGGACTAAGTGGCTTTCCTGGGGGCCTGGTTGCACACTGTTAGCGCTGTAGCGAAGCTGAAGACAAACAAGACACTTGGTAATATGCATAACGTCACATCCTTTGGATCTTTCTAGTAAATTTGGAAGGTTTTAGTATTTAAGTTATGTGTTCATCCATTAGCAACAAAAAACTAGCACAAGGCTATATGAAAAATGTTACATACAGAACCTTTAAACAGAAGTAAGTTGGATTTTTTTTCCTACTTAGTCAGTAATATCCAGTGTTATAGAGGAATACAATTCAAGTTTTCAGTGGCCTTAAAGTTTTTTAATGAAAACCCAGAACTACTAGTTTTGTCTGTCCACAATAATAACAGTGTTTTGTAGCTTTTTTTTAGATGCTTATTTTCCATTGTTATCTAAGAGATCAATTTTGCCACTACAGTCTGATTTATCTGCCAGTTTATGACCCTGCAGACTAAAAATGGTGTTTCCAGGCATAGTCGAAAATAAGTTGGATATGTGAACAAAAGTGCAAAGAACAAAGATGGAGTAATTGGTCTGCGGATTATACCAGACCAGAAGGAAGCATCATCAGCGCTCAGTGAGTTATAACTAGACACACTGACAATATCAAAACGTCTTTTTGCTTAATTCAAACACAGGAAACCTTCCTGTGGGATTCAGCACAGTGAAGGTGTTTCATAGGAAACTAATCACTAAGGTTTCATGAATGATGCTGGACAATAACGGCAGAGCTTGTCATGAAAAAAGATGCAGCGGGGAAAAAAAAAAATCACGATGATGGACATCTCATGATGAAGACTGATACAGTGCCCTGGGTCTGCTCCGCTGAGTTCGGAGCTGGAAGGGAGAGTATGCCAAACTGCAAATCTTTACGCCGAGCCCGAGGCTACGAGCTGCAAGTTTTGACCCCGTGACTTTGACGGACTACGGGGCGGATAACGCCACGGGCCATAGTAGCTGGACGGAGACGTGTATAGTATAATGGAAACACCACCATCATTTTGGCTCGCCCACAAAAAAATAAAACACACACGCAGACACAGATCCATTAATCTGTCGAAGTGAAGATGTGCTATGAGAATGCACCTTGGTATTGATTGCGCTGATGCAGCTCCAGGTGCAGAGGGACACGAGAACAGAGTAAAAAGAGTAAGAAACAGAGGTAGAGAGGAGGGGAGAAAAATTTAAACATGGCCTCCAGCAAGCAGACTGTATCTGTCTATTTTAATTTGCTTTCCTAATTATCTGATTACTGCCTGCGCCCGTGGATTCGCTCCCTTCTCTAAATATAGGCCCAGATTGTTACAAAGCTCTCCTCACAAATTCTCTTTGATTGTTTGCTGGTGAAAAACCTTCCACACAGCAAAAGGGGCCCCACTGAAAGAGTCCCCTACTCAATAAAAAATGGCCTTCTCTGAGATGTTTTTTTTAAAAGCATTTGTTAATATGCCCGCAAGGCAGAAGAGTTTTCATCTCCCGGCCCACTTGAAAAGGCCCTCATCAGGCTTTCCAGATGTTTCCCCGTGCCCTTTTATCCACTCGCTTTGTTGTCAAGAAAACAGCAAAAAGTTTTGTCTCATTAATTATTGTTTGCTCTCCGCCTTTGTGTCTCAAATGCCGTGTTTGGCGCCCGTAATAGGAGCTGTGTTATGCAGTCGTCTGGGCTGCGGGGATGTGAAGGGAAAGCTAAAAAAAAAACAAAAAGGAAGAAAAGGAGAAGTGTCAGGGTGTGGTGGGAGAGGGATATAAGGAGAGACAGAGGAGGAAAAAAGGAGGATATTACGAATGCAACCTGCTGGTTATCAGGTGCAGGGTGACAGGGTGAGTGTGTAAGTGGCAGCTGTGAACGCTTGTCAAAGGAAATTTGGGTCAACACGTTACCATCTCCCCGGACATCACGGCGCGCGGCCATGAAACCCACACAGCTTCGATTCTACGTATGTGTCAGATTCCTCTAAATGTTTGCCTGCCGCTCATTGATTTCCTGCTCCTCCGGCTTGATTGATAAGCCGGCCGCATTCATCTATTAGTTTTGGTCCTCCGAAGCAACTACTCAAGATGAAAGGGACAGAATGCTTTTGCAGCGGGAGTCTGCATGTGTGTGTTTGTGCGCTCGGAGGCAGCTGCCTGTCTGCCATTGTCTAGACAGAGTCATGTGCCTGCATACTGAGAGAGGAGGTGACATGCCGAAAGCTGCCTGTGTTGATAATTCTCCACGACACTCATTTGCTGTGACAGAGACCCCCAAAAGTTAGTTGCAGCCGAACTTTAAAATAAAAATTAAAGCAGTTCAGGGATTTAAAGCCAAGATCAGCTTTTCAGCATAAAACACTCCACAAAACATAACAGCAATGAGTTAAGGGGATTATGATTATAAGGCTCGCAGAGTATTCGATACAATACTATCAACTGTATGCATACCCCACTGTGTCTTCTTTGGGCGTTTTCCAAAAAACGCGAGGCAGAACTGATGTCATAAACTGCTCATTATTCACTGTATATAGAGGCAGATACAGTAGAAATACTTTCAATGTTTCTGCATGAAAAGTCTGACACACTTTCCGCCGCAACTTCTCAATCCTCCGCATCTCCTCTCCATCTGTAATGGAATCACCACACACACCATCCCCAATCAGCCCCCATAATGCCTTGCTGTCTGTATGCCCCCTGGTTATGGCTGTGCCACGCTATAATGGTTCCCCCCCTTATCTGACACACAGTTATGCAAATATTAGGTTCCACCCGAATATCTGGTGACAGGAGTTTCTCCCGCTCTCTCCTTCTCCCCCTCCTGATTATGCAGTGATAGGCTCGCCGGGCCTGGAATAGACTGCTCGCGTATAATCGTGATTAGTCATATCTCGTGTTCGCAGTGATGTAAAACCCATCACTGCCTAGTCTTTATTGTCGACGCGCGTGTTTCTGTTTGTGTGCGAGACATGCTGATGGACAGTCGGAGACAGACGGAAAATCCTTTTCATGCCAGCGGTTTCAGATATTGTATGTAATGTGCTACGCGCTATGTATGCTAATGATGACTTGTTGCTAAAGAAGCTCAACAAGCAGATATTTTTACTCATTCCCGAGCTGATCAACTTCTCAGGCAGAGAGCTGAGATCACGTCTAGGTAAAACTGTAATTAATTACCGTGATAAGTCATCACCCTGAATGCAGCATCCAACCCTTCACAGCTCACTTTTCCTGCCTCTCTATAAACCATAGCGTGGAATTGAGCACGCTGACCCAGAGCGAGACACAAACCCACACAGTCAGAGCTGTAAATATAGATTGTCATGGCAAAGAAAACTTCACCATTAGTCTTAACACGACTTTAACTCGCCTGACAGATTGTGAGGCGCGCTGACATGTCATGTCATGGAGAGTGACAGAGACTCAAATGAAAATTAACGACAAATGCCCCCAAAAAAAGAAAAAAATCACTCAGGATGCTGCAGCCCTCGTTCCATCACACATCATTATGACTAACTGACAGAAAGTGACATCAATAACGTCTGTGGTAGCTGTAAATCATGTGTACACTCTTGGTTGCAGATTCCTGTGAGTCATATTGTCATACATATGTTTATACTTCTCTAGTCGAGACACATTAGTTTAGCTTTCTTCATGAGACTAAATTAATTCTTGTTTAGGGGAACAGAACAAGCTGACAACAACAATTACAGACTGTGGCCTTATAAAGAAGTTACTACTAAAGGATTAGCAAAGAATTTGGAGTTGGAGTTTGGAGTCCTGTTTTTGGTCATGTGACGAACATATGTCTTCTTTTAGCTCCGTTTTTGTCTCCACCAACTCTTACGGAAAATATAAAAGAAACGTAGCTGCTAAATGCAACACTAAATTCACAAGCTTGTTGCTAACTTTGTCTGTTTGGCAGATAGCATATGGATGTTTATCTGCAGCTGCCTGGTCGTGGGCCAGAAAACCAAAACAACAAGCTAAAGGATGTTAAACCACAGAAATAGAATTCGTAGAATGCACATTAAACTGTTTGTGGTGCTCATTTGACAAGCGTAAAGGAAAATGGCGATTGTTTTTAGCTCATATGGTGACAACACATTTGCAACAAGATGAGTTGAAACAGGCAACTTGCAATACGCCATTCCACAACGTTCTAAAAACCTGCTGGTTCACACCAATGCAACTAGACAAGATGGTGTATCATCACTATGCAACAACTGTCTGTACTTCTGTTCTGATTTGCAGCTTTTCAGGTTTATTTTGTGGCTGAATATAATTTGTAGCTTCTTAAAATATGAATGAGGATAGTGATAGATACTGGCTGCAGCTGCATTTGTAGCAGTGATGAATACGCCACAATAATATAAAGAACAAGTGCTAATTAATCAGTCATAACCACATACAGCGAGCAGCAGCAGCAACGCACTGTTCGACACCAGCACACCGTGAGGACGGAAACAGAGTGAACACACCGTCTGCGGTCATTTTGACTTCACCAGCGGACTTCACTACAAGGGGATTGGCTGTTGAGACAGTTGACATGCTTTACATCCTAAAATCAGTCGGCAGCAATTTGACCAGCTGACTTGCAGGTGAAACCATCAGCCAGTTCACACTGCTGCAACTTTTCTCTGCAACATTCTAAAACGGTTTCGTCTCATCGCAAATCTTTGGTCTGAACTGGGCTTTAGTGGGGCCGTTAAATGTGTCACAGTCACTGATTTGAGAACTCCAATTTAGCCTACTGTCATTTCATTACATGCAGTGGGAAAATACAGTTGATAGATTGACGCATTCACTTGCAAGTGTTGCCCTGTTGCCAGTCCTCTGTTTCTCGGATATTACCATGACAGTCCGTTTTCAAATAAGCAACCAAATACCTTCAAACACTACCATATCTCACCGTTTCTTTCGTTGCCATTAATTGTACGTATATATTTGAATCTAAATAATTTACGTCAAAAGGTCAAGCATCCAGAATACTATATGAATTAGTTACTTTTTTGAGTAGATAACACTATAACATAAAAATCCAGCAACCCTCAATTCCTTTCTAGCAGCAAGGCAACGGAGATAGTGAACAAAGACACCTCTCCATGCTTCATACTACTACTGCGCTCCTTGTTTGGTCGTTACTGCAAAACCTTACCCCAGTGACTTTAGCTCTGACCATCCTGCCATGTTGATTTGAATGGGAACGTCTGTCACTACTAACACCTTTCACTTAATTATACTTAATTATCTGAGCCAGTGATTTCCTGAGTGCATCAGTGCAGCTTTAAAGTTCTTCAATAACTCGAAAAAAAAAAATGTTGACACACTCTTGCTAAGTGGTTGTATGTTACTAACCATTAAATTATGTTTTACTTCTGATGTGCAGCTGTTGTAGGAATGAAAAAAAATACTTAGAAAAACAATACAAGTCTGGCAGAAATGTATAGTTTCCAGTATGGATGAGGTGCAGGGCTGAATACTGGGAGCTATGAGTGAGATCAACAGTATGTGTAAACATGTTAATACTGGCTGCCCCCCTGTAACTGGCTTTCAGACGATGAGGTAATGTGCTCATGTGACTTCAGTTGGTCAGGTGAAGCACTGGTGGCTTCAGTCGGTCAGGTAATGGTGCCAAGCGAGGCTGTTGACAGCAAGACTGAAGGAGGTAGGTGAGAAGTACGTGAGTAGTAAAATAACAACCAGCCCTCTCTCCCTCTCTCACACACACAAACACACACACACGGTCCCTGCTCTCTCTCACACACACACACACACAAACTCCATCTCCCTGAGGGGTAGTGATCTGTGACTCCTCAATGTTCTGTGCACATCTGAGATGACAGCACACACAACATGGCCAGCGCTCCAGTCTGGGTTCCACATGATCACCCACAGCACTACTGTACAGCAAACAAGATACAGCCACACTGTGTACAGACAAGGAAACAGGCCAGGACTCTCACTGAATCCAACAGTGTCACACTCAGACTCGACTGTGTACAAATACATTGTGTGGTTTGTCTTACAGTAACTTGTTTCAGAGTCAGATCCGTGGAGTTTGTCTCATATAGTACAATGAAATGCTTGTTAATCATTCGCGCATTAGTTTACCTCTCTGCCGACGACAGTGTGCTTTTCTAACTATTCTGTTTTGCTTAACTATCCGAGATCCTAGCTGCTGGGAGGCGAGCTAACTTTCTGCTCTTTTTGTTTTGTTTTCCTTACATGTGTGTCCTTATATCAGTCTGTGCCACCTCTCCAGATACAGAGGTTTTTGCCCGTCCTTGAACGCAGCGCAGCAGTTCGTGATGTTTTGAATCGTAGGGTGGATAATTGATTAATCAATCTGATCAGAGCTGATCAGATCAGATCGATGGATGAGAGGAGCAGCTGTTTGTGAGTGAAAGCAAACTTTAGACCCAGTGCACTGAAGGTTAAGTTTCACATTCAGTACGCCTGGTGTTCTGCTGCTCCGTCAGGGCCAAAAATAGAAAATCAAATGGCAGATGTTTCAATCGTGGTGGCCCCCCATAAATACATGAAGGTGTGGGGAAACCCTGAAATATGGTAAATGAAATGGAATGCTAACTGGAGCTAAAGACTCACAGCTGTGGCTTCAAGTTCATGATTATGTAGCTACTGTCAGCTGGAGCCTCGAATCACAGTGTGTCCTCCGCCTCACTCCCCGCCGCTACAGACAATCTCACAGCAACACAGTCTCACAGAAATACATGAAATGGGCAAGACTTTTTAACAACGAATTACGTGGTTTTGGGCACAAAATGTGCTAAAATTAGATGCTAGCATAACAAAAACATCGCCACTGCAATGTCTGTTACAAAGGTTTGTGAGTTTGGTTGTGAAACAGTCGCACTTTGGTTAAGTTTAGGAGAAGAAAAACACTTGGTGAGGTTTAGAGAACAAAAAGAAATACTTTACGTTTCAGAAAAGACTGTGGTTTTGGGGAAATTAATACGTACATAACATAAGTGATGTTAACTTAGTGCATAAAGTGCCTAGATAAAGTACTTTGCATTGTTCGGTAAAGTCCAAAAAGTCATGTAACTGCGGTCCACATTGACTTTGCATTGGCGCTGTTTTTTGTTTGTTGCCAGCACGTGATTTTAACACATTTCGTGCCCACCAACACATTGTTTAGACTTGGTTTCCAGTTAACATATTTCTTTGAGATCACACTGCACCAGGAGGGGAGCAGGTGCCAATCTAAATCAAGCCACGCCACCGCCATATCAGCAAACTTTCTGTTGCTGCCATTACACAGGTTAGACCTGGGGCTGCCGCTGGCCACCAGCCTGCTGTGACACCTTGTGCTTTGGGGGATTGTGCTGGAAGAACTTGACCGACCAAAGGTCCATTTCCTGAGCCGCTGCCTGCTCTCCTCCCAGACACGCAGTCCACAGTGGCAGGGAGTGAGGCGGAGAGACTGTGGGGTGACTAGCTAGCTAATTATTGTCTCATTGTGGTCTGATAAACAGAGAAAGAGCAGGGCAAGGAGGGGCTGAGCGAAAGCCCCACGGGCAGCTCTACAGTGAAATAAGATGAAATAAATCAATGTGTGCCAAACACTGGGTTATCGTATGAAAAGCGTGCATGTGCTGGTGGTCATGTGGTGGGAGGGGCTTAGGACAGAGAGGGAGTAGCTGCAGGTGGACGGTGTATCTTCAAATTCTGTCTTGCCTTTACATATTTCTACCTACCCCAGCTTTGAGGAGAGCATTTTGTTCCTTTGATTTCAGAGATAAAGTTGGGATGTCTCCTGCGATGATCAATGAGATTCAGTTAAAAGAACAAAAAACAAAATTATCTGAAAGAATGCAGTAAATTAAAATATAAATGCAGGTTTTGGGATCTCGGATAAAAACAGTAACATTTTTGTTTATCAGAGAAAATCAGTGTATCCAAAAGATTCTGGCGTTCAGATCAATTTTTAATAGATCTCAACTTTGACTCAGATTTGACGGTAAGCATAAATTTGTGTCAGAATGCTTTTATAAATGAGTCCCCTCGACACTCATTACAATGTAGGAGAAACTCTGTGATGCTGAATGCTAAAGGAGGTGTGAATTCACACTCTCTTCCTGCTGATTATATGGAAGCTGTGGGAGTTATTCTCCACAGATATGATCAAGTGTTTCATGAAACATGTGTTTCGTCTGCGATTTCCAACCTGCGTCCCAGATGTAAATGTGTACATTTCTATCTCTATAATTTAAAACCTGAGACATTTTTTTTCTCTCCCTCCTTATTATCAGCAGAGGAAGGAGCAGACCAGATTCAATTTGAGGAGAGGTAGTGGATCATGAAAGCATTTCACCATTCGGGAACAAATTTGATATCCGTCTGGAAGTCAGGACCCAGAACGGTAGTGTTGTCAGAAAAAGTAAAATGTTGCTTTATTTGCCATTCCAACTCCAATTTCACATCATTGCTCAAACTTTTTTGATCTTATCACTTCGCCTGACTTTTCCCTAACATTTCTGCTCCTGCTTCGCTTTTCACCACTTACCAGTAAAACCTCACGGATCCGTTTCATCTTTTGAAACTGAGACCAATTACACTTACAGGATCTTTTACAGTAGATTTCCAGCGAAGACGACTAAAGAAAACTCTGATCTTATTTCATTTTCTCCTTTTATAAGATCAAGTTTTTGTCTGCAATACCATCCCGTTAATATTTCATTACTTTTTCCACTGCAGCAACACTGCATGGATGAAACTGAATCATATTGACAGGGGTGCGTTTCATCTCGGTCATCAATAACAGAATTGTGTTCTTCGATGTCCGGCGTGCACGCTGGTAATAATTGCTGCCAATGCATGCACTGGGTGCAATAAAGACACTATTGAATTCCCACACAAGTTTTTCCAAATTGATTTTCTCATCCCATATCCAGAAGTGAGAATGAAACAAAATCTCCCATTCTTTCAGTGTAACTTTGCTCATTTATTTGTTTAATCGGTTTTCCCCAGTTCTTACCCAGGCTTTTACCTTTTCACTTTTTTTTCCTTCCACCATTTATGAAGAATCAGCTTCCACACAGAGGCTTTGTAATTGCGAGTCTGTCTCAGCTTTGCTGCTTTTTCCCCAAAGTTCTTTTGCTAAAAAGCCGACGATTAATAAATAAAAAGCTACCTCTGACCCGCGGATTGTCTAAACAATGCCAGGCTGCTTGCTCGGCGTAATTTTTATTCGACAATTGTAACGGTGTAATTACAGACCACAGCTTAGAATGAAAAGAAACAAGGGCCCTCTTGTGCTCTTCAAGACATGCCTTTGTTCTTTTATTCCATTGATATTTGCTCCAAGACTTTTTTTTTCCTTTCCCATATAATGAACAAGTTACCTCCTCCTGCAGAACTGGGAGTTAACTCTGTGTTCTCTCATGCAGCTTTCTCTAAATGCACCATAACAATAATATACAATGCAATAAAAAGCAATAAAAAATGCCTGTGTGAAGATCTGAATTGAATTGATATTGGGGACTTTTTTAGTGCTTGCCAACGCAGATATTGAACAAGCAGTATCAGCATAACAGCAGCTTATTTGGTGTGTTTTAGTGGACCTGTGTGGCTATTTTTCCCTATTTCCAACCAATATCTGCCCTTTGAAATCTGCATTTCTACCTGCCCGCCTGCATTCCTTCTGTCAAAGCTTGTGAAAGCCATGGATGGCAAGAGCTGGAGTTGAAGCATCAGGTTGGCACGATGCCTGGGAAACAGCGAGAAGGGAAACAGAAGAGATGGAGTGAGAAGAGAGGAGGACGAGTGAAAAATGTGATAGCGGCGGAGGTGCCGGGGGAGCCCGATGATGCAAAATGAAAGCATAACAACAGGACAGAAAGCGAGGGAAAGAAAGGGAGAGCGGGTGAGTAAGATGTGTTTAACTGCGGGAGTTTGTGTAGGAGTGATGGGAGACCCCGCGGGGCCCCGAGGTAATCTGCAGGTTTGCGCGTTCGGCTCTCCAGGACCTCGCAGGTGCGCTGCGGCGGAGATGTCACAATTGTTGTTTTACACACACGCATTCAGATGAGCACACAAGGCACACAGAGGATAAACAGGTGGGCATAAAGTTCCACTGCAGACTGCAACCCTGCGGTCAGCGCCTCAACTTGTCAGCGCAGAATTTACCTATTTCAATAAAAACAAGCTTTTTTATTCTTCCCCTCTGCTCCTCGTGTTTTTGTCTCTCGCTGTGTTGGCTAGCAATATTAATCAAATATCTCTGTAGCAATGTTGTAAGCCTGTAAACACCATCTCTCATCAAGACAAAGGATACTGTACAGGCAGCCAAACGTCCTTGGCTGTCTGTCTTCATGCACTATTTCATCAGATGCTGCTGTGTGAACTGTCTGTCTGTCTGTGTTTTTGTTTACCCCCACAGTCACACACACTTCACTTGCAATCTCGGCAAAACTTAGACCGGGAAAGAGACATTTTTATATAGATTCCTGCACTGTGACGGCTCCCCGGTTCTCTCCCACTCATGTCTTTTTCCGTTGCTCTGAGAGAAATGAAAAACAATGAGATTTAATCATCCAATTCTCCTTTTGCAAACAATTAGATTATGGCTTTGTTTTCTTTCAATTTGATAAGAGAATCTGACACCATTCTTTCCCGCAATCCGCAGTCATACATTATGGAGACGGCGGAGCGTGCTTCTGTTAATAAGAATTGACAGGAGCTACTGCAGAAATAACAAGAACAGACTTCTCCGGAGTCTTCGGGCCCCACCCAAAACACTGCGCCTCCACAGACACATACACATGCGCGCACGGCGCCGTCAATGCACAACAGCAGTGGGACATCCACGAGACATCCTCATCAATTATGAAGGAGCTCTGAGTACCATCCATTACACCCAATCAGCTGGAGAAATCACTGTTTTACCACCATTAGCATTCCTCTATTCATTAGGAAACCACACACACACACACACACACACACACACACACACACACACACACACACACACACACACAAATCTGCATACACACGCAGACAATGCACCCGATAAGCCAGGATGAATATGGAGGAACTAAACAGTTCTCAGAATGCAAAAGAAACCAGTTCCAGTCCCTAGTTTATTCATGACCCGAATAGCATGCCTGCACAAACAAGCCCCGACTAATGTTAATTAAGCAGAAAAGAGGCTCGTTAGAGAGGGGGAGAGAAAATGGATTAATCCAAGGACGGCTGGAAGGAAACGTTCGATTGGAGTTGGGAGTTATAAGAAAACATCGGCCAACTTTCATGGTTCAAAAGAAAAGGCGAGTTTTTGAAGAAACAAAAGGGTAAAATCAGACGACAGGAGGATTTAGTTTCAATAAACCTCGGCGAGGAGAGCGAAATGAGGAACGCTACACAGCTCACTGCATGTTCGGTGTATCCTAAAGCAGCGGTTCCCAAACACAAAATTATGAGTAGTTCCTTTTTTGGGTCTCTCAAAGAAATTTCAACCAAACAATTTGGTTGAGCTGCTCAGGAATCACAGATGATGAGGAGCCACATGGAGACGTTGCCTTGGTTTGAAGACAGATTAAGGCCCAGACACACCAAAGTGACATCAAAGAACTGGTGGCGACCAAGGCTGACTGTTGCGTTGCCTCACGTTGTCTCTGTCTGAGCCACAAAGTTGTGCTTGAATGCAGCGCCAAGGCAGCCAACGGCAAAACAGCACGAACATTCAGGAGCTGCGAGTGAGGAAATTACTCTCCATATCAGCAGGTGGTGAGCGCCTGGATTCATCGTTCAGAGAGGGAAACCACAACCATCATGCTAGTTAGCCAGTTAGCACATTTACAACACACATATACTGATCTTGCCAAGTGGTTGTTGTCCTGAGAACAACATTTTGTATGATTGTTGGGACAACAACATGTTAGCATGCACACACTAGCAGCCAGAAACAAACATCTGTGACTCACTGACCCTTTTACATCTCAAACAAAGAACACATTTTCTTGTAGTAGCCTTTCTAAAATTAGCAGAAATGACAGTTAATATTACTGTATTCTGTTATAATCAAGGAGTTAATACTACGCAGCTAGCAACTTAGCTGGCTAACTGTTAGCTCATCTTTGTAAGCTAATGTGAGCTTATTTCCATGGTGGCAAAATACTATCATAAAAAATGCTGTTTTCCGGACAACGACCACTTGGAAAAATCAGGATGTCCTTACCAAACAACCTGGTGTTGATAGAACGAATGATATATGATGGCGTAAACCAAAGCAAGATAGGATCTATTTGCTCTGTCTTGAACCATCTTCCACTGTCTGATCCAGTTCCTTTCAGGACATCTCCATCAGGTGCCTGTAACTCAGTTTGAAAAGCGGAGGATCAATTGAAGAGGTGAGATCAGGCTGAAGGTAGAGCAGTGGGAGCAAAGATGAAAAGGTATGGGGTCGGAGGGAGTCCATTCCGAAGTGAAGGTCCATCTACAGGTGCACATCAACTCCTTTGGCGAGCTGTCAGAGCTGCGTTTCTGATGCAGCTGCATTGTGCTTCATTATGCATGCCATATTGAACCGAACCAATAGGTAATCAAGGTGAATCAAATATTCATTGGGACAAATTTCGCTGGAGGCCGCAGACTAACCCCCAGCCAGGGCAACAGGGACACATCAGAGCCAACACATCTTGTGAGCGCATGGGAAAACAGCGCACAGGCAGAAGATTCAGTGTAGCCTGGAAAACATGAATTCGGAGGGCAATGGGCTCAGTAGGTGTTCCCATTCATGCTACGCTGCAGTGCAAATGACAGTGATTTTACGATTTTTATAAGTGTACTCAAAAGTGCGGGGGGAAAATAAACATTTACTGTAACTACCTTTTCGTCTGAAAGACTCATTCCCCTTTTAGCAACTCTTTGCATCTCCTAGCAACTGTAAAAATCACTTGTGTGTGGTTTTGTGTTGTGCGAGGGTTGTGTTTTCTCACAATGGTGCAGCTGTGAAGTCAGGTGTGCTTTTCTCTTGCCAGACCAGGGTGTGTAATACAGATGTCCAGTGGTCAGACCAGTCAAGGAAGGTGTCTTTTTTTGGCTAAATGGGTCTGTGGTGGGCTGGAAAAAAATTGTGGATGTCTATGAGCTGGAACAACTCTATCATCACTGCCTTCCTTTTCATCCGTCCCTTCTGTCTCTTCCCGCTCTAACTATGTCTCGCTAGAGCACTTGCCCCTCACCCTTGGTCTGTCTCGATCTCTTTTATATCCTCTGGTGGGAAATCAACCACATGCACGTAAACAAAGCACACACACACACACCGTTCTGCAGCACCATGGGGCTGAAAGGAGCTTCTATCAGCCCAGCTTTTCTTTCAGGTGGTAATTAGCAGTCATTGTTGTTCTTGTGCTAATCAGAAATCTCACACACCAATGAGGGTCATTATCTCGCCATCAGGAAAAAAGACCAGCCTAGCTCAGGGAAGATGCAGAGAGATATGTGTGTGTGTGTGTGTACACCCATGTGTGTGTTATGATGGAGTTCACAGCCTTATCAAATAAAATGGCGAGATTGGATCTTTTTCAATCATTTGCATATAGAAGGGCTTAATATCAATTATGAGATGAAGTTCTGTGATTGTTTCTTCCTCTGGCTAATTGCGCCTTCAGACGTATGGACACATTCACTCTGAAAAAGCTTTGAGGCTGGCGACAGTGGGAACAAAGAAGCGGTGAAGTTCAAAGGGTTAAACAAAGCTGGATACAGTTAGGAATGTAAAAAAGGTGTTTAAAGAAGAGGAAGAGGACAGAACAGGCTTTCTGTATTCAGCCCACAATTTAAAAAAAAAAGGGAATTTTTAAAAATAAAGCTGAGACAACATCAAAATGATAGCAGCATGGAGAAACTCAGCAGAACACAAAATCTGTTCCTGGCTGGGTTTAAAGCCGCTATGTAAGATGAACAGGCTGAAAGCAACACATACGCTGCAGCAATTTTAAGTGAGATTATGTAACCTTTTCTTAATAGCGGCCATTGTTGCCATATTTGACATTTATGGGGAAAGAAGGGAATGCTAAAGGAGCTAAATGCACCACAGCAGAAGTTGGCATGTAGTCAGGAAACTATTCCCACTCATGTCAGTTACAAAGCAGTGGCCTCACACGATGCTGGTCACACCAGACCAAGTGTAAATGTAGCAGCAAAACAATCTTAGTGTCGCTACCAAAACTACGCAGCTTTGCTTAGTTGTAGCCAGGGCAAGAATTTCACCACGTTGCCTCTATGCCCTTCTGAAAATCATATGTCCATCCAAGACGTTCTCATCCCAAGTCATGACATATCGTCGTGTTGTTAGTGGCCTTTCACATGCATACTACGCACTAGGTATCCTAGTCTGCTGTTGGTGTTCCAGGACACCGCAACCAACCCTGGTTGACACATGGTTAGGTTTTTAAAAAAGCATCATGGTTTGGCTCTACACTAACATTGGAAGCAAACACTGGGATCCCCGGTGAAAGTTCATGGTTTGTTGGAACCATCCACCACCCCTCCAGCCCGCCCTATAGGGACTTTCAAGCTCCTTATATTACACTGTAACTGGCAGCATTTCAACCTGATGCGCATCATACTGCCGCGACAGGTGCTGTCCACCTGACCGGCACGTATCATAACACCCCGAGAGGGTAAATCCAGCCACCTTACAAACTGAAACTGCTCGGCCACATATCATACCAACTCCAAAGGTGGCTTTTGGTGTCAGGTGTCTGATGCCAAAATCACTGACAAATCAGGGGTATCGATGACTTCACAATGAGAACAGGCTGGCCCATCAGCCACTGTGGCCTTGGGGCCTTGCTCTCTGCCTGTTTTGTTTTTTATTTTCCCCACCCTGCCTCTCGGCCCTGACTTAATGGTATACTACGCAGGATTGTCACTTATGGTTGATGGAAGATGGATGTAAGGTCACGTTGACCTTGACCTTTGACCACAAAAATCTAGTCAATTCATCGTTGAATCCAAGTGAACTTTTGTTGCCAAATTTGAAAAAGTTCCCTAAAGGTGTTCTTGAGATATTGTGTTTACAAGAATGAGACATACAAGTTCACAATGACCTTGGCCTCTGATGTATGACCAACAAAATCTAATCAGTTCAACCAGTCCAAGTGGACATTTGTGCCAAATTTGAGAAAACTCACTCAAGGCCTTCTTGAGATATTGACAGAAGACCTTTGACCACCTAATCAGTTCATTATTGAGTCCAAACGTTTGTGTCAAATTTGAAAAAAATCCCTCAAGGTGTGTCCTTGAGATATTGCGCTCTAGAGAAGCGGACAGATAATATTGCAATGACCTTGACCCCTGACCTATGACTACAAAAATCAAATCAGTTCATTGTAGAGTCCAAGTGGATGTTTGCGTCAGATTTGACGAAATTGCCTCAAAGTGTTCTTGAAATTGAGTTTACGAGAATGGGATGAACGGACGGATGGACACATGGATGCACGAATGTCCAACCTGAAAACATACTACCTGTGACAACAGCTATTATGAGATAAAAACAATTTGGCGCATCAATGACTGAATTATCCTATATGAAAAGATATATGGAAGGTTAGAAAAAACTAAACACATCCAGCCTATCAGGTGTATCTTACTGATGCTTTGCTGATTTTCTTTATATTTTTATCTGAAATCAAAAACAACTTTTTGACTATATAAGCCGAATAATGCGGCGAGGTGTTTATATTGACTTGCTAATACCACCAATTTAGCTTGATGCAATAATGATGAGATATCTGAACTCTCTGATTGGTGGCTTGGAGTGTTTACATAGACAGTATGTCAGATATTAAGTGTACCAAACACCAGCCAAGGACACCTAAACTTCAGAGGACGACTCCTCTGCCACTCTATAGAA